>JAULUF010000022.1:35522500-36250000 GCA_031834385.1 Semotilus atromaculatus
TGCTAGAATCTCGGCGTGCAATCCTTTTTTGGGATGCACAGCAAATTAATTTCAAGCATGAACCTTTTGACTATTTTTTTGAAGGATCTTATTAATCTAGCGACAATTTATTCTTTATCTTTAAACCGATATGATGCTAAACTTATGTTCTATTCAGTCTGACAGCATCTATCAAGGCAGACAAACAGAGAAAGATGATCTTCCATGACCTCCACTAAAAAGATTATTGCTTTGAAAGTTCCCTAAAATGCTCTGACCCTCAAAGCGAACACTGTCCTCTTTACTGTACAGTGTGAAAATACATGACAATTAATAAAAATGAACTCTCCTGACATTGTCTCCCTATCAAGTTCATTATTGGTCAAGCCAGAATCTTCCTCTCCTGCAGAGAAACAAATGCGAGCAATGTGTGCAGAATCTAGCAGTCTCACGCCAACCACTCCACCCCCAGAACCATGAGTCTCATGCATCCGTGTACACCAGCACGTACACCTCCATAACATCCGTGACCTCTTAAGGGTTAAATACTTCTACAAATAACCACATTTTAAAAAGAAACACCTCCAACCACACACTGATCCAGCCACACTTCAGAAGAGCTTCAGAAAATGAGAACTTTTCCGCTCTAAATCATCTTCCTTGGTTTCAAATCGAAGTCATCCCTATGAAAGGAGCTTTTCAGTGTCTGATTAATGTCTTTTTGCCAGATGAATGATAATTAACGTGATAGTCTGTAACCATAACTTTAAAAATAGAAATCATACTCCTTGCGAAATTTCCAAACATTTTAAAGTGTTAAATTGGACCCTAGTCTTCCAAGAGTGCGTCAGCAGTAAAGAGCACTCGTATAGGCCATATACCAAATTCAATGGGAACTGCTTTTAGAGACACATCAACGATCAACGATCCTGTCTGTGTCCACCGAAAGAGGAGCAGAGCCCAGTTTGAATCTCATGAAGAGCCCAGTTTGAATCTGATCTGGGTCATGTCTCAATTCCGTTACTCCTCTTTCAACCATACATCCCTTTCTCTATGCCACTATCCTATAAAATTTAAAAAAGCCCCAATAATAAAATAAAAAGCAAAAATGCGAAGCTTGCACATAACATGTAATGTTATGGTTATAATTCAGAAATGATTGTTGCATATTTTTAAATGTATATTTATGTTGTGTTCTTGCCCACTATTGAAAGTTTTTTTTTACTATATATACACATTACTGTTTAAAAGTTTGGAGAAGATTTTATGTTTTTAAAAGAAGTCTCTTATGCTCACTAAGGCTCCATTTATTTGATCAAAATATAGAAATTACAGTAATATTGTAAAATTATTACAATTAGAAATAACTATTTTCTATTTGAATTAGTGTTGTCAAATCGCGATTGATCCATTCTAAATATGTTTATATAATATATGTATGTATATGTTATTATCATATGTGTGTATGTGTGCACACAAACATATGTATGCATATATATATATATATATATATATATATATATATATATATATATATATATATATATATATATATATATATACACACACCATACACACATAGTATATAAATACAATAATATATTTTTTTACATTATATTATTTAAACACAAATATTTTAAAAAGTAATTTATTTCTGTGATATTTATTTATTATTTAAACCGTGAAAGTTCAAAAGAACAGCATTTATTTGAAATATAAATCTTATATAACATTATGCATCCTTGCTGAATGAAAGTTTTCATTTCTCTTAAAAAAATCTTTTGAACACGTGGCATACATACATGGCAACATGGTGTTTGTTCTTTCTGGTTTATATAACTCGAATAATCTAATCTCAAGCACCTCTTCCTAAACCACTCAGGAAAGGGCAGAAAGGTAGAAATAGTGACAGCAAATATACTGAACTCAAGAGGACATAAAACATGTGGACTTGACCTCACCAGAGCATTGGAGGCCCTTTTAAACTTTCGGAGGACAACAGTCTGTTCTGCGCTGAGTCTCTTTCCAGCCGAATCTCTCTTCAGAAGTTTCCTGATCCTCGGCGAGGGCTTCCGCTTGGGCCGCAGACGCACGTGATGATTTCCCAGTTGTCGCCACTGGAAACAGAAGGGGCAGATCACAGACTCCGGCAGGGCAGCGGCTGGAACGGTGGGAGAAACATAGATGAGGTTTTTAACATGGCAACTGGTTAAAATAAAACAGGTGATGCTATGCTCTATTCTGAGGACAGTTTGGCATTTTGGACTTTGGAAAACAGCTTTTCCAATACGTGGTCATCCTACCCTGCTGTCGGGCCTTTGAGGTCTGTGAAGGCCATAGAAATGGATTCATGTTTTACATCAGGAAATGTGGTTGGACTTACTGGGTTTACCGTTCCTTTTCAAAACCAACTTTCTGTTCTGTTGCCTACAAGGTCTTATATAGACTTTGGGAGTATATTAAAAGCTCTTTACAATGACATACAAGTCTATTAATATAAATAACAAAGCCATAACTTACCATTGCTCTGATGCCTTCTCCTGTAATAAAAAAGCAGTAAAAGAGTTAGTCTTTAAATCTCAGACTTTAAAAGAGTTGAATAAAGCAGCTTAGGAATAATTTATGAGCTTGGTAGAGGTCTTGCACCCAATCCAGTTTTTTATATATAGACCTTATGGGCCAGAGAAACAAGCGCGCAGTCATCTTTAAAACGTAGTGTTTAAACTTTCGTTTTATCTGCAGCTACGTATATATTTCTATGGCATCGCTCTTGAAGAGTTATTAGCTGATGATGAAGCGGATTTCATAACAAATATCAGTAGACTGGGATAATTTACTCACCCTCAAGTTGTTTCAAACCTGTGTGAATTTATTTCTTCTGCTGAACACAAAGAAAGATATTTGGAAGAATGTCGGTAACCAGACAGTTGATGGACCCCACTGATTCCATAGTAGGAATGTCAATGGGGTCCATCAAAAAAAGGTCTATAGATTCTAACATGCAAAAATATTTTCTTCTGACCCAATGTTGCTGTCTGGTACAATATTCAATATCCCGCCACAATGTGATTCCTTAAAACCCAAATACTGAGGTCAAAGTGCTGTACACACAGGCTGTCAGTGGCCATGACTTCCCCGGGGGCTTTAATTCCCTGAGACTTTGTGAGTGTGCATACTATTTTTGGACATGGTGCTGTTCTTCCTACCTCATTTATATAAGCTTTATAATCCTGTCTAAAATGACTTATTGCTAAAAGCTGCCTCTTGTTATTGTGTGGCACGTGCATGTTAAGGGGAGCAGGTTTTTTTGTATTATTATTATTCTAATCATCCAATGTCCCAACCACAACTGTTTGCAATGCCACAGTGGGAACACATAGAGCTGTTATCTGGGTAGTGATGAAGTGTGAGGGAAATAATTCCGGCCTGCCATGAAGTCTGATAAATGTCCTCCAAACACATTACAAACAGGGACACATTCATTTGTGTCGATTGTGTCCAGGCTTAAATGGATTTTCTTTTTTCCTTTTTCCGATTCTTAAGGGTTTAACTTTTGGTGTGTTGGTTTGTTTGTCACATTGTTTCTTTGTTTAATTTTATTTCTCTATTGGCTTTTTTTGACTGAAAGTTGTACATGTGCAGAATTGGAAACATCCATCCGGCTATTATTAGTTTATTTTAAAGCTTTTCTGAAATTTTCTGAGACATTTATTTGCTTATTTATTTTTGTTTAATTCCATTGCGTTGTTTATTTTGAAATATAGAATTGCTTTTCTACTGTAAGAACAAAACCCCAAATACTCCTTTTATTTAATTGTTTGTTTGTTTTGTTTCATTTAAAGTTTCGTTTGACTTTTTTTTATTTCATTTATTTGTTTCAATTATTTTGTTTAATTTTAAAGCTTTTCACACACACACTTATTTATTTGTTTTATAATTATTATTATTATTATTATTTCAGAGTTTTGTTTGATTTGACTATTTTTATTTTATATTTGCCTTTCGAATTAAAAAAAGTCAAAACCACCTAGCACTTCTATGTAATATCACAACATGACTTCTTTCTGTGGTAATCTAATTAAAATAATTGACCTATTAATAATGCAGCTTCTTTTAAGTGCTCTCAGAACCAAGATAAAGAACCTTTTCAATTAATGTACTGTCTCAGCACGATTATATCAACAAAAACTAAACCCTACTCTAGCTAAATCACCTGTGATAAAAATCAAGAAAGAGAATAATGCCCCCATTACAGTCCACTGATAACCCTAGCAGACACAGCTTATCCCTATCGACGAGCCTGGCAGCCAAAGGCAAGACACCAGTGGAAGATACTGAGAGTGAACGGGCTTAACTCAAGTGGTTTATAAATAAGAACGCATCTCATGGCACGCATACTTTCAGACGACAGACTCCAGTAAATCACGTAGATGCACGTCGTGAGTCAGTGCAGATGTGCCCTGAACTCGACGAGCACAACAAGCCGACTAACACTCAAAACATGCAGTGCGCGCGCTGACACTCCTGGCTTGGGACACATTTAATTTAAGAAAAACATGCCACAACCCTTGGCTGAGCGTCATTTGTTTTCACTCACTCTGCTGTGAGAGCACAGTCAGTACTAGACAATAAACCAGGTGATTCACAGCAGCTTGAGAAATTGAAATAAAGCAAGAATCTTCAGAAAATCTTTCCTGGCCTCATTCTTATTTGACTTTTCACCATTAGTTCCCTAGCTTCTGTTACACAGAAGATATGGTTGGTTTAGCTGCTCTGCAAAAAAAAGAAACTATATTGATAACAAAAATGATTTACACTTACTGAAACAATAACACTGTTCAAGATGAAGTTTTATTTGATTGTTAGACTTAAACACAAAGAATTTGAGGTTCCATTTATATATGTGTTGGTTAATCAATATGGATTTTTCAAATGAGATCAGACATTCTCCATCCACTTTCAATATTAAAGGAACAAATGTTTATGATGCTACGCATGGGATTATCCTAACACACCGAACAAAAACTCTAAAATGACTAACACACTGTTTAGCTGATGAGATTTGAGTGCACGTGTTTATTTCATTACCTTGATGGTGCATTTCAATTGCTATTATATCCACAAATACGAAAATAAGATGACTGCACTTGTGCTTTTGAACACATCACTAACATTTTTACACTTGTATATTCTGAGCTAACCACAAGGTTTACTGAAAATTTACTAAAGAAATCACATAGAAAGAAACTATAATTTTCAATATGGAGTCATTCTTTAGTATCTTAAGAACAATTATCCAACAATGACATTAATAAAACTATTCAACAGGAATAGTGGGGTTCACACTCACAGGTACTGCAATTTTTGTGTCTGCATAAACTGTGCTTTTAATTAGCAACCGTTTATTCTCAAGTTACAAAAGTGTATCGTTTTAGGTTTTAAAAATATACATAATAATAAAAAAATTTTTTTATTATTATTAATTACTAAAAAAGCAAGAATTACTTATGATACTGTCACTGAAACACTGATCATGCATATTATATTTTTTTATTGCTGTACTTCAATATACATGTTCAAAAAAGCAGAAAAACGGTTCTGCTTATCAGTTATCTGACATAAAAATAATAGGTAATGTAATGGTCATAAAAATTATTATCTTTAATGTCTTTAAATGTAAGTGTGTAACTGAGGAGTAGCCTGCCATCTTCTGGTGACTTCATGATATTACAGTAGAAAGCATGGCGAGGAGAAGCATGCAGTACAGCATGTTAAAAGTCCATGTATATATATATGAACAGTTGTTGAAAACTGAACTTACATGAGAAACTTACATACTACTTACATGAGAAAGCGCGATTGTTCGGGGCAAATGTCTTTGTAAAGAAGAGACGCCTTGATTAAAAACCTCGCTTCGTTGTCATCGCGTTTGCTTTTACAGCCAACCATTTTGAAAACAGCCCAGCGTCCAAACTTATTACAAATGTTAACTTATTATATAATTGTGGTGTGTAATAAAAGAACGTGGCTTTTTTTTAAAATGATATTTTCTCGGTCCAGCGTGACTACAGGAACATCCGAGTCTTTACTTAAAATTACCCACAATGCCGCAATGCGGGTGAGGAATTATGGGAGTGCGAGTTTTTTTTAAAAAGTTTTTTTTTTAGCGACGCTTAGCCTACTGTGTGCACTAGTCATCTGTGAATAAAGCCCGAATAACAAGATGCAATGTCGTTTATTTACACTATAGTTATTGTTAAGGGAGTGTGTGCTATGTAATCCATTTTTTATTTAAATCAACACCACTCTATCGTTTTAATGTTTATCGTGTTCAGGATTCTTCTCAGCAGATCATCATAGGTTCAATAGCCTAATATATAGGCCATACTTTATATATATATATGATAAATTACAGTAACACTTTATTTTAAGGTAGCCTATAGGCCTACATAACTATAGCTACTTACTAGTAGGCTAATAACAGTAGCCTACCAAAATTATGAATAATGACAAGTAGGCCTAACTAACCCTAAACCAAACCTTGTAACCAAACTGTAACTGTAGTAAGTAGCCTACATGTAATTAATATTATTCAGTAAGTAGGCCTACAACTATGTCACCTTAAAATCAAGGGTTAGACTTTATTTTAAGGTGTCATTGCGTATTAGCTATTGTTAAGTATCCTACTGAGAATATTAATTAACAACATGTAGGGCTAGGATAGGATTTGGTTGAGGGTTAGTTGCATGTAATTATACATAATTTACTGTAATTACTATGGCACCTGTAAAATGTAACATGAAAACTGAAAAATTGTCTGCCAAAGCTATAGTATATTTAGTTGCAAGCATATATAATGCAATCACAGTAAAAAAAAAAAAAAAAAAAAAAAAATATATATATATATATATATATATATATATAATTATATATAGGCCTATATTAGCAGCGATTACAGGGACATATCAAGGTCAAGATCTTAATAATATAAATAATAACTTATTTTAATTATAATAATATATAATATGATATTAATATAATTTTTATTAATAGTAACCAATTATAACCTATAAGTCATTCTTATTTGTTATTATAATTATAACATATTATATAATAATATAATAGGAGCTATATAATATAGCCTAATATAATATGCCTATAATTTAATATATTATATCATTCTTGTTGCCATTAGATTATCATTTGTCAAAAATAAACTAAGATAGAAGATTTAAGATTTCAAGATTCAGTTTTGACAGAAAGAAAGACTGAATGTTTGTTTTTCCCGCAATTACTGTCAAGGGATAATATACCCCATTTAGCATTAAACGACAACGGACCGTTCGCTGCGTCTCTTCTCACTGATCACAGAGGAACTCATCATCACACGGACTCGATGCCCGAAGCGCTGCATCGATGAAATGGATATTTAAGGCAGCGGAGAAAGCAGTTCACGTTCACTCTCAGCGGGCGCGCGGCCAGAGAGGCGGAGGGCTGTAGACGCGCGCTCTGTCACTGCCTGAACAAATAAAATGAGACTTGTGTTGTGAACGAGGCTTCTGAGTACGTGACCGGGAAGAGTACAAGGTACTGATTGAGCTCTCGTTTTTAGAGGAGGACGGAGGAGGACCGCGAGCGCTCACTTCAGCGCGCGCGTTACCAGTGCGTCACCTTTCAGAAGAGCGCGTGTCGCTGAACTCCAGCTGCAGGTAGGTGTACTTTTTATCGTTACTAAACATTTTATTTGTTTAGCCAGAAACTGCAGGTTAGTTTCCTCTTGTGAACAGCCGCGTGTTGTTAACACCACCACCATTTCTTAAATTATTCTCTCTAAATGTTTGTAACAAGCGATGGCTGTTATTTATGTAGGCTATTATGGCTGCAACAAGCAAACGTTTTCCATTCATTTGTGGCAAAATGGTTCCTTTTGTAGCTTAATTTCTCAATTCACTTCAACACAGAATAGATAGACATTAGCTTTATGCATTTAGCCTACTTCATGATTATCCTGCTGTCCTTGAACATGTTATTTGCATATGGTGCAGACATTTGGCAGGGACATTCTTGACTTTGCTTATTGGAGCTCAAAATGTTGCATGTCAGTGTAGGGTTTGTGCCTGTCTAATGTTGTTCTGGCTCGATCAACCGTGCCTTTTTAAGTGATGGAACCCGCTTGTGTTGGCGAATAAAGCCTTTCCCCTTTCACAGGTCCAAAGTCTTGAGGGGGATGAAGTGTTCTGTCAGCATACTGGAAACGCTAAACTGGCTTGTAGGAGGCAGAGAGCTGAGTGATTCTCTACACGAATATGTAATGCAACACCAACTCTGATTCTGCTGAGACCTGCAAATGGAGGTGCAGAGGTCCGTGTGAGCCACTCTGTTAAAACTTGCAGTCCTCTTATGGTTCTGTCACTGCACCCAAATGTAGATGTAAAGCATATACACACATTTGCGGCGGCGAATTGACAGATGGATATGAAAACAGGGAGTAAATTGGCACCGTTTTACTTGTCATATCATGCAGGAACATTTTTAAAAGCCTCTATTTTTTACATAGTGATTTTCCTTCCTCATTTACTTTTGACAATGAAGAAAATATAGTATAAACAATTCATTAAGCCATGGCTTTTCATCCGTATTGAAATTTGATCATCCAATCTTGTCAGCAGGACAAAAATAGATGTCAGCATTAAAGCTAGTGTGGATAGATAATTTCTTTCCAGAATAGTTTTTGGAACAGACTTTTAGAAAATTAAAACCTTTTTCTGAAGAAAATTATTATAAGACTGAAAAAAAAAAAAAAAAACGTAAAAAGAACCGTGGTGCTTCTAGCTGTTAGCCACAAAGACAAACACATCATCAGGTTAATACACAACACTAAAATTATGCAATAAACAGTAGGCTATAGCTACATCCAAAATGTAACATAAAACTCACAAGAAAAAGAGTATTAATATTTAATATTGAAATCAGTTAAAGTTATCTTACTTTTTAATAATATTTTACTGTAAAAGTTAGCCCCAAACAACCTAAATTCACCCTGAAAAAGAAAGCAGACAGGAAGGATTGAAAAGGACCTCGAACTCGGGAACGCAACTGCAGGATATGTGTGTCACAGTCATGTTCAGTTTGTTTTCATGGACATTCAGGGTCTTTTTACAAAACACCGGTTTCAACTAAAAACCGTAAAACTTTTTATGTGTTTTGGCCGTTCATTGGCACGACAACGGCGTTTTGGGTGCCTGAAAACGCAAACTTTAGAAAACGGAATTGTATTGAAATTGAATTGAACGGAATTGAAATTGTATATGGTGTGTGGATTATTGGGTTAATATAATGCATTTCTGGCAACTGGTCAACATTAGACAAACATATGGTCTGATTATTCATAAAGGAGTTTGGGCCATGCAAATTACGGGAGTTTCCCGGGAGAAATAACAAACCGGGAGGGGTCCGGGAGATAGGGCGAAAAAACGGGAGAAACCCGGGAAAAACGGGAGTGTTGACAGGTATGAGTGTTTCATCGCCATCTAATGGCCTGTCATCAGAAAACTGCATTTTTAGTAGTTTTCTCGGATCCGTGTGAATGGGGATCATTTTGACAATGATGTCTGTACGTGGAAAACTCAAAGGAAAAACTTCTCGACAATATAGTTGTCGCGTAAATGTACCCTCAGTTTATTTCCACAAGTCACAATTGTTTGATTTTCCCGCCACTTCCTTTGTTACCATGGTCGCCGTCATTATGAGTTAGTTTGTTTCAGAGGTGTATCGTTAATTAGCCTACCTTTAATTGTGTCAGTATTTACGTTCCTCCTTTTCCTCTGTTTGTTGTCCAGTCTCTCTTACATTTAGTGTGTGTTCCTTTACCTGTTATTTGGATTCAAAAGGTTGTGTTGGAACGCTCTTCTTTGTCTGTTTGCCTGCAACCACCCGTGACATTGTGCTTTTTTACACCTTCTCTTCTGAATAACCTTGGTTTATGAGATGATAGATGATTATTTGATCAAGTTTTAAATATGTATTTATTCCTGGAGGTTTTTGTCTTAAATCAATTGTGAGTGCTTAACCATTCAACAAAATGTTGATGCTTCCTTGACCTGTGAACCAATTTGTTTGTGTAGAGGAAAATAAGTTATTTTAATGTGTACCTCAGGGGATAAGAGCGCAATACTGTGATAGTGAAGAGAAAACTGCAGTGAGTAACACCCTAGCAGATCTATGGGTGTTATGAAAGGTGTAATGGGTTTCTGAAAAGGGAAACAACACTCATGATATTGTTCCTCTTACTCAAGTAGACTCTTCAAAACCCCTATATTGCTGAGGAAGGAAATTAATTTTTCGGTATACGCCGCAGAAAGCGAAGCCCGTTAAATCGCATCAAGATCGGTTTCAACCATTCTCGAATCATATGAGATGGAGTGTTGCAGTTTGCCCAGCTTAATCAGTTTGTAGTGAAAACAGATGTCACCTTGGCTCTACAGAAATAAAATGAAAGAACTATGGTGCCAAATATGCTTATTTTCCAAATCTAAACTTAATCATAATTCATAATATCAGCTAAACAAGCAAAGCAAGATCTGACGAAGCGTTCCGACACATCGTGTTGCCGTGTGATCTTTCTCAGCGTTTCACTGAGCTTCTGTGATCAAATCGATTTAATAATCCCCTTTTTACTTAGATTAAAACAGAAAGTGTCCAGAGTGGCTCGCCGTGTTCTCCCCAGACATGCTTCCCCTGGCCCGATTGTTCATAGATCTGATAGAAGTACAGTTCCTGTCACTAGACATTGCAGGATGGCTGAGCCTGGTACAGAAGAAGGATGTTTGTTGGGCTGTGGATTGCAGTGGGCTTGTTGAAAACTGGACACCCATTGTTTCGCACACAGGAAGAACTGTGTTGTGGGACCAAGCACAATGGACCCTCATTCTGACCCCGAGGTCATTGCCCACACTTTCGGGCACAGCACAGCTTTATAATACAGGAAAGGGTCTTTAAAGCACGTCTCTGCACAGTTATTCACATTGATTTCGTCCTAAACGCTTCTCTGTGGGATTTGGCTATTGTTTTGGTGCGTACAGTACGCTATTGTGGTCTTTGAAAGAGACAATAGGCATTTACAAGGCCGAACACGTATGTGTTTCATTCTGTGCCACCATTGTGTAAGTGGTTCTAATTAGCTTACATCAATTCTTTAATTACAATTTTCATTAATCGCCCGCAGCTCCCTCAGCAAACCATGAAGACCCGTTTAAATCCATTTCATTGAGGCACTGATAAAAAGCAATTCAGGTAAGCATAGGAATAAATGCTTAAATAGATGACCTACTTTTTCTTAAAATAACTCTGCTTTATGGTGTGACAAAAGTATGATTTCAATTCACTAATTCACTTTTTGACATTTTTCTATGTTATGTGTGCCATAATTCACACTCCTTCAACTCAAGCACCATCCCTGTTTTTTGTTTTTTTGCAGTGGATGTTTTTTGTTTTTTTCGTTTTAGAGTCCTTTTCCCTCTACAATGCCAGACCACGTATCACAGAGCACATCCGAACTCTCAGGTCCGTATTATCTGATCGGGTCCAGACTGAATTTCACCATTTTGTCAGCACGTACGTTTTTCCTACCAGCTCTTCTTTCGGTTCACCTTGCCGGGTTGTCCTTGGACTGACTGCTAAAGTGTCATGTAGTGCGTCTCCCAGCAGTTCCAGAAGTAGGTTGGACCCAATTTCACACTGAAGCTGCGAGATTTCACTGATTGCCGTCTTTCACCTTAGTAGGAGGGAGATAACGATGTTGTAATTTGGAATATAAAGACGAGAGAATTAAATGAATAGTTCACCCAAAAAATAATGTTCTGTTATTATTTATTCACTTTCATGTCATTTCAAACCCATCAAAGATTAATACCTACAAGATTATCATTATTATTTTTTTATTTGATAGTTTTTAAGATGTTCATGCAGCTGTTTTCCATGTAGCAAATATGACTAAAATTTAATTTTTGGGTGAACTGTTCATTTATAGTGCCCCATTATGCTATTTTAAAGGTTACTCGTTTTGTTTTGAAGGTCTCTTACAATAGTACTCTACATGCATCCATCCAAGGTAAAAAAAAAACACAAAAAAACCTTATACGTGTTACAGCTCATTTCCCAAAGAGTCTAAAAACTGTTTGTTCAAAGATGTGATTGGTCAACTGCTTACCAAAAAGCATGTATTTGTTCAAAACTAAATGAATCTGAAGATCCAGATCCAGATCCAGATCTTCCTTAGTGCTTGAAATTATGTTTTATTAAACTAAGTTCGGAAGGAGCATGTTCAAATAATCAATCCAATTTACTTGTCATCAACAACCATCATGACTATCCCATCAGCATGAGAAGAAGTATATATATAGGCACTCAGTCAACTCACCTACATTCCTTGACAGTTTTCAGCATCCCTCCACCACCCCGACTCCTCACTCTTGTTCCTTCCACAGCCAGGAATACGGGGGGAGTACTCAGAGTTCGGGCCAAATACCGAGCCCGGAGCCCTCTCCTCGGACAGCACGCCAAATATGCATACCATTTATTCTATCTGACTTATTTGTAAGTGTGAACTCATGAATAGACAGTGATATCAGCACTGAAAACAGCGTCTTCTCAACGTGTCAACAACACAAACCAAACTCTTCCAGGCCTCTTACATTCACAAACAGCTATATTACACGCGACCTTAAAGGTAATAAATTATCATGGTACTTCAAGATACTTCAAAGAATACCATGTAAACAACACAATATAAACATGGAATTTTTGTATTTCTTTGATCCCTTTTTCGAAGCATTCAAAGCATAATCTGTATGTTGTGAATTTCAAGTTTGTCACCAGCCCTTCTGTTTCCTCTTCCTCTGGGATTTACATACCTGTGATAAAAATGGAAATGCTTTGCTCTGACTTTGCTCGATATATGAGGAAGGCTCTCGAGAGATTCTCTGTCTTTGCTGGAAGGTGCCTTACAATGTCATTAACCTCACTTTAAGCAATTTGGGCCAGAGTGTCTGTGTTCCCCTGGCGTGGGCACGCGTGAGAGGCAGAGCTAGTCCGATACGAGATGAAACGGGAACGTTATTTTCAGTATTTGTGATTGACGTGGTATTCAAGCGTCCTTTCTCTCTTTTTCACTCTTTCTCACATAGCCTACACACCATTCTATATCTCTCCCCCTCAATTTCTCTGTCCTTTATACTTATTCTGTGCCTCTTTATCTTTTTTGCAGTCAGGCAGCAGAAGTGGTAGAAGTGAAGGTGAGCTGTGGCTGGGCCAGGGGCTGCAACACAGGACATGGGAGCTGCCTCTCACTCCCGCTCGTGTCTTGTGTTGCAGCCAGTGGAACTGCTGCACTGTCCACATCAGAGATGGACCACGGGACAGGACCATCACGCTCTGGGAACATTACATCATCTTACAGTGGCTTCCTGTGAAATCATTTCTCATCTCATCTTCTTCTAAGAAAAACACTTTCGATAATGATTTGTAAGTTTCTGATTAAAAGACGTAAATTCTCGGAAAAAAAAGAATACTCTTTTTTTTTGTGGCTGGATCTATTTATTTATTTATTTTCAGAAACATTAAAAATGCAACTTATAAAGACAATGACTTGAATGCATCTCATTTCTGAAATATATATATATATATATATATTTTTTTTGCCAGGTATAAAGTCAAAAATAAAACCTCTCCTCTAAGAAAAATCATTGTATAAATTGGCATTTTCAGAATTCATTTGTAAGTACTAGTATTTTATTATTATTTCTTAATATGCAGTTTTGTAAAATATTAGTGGTAATATACTACTAGTAGCAATATTAAATATTACACTGTAAAAAAAGTTGCTGTACAATCATTTCAACTTGAATTGCATTAAACTGACTTTACAAAAAATGATTTGAGTCTTGTGTAACATAAAAAAAAGTTGAAAATTACTTATTTTGATGAGTTAAAGCGATGTAAAAACAGTCATAACTTATTGATTATATAATTTTTTACAGTGTATATACATTATATTATATATCGCTTATATTTTAGATATTATTATTTATATATTATACTGTGTATACACTATTGTTCAAAGGTTTGGTGTCAGACAATTTTTTCTTTAAAATAATTTTATTCAGCAATGATGCATTAAATTGATAACATGACTGTAAAGACTTTTATAATGTTAAAATATTTCAGTTTCAAATAAATGTTTTTCTTTTAAACTTGTTTTTCATCAAGAAAAAACATGTATCATGGTTTTCACACAAAAAAAAAACAGCACAACAAAATATATTAAAATAGCAAATGGATATTTTTAGTTGTAACAACGTTTTTTTTTTTTTAAACTAATTGCCAGTTGGGTCTAACCAACCAGCAGGAAGCCATTTTGTTGTCATGTGAAATGAAAGCCACCATGTCCGATATTCATCATTTATTTAGAAAATTAGTTTGTAGAAAAAAAAGAAAAGAAAAAAAATCCCACTATAATTTTAAATTCCTTTTTAGACATTCTTATTTGTCATTCACCCAAAATGAAATGGCAATTTCGTCCACTTCAATAAGTGCAAACATTTCACTGATGCACCTGTGTTTAGTTTAGGAAAGCATACGTTGCACACTCTGGCTGTCTTGTGCTTTATTAATGGCCTTATGCATGAATAACATATGAAGATACATGGCTATACTCCACAGATATACAGATATATATACACGCATACAAAGGAGGGAAAAGCAGCCTAAGATGATCCATTTGCTGGCATATGTAAATATTCAGATCATGTTGCCGCTCTGCCAACTGAGACCTACCAGAGCGGAAGAAAGGCAAGCGGTGCTGCCTATTTAAACTTGTGAAATGAAGTAGTTTTCTGTCAGGGGTGCCACTTGATTGGAATTTAAATCCAACAGTAGCTTAGAGAGAATTGTTTGAGTCAAAGTCAAACACATTGTAATGGTCTGAAGACTGAATGCAGCAAGAGGTGACTGCTTTTATGTGGAATGGCCATAAAAGGAGTCTTCAACAGACAAATGTCTCTTTAACCTATATACACTAAACCTGTAAACTCTTAACATGTGATGAGATGATCAAATGCTGACAGGCAAAACATCTCCTTTCTTATTATATAACATCTTGAAAAAAAGTTGATGAAAGTGTTAATGTATCAAAATACATTTAAGATGCTCAGTTTAGAGGTCATTGTTTAAAAATATTTTGACTGTATTAAATTATTCAATTGCCCAATCAGAATAAGAGCTTCATATACATTATATGTACAGTAGTCAACATTTTAAGTGGATCAAAAAGGTTAATCAAAGTTGTCCAAATAAAAATGAATGTACAAAATTGTCAAAATTCACTTTGATAAAAGGTTTTGATCCACTTCAAATGTTAACTATATATATATATATTTATATGATTACTTTTGTTGACATATTTTTGACTGCATTTATTTATTTATCTAACTGTCTGCACCAGGCACTGAGCTCGGAGAACGTCAGATATTAAGCTCAAGACAAGCCATAGCCGAGACAAAAGCCACATGTGACAAGCAGTGATCTGCATATCAAAGACTTTTCTGCGCAGTGTGAATCGTCAATGCGCGTCTTTGCACCTGGCAGTTGACAGTACATAGAGTTAGAATGATTTACTGTGACAGATCCTGTAAGTAATGGCAACAATGGTTGGTTTTGTCACGGCCGTTGTCTTGATTACCCTTGCAGCGTGGACTAGAAAACCAAGGACTCTCATTGGTAGAGTCAGGTAGCTGGCTCACCGCCATGCCCTTTAGATTTGTACTTAACCTGAGTCTAGCAGCATTTCATCAAACTGTTCCAGGTGCTGGTGTGAATGCACAAAGCACAGCAGATCTATAAATCAAGCTCTTTATCAGCGATATTCATTCGTATCTATTTACATATTCAAGGTCAATATTGCATGTTAGGCTGGGAACCTTCAGAAGGAGCTCTGCTTTCTAAATATATCTGTACTTTGGGGTTACAATACCCCTCTCAAACAATTCTTCATAAAATGTCTTTTGTGTTTCACAGAAGAAAGAAAGTCAAGTTTTTAATCTATAAATGTTTTACTTTATTTATTTTGGAATTACACGTTTATATCTTGCAATCCTGACTTTTTTTACTTATTTTTTCACGGAATGTCTTTCAATGGCTCCTAATTGTGTTATAAACTCACAATTCTGAGGCGAAAAGTCAGAAATGCGAGATTTAAACTTTTGTTTAAAAGAACTGAGAAATAAAGTCAGAATTATGAGATAAAATGTCGCAATTACCTTTTTAATATTTTTAAGTATACTTAAATATAAGGGTTAGTAAATGATTCTGTCATCATAGAGTGGTGCAGGTATGACATCACTTTGAAGGCCAATCAGCAGTTAGCATCACACTGGTTCCCCCGACAAAAACCCAATAGGATTTTCCCATAGGCTTTTGGATTATTTTAAAAAACAAGCTCTGTGATCAACAAAAGTTTCTAATACTTACCATCACGATCATTTTCACAGATGATCCCAACTTTTATGAATTTTGAAGCCTAAATGCAGTCACCAGAACTAAAAAGCTAAAGTTACTGCATCACAGTCCCACAACTAGGGGTAATACTGATGTATTTTATGTCATAGAATAAAACGTGAAAGTGTCTTGAGCTCACCATAGACCTTTTATATTTAACCAAAACCAAAAAAAAAAAACACAGACTTTTGGATGATGGAACCGGAAGTGCTAAAATGCTGCTGTATCTCGCCTCTGTGTTTTGGCCTACAAAGTGACGTCATATCTGCGCCACTCTATTCACTCACCCTTGTGTTCTTTCAATCTTCCTAATAAAATGTTGTCAAAAGATCAAAAGATTGTGCTCCTCTTTCCCATACAGAAAAGTGAACAAATGGTGACAGAAAGTACATTTTTTAGGTGAACTGTTTCTTTAAGGCTATAACTTCATGCTTTTAGGAGTTTAACAGCCTGGAAAACTAATAGTTTCAAATAACAGTGGGAGAGAGTCATGACTTGTGAGGGTTATTAAAAAGATCTCTACTCCATTCGCTTGGAACATTCGCTATATCTTGTCAGAATTAAGACCTTTTGGTGCACTAAAAAAGACTAAAGCATGTGGAGAAAACAAGAAGAAATACTGGATGTCCTTGACAAAGCGCTGAGCATTTCAGATGTGTGGGTGAGTCTCTGTTAAAGCATTCAGCTGTGACACAGCGCACAGACAGAGAGTTTTATTGCTACCTCTGCACACTAAAGCAGAGCGCTTGAGTCAGCCTTTGATAGCACACAAACATCGCCCTGCAGTCTCCTCTGTGCATGGGGGCTTATGCCTATGATGGGAAAAATAATGGGCATTGATTTAGCTAAACAACATGCTATTCAACAGTGTAATTTTAGCACACAAAAATTCTGTTATAAAAGCCAGATGCTGTGAGTTTATAAAGGACAGACAAGGACTGTCTCGCTCATAACAGCAAGGGCATTAACGGTCACCAATACAAAGAAATATAGGCTAGGCAGTAAAGTGGATATCTGTGTGAGAAAATGTAGAATATTGCAATAAAGTACGTCCTATTATATGTGAGTTGTAATGAAGTGACTTTGTTGTCCTAAACGTAACAAACAGGCTTTCATATCGACTGATCGTCCCCGTTGTCATCGTAAAATATTAAACACACGCGGAGTGGGAAGGAGCCGGCGGGAGATGCAGCGGAAACGCGGGGAGGTGAAATGGAGGACAGGGAAACCAGACAAGGTGACTATCTGTGCCAGTCTCTTTTAGATTGCTGACTAGATCTCTCTCTTCTCCATCATGTTTTATTCATTTCTCACCCCCGGGAAGGGAACACTTCTGCTAACAGCAGTGTCAAGAAATAAATATGCTTAGCGAAAAAAGTTTGGGTAAATTTATTTTAATTGCATGAACCAAAGAAGAAGATGGTTTAGTTCACAGGATTTAGTTATATGATATAGATATTTAAATATGTAACTCTCTCTTTCCTTAGCTTTATAGCTATACCACCTTTCCAAGTCATAGGGCTGGAGCCTATCCCAGTTTTTTAGGCCAGAGGCAGGGAAAAGCACCCTGGACAGATGGCCAGTCCATCACAGGGACCATTTTTGACTGTCCAATTCACCTAAACCGACGTACCTGGAGAAAACCCACAATGACATTGAAGGAACATGCAAACTCCACACAGAAAGGACTCCTGGCTCAGCCTGAGACCTTCTTGCTGTGAGGCAATAGTGCTAACCACTGGGATGCCCCCTTCAATGTTACCACTTGTTTCAAAATGTTCAGAGAACATTCAAAAGTAACGTCCCTAAAATGCTTGCAGAATGATGAAATGGAACGTTCCTGTAAAGGGAGTCCACTGAAGGCAAGTTGTAGAACCCAAGTGCAGTTTATTCAAATGATCAACACCATAACCATGAACAGAAAGCTTACCAAACAGTGGTTACACAAACAAAACTTGACAAAGACACATGGCAAACATGAGGACTTAAATACACACATGGACTAATCACTAAACAAAACACACCTGTGAACATGATAGACAATTATCCATGACAACATGACACAAGAAGGAAGCTCATGGCAGGATCACATGAGGGCAAGGGAATCACATGACAAGACAGGAAACATGACTGACATGAACCAAAACAAGACATGACAGTTCACTTTGTTGAAACATTAAAACACCTGAAAATTCATAGAACATTCAGAAATAACATTTTCATGGGAACGTTCAGTTATAGCATCTGGATGTAGTAACACCCCCATGCCGAAAAATCCAGCATTAAGGCTCGTTCACACCAAGGACGATAACTATAAAGATAACGATAAAGATATAGTTCTAAAAATCTTTCTCAATGTTAAAGAATAGCAGAGTTCACACCACAGCTATAACGATAACGGCACAGAGAAACAATAATCGTTGGAATCACTATCAGAACGATGCTATCATGCCAGCTGATGAACGATAAAAATATTGACAGCCAATCAGAATCCAACCTGCTGTAAGAAGCTTGAGCATTTAAAGAGGCAGACAAGCATGCATGAAGATAAACAATGATATCGTCCACTGGTTTGGATGCTATAGTTATCTTTATAGGTAACTTTATAGTTATCATTCTTGGTGTGAAAGGGCTTTTAAACAGCATGAATTCCATGTTGGCCCACTCTGGTTTATGCTGGTATAGTCATGCTTTTCTCAAGCAAATCTGAGCTGGTATAGTTGATCCACCAGCACTCCAGCTTCCCATACCAGGGAGCAGCAAACCAGCATCCCATGCTTTTCTCAACATGGAAACATACCTGCTGGTGACCATGCAGCAATCCTGGATTTTCCAGCATGCCTGACAACCACACCTCAGCAACCGCACAGCAAAGCTATAGCAGACACAAAATGTGTTACAATCATTTTGCTGGTGATCATCACAAAACAACCGTTTTTGTCAGAATGTTGTTGTCTCATGTAAACCCATAACATTTTCCAGACTGATATTTGTGTGAGTGCTGGGGATGTTCGTTTGATGGCCAACAGCCATGAAAGCACCTCAGCATGCAGCAGCACTGAAGGATGTCATTGTACTTGCTTTTGATAAATGTGAGGGGGAGTGAAGCAAGGAACAATTCCAGCAGTGTTATCAGGAGCAAACAGGCAGAGTCACAGGCCCCATCTGCAGGAACGAGATCACAGCCGTGTTACTCGCCTTCCTCCATGAGCGTGGAAAGGCCGTGACTCATTCAGCTGGCGAATCTCCAGAGCATCTCCTAGACTGCCATCTTAATATTGATAAAGACAAGTGACACAATTTAATCTCACCACATCTGCTCTTTCCTTATCATCCTTTAAATCTAATGGGTGTTTACGCCATTTTATATATAGGTAGTTGATTAAGATTACGTTTCATATGAACTTTCTATAGACATTATGATTTTTATTCTGTACAAACTGTATATTCTATCTCCTTACACTAACTGTACCCATTACAGAACATTTTCAGCATTTTTACACTTTCAAAATACTTGATTTATCAGCTCTGTAAACAATTACAGTGATTTTAAAGGTAAAAGACTATGCTACAGTGAAAAACTGTTAATTGGTTAACAGAAAGTTATAACAGAAAGTAAAATACAGTTAAATTTATAGTTTTTGGAAATGAAAAAGAACGTCATTGTATAATTTACAGTGAAAAAAATTACATTTCCCACAATTCCCAGCGCGACATTTCACATTTAATGTATTTTTGTTTCTTCATAGTTTTTCTTAGTTTTTTCTAAGTTATGTACATTAGGGTTTTATGTTACATGCTAATGTTGTTAATGTCAATGTTGCAAAAAAATGCATGTGTGTTGCCATGATAGTTTTGTGTTTGTATAAATGACACTGTACAGCTTCTTAGAAAAGCTGATAGCAATGAGCTTTGATTCATCATGGAACCCTCATCACCAGTGTGATTGGTGTTTTTTTGTGTTATACAATGGTATAACATATTATGAAATATGTTTTTTCACTGTATATTTAAGATAAGTCTGTAAAACCTAAAATGTTGCTACCGTATATTTTACGGTAATTTTCTGGCAACTACAGCTGCCTGTTTTTTTTACTGTAAATTTAACAGATTTTTTTTGTTGTCCTCATGGGGACCAACAATTTACATAATGTAGGGTTTACCAGGACACACACACACACACACACACACACACACAAATCTGTTAGAAATATTGCATGTTATGTTGCTGTCACTGCTTTTAATTGTAATCAACTACCTATTTCACTTGACAGCCTTTTTTATTATTATTTCTAGCATCGTGATCATTATTAATTAAATGAATGTGACAGTTGAGCAACTCAGTCAGGAGCACTTTATTGTCTCTCAGTAGAACAAGATGGCGTCCTTCATTCACAGAGGACACCTAGCAAGGCTTCCTTTTAGCGTCATGCTTCATTCCATCTACATTTTCACCCTTTGTCTATAATTCAGGACAAATAAACAGTTCTGGCTGTTGCCAGGATGCCAAGTTCAGGTTTCTGTGGTATTTGATAGGGGTTTAGGGGGGGTCAATGGTTGAGGCAAACACACTGAGAGGACTGCTTTTGTTCCCCTTCTGTGGTTTCTTTAACAAGAAGAAATTAAAAATGGGGTCAAGTATGCTGAACCAATGTGCAACACAACAATCAGTGCTGACAAATGAGCACAAACTAGCTCACAACATTGCAGAATATGTTCTTCATTACTGTTCTCCCAGCTAACAAATATATGCTCAAAAAATGTTTTGCTAACGTTCCCATTAAGTTCTGAAAACATTATTTCATGAGTTCACACTTGCATAATCAAATAGTAGAGTATTCGTATTTGGCGTGCTGTCCGGTGGGAGGGCTCCGAGCTCGGAATGTGGCCTTATCCCAGAATACTTCCCCTGTATCCCTGGCTGGGATAAGAACAGATAAGAGTGAGGAGTTGGGGTGGAGGAGGGATGCTGGAAAACTGTAATGGGACAGAGGTCAGCTATATATATAGGCCTCTTCGCGCTGATTAGTTTTCTGTGGTTAAAGGTATCTAAACAGTTTCTCACCTCGTCACCTGTCTAATAAAACACACAATATATTAAAGGCTCTGTTTACACCTGGTATTAAGACGCTAAATACAGGTGTAAACAGGATCTAAAACATTTTGAGATTGTCCACTTTCAACCACTTCCAGACGTAGTCAAAAACGCATTAGACCGGATTGCTTTCGTATTGTAGACGCTCATGTGTATGGTTGAATGCGTTCGAACCGCTGCAAAAGACCACCTACTCTCCTGAAGGGCGATGTCACGTCTTGTTTTGGTATTGTTTCATAACAGTCAAGTCCTTAATGACTTAGTTACCTCAAGCATGACCCCTCACTGGACTCTTAAGTCAATATATCGACCATGCCCTTCTGTTGAGCGGTTCATCATTTGCTGTGGGTTTTGCGGATGAGGTTCTCTACAATCCCACAGTACCTGCCAAGCCAGAGAATGTTCACGTCATGCCCGCCTTTCCAGAGCCCTCTGCCAAGATGGCCACCGTTCCAGAGCCCTCTGCCATGTGTCTTTGTCAAGTATCCTGTAACCACTGTGTGGTGAGTGTCTATTTCTGTCATTTCAAGTTATGCATAGTCAAGTCTTTGTTCTGTATTTTGATCACGTTTGGATATAAATAAACTGCACTTGGGTTCAGCAACTCTCAGTGGATACATTACATACACAATGACACAGACCTTTACACTGGTCAAAATGGCATCTTTCTCTAGATTTTAACATTGTTGAAAACATTTATAACAAAATATAACATTGTTCTTGTGCTTTTTGTATATTTTAATCCATAAATCGTACATATTGTGCCTTTGATGTTATTGGAAGAATGTTTGTTATTAACTTTTTGAGAGAACCATGCCAAAGTCCTGAGAACATTCCCTGCTAGCTGGGATCCTGGCCACAGAATAATGGCATGGCACGCTGCCTCCTGTAACCCTGGTAACCTCAATGACCCTTCCTTTAGAAGCGGAACACAGAACACTCATTGCGATAACCAAACATTCTTTTTTTATTTAAAAATCATACAATGAAAGTGTTAATTATTAAAATGCAAATGCTTGAGTGTGTGAATGTCTGCTTCCCTGGGAAATTCATATCACAGACTTTCACCCTGACTGTTTCCTTAACTGTGTTGATCCAAGTTGCCAGGGCTTTCTTGTTTATAAATCTTTCCAGGCTTTGCAAAGTCACAACTTGTATAGTTATTCTAAACCTCATTTCCAAACTCCATACGAGTTCAAACAAACAGAGTAAATCTTCAATAAGTTCATTAGCTGCAGACAGTGTTTTGAAGTCTGGCTATGATTTATTACACTGTTAAATGCTTGCGCCTTTACATTTCCCACCATATCTGATGGTATGTCAATAGATCAGTGCTAAGGCTGAGATATTAGGCAGGAAAAGTGGAATATGATGGTGTACCTCGTGGTACCATTACAGAGAGGTACAAAATCACTACCCAGAATGTTCTCCTTCACTGTTCCTTGCTGGTGAAATGATCTTGCTAATCGTATCTGACAGCAGAATGCCTGAGAATATTCCAGAAACAGTTGAACATTCATCTCATCCATAACAGTATCCTGCTGACTCTTTCAAAATAAAATAGTGATGCTTTCAAAAGTGTGAATGACATGACTGTGTAATTTTTAATGTCTTGTTGTTCGCAGCTTCATATCAGTGTTATTTTAGTCTTATTATAGTTTTATTCATATTTTGAAGTAGCTTTTATTTGCTATATTTTTAGTTATGTTAGTTTTTAGTTTATTTTTTAGGAATTTCATTATGTGCTTTCATTATGTCATTTTATTCGTTTTTTTTTATTTAAATATTGCTATTTTTAGTTTTTATTTATTTCCAAATTTAGTGCTTCAACAATTTTCTAATATAAGTTTTTCAACTAATATTTATATTTGATTTTATTTCAGCTTTATTTCATTTAACAGAAGTGTTTTTAATCATTTTAGTTTTATAATAACCCTGCTTCACATGCCTTCCCCTTATAGTGGTACAAATAAAGTATCATCATCTTCATCATCATCCCTGTTCTAGTTTTGCGATGTTTGAAACTTCTCATTTTGCCTTCTTGATATGAATCGCTTGTTGCATTCCTCATAAGTTGCTTTGGATAACAAATGTAAATGTAAAGATGTAAATAGGCTATTCCACCAAACTTGATTCTGATACGACATTATTTTGCAGATCTGTAGAGTAAATGCACCACGGTGTGATTTTTGGAGCATAAAATATTCCGTTTGCCCTTTTTTGTTAAAAAGATTCTTATGGATCTCTAAAAGATAAATTCTGCAAATGGAAGATTTAGTCAAAATAACACAGGATATGCCTATAATAAATCTGTTTCATACAATAACCACTAGGTGACAGCCTTCACTTCATCAAGCTTTTGTGGTAGAGAGTCTCTTTCTGCAGACATACAATATGACACAAATTTAAACCGTAAATTTGAAAATGGTAACAGTAAATATGGTGACTAACTGTAATAAAACAGTAAAGTATCTAGTAAAGACTTCTAGTAACAGTTCTAGTAAAGATATACAGTAAGGTGACATGCAGTGGGCTATAGTACTCAGTTGTGAATGAACTTTAATGTCTGAAGTCTATTTGCCAAAGCACAGAAATGCATATCCCCATTTGATATAGATGATTACATGTTTAATTGTGTTGTTGCCCTTTATATTCAGACAACAGTGTACCTCAAACAAGGTCTAGCATAACTCTGCTCAGGCTTATTAAGTTTGTGCACTGAAGAAAATCAGTAATGTAAGACACATACAATGTGTGCTCCTATCTAGTAAAGGTTGCTGGAGATCTTATCGTGGAAACAGAACTCCTATTCTTGCAACGAGTTCCCCTGAGACAAAAAAGAAAAATCAATTGGTTTTGGCATAGACAGCAACACAACTGGCAAAATATCAAGCACTGGCTACAGGTTCTTGGCAAACATGAAGGTGCTTTTCAGAACAGAAAAGGGGCTGTTCTAAACAGGTAGGATATTACTGAACATGCAGTAGGCCATATGCAGACATAGCCTACCTACATTATAACTTTAAAACCTTATATTTAAGAAACATTTATGTACATATTATTTGTATTTTGAGTTGGAATGGGGTATACACATAAGATCAGACAATATGTGATTTGTAGGGTATATTTACACGACAACAATGTACTAAACATTTAAACTTTTTTCTTTGGTGTTTTTTTCGTGTAGCAGTCACAGATCCACGGAAACCGGCTAAAAAAAGCTGTTTTATGCATACCAGATCAGTAGTGAGCGATGTCACGAAACAAAGAAACACTACATACCCAATGGTATAATTTTCAAAAACATGCTCTTTGAGGGGCTGTGACACCATTTAACTAAAACTGGAAAACTTTTTTTCTACGGCATTTTAGGGCGCTGAAAATGCAAACTTTTGAAAATAAGTATCAAAGTGAAAGTTTTGGAAATCGATACTGTCTTCTTCTCCGTGTAAACTTCAAAAACGCAAATTTGTGAAAACAGTGACATGCGTAGGCCTATTAGTCTATAGCCGTGTGTAATGTTTCGTTACAAAGTGACATCGGCAAACTGGCCTGGCATGCAGAACACAGTGTTTTTAATCGTTTTCACAGGGGATCATTTTGACAATGTTGTCGTCTGTACGAAAAAACGCGGAAAAACGCGAAGGAAAAACTTTTCCATCTTTAGTAGCCACATCGTTGTCGTGTAAACGCACCCTAGAAAGTTTAGAATAAATGCATGCTGTTTTTTGGACTCACCTATTCAGCTGCATTTGTAATTGTGATTTCCTTACTTGGAAGCAAAAACTCATTACATGTTGTGTTTTCAGTATTTTATAGGCTCCAGAGCCATTGGTATACTCTATCACACAGCAACTCGAAAATTAAGGCCTGTGTCTTTAAAAGCTGTCATGCTACAAGCACCAGATGGAGTCCGGTGTTCTGTCAATGTAGCATACTTTGTCAGAATAGCATACCGGAAGTTGAGTTTTAACACGGTGTCTGTCAATTTAGCCTACTTTGTCAAAACAGCATACCAGTGTTTGTGAAGGGTATGCTGTTTTGATAGCCCCCTGGTTTAATAATAATACAGTTTATAATGGGGTATGCTGTTTTGATAGCCCCCTGGTTTAATAAAAATACAGTTTATAATGGGGTATGCTGTTTTGATAGCCCCATGGTTTAATAAAAAATACAGTTTATAATGGGGTATGCTGTTTTGATAGCCCCACGGTTTAATAAAAATATAATATATAATTAAAATATAATATGCGATATAATACACCAACACTTACCGCTGGTATGCTGAAATGATGGTTTAAATCTAACGCATGCGCAATGCCACAAATTTCACTGCTGCGCATGCGCATTAACCGGAGGTATCCCATTCTGATGGGTATGGTGTTCCGTCAGAACACCGGCACTAGCAGGACATGGTGGGAAGGACACATCAATTCTTTCCAAAGAAAGCAAACTGGGTGTGGACAGTGTAGAAATGTAATTCATTATAAGGATCTTACAATTGTCTTTTGTCACTGTGAGGGCATCGCTGTACATGAAAGTCACCAAAGTTCTCTTTACACACAGCTCTTGATCTTCCTCTCTTAGAAGAAAATGTATGTACTGCATTATAAAAGTATTTTCATGCATTAATTATGCCCTGTAAAGCATTATAATGCACTGTATGAAAAGATATAATGGATTATAATGTACATTATGAATACTTTTATAAAGCATTATACATAAAGGCTGTACATAAAGTAAACTGGTACCGAAAATGTTATGTAGGGTTCTGTAAAGCACTTCATATACAGTATACAGCATTTTTAATCTGCCCATGGGTTCGTTATATAAATTTAGTTATAAATAAATTTATTTTTATATAATAAAAAAACTTTTTTTATTATTATATTTTATTATAGTTATTTATTATAAATTAAATAACTTGTTAAACATGAAAGTATTGTTAAATAATTTAGGATATTTCTCCTTATATAACCTTTTTGGCATAAAATAAATAATATAATAATCATTATTTTTGTCTTGTTTTCCAGTAAAAATATCTAAACATCCTTCTTTTTTCTTTTTCTTTTTTTTTGGTGCAAATTGTGTGAGAAAGACTTATTTAGAGACTATCTTTATTCATGTTCTCAGATGGCCTCATAATTAAAAATGTAGGCATAATTAATTAAATTAATTTATAAAGAATTAATTAAATACGTTCTTTGAAAATTTTATTATGATAAACTTTTCCTGGAACTTGTACATTGTTGTTTAAAAAAAAATTAATTCAAGATGTTTTTTGAAAACATTATCTCATTTTAATTAGAAACATTTACTGGCCAACAAGACAAAATGCTGATTTGTACAAAAGTTGATTTGTACAGTGTAAAGTTAAGAAAATGACATGGTTGTTTAAATCAATTATAATGGTAACATCTTGGCTATAAATCCAGTGTCTCAGTGTTCATTTGAATTATGTAGCATGTAAAACTATCTGAGACACAGTTCTTAGTTTGATGTCTGCCTTGGGACAGATGAGAATGAACATAAATGTTTCAGACAAGAGTTATTCAGTGCACTGGCAGGGCAGCAGCTCAGCTTATGTTCAACATGCAGCTCTACACTGGCCAGCACAGTTCATGTTCCCTCGTCAATAATTACTTCTGATATGGTAACAGTAATGATCGTAATGAGCAAAGAAAATCAGGCATTGGTGGTTATTTCATGGTGTGCACACAAGCTGTGACCTGGAAAAAGACTAAATAAAATGCCTATGAGCTGTTCAGTGTATTGTATTTAATATATTTCGGATTGTGGCTTGTGTGCGGAGCTGGGAATGATTTACAGGGTCCAGATATACCTGTTTCACCTGTACAATGGAAAGGTAATACTGAAGCACAGTTAACCCTATCATGTCCAGATACAATCTAACAGTCTTAACAGTCTAACCTTGAACATGAAAGTCTTGCCACGTTGCAGAATGTGAGTTTCTCTGCAAGTTGAGGGCGTTGTTGAGTCAACATTTGAAAGAATTACAACATGCTTACATATTCTGAGCATCCTCCAGCAACACATGAGCAGGACTTTATGGCAACATTATTGCTTATACTTTAGTCATTTAATAGGGTTTTTTAATAAAAGAAAACTTTTAGAAATATAACTAGCAAGCACTGTGTTCAAATTCTTAACCATTTAAGCACATGCTTCTTATTTGTGATTTAAACTAGTCAATTCTCTTTTAATAAAACAACTTGTGTATTCTTTATAGGCTGATTTAATAAGAGCATTTTCATTTGTCTGTGGATTTTCCATGTGTTCACTCAAAATCAATTAGATTTTGGAGCTTCACTTTGCTATTTATATATATACTTCACAAAAATATTTAGAGGGCAATCGATCATAAAACATTTCTTCATTTAACCTGAATCCATCATAATTAAAGATGTCTTCTCTTCTCTTGGTCTTTTGGGACCATGCAATGTTTGAGAAGTGTGTTTGGAGAAGATAGAACAGATCTAAACTGAATTTTTATGGCATTTTAAAGCTAATTTATGGTTGTTACGACCGGTGTTATGTAGTATTTTGTTTTTGTTTTTTTTTTCTCTATTGCTCTGTTTCTTTTCTCTTTATTGTTTTGTCTGTTGTCTCTAATGATCTGATACACATTTTACAATATATAAGTGTTAGTCTTAAGAAATACATAATAAAATTGCATAACTGGACAAACAAACTTAAATCAAATCATAAAATTGCACGGGTGTACACAAACAAACAAACAAACAAACAAACAAACAAACAAACAAACAAACAAACAAACAAAAGGATATAGATAAAGAGACAGACAGACAGATAGATAGATAGATCGATAGATAGATAGATAGATAGATAGATAGATAGATAGACAGACAGACTATACCGGGAAAATCTTTAAAAAAACATTCGACAGTGTGAATATTAAATGACGCACAGGGGCTCTTGAACTCCAGCCTTCCCATAATGCTCTGGTCACGTGGTTCACTTTATGAAGCCCAGACTGTCAAATCTGAAACTTCCTGGGGTGCGATGCAGTACATGCAAGACTATGACATTTAGGCTACTTCAGACATGTAGCCTAACTCGTCAAAAGATCGCCCGTTTGTAAAAACTCCAGCTACTTAAAGCGATTAGCGCGAGCTGCAGTTGTGTGTGGAGTTGAGCGGGTTTGTTGTTTGAGGAGGAGGATGTGTGTGTGCTGACAGTGACACGAGCGGCAGGCGAGCTGCTCCTTATACTGTATCTGTCCAAGAGCACGGCATGAAGAGATCAGGTAAGATCATCAGCTATTGAGTTACATGAGTCTCGTGTGTATGTATGTGGGTGAGTGTGCAATATGAACATGTTTTGCATGTTAACGATCCTTCAGTCAGTCAGAACAATGATACATTCGATGATGATTGTTGTTGGAAGTGAACCACTTACTCATGTTTTTACACGGAAAGTCACTGCTCGGCTGTATCATTGTATTTTGGATGAAAATTTACCATTTGTGTTATATTCAG
Source organism: Semotilus atromaculatus (assembly GCA_031834385.1). Classification (NCBI taxonomy): domain Eukaryota; kingdom Metazoa; phylum Chordata; class Actinopteri; order Cypriniformes; family Leuciscidae; genus Semotilus; species Semotilus atromaculatus. The sequence continues at coordinate 35,551,646 of JAULUF010000022.1, forward strand.
TCCATATGTTATGGGCTAGCATACTTATATTAATAGTTTGATGATGTCATGTGGTTATGTTGCATCTTTACAAAGTGATCTCAGATTACCTCGTGTGTGTGTGTGTGTGTGTGTGTGAAAATACTCTGGTGGTACCATGGTGCATTGATAATAATATATGCTTTGATGTGTCCCATGTTTTTGAATGATGCCCATATTTCTATGAAATGGTGTATAATTCAAGCTCTTAAAGAATTGTATTACACTACCATGCATCATGTTTTCAATTACCATACTTCTTTGTACTTTGGTATGTTTTTCTTAGTTTCTGAGTGTTGAGAGAGAGAGTAAAAATTCTGTCCTTATTCGGCACTGCTGCTTCTTATTTTGGAATTTTACATTATTAATTCAGCTTCTGCTTCTTCTTCTTTTAACAAAATGTGTGTTTTACTTGCCCAAACCAGCTAAACCAGTTGACTAGCAATTCAACCAGGCTGGGTGACCAACCAGGAAATATTTTTTTTTCATCTAAAATCCAGAACATATACAGTAGGCCTACCTGTCAAAAGTTTGAAAACATATTTAAATTTTTTTTAAATGTTTTTCTAAAAAGTCTCTTATGCTCACTAAGCCTGCATTTATTTAATAAAAAAAATGCAGTAAAAACAGTAATATTGCAAAATATTATTACACATTAAAATAACCGTTTTCTATTTGAATATAATTTAAAAAGTTAAAATTCATGTAATGCCAAAGCTGAATTTTCAGCATCATTACTCCAGTCTTCAGTGTCACATGATCCTTCAGAAATCATTCTAATATGCTGATTTGCTGCTCAAGAAACATTTATTATTATTATTATCATCATCAATGTTGAAAACAGTTGAGCTGCTTAAAATCTTTTTTTGGAAATGTTGATTCTTTGATGAATAGAAAGTAATAGAAATATAATGAAATTTATTTATTACATTTATTAAAGCAATTATTTCTTTAATAACATTATAAATGTCTTCACTGTCTGGAGTAATGATGCTGAAAATTTAGCTTTTATCACAGGAATAATTTAAATGTATTACAATAGAAAACAATTATTTTAAATTGTAATAATATTTCAAAATTTTCCTGTTTTTACTTAATTTTTTATTAAAGCTGCCGTCGGCAACTCTGGCTGATTGAGTGGACTTAGGCAAAATTTTGAATGTTTACAACTCTCGTGCCCCTCCCCCACTATCAACGAATACCCTCCCACCGAGTTCGTGCTCGTCAGTGCGCCATCACTCTTCGCTACTGCGCGAACTTCAGGCGTGTGCATGTGATTGACGTGTGTGTGCACGACTTGTGATTGACAGTCATATCTCACACCCCCCTGCGCTGATTGGACACAATGAACAGGGAGCGGTGGATTTTTGCAAAACAAATAACACGCTCCAGGTGGAGTTAGAAGCTCTGGTTTTTTTCTAAAACCACTTTATTTATGTTGTTCTGTCGGAATGTAGTGTCGAATTCGCTGAATATGATCAAAAAAAAGTTGCCGACGGCAGCTTTAAATAAATGCAGCCTTGGTGAGCATAAAAGATTTCTTTCAAAAACAATACAAATTTATATGTTTCCATACTTTGACAGTACTGTATATTTTATTTTATTCATTTTCTTTTTCTTTTCTTTTATTAAATTTTTTTATATTATTTTAAGAAGTTCAAAAATGTCATTACTGTGATGTTTTGATGGTTGTGAGTGACAGTTACTTAAAATAGAAAAAAAAACTGTAATAGAACTATAAATATAAATTTTATTTAAAATATTTTAATCTACACTCACCGGCCACTTTATTAGGTACACCTGTCCAACTGCTCCTTAACACTTAATTTCTAAGCAGCCAATCACATGGCGGCAACTCAGTGCATTTAGGCATGTAGACATGGTCAAGACAATCTCCTGCAGTTCAAACCGAGCATCAGTATGGGGAAGAAAGGTGATTTGAGTGACTTTGAACGTGGCATGATTGTTGGTGCCAGAAGGGCTGGTCTGAGTATTTCAGAAACTGCTAATCTACTGGGATTTTCACGCACAACCATCTCTAGGGTTTACAGAGAATGGTCCGAAAAAGAAAAAACATCCAGTGAGCGGCAGTTCTGTGGGCGGAAATGCCTTGTTGATGCCAGAGGTCAGAGGAGAATGGCCAGACTGGTTCGAGCTGATAGAAGGGCAACAGTGACTCAAATAACCACCCGTTACAACCAAGGTGGGCAGAAGAGCATCTCTGAACGCACAGTACGTCGAACTTTGAGGCAGATGGGCTACAGCAGCAGAAGACCACACCGGGTGCCACTCCTTTCAGCTAAGAACAGGAAACTGAGGCTACAATTTGCACAAGCTCATCGAAATTGGACAATAGAAGATTGGAAAAACGTTGCCTGGTCTGATGAGTCTCGATTTCTGCTGCGACATTCGGATGGTAGGGTCAGAATTTGGCGTCTACAACATGAAAGCATGGATCCATCCTGCCTTGTATCAACGGTTCAGGCTGGTGGTGGTGGTGTCATGGTGTGGGGAATATTTTCTTGGCACTCTTTGGGCCCCTTGGTACCAATTGAGCATCGTTGCAACGCCACAGCCTACCTGAGTATTGTTGCTGACCATGTCCATCCCTTTATGACCACAATGTACCCAACTTCTGATGGCTACTTTCAGCAGGATAATGCGCCATGTCATAAAGCTGGAATCATCTCAGACTGGTTTCTTGAACATGACAATGAGTTCGCTGTACTCAAATGGCCTCCACAGTCACCAGATCTCAATCCAATAGAGCATCTTTGGGATGTGGTGGAACGGGAGATTCGCATCATGGATGTGCAGCCGACAAATCTGCGGCAACTGTGTGATGCCATCATGTCAATATGGACCAAACTCCCTGAGGAATGCTTCCAGCACCTTGTTGAATCTATGCCACGAAGAATTGAGGCAGTTCTGAAGGCAAAAGGGGGTCCAACCCGTTACTAGCATGGGGTACCTAATAAAGTGGCCGGTGAGTGTATATGAAGTTCAAGTTCTGGTTTGAGGACAGGTGGTTTTAGGGGGAGTGAGTGATAATGTAATGCAATGTCATAATTTAAAAAAAGAGAAAATGGAAGGAAATGCTACATTTGTTTTAAGAACAAGCAAGTGATCATTACTGATTCATGAAACACATGTACATCCAAATTTAAATTTACACCCAAATTTAAAGGTATTAAAAAAAATAATGGCAGGTATGTGTTTCGATATTTAAACCTGACATTTTAAAGGGAACAATCTGCAAATGGACAGCACTTGTTCAACAAGTAAGTCTGGATATGTCATTTTGGGCTGGTACTAACTCACCTACATTTTAAGTATAGAGCGTCATCAAAGTCCTGACACTCCTTTCTATCATCATTCTCATCCTCATGTTGTTCAAAACCTGTATAACTTGCTTTCTTTTGTGGAACACAAAAGGAGAAGTTTAGCAGAATGTCTGAGCTTCTCTCTTCCACACAATGAAAGTAGGTAGTGGCCAGTGGCTGTCAAGCTCCAAAATGGACAAAAAACATTAAAAGTGCCTGTATTATCCAGCAGGCATTATAAACAAAGTCTCCTGAAGTCATATGATAGATAGGAAATTTAAGCTATTATTCACTGAAAATCTTGCTTCGACAGCTATGGCAAAGTCCTTTTAGGCAAGTCATGCCACTTGGCCGTCATCTTGGCAACGCCTCCGGGCAGCTATTTTGGACTAACAAGACCAGGCTCCTATCTAAATGAATGGGCAGAGAGTCAGAACTGCACTTTCACTGGTTATCGGGACATAAAAACTGCATTTATAGAAACAGCAGTAAAATATGATAAAAATCGCTGAAAAAGTTTGATGACTTTGCCCCAAAATAAGGTTTAAAACGCCTTTTCCCCACAGGTTATACTTTACTACGCATGCGCAAGGGTTCTCGTCTCCGCTGTCGCAAACATCAACTTTGCGCATGCGTCAGTGGAACCAGACGATTGGCTTAAATGTTTCCCGGCTTGACTGTTAAAAGCAGACGATTGGCTTTCCAGCGGGAGGGGCGGGACATTTGTATACAACCGCCATATTTGGTGTTACGGGTTTTCACTATATAGTTGTATTGAGGATTGAGGAAGTGGCATGTCTCATATAAACTGTCTCTGGCTATGGTCACCATTCACTCTCATTATATGAAAAATAACAGCTTGGACATTCTGCTGTGAATTTCTCCTTAGTGTATCGTGGGAAAAAAGTTAATTGGGTTTCAAAAGACATAATACGGTTAAGCTTTTAAACACTTTTGTGCACAAAACCAGTTTTTGAACCTTATAATTTAAAGGTAATAATGCCACAGAGGTGATACTCAAGCTTCTCAACCCTCAGGAGCTGCAGTTCTCCAGCTTTCCCACATCCATCCAACCTATCAGGTTTAGTACGGAAGTTTTTATGGGTGCCCAGTCAAGGGTTGCTTTCAGAGAACTCTCCATTTTGTAATCCCAGAAAGCTTTTGTCACTTGGCTTGTGACCAGTCTTTTGGAAAGGGGGAGCTACATCTTCAATAGATCGGAGCAGGAGAAGAAAATACTCTTTTCATAATTTTGATAGCCAACTTTAAAGGATAAAAAATAATATAAATAATACATTTTGTAAAAATAAACACTTTTAGAAAAGACTTGTTTGGGTGATAGTTCACCCAAAAGTTTTTTTTTTGGGTCATCATTTACTTGTCAAATTGTTGTAAACCTTCTTTGTTTCTTTGTTCTATTGAACACAAAAGAAGATATTTTGAAGAATGTTGGTAACCAAACAGAGGCTAACCTAAATTGTCTTCCGTAGTATGAAAGTATGGTTATTTCGACATTCATCAGAACATCATCTCTTGTGTTCAACAGAAGAAAGAAACTCACGCAAATGATGATGATGTCATTTTTAAATTTGTGTGAACTATACCTTTAAGTGTTGAAACACTTTTGGGCCCACTTTATTTAATTTTTTTTAAAAGGTAAAAAATGTGTATAAGAAATGCCCTGGATTAGTTTTATAAATAATTTATAATTCAATGGTTATATTTATGACAACGTTTTGGAACAATTTTATGAGTAAATGTTTCATAACAGGCATATGGTTTCAACATATGGGCAGCTAAACCTATACGTGTTACTATTTTTAAAGAGCACACAGAAGTGGAAGCAATTTAAAGCAAGTCAATAAGCCAATAGGTATTTATAGCATCTAGTTGGATCTTCTGAGAATGTTCTGAGTTTGTTTTCATACATATCTTCCCCCCTTTTCGCTCGCTTTTGCAATTTGCATAGCACGCATTCATAGAGTAGTTAAGCCTGTATCTGCCATCAGCTGTTATACTGCCAAACATTTTAACCACACAGACTCCCAAAAGTGCATTGATGGTCCATTTATATTATTTAGTGTGCAGTTTTGTTTCATATATATGTGCGCGTAAGCAACATTCATTATTAAATGAGGTTAAAATGTTGAAGTGTTGTGATTGAGGAATGAGATTACTGTCTCAGACTGTCTGTCTGTCACGACTACTGTTCAGCTAAATCCCTGCATGCTGAAATATTAATGCAGCTCAATTATGTGATTACTCCGTTACCCTTAGTTGATGATGGATTGTCTGTATTCAACCCCTCAAATTCAGCTTCAGTGATTGGAGCTGGCGCTTAGCATGAGACTTTAGTCAAACACCTTGGGATTAAAAGTTGAAACAATGTATCTGAATAACATGTTCCGTTTTCAGTTAAAAAGATGCATTTACAAATTTTTTACTTGAAATTATGTTTTAAAAACAAAGTTCGGGAGGAGCACGTTCAAATAATCCTTCCAATCACCTTGCCATCAAACAATTACCATGTCTACCCCATCAGGATGAGAGGAAGCAAAATATATATATATATATTCACTCTGTCAACTCACCTACATTCCTTGACAGTTTTCAGCTCCACCACCCCGACTCCTCACTCTTGGCTTATTCTTTCACAGCCAGGAATACGGGGGGAGTACTCTGGGTTCGGGCCAAATATCGAGCCCGGAGCCCTCTCCTCGGACAGCACGCTAAATACGCATTTATTCTATCTGACTTATTTGTAAGTGTGAACTCGTGAAACACTCTTTTGTACTGTAAACAGTACATTGTTCATTGACAAGGCTTTCAGTAGATCAGTCTGGCCAATGTATCAATGTATCACTAATCTGCACCTTCTCTTGCCCTTCAGAAAGGTGGGAGTCTGGGGCTCTTTGACTGGTGCTGTTATTGGTGCTGGCTGCCAGGTCATGAAGATCCGCTGGTCGAGGAAGTTGGCTCTCCTGGCCAAGGTCGGCTTCATCTTTTCTCTGCTGTGGCTCTTCTATCTGCTTATAGTCCGTTCTTCCCCATCATCTCTGGCTGATAATGATGGTCCACGCGACATCCTGGCCCGTGACCTTCCATCCAATGAGGAGGACTCTGACAACCTCCTGCGGCCTGTTTATGAGAAGCTAGCACCAGACTCCAACGCTCCTGGAGAATATGGCCGAGCCATTCGATTGACCCTCAGCACTGAGGAGAAGAAAGAGGAGGAAGCCAGCATTGAGCGCTATGCCATCAACATCTTCAACAGCGACAAGATATCTCTCCATCGCCATATTCAAGACAACAGGATGCACGAGTATGTCTTCCACACCTTACCTCACAGCAATGGGCTCATTACACAACCTCCTACCACCTAACATTGCTAAAAGGCTGGCTCACACTTAAAGATTTTTAAAAACGTATCAGATTTTCTAAATGTGAGAGACCACAAACATGATGATAAAACAATCATAGATTTAACAGTTTTAGTTTTGATTCTATGGTGTGTGGAGTGCCGCGATGTGACCAAGACCGCACACCACACGCTAACAGATTCCATTGGGGAAATCTCGCAAAATCTCTCACGGTCAAACGTGACTTTAGAGTAAACAAACATGGCAGACGACGGTCAAGAAAAATGGTGATAATAGTAAGTGCGTCCCAAATTGCGTACTTATGCACTATTCTAAGCCCTTTTGTAGTATAAATAGTGCGAGTAGTGTGTTCACACGAAAAATTCTAAAAAAAAAATTATATTTTCTTCCTGTTTTCGGTCGAAGTCCACAGTAGTCGATTGTCTAGTTCGCGCGCGCGATCATCAAACTCAAAAACCTCCTTCGTGTGTTCAACATCTGATTCGGATGAATTATCCATTTGAGCTGATATTCTCAGAACACCACACAGCACTGTCATCGGCTGACAGCTGACAGTTAGAGTCTCCACTGTTGCTTAGTTACCAATGATCGCGCACGTGAACTCCACAATCGACTACTGTGGACTTCGACTGAAAACAGGAAATAAATACAGGTATGTGAGCTGGCTGAATTAACATCATTTTTATTAATATCTTTCACATCTACTGCAGTCAGATTGACCGTGTTCACTCTTAATAACACCACTCGCATGGCTGTGCACTTGTAATGACATATCAAGGATGTTAAGAGGCTAAAAGCAGGTTTAAAACTTGCCCCATTGAAGTCAACAGGGTGCACATTTTAAAAAGACGATAAATCGGCATTGCCTACACCGTGTTTTGTCGTTGTTCTCTGTACTGACATCACTCCAAATGTACAAAAAAATGAGCTCAATGTTAAAATTGACCGGAGTTCTCCTTTAACAGGGGTAGGCTATTTCGTGTATGAAGTATAAGAACAGCTGTTGTCACATATAAATAAAACAATGGTAATGTGCTTGTTTTCACTTGCAGAGGAATTGAAATCATGTGCTGAATTGTGATTCCTCAGGTGATTTACACACTTCTGTCCACCTCACAGCTTTACAGATGTTGTCTGGTGTCTGAAACGAATCCATTGCCTGCAGCCAGACAACATAATTAAAAATGAACAACAATAGAAAATAGAGCTGGGATGTTTTCTCAGAACAGCAATGCTTTTGTATGAGAATAATTGTTTCATGGTTCTCTTGTCACACAATAATGAGTAGAGTTCAAGCTGCTCCTCTGAAAAGAGAAAGTGTCCCCTTGGAAGACGAGAAGTGAGACAAATTGGATGCGTTTTTTCTCCCTGCAGTCTTTCAACTGCGCTCCGGTTGCCACATCACAGGCTCTCCTGGAGATCACACACGGCAGGGGCACATTTCTTGGCATCAGTAGGGATTTTTATCTGTTAATGTGAAGTTCTTTTGGTCGCTTTCTGAAATAACTTTTAGGCAAGTTAGTTCTTGTCAAATACTTAAGCATTACTGCCAGAAATAAATGTTTTTTTTCTTTCATGTGCATTTCTCTTTGTAGCGATAATTAATGTAAATGTGCATAAATGTTGTTGCCGTCAGTGATTTGTAGAGTTTAAAGAGTTCAAGGGACACAATGAAGTACATATTTGTTTGATCAAAAGTAGAGTAACAAAAAAAAAAAAGTAATATTTTTTAAATATTATTACAATAACTGTTTCCAATTTTGTTTTTGAATTTTCAGCATCATTACTCCCGTCTTCAGTGTCACATGGTCCTTCAGAAATTATTCTAATGTACAGTTTTGGTGCTCAGGAAACATTGCTCATTATTATCAATGTTGAAAACAGTTATTCTGCTTAACATTTTTGTGGAAACTGATACATTTTCTCAGGATTCTTGTCTGTTTGTCTCCCATCTCTCCTTCAACTCTTTTTTTTTTTTTTTTTTTTTTTTTTTTTTTTTTTACTGAGAATCTGTATCTGAACCAGAAATTGTTGCTTAAAGATTTTAAATTGGAGGAAGTCAAATACAAAGAAAAGAGGGGAAAAAAATGAATGTCTTGTTTTACAAATTAAGTGACATTTATTAATAGTCAGATTACTTCACACTTACTTCACACCATATTTGTCACGTGACACATTACAAGTCCACATCCATACTGCAGGATGAACGTCAGTTTCACAGAGCTGTGTCAGGTTCCTCTGTTTTAGATGTTCACATTTGCACATTACATGTAGCGTGTAACTTATGATCTGGATAAATGCCAGTTTGCTTAACCGTCTGATTAACTCTATCTCTTTTTTTGCAATGCCAGATGCAAAGCAAAGAAGTACAACATCCGTCGTCTGCCTACAACATCAGTGGTCATAGCATTTTACAATGAGGCCTGGTCCACTTTGCTCAGAACCATCCATAGTGTGCTGGAGACGACGCCAGCCGTCCTACTGAAGGAGGTCATACTCGTAGATGACTTCAGCGACAGAGGTGACGTGACACTTTCTAGACAGACTTCACGTTTTTAAATCTAAAATTCCTCTACTTTTGAATTATTTCGGTCCTTTTCCAATATAGAGGAAAATTTGGCTCATCCTGATTGGTCAGCACTTACACAACCAATTAATATCTAAAGAATATGTAAACAAGAAAAGTTTTGAACCTATTGGTTGCCAAAAATTATAACTATAAAGATAACTATCATTTTTTATTTTAATAATTTATTACTGAATAATATTGTACCATCCACACCAACAGACAATAACATTTTTATTCTGTTATTCAGATATATTCATATCTGTTTATTCTATGTGCACTCTGCAGTTGTGTTGTCTATCACTTTAAATGCTCAAGTTGGTGGATATGATTGACTTTCAGTGTTTTTGTCATTCATCAGGAAAAAAAATATTCTGAAATTATTCCAACAATATCGTTATCATTATAGTCATGATGTGGCCTGCCCTATTCTCATAGAATTAGAACGATTAATACAACTCTTTGTTATAGTTATATTTATCATCCTTGTGTGAACGGGCTTTAATAAAACCTTATTACGTTTCATATTACTTTTATGTAATGTTTATTACGTTTAAAAATCAACAATTTTCAACATGCCTTAATTGCATTGAAATATACTCACACATTTGCCCATGTTTGCATATTTCATACTTCCTCTACAAAGTTCTGTGAAGTAAGGTAGCCATAGTTATCATTCCATAAGAGTTTTTATATTCTACTAGTTAATCAGTTGGTTTCCTGATTTGGCCATTATGTGTTGGCACATTGTGTGAAATTTGAGATTCAAATTTTCTTTGCATGGATTACAGTGTACCTGAAGTCACAGCTGGCTCAGTATGTCAGTAACCTGGAGCGTGTTCGTCTCATTCGCACCAAAAAAAGAGAAGGTCTGGTTCGGGCACGGCTCATTGGCGCCACCTACGCTACAGGACACGTGCTCACCTTCCTTGACTGCCACTGTGAGTGTGTGCCTGGCTGGATCGAGCCACTACTGGAGAGGTGTGACTTAAAATCAAACGTAGCATAGAAACACTTCCATAATCCACAGTAACAGGTTTATGAAGTGTATTAGCCAGGGAAATGCCCATTTTATATGGTCTTTTATCGTCTTTTCTATCGTCAGAATTGCTGAGAATGAGACCACCATCATATGTCCGGTTATTGACACCATTGACTGGAACACATTTGAGTTCTACATGCAGACAGATGAGCCGATGGTGGGCGGCTTTGACTGGAGGCTGACATTCCAGTGGCATGGAGTGCCTGAAATCGATCGCAAGATACGCAAATCCAGAATTGACCCCATTAGGTATGTTTCTGGTAAACTTTTTCAAATCCAACTTTAGTGTATTTCCTGGCAATTTAAGAAAAAGATTATAAATGTTTAAAGGGATAGTAACCCCCACCATACAGGTTGTTTCAATTATTATTTATTAAGTTATCTCAATTTATTTCAAATTGTTTCATTTATTATTTTTTCTGTGGAACACAAAAGAAGAAATTGACAATTTTACTATATTTTACAATACTACTATTTATAGTAGTATATTTTTTTGTTTGTTTATTGATCCATATTGGATATTTATATGAGCTGATATTGCATATTTTATTGAATTTAATAAATGTAATACATTTCATAATACTGTTAATGTAACATATCTGGAAATGAAAGGGATAGTTCACTCATCTTTTTTTTTTTTTTTTTTACTTTTTTTTCACCCTCATAAGAAAAAGTTCATAAAGCTAATCGATATGAATTGAGGGGTGTTAATCCAAATTTTCTGAAGAGACACAATCTCTTTATGTGATGAACAGATTAATTTAGGCTTTTATACACATATAAACATTGATCAAAGAACATAAACAGAATCTCAACCGAACTTGCTTGGCACGCGAGAACAAACCCCACTGGTTCTTGCAGAAGCTCAAACGTGCTGCAGAACACATGAGAATGAACCTCATTGGTTCTCACACGCCAAGCATGCTTGAGCATCCGTTTACCACAAGCGATGTGTGCGTTGATGAATGTTTATATGTGAATAAAAGCTCAATTGAATCTGTTCATCATATAAAGTGATTGTGTCTCATAAGAAAATTCGGACTAAACCGCTCTATTTATCTGGATCAATTTTATGAACACATTATGAACTTTTGAAGTGTCGAAATAGTAGCTACATCGACTGTCAATGGAGGGACAGAATTCTCTCAGATTTCATTAAAATATCTTCATTTGTGTTTCGAAGTTCATGAAAGTCTTAAAGTTTGTAACAAAATGAGGGTGAGTGAAGGATGATATAATTTTCATTTTTGGGTGAACTAATCCTCCAACAGTTATTTTTCTTCCTGCACATTCTTATGTTATAAAGTCTATATTTGATTTTCATTTTTGGGTGAACTAATCCTTCAACAGTTATTTTTCTTCCTGCACATTCTTATGTTATGAAGTCTATATTTGATTTTAGTTTTTTGTGTTTTATTTGTGACTTATTTAGACAAAATATTATAGACATTTAATATTGGCCTTCAACCAGATTATAATAATTATAAACCATTTTTTATTCATTATTAAAGTTTAATTTTGGTTCATTTCTAAATGAAAGTCATAACGGTTTGACATGACTTTCTAAATTTAACTCTCCCTTTAAGCCATCCAGACTTCCAGTAAAAAACGTTTTTGAAAGTTATTTTCACAAGGAAATGTGTATTGTGTTGATTAACTGCAGTGCAGTGAAAAGATTTAATTTTCAGACCTAGGTTTACATTAAAATACTGTCCAGTTCTGCTCTAGAAAGAGGTGCTCAACTGAAACTAAGAAGCACTTAGCCGCTAGGGAATATCTCGATGAATTGCGAATGATCTTCTGCGTTTCGCTTCACAGGTCTCCCACTATGGCAGGGGGGCTCTTTGCTGTCAGCAAGGCTTACTTTGAGTTTCTGGGCACTTACGACATGGGCATGGAGGTCTGGGGAGGAGAGAATCTGGAACTTTCTTTCCGGGTAAGACGCCTGTATTCTGTACTCCTGCCACCTATTCTACTGGTAATTTGCATATGCTTCTCATCAGAGTGTGTCGACGGGCTCTTGGTAGCATGAGAGACTGAGCATTTATAATTAGACACATCTCTCATATTGGATTTCTTTTTTCAGCCTATGCTTAGAAATGAAGATTGATGGTTAATTCCATGGAGTAATCTTTTATGCATATGGAAACAGAAAACAACGCTCTATCTTCTAGGACTGTACGATGTTCATGTATAATAGATGTGCTGTGAATTGGAATAAAAAAAGCATGTGGGAAATAAAGCTGGAAAATGCCTAAAAAAGGAATTTTGTCGGTGTCTCAACGGATCTAATGCGCTGTTGGCATGTCATGTTTTATTTCTGACAGGCAGTGCATTACATGAAAATCAGATACATTGTTCACAGAAAATGTTGAGTTTGTGTGCAAAAATAGTATGTGAGATGAGTCGAATCTCAACCAACAAATAATGATGCTCTAGATATAAATGCTTGTGGGTTTATTAGCTTTCATTTTAAAACTGAACTTTGACATTTTTTCAATGTTAAAATACTTTATCATATCGTCTTTTAATATGCAGAACTATATACAACTCAATCATAGGTGGATTTTTCCCCCAAAAAGCATACATATTGATCTGTTTTAGCATCCTAACCATATTGAAAACAATAATGATTTTTGCCATTCATTATTGCAATTATTAATAATTATTGATTTAATTATTTTATTTTAAAAAATCCATTATTTATATATTTAGTAATACATTTTTCTTAATATTTATTAATGTTGTGACACTAGTGGTACACATTATAAACCTAACTTTATTTTAACTATTAATAACGTTGCATTATTTTCTTTTTATTTATTACTTTATTGATTATTATATTTGTTCAGTACTTCACCTTACTTTTTTCAATAATGGAAAACCACCTACAATGTCTTTTTTTTTAAAAATAAATCAGAAATTCATTTTGATTCTTGCTTCATTTTGAACATGTTTTGTTACAGGTGTGGCAGTGTGGAGGGTCTTTAGAAATTCACCCATGCTCCCATGTGGGTCACGTTTTCCCCAAGAAAGCGCCGTACTCCCGATCCAACTTCCTTCAGAACACTGTCCGTGCTGCGGAGGTTTGGATGGACTCTTACAAACAGCACTTCTATAACCGAAACCCTCCAGCACGCAAGGTACACCATCCTTCCTTCCTCCCATCCATCCATCCACCCACCCAGCACAACCTGTCAGTGGGCGGCACGTCTTTATTAACATCCTGTTTTGTTGCATAATCGGGTGTACAACCATTGTGTTATTTCCTATTTTAACTGCTTCAGCATTTATCTAGAAAAGTGCTGTTCTCAAAATTGCTTACGTACTCCTGAAGGGGGAAAAAACTGTGAAAGAGATAAATGATGCTCAGGTTTTGCTTGAATGCGTTCGTTCTCTCGGCTTACAGTGTTTGTTCTTCCTTTGGCTGTCTTTGAAAAGCTTATTAGCTGACAAAGATACTAAAACTAGGGCAAACATATATTATATCAACCTGGTTGACATGAATGTGGCATGTAACTCCATATTACTTCAAAGACAAATTACATTATTAATGTGATCAAATAATAAGTCATTCTCTGGTAGCCACAACAACAGTTGCAACGAGTAAGAATATTTGTCCTGTCAGTATAATGGCTCTCATTAGTTGTTCATGTACTGTACCTCAGGTCTGAATGCAAACACAACCGTTTCATACCTGTGTGAGGTGTTACCTAAATTAATATGATCTTGTTTTCCTGGTTGGGTTTCTTTGACTTTTGGTTTGTTGGAAGTGTGTCGTGGCAGTTCTTGTGTCAACATTACAGGACAGCGCCCTAGAGGAAGTACTTACGTGGCATTCTTGTTTGATATATTTGAAGTCGCAACTAAAGTAAAGATGTTGAAAAGTTAATCATGTCGGTAAAAATGATTAAAATTTTTATTTTTTTTATAAATAGTTTTTCGATAGTTTTTCGATAATAATTTATTCGATAGGGACAAAGCATGTTAGTGAACATTTGTATAAAATACCAAATGTAAACAAGCCGGATTATAACAACATTGCTCATTTACATCCGCAGTCCCTAGGCTAGTACACACAAGAACAAATACTCAGCTATACACACAACACTACACAGAGACAATACCCCAAACACATTATTACAAATTCTTAGAAAAATGTTTACACAATTGATTCGTCATAAGCCACTTATTCAGATGATCTTTAAAAGTGTGATAAGTAGAACATTGTCTTGTTGACTGCGGTAAAGCATTCCAATATTTGCTCTCAATTACAGATAATACTTTCTGACGTGTGGTCAAGGCAGTCCTACAGTACGTAGATTTCAATCAGTAATCTGTAAACTTTGTCCTGAGGCCTGATTTTAATTTGCTCTTGTAGGAATCTTATGGGGATATATCTGAAAGGATTGTACTGAGAAAGCGGCTTCAGTGTAAGAGCTTTGAATGGTATCTGCAGAACATCTATCCCGGCCTGCATGTGCCAGAGGACAGGCCTGGATGGCACGGAGCGGTAAGTGACTAATCTAATCTAGTCTAATCTAATTCCTTCTGGAGTTCCTTTCTCACTATTTTTTTAATGGTTTTATATCTTTCCTGGTTCCTGGTGCAGGTGCGTAGTGCTGGAATCCACTCTGAATGTCTGGACTACAATGCCCCGGACCACAATCCCACAGGTGCTCACCTGTCCCTGTTCGGCTGCCATGGTCAGGGCGGTAATCAGGTAACTAACATCAATTTTAACGCTTCTGTGGAAATATGTATTATTGTGAAAAAATTGCTATAAAAAATCTGTTCTTTCAGGTTTCACTGTTTTGTTGAATAATAAAAAGCATCAAAAAGTCTTTTTGTCACTAGGCCCACATTGTTATTGCAAAATACATTAACATTTTTTTTAATTTATTTAAACATTTTAATTATGGGAAATGGTCTTTTAAAACATCCCAAAAATAAATGAATACATAAAAAGTACTGCTTTGCAAATTATATTTAAATAATATTTACATCATATTTTTACTGATGACTTATACAGCCAAAGTGTAAATGTGAATATTTCACCAACAAATTGGAGTAGAATCATAATTTCTTTTTTTTTACTAAATTTGATCAATTAATTGACTGTAATAAACTTTATTTTCATTTTCCGACATTTTTAATTTCAGTGTAAATTAATGAAAGTAATTCAAATGTTTAGTATTAAAGGTAGAGTATGTAATTTTTGTCGATCGAGGTCGCATATTCAAAACAATAACAAAGGCATAGCTTGATGACGCTGTAAAGGAGCGGGGAGTGAGGGGAGTTGTCATCTTCACCTTAATGCAAAAATCATATTGTGCCTTTAATACAATTATACAAAAAAAGTAATATCACTTGGAATTTTCAGCCAAGAGCATATTGAGTTTTCGGTTTTGGCCCAAACCTTTCATTTCAGTGCATCACTACTTAACACCATATGAGCAGAAAGTGGTGAAGAGAAAGACTTCTCACATTTATCGTTAATATGGCAAATTTGAATTTGTGAAAGAGAACGAGATTTGAGAATAGTCTCCCGCAGGGAGTTTACCCCACATTTTGAAAGCCGCTGTCTTACCCCACAGCCTGATATCTTCAAAATGGATTAAAGAGGGCTTTCTAATATTTGCCAGAGCTATCGGGTAACTTTAAAAATGAGCATGAGGTGCTTTCATGTCCAGTTATATAACACCTACGACAGCAGATGCAGGAGATCCATCAGACCCTGTTTGTTGCGTTTGCAGCGAAACAAAGCTAGCTTTATTTGTGCAGAAACATAATCCATCCTGAGATGGGCTGCCCTTCTGAGGTTTGTTATTTATCTAGTATCACAGTTGAAGAAGTGAATGAGTTGCTGGGGATGTATATGTAATGGAAAGGGCAACCTGCAAATGTGTCCGGTGGCTTATGTCGCCGCTCTGCATCAAGGGACATGGGGAAGTAGCACCATGTGTGAGTGAAAATCAAAGTTTCCACAGCCTGGACTGAAAAGGAAACCTTAGCCGCTTCTCCTCAAAGATAGACATCTATGAAATATACATGTGGATAATGAGACTAATGGTGACTGCAGTTTGAACCAGACAGAGGTCACATCTGTCCATCTGATAAACACTGGACATGGATTATTTCACTGAATAGCTGCACCTTTTAGTTTCTTCCACCCTGTTTTTTTTTTTTTTTCTTATTCCAGCGTTCTAACCTTTACCCTGAAAGGATCTACTTCTGATCCTCTGCTCCGAGAAATTGTTTGCTTATGAATTATTAACCAGGCTTTGATCATTAACAACATCCGTGCAAACATCCGTATTGGTCGCTTAAATGACATTTGCTGCAGAACAATTTGAGTTTTTCTAGAGGCATGTTTTTAGTGATTTTCAAATGCAACAAATATTTTCTCAATAATGTTCAGCCTTTTCTGTTTCAATATTTATGCATTTGCTATGAATATATGAGTATCAAACATTGTAGCCAAGTAGATTCAAATGATATAATGTGTATATATAAATATACACATTTTTAAAAACATATACACTACTGGTAAAAGTCTTGGGGTCATCAAGATTTTTTTTTTTTTGTGTGTGTGGATAATTTATAGTAAGAAATGCTTCTTGTGCACCAAATCAGAATATTTGAGTGATTTATGAAGGATAATGTAACACTGAAGACTGGAGTAATGATCATGAAAATTCAGCTTTGACATCACAGGAATAAAATTCATTTTAAAATATATTTAAATAGAAAACAGTCATTTTAAATTGCAATAATATTTCACAAAATTTCTTTTGGCCTTAAACTCATTCTTCTTGATGGAAATAAATGTTGTGATGTTATTTCCATCAAGAGGTGCATACATTTTTGGTCAAGATCTTGTATTGTCAATGCAAGAGTCAAGCACTCTGTAAAGTCTTTTAAAGTCCCAAAGACTTTCAATGAATTTATGGTCTGGACTCAGAGGAAATTATTCTTCATGCTCCCTCCCAACCATTCTTTCACAATTTGAGCCTGATGAATCTTGACATTGTCTTCCTGGAATATGACCATGATGTGTCTTCTTATATGGTTGTTTAAGAAATGAAAAGCTACACACTCCATCAGGGCTAGGCTTATAAGAACTGTTGCCAAACATATAACATGCTAATCAAAAAAACATAATAATAGATAACATAAGATACATAATAATAACATAAGAAACATAATAATCACAATAATGATCCAATCATAGACTCTTAAGCATTTGCCTATTTAAATCCAAACAGCAACTTTTTGGGGGGTCGGGCAGTGTATACACACACATATAACAAACAACATTATATATCATGAAAATTCATTAAAATGGCCTATTTGGACTCATTAATAGAAATTAATTGAACTTCCCAAACTCTAACACCATCACCATGTATGAACTCACAAAAGCCAAAGAAATGTGCCAAATTACATTTCAAACTAAATGAAAAATGTTCTCTCTCTATCTCTCTTAGTACTTTGAGTACACATCTCAAAAGGAGATTCGGTTTAACTCTGTGACCGAGCTGTGCGCTGAAGTCCAGGATGGATTGACACACATAGGGATGAAGCATTGCCCACAAGACGGTGCTCCCGTTCCTCCAAGCATCGTGTGGGAGTTCAGAGACGTGAGTCTGTTCGCCTGTAGCTCATTTTATCACTGGCGTGCCATCAGAAAACAGGAGGAGATTAGAAAAAAACTGGTTTGGCATGTTATTGCGTATCAGATATATGCTTTCCTATAGCATTTCCATGGCTAAAGCGATCATTGTCTGGCAATTGTGTGTTTTCAGGATGGCAGCATATATAACCCTCATTCGAACATGTGTATCACGTCCTACCGCAAAGAAGATGGCCGTACTGATATCCAGATGAGAAGTTGCTCTCCCGGAGACAAACACCAGCGCTGGAACTTCGAGTGACTTTAATCCTTATGTGACCTTAAATGTAAGTGCAATTATCAAAAGGAACGTCTCTTCCGGGTTGGCATTGAAAAGGGCATAAAAATGGGACCCATCCTCCATATAGTGCCTTTGCAAACCAAAGCGGACATATATTTGTAGTGCCAATTCTTGTGTTTCCTTGTTAGAGACGTTCAGTGTGCTATTACAAGTCTGAAGTGCATATTAGAACTGTTAATATCACATTGTAGCAAATTCAACAATCCAACGAACATAGTGTTGTGTTGGAGCAGCTTTTTTGTTTACATTGATTCACTATATGCTTTTAGTGAATCATCTTTAGACTCCTCTTTAAATCTACTGCACAGTGATTTTATTTAATTGTACCAGAAGTGATTGATTTAAAGATGGTGTGAATGGTTTTGTCTTGATTGGTGCCTATTGGTTTCCTAAGGTATTTTTTGTGTTATTTTGTGTCTGTTTTCTTTTCTATTTTGTTCTTCTTTTTTATATTGTTAGGGTGTTTAGGGTCTTTTCACCTTATTTTGTGCAAGCTTCATGGAGGATTTTGGCACACTGATGTTGATGGAACTGTACCAGCATTTAAAGTTTCACTCAAACTCA
This sequence comes from Semotilus atromaculatus, assembly GCA_031834385.1. Taxonomy (NCBI): domain Eukaryota; kingdom Metazoa; phylum Chordata; class Actinopteri; order Cypriniformes; family Leuciscidae; genus Semotilus; species Semotilus atromaculatus. Next base: position 35,570,515 of record JAULUF010000022.1, read on the forward strand.
CGTCCGTGTTCAAGTAGTTTAATACGTACACTTCATTTTGAAGTAGATTACAGGAACTGCACTTCAGAGTTGGAACAAAATATTAAGCAATTATTTATGGACCAAACTTTTCAGATCTTGCATGTTTTTCATTGGCCTAAACCCATTTTACCTTGCATTTAAGAACCACGTTTTTCTCTACTACCTATTTGGGAATTGTCCACTTTACCTGTAAATTGTTTTCCTTGAAAGAATTATATAGTAGGTAATTTATTGACTCAACAGAAAGTGCCTCTTCAGCCTGATTCTTTTCACAAAAGTGCTCATTTATCTTCACAAATCAGAGTATTACAGTACTTTACCATGATATTGGCCAAAGTAAAACGTTCAGAAAATGTACAAAGTGTTTTTTATCACAGGTCTTCCAGCGTTTAATCTTTCAAATGATCTAGTCTGGGTTTCCCCATGCTGCCTTCCCGCAGCGCGATTTTATTCACGCTGAAAGGCAGTATGGATATCATGGTCCAGATTTTCGCCTCATTTAGGGAACCAATCACAGAACGGGGAGGGAGCAGCAAGACGATGACGATATCTATGTTGGCTATGAGCTCCGTACAGGCGCATTTGATAGACATTCTTTGCACCCAATAAACGGCGCCGGGCATTCGTAAACCACGCCTCAAATACGAGAAAATTTACATGTGGTTCCCAGACCCAAGTCTCAACGAGAATTGGGTCTGGCGTTAGCCAGGCTAAGGATTATCGGTAAATATCCTAAAAATGCTATATCGTAAATGACTGTACATGGATAACACCTTTATTTTTGCACTAAAATGGATTTAAAATGGCAACATGAAAGTTTTTAGGTCTCATCCTTTGTAATTGTCAGTGAACTAAATTGTTTAATAGGGATTGTGGGAAAGTGATCATGAAATTACTACTGATAAAGCACAGTTTGTGGTGATCATGTGTTTTGCTTATCGACTGTAATGAAGTATTTTTGGAACATGGAAAAAAAGTGCAAAGTATTTTTGTCTGAATAAATTAAATTCAAGTTAAAAATGTTACATTTGTTGTTGTGGTGGTTTGTTTATTCTAACAGTGTGACTTTTCCTTGACTTTCTGTTGCTGTGCCATCTAGTGGTGGGGAAATGTGCTGTGGGATTAGACTCAGAATATTTCCATAATATTATAGCATTGTAATGCATGCAATCAGATAAAGTTCCCTGATTTACGTCACCTTAAAATAAGATGTTCGCTTCACAGGTTTACATGTGTGACCTGAGCCTCTTATACAAACCAGGTAATGAGGAAACCCCAAAGGAGGTTCTGCCAAGTCAGGCTGAAATGTTTAATGGCACAATCTCCAGGTGTCCCACGCAATTACATAAATGAAGCTGGAGGTCACTGAACACTGTCATCATCATGTTATATCTATAGCACGCATAAATTAGGCTGTATTTTCCCCTATGACTTCTGGTTGGATTGTGGGCAGTTGGTGCATGATGAATATACTCTTCAACGGAAGCTGTCATCTTTTTGGACCTCTGAGAATATCGCAGCAATGAGTCCTTCGTTAATTGCCATCTTACACATCACATTTCCCTTAAGGTCATGCTGTGGTATTGCAAACTATTCGATTTTTCTTTATTTAGATTTGGCCTGTAGTTTGCTATTAAAGTCACCATGAAATCAAAATCGACTTTTTTTTTTAAGCATGCGGTAACTTTTGAACTTTTGCTCTCGGGTCCCCCTACAGTTGGGAAACATTATTGTCTTCTACTACTGTCGTAAAATCTGTCATGGTTACACCAGGGGATACACGCGTGCATTTGTTGACAAGTGATACCCCCGAACTCTGCAGGAGTTCTCAGACTGAGAGGAGTTGGGCAGACTGCCAGCGTTGCGTGTGAAATGTCTTCATCCCAGGTACATTGGCATATATTTCAGCATGTCATATGAATATACACTCACCGGCCACTTTATTAGGTACACCTGTCCAACTGCTCCTTAACACTTAATTTCTAAGCAGCCAATCACATGGCGGCAACTCAGTGCATTTAGGCATGTAGACATGGTCAAGACAATCTCCTGCAGTTCAAACCGAGCATCAGTATGGGGAAGAAAGGTGATTTGAGTGACTTTGAACGTGGCATGATTGTTGGTGCCAGAAGGGCTGGTCTGAGTATTTCAGAAACTGCTAATCTACTGGGATTTTCACGCACAACCATCTCTAGGGTTTACAGAGAATGGTCCGAAAAAGAAAAAACATCCAGTGAGCGGCAGTTCTGTGGGCGGAAATGCCTTGTTGATGCCAGAGGTCAGAGGAGAATGGCCAGACTGGTTCGAGCTGATAGAAGGGCAACAGTGACTCAAATAACCACCCGTTACAACCAAGGTGGGCAGAAGAGCATCTCTGAACGCACAGTACGTCGAACTTTGAGGCAGATGGGCTACAGCAGCAGAAGACCACACCGGGTGCCACTCCTTTCAGCTAAGAACAGGAAACTGAGGCTACAATTTGCACAAGCTCATCGAAATTGGACAATAGAAGATTGGAAAAACGTTGCCTGGTCTGATGAGTCTCGATTTCTGCTGCGACATTCGGATGGTAGGGTCAGAATTTGGCGTCTACAACATGAAAGCATGGATCCATCCTGCCTTGTATCAACGGTTCAGGCTGGTGGTGGTGGTGTCATGGTGTGGGGAATATTTTCTTGGCACTCTTTGGGCCCCTTGGTACCAATTGAGCATCGTTGCAACGCCACAGCCTACCTGAGTATTGTTGCTGACCATGTCCATCCCTTTATGACCACAATGTACCCAACTTCTGATGGCTACTTTCAGCAGGATAATGCGCCATGTCATAAAGCTGGAATCATCTCAGACTGGTTTCTTGAACATGACAATGAGTTCGCTGTACTCAAATGGCCTCCACAGTCACCAGATCTCAATCCAATAGAGCATCTTTGGGATGTGGTGGAACGGGAGATTCGCATCATGGATGTGCAGCCGACAAATCTGCGGCAACTGTGTGATGCCATCATGTCAATATGGACCAAACTCCCTGAGGAATGCTTCCAGCACCTTGTTGAATCTATGCCACGAAGAATTGAGGCGGTTCTGAAGGCAAAAGGGGGTCCAACCCGTTACTAGCATGGGGTACCTAATAAAGTGGCCGGTGAGTGTAGTTTGACTGTTTCATGGGCTTTATTTTTTTTCAAAAGCCAAAAGATCGCGTAGCTCACGTTTACAAGCCAGCGTCTTTATAGCCTATAGACCCCTTTTGCGCCGACGTCACAGTTACGTCACGGCGCTAGCTGGAGGCAAAACAAAGGGAAAACTGGAGGCGGCCAATACAAACCAGCACAGATTCGGCTACACAATAAGGAGCTTAAATTGTTATTATTATTATTAAATGTCCTCTTGTTGTGTTGTTGGGTGGAAGAATCGATGAAAAATAAATATGCTGTATCTGGATTTTTTATTTCTAGAAAATATTCACTTCATTAAAATTGCACCGTAATGTCACTCTACACTGTCGTCTACTTGGCGCTGGCTAGGCAGAACTGCAGATCGTGCCACACGAGTCTTGTACATGAGCATTCATCACATAGTTCGTTTTTCTTTACGCTCTGTTTCTCTATCAGGTGTAGAAGTCAGGCCACTCAACCGGAGGTAACGTTAATGTGATGTATGCCGTAAAGCAGTCGAATTTTGTAGTTTTTTTTGTGCTCGGGTTCCAACCCTAACCCCAAAGTTACATTGTGCCAGTAAAAGCGATACAGACACCGTCAGGCTATGGCAGACGTGTCATTCAACCTATTGTAAGTCGATGTACCATCTCAAGAGTTTTGGAAAAATATTATAAAGGTTGAAAAAATTACATAGTGCTGCTTGAATGAAATATTGCGGTATTTATTATAAGTGATTTATCCATCATGTGCCCATGTAATCCCTCGCTCTTGCAGACATCTCTTCTCTGATGATGTGTTTACTGGCGCGAGGGCGGGACAACCTGTCACTCACATGAGATCGACCAATAGCAAATCAAGTCCCGTCCTACCTACATCTTTTTTTTTTTTGGTTGAGAAGCCGCTTCACTCAGATTCACATTACAATAGGGAAGAAAAGACTATTGCAGCTTCCGTTTCATGCTGACTTTAAAGGGACAGTCGATTACACAACCCTGATAATGCGTGCAAAACTCACGTATAGTGTGCTGGTTTGTATTGGGTGTTATGAATATATCAGCCTATATTTTACATTGATGGCTGATTGGACATGTGTGGAAAGCTATTCTACACAGCTCTGTGTTCATACAGTACGTGATAAATGACTGTGCAACATTGTGTGCAGTGTACCATAGATTATTACAACACAATAAGAGTGTTCAATCAAAAAAGTGTGGCACTCAGATTACCATCTCACCTCTCTAATGGCCTGATCAATAATTAAACATTAATTTGGGTAAACATGTTTTGCTTGCTACATGGATTATCTTGCATACTTTATTATAAAATATTTCTTGTACGAAGTGAATGGAGTCATGGTATAGGGGGAGGAATATATTACAATATTTCTATGGGTGTATATTAGACTAAGCCCTACCAATGTTTCTAGCAATTCTGCTACTGTATACAAGTATAGTGTCTTCTTCTATAATGTTTTCTTTCCTAAATTTTCATTTCAATCTGCGTAATACTTGTGAAAAATGTGTTTTGTTTTATTTTGTATAAAAAAAAGCTCTACATGAACTTGGAATTTTAAAGTTTCTTGTAACCTTTTAATAAGTCTTTATTTATTACTAAATTATAATTTCATGCCAAGAAGAGGAGCCCAATAAAACAGCTTTCTTAAAATGGGAATTTATGTATAATTCACTTTCTTTCACATTACATTTTGTGGCTTTAATACATAAAATTATTAGAATTCTGTATTGTTCTACATTTTATCAACTACTACAATCTTACTTAAAACCACTAGTTTTGGTGGTAGTGAATAATTTTTAAGACTATGGTCATTTACTAGTTAGATAAGAATTTCCATCAGGTCACTATAGAAACTTTATAACTGTATCATGATATTAACCCTTTCAGGCACAAATTATGTTCTAGAGACTCTAAAAACATCAATATGCTTCATTTCATAAAAACTGTTGGACATTTGACTCATTTAATGTCCAGTACAATGAACGCTGTTCCTACATTAGCAATATGCAGATGATTATATTGATTTAATTAATGCAAAAACATGAAAAAACAACAATGCATAATATGGCAGAAACTGTGGGGAAAAATTGTGTCAACAGGAATGCACAAATAAATATTTACGTATGACTGAATCGCATGACAGTACATCTACACAGTATGCAACTAAAATATTCTCAGACTCCCGAAGAAACATTGGCTTAATGAAAAGAAAGTGTGTTGCTCGAAGTAACAACTCAAAGGGTTAGGCTGTTTGTGAAATGCAAATCAGTTATTATTATTTAAATGACAAATTTTTCCATGTATTAAGTAATGATGTGTGTGTGCACTCTTGTATGCATATCTTGGCATAACAGTGTTTATAGAGCGGACGTGCACTAACTGGATTTGGATTAGCACTCTGTCACAGTGTATGACCCCAAAGACTCTCTGTGATTTGACCTGGATTTCTTTCTTTGCCTCTTCCAGTTCTGCTGACCTTATCTGACAAACAAGCCTGCTAATGTGATCACGCAAATCCCTCTTGCAGTGCTCAGACATGTGGGATGTGTTTGCCACTGTATGGCTGTGGCTCAAAACCAGTAATGTTGGCATAAATCTATCTAAAAAAGAATTTTTCAGATTGTGTTTCCCCAAAACTACTTATTAAAAAGATGTATAAACCTGTAATTGGTTTTCTTCCAGGTCCTACTATATGGGGGCATTGACATCAGGGATAGAAAATGTAGAACATTAGAAAGATCTTAACCAAAGAAAAAGTTTTCCCTATTGGTGATTTGAAGTGGGAGCGTGATTACTGGTAGGCCTACCTCTGTTTTTTTTTTTGTTTTTTCAAAAGAAATTTATCTTTATCAATAAATATGTAATTCCAAACAAAGAAACAGATAAATAGGATAATAAGTACTGCAAAATTCTAATAAAATATAGAATGGCCAATTTTGATATCATGTTGACACAAAAGTTAATAATTATGACATAAGTCATATAAGAATAAAAAGTAGTAATTATTACGTTAAAGGTCAGAATTATGACATACTAATTTGAAATGACAAATTCGAAATTATGACTTTTATTTTACTTTTTTCTTCTTAATTTTACTTCTTATGTCATAATTTCCACTTTGTATGTCAAAAATACAACGTTTAAAGTCATAGGCTAATTGCAAGTTTGCATCTCATAATATGACTTAGTATGTCGTAATTTCGACTTTTCATCTCATTATGATTTACAAAAGCACGATTTGTTTTTATATATGTGGCAGAAATGGGCTTCCATATAACAACTCCTGTTTTCAACTCCTCCCCCTGCAACCGGCTCTGCTCGCCCTTCATGTTTATGTCGAGCACACACACACACACACACACACACACACTTCAACAAGTTGGTTTGCCACAGATGAAATGACCAACTTTCTCTTTGCTTAGATAGTTTCCCATTCACTGTAGTCGAGTTTAAAATGAAATATGGCACTTTGAAAACTATATCCTCAAACATGGGCGATTTTTTTTCGAACTTTTTATGAGATTGAACTTTGGATGACAAACAGTTTGAGGGAAACAGGACGGACTAGAAGGACACATTATGGCAATATGTGGCAGACGGAGTCGGTCCAAGTTCGTTCTGTACGTTCTCGGGGCTTTTGTAGTGGGATATTTAGTGTTTCATAGGAACACGCAGAGTGATGTCGGCCTGGCGAGTCGAAGAGAAGTCTCAGTCGAGCAGCGCGAAAATGCGGACGAAGATTTACTGAAGAAACCGGTTTACGAGAAGCCTCCTTTAGATGTAAATGCTTTGGGAGAGATGGGTAGAGCTGTTAAACTAGACCACCTGACTGAAAAAGAGAAGCGAGAGGAAGAGGAGAGCATCAAAAAGCATCAGATAAACACTTATGTGAGCGATAAAATATCACTACACCGCAGACTGCCTGAAAGATGGAACCCATTGTAAGTCTTCATGCTGTACATGAATGTTTAAAGTTTGTTCTGATATTCAGTCTCAACAGATCATTAACTCTTGTATAAATTGATTTATTTGTATAGCATCAGAATGTAGAAGAGGATACAGATTGTAGTTTATTGTTTAAATTCGCATCTATTAAAGGTAAAACAGGGAAGTTGAAAATGTTTTTTTTTAAACAGTCCCTATCTTTGCCCCAGTGTTTAATATGCGATTACAGATAGAGAACGTCTACAAAGTACCAGAGGAGGAGAAAAACGTGCAATGTGGCTCCGTCACATCTAGAGGTGCAGTTTGCAGTTGGCCTTACTTTCATATAAATTATGCAGAATAATAATAAATAAATAAACATATCCAAAATCCAAAGGGGATGTTATTTTTGTTTGGATTTTACAAAAAAAAAAGAATTACTATTGAAAATAATAAATAAAATCCACAGCAGTCATTATTTTTGTTTTTCGGAACAAGGACCCATTTGTGTACCCCTAATTACAAAATGAAGAAAACATTTTTTTGTTTAAAGTGACCAGTGTCCCCTCCCAAATCCAAATGGTGCATTATAGCCAGTTAGAGCATTGGTTCTCAACCTTTTTGACTCCAAGGCCCTCCTTTTTTCGAGACAATATTCAAAGTTAATAATTTGTAACTATTAGTTATATCCTAAGTTCATATGTAGCCTACCTCTGGCACGTCTGTTGTAATATGTCTGTTGCACATCTATTTTTTTTTCTTTTTTTTTTTGTGCATTTTATTTAAAATATGATGTTACTATAACTCAATTCAAATAATCTTAAGACTTATTGGGGCCCCCTAGTGAGCTCCGGCCCCCTGGTTGAGAACCACTGACCTAGAGGAACATTCTGCATATGGTTTTACCTTAATAGGTTAAAAATGTATGTAACTAATTTTATCAAACTGTTATTTTATTTACTCTTTTTGGTTGTGTTTATTGTTTGCATCATATTTGTTAAATGAAGCCTTCAATATTTTATAATGACCATTATGCTTGAACAGATGCATCTGTGGTGGTTATTTTATTTATGTATTTTTACTTTTTAATTAATATTTTTATTTCTATCTTTTATATACAATGTTATATTTTTGTTCCCGTAACTGTGCAGCACTCTGTGGTTTTATAATTACATTTTAGTTAGATTTTGATTTGATATTGTGCCATGTATCGTGATGAGCTGTTGTGCCTAATGTGCCTAATTAGCAATAGCAAATGTCCCCTTGGGCATTAAGATAAAAAAAATATCCTGCAGTCACTGTGCATATTTGTTTATTATATTGCTACTGTAAACATGAATGCAATCTGGTGATGCACAGGAGCAAGCAAGACATTAACTAACACGATCTGTCTATTCAGATGTAGAAACCTGAAATATGACTACCTGAGCCTGCCCACGACGTCGGTAGTGATAGCCTTCTACAATGAAGCCTGGTCCACACTACTGCGGACAGTGCACAGTGTCCTGGAGACCTCACCTGACCTGCTGCTGAATGAAGTCATACTGGTGGATGACTACAGTGACCGAGGTATCAGGCTGAACAGAAACTTCTCATGCAATCTTTGAGCACATGATTGCCAAAAGGTCATATATATTAAAATGTAATCATATTAGGATGAACTTGGAACATTTTTGATTTGAGACAGGAAGTGGGAACCACCAAGAACAAGATCCTTGTAGCAACCGCATAGCAAACAGCTAAAATAACTGCCATAGATAACATCATAAAGTTTTGCATGTGCAAACAGCACTCACATTTTCTTCAAGAAAATTTTTAAAATATTTTGTTTCTTTAGTGAAATCTGAATATCTTGAATTCTAAATGAAGAATGGTGACCTTAACAGGTTTTTCTAAGTCGTTTTTTTTTTTACTTTCCATAACAGGGAACTGTTGATGACAGTGGAGCAGGGTTATTATCATTAACTCAAACTAAAGCTATTAAACATTTTTAATAATTGAAATAAAGCTGAAATAAAATATAAATATTCAACAAAAATTAGAAATGTTGCCTTGGCAATAAAATTGAATAAAGTTAAAGCACTAAAATTATTATCTGGAAATAAATAAAAATAAAACTGAAACAAAAATAAATAAAGCCTAAACAGCAATATAGAAAAAATAATAATAAAAAAAGACAAAAGCACATAGTGAAATTACAAAAAATTAAGCTAAAATTAACATTAAAAGAAAAAATATACAAATAAAAGCTATTTTTTAATGTTTATCAAAACATTAATAACACTTAAATAACACTACAATGGACAACAATCAATGTAAATATACACAAATCAATGACAAAAAAATATATACACATATAAATGTGAACATAAAATATGAAAATGTCTAAATAAACATAAAATAATACTTAAATTAATAACATAAAAAAAATTCACATAAATAAATGAATAAATATATAAACAATGGCTTAGCCAACGTATACTGTCTTCTAGGCTAATTAGTTCATGCTTCATAAATTTAACATAAAAAAAATCCTCTGCAAAATGAGCATAAATAAGTATATAAGAGCTGTTATTTAATTTCCAAATAAATCAAAGATTTGATAACTCATTCTTATCAATGAAATACCACAGCAACATCATCTCAGCTCCACCCTGTGGTGAAACAGCAAGTTGTTCCTTAATGCAAAAGCCAATTATCATACAGTGAAGAAAATAAGTATTTGAACACCCTGCTATTTTGCAAGTTCTCCCACTTAGAAATCATGGAGGGGTCTGAAATTGTCATTGTAGGTGCATCTCCACTGTGAGAGACATAATAAAATAAAAAAATCCAGAAATCACTATGTATGATTTTTTAAACTATTTATTTGTAAGATACAGCTGCAAATAAGTATTTGAACACCTGAGAAAATCAATGTTAATATTTGGTACAGTAACCTTTGTTTGCAATTACAGAGGTCAAACGTTTCCTGTAGTTTTTCACCAGGTTTGCACACACTGCAGGAGGGATTTTGGCCCACTCCTCCACACAGATCTTCTCTAGATCAGTCAGGTTTCTGGGCTGTCCCTGAGAAACACGGAGTTTGAGCTCCCTCCAAAGATTATCTATTGGGTTTAGGACTGGAGACTGGCTAGGCCACGCCAGAACCTTGATATGCTTCTTACAGAGCCACTCCTTGGTTATCCTGGCTGTGTGCTTCGGGTCATTGTCATGTTGGAAGACCCAGCCTCGACCCATCTTCAATGCTCTAACTGAGGGAAGGAGGTTGTTCCCAAAATCTCGCAATACATGGCCCCGGTCATCCTCTCCTTAATACAGTGCAGTCGCCCTGTCCCATGTGCAAAAAAACACCCCCAAAGCATGATGCTACCACCCCCATGCTTCACAGTAGGGATGGTGTTCTTGGGATGCTACTCATCATTCTTCTTCCCCCAAACACGGTTAGTGGAATTATGACCAAAAAGTTATATTTTGGTCTCATCTAACCACATGACTTTCTCCCATGACTCCTCTGGATCATCCAAATGGTCATTGGCAAACTTAAGACGGGCCTTGACATGTGCTGGTTTAAGTAGGGGAACCTTCCGTGCCATGCATGATTTCAAACCATGACGTCTTAGTGTATTACCAACAGTAACCATGGAAACGGTGGTCCCAGCTCTTTTCAGGTCATTGACCAGCTCCTCCCGTGTAGTTCTGGGCTGATTTCTCACCTTTCTTAGGATCATTGAGACCCCACGAGGTGAGATCTTGCATGGAGTCCCAGTCCGAGGGAGATTGACAGTCATGTTTAGCTTCTTCCATTTTCTAATGATTGCTCCAACAGTGGACATTTTTTCACCAAGCTGCTTGGCAATTTCCCCGTAGCCCTTTCCAGCCTTGTGGAAGTGTACAATTTTGTCTCTAGTGTCTTTGGACAGCTCTTTGGTCTTGGCCATGTTAGTAGTTGGATTCTTACTGATTGTATGGGGTGGACAGGGGTCTTTATGCAGCTAACGACCTCAAAGAGGTGCATCTAATTTAGGATAAGAAATGGAGTGGAGGTGGACATTTTAAAGGCAGACTAACAGGTCTTTGAGGGTCAGAATTCTAGCTGATAGACAGGTGTTCAAATACTTATTTGCAGCTGTATCTTACAAATAAATTGTTAAAAAATCATACATTGTGATTTCTGGATTTTTTTTTTTTGATTATGTCTCTCACAGTGGACATGCACCTACGATGAATTTCAGACCCCTCCATGATTTCTAAGTGGGAGAACTTGCAAAATAGCAGAGTGTTCAAATACGTATTTTCTTCACTGTATTTCTGTCCTAAGTTCGTGTTTCCTTTAGGACTGCAGTTGTTACTGAGCACTTCTCATGACTTTGATCCACAGATCATTTAAAGGAGCCTCTAGAAAACTACATCGCCAATATCAAAAAGGTGCGTCTGATCCGAGCAAGGAAGAGAGAGGGTTTGGTGCGAGCACGGCTCCTGGGAGCTTCCATTGCCACAGGAGATGTACTGACCTTCCTCGATTGCCACTGCGAGTGCCATGAAGGCTGGTTGGAGCCTTTACTCCAGAGGTGAGACAGATAACCCCCTATTTACAAACCCAAATCATGCAGTATTTTAAAAATGTGTGTATACATTTGCTCTTTAGCAAATATTGTTATGGCAAAATGCTTTCGGCACAGTTCATTTGTTTACATTGCATGTGCATAACAAAATCTGCATGCTTTTTTTTTGCTACATGTCACATCACAGAACTAATATTTATCTCCTTTTTATCTTTAAATCTTGTAGAATTAAGGACGAGCCTTCGGCTGTTGTGTGTCCAGTAATTGACGTCATTGATTGGAACACCTTCCAGTTCCTGGGAAACCCTGGAGAACCTCAAATCGGGGGATTTGATTGGCGATTGGTGTTCACGTGGCACAGTATCCCAGAACATGAGCAGAAACGCAGAAGTTCTGCCACTGATGTTGTCAGGTCTGTGCTTCATGGTTGCACCTAAGCAGAAAACAATTTTGTAATACTAAAGGAATTTTTTGTCCTGTTCCAGTTGATGTGTTCAGTCTAAGTTTTGGTTGGTATGTTATTGGGTTTTGAGCTTTATTATGCCTGATTCATGAGGGTTCAAACATGCTCAGCAGAGCAGTCCATTTTTTATATCTGCAGATTTTAAGATTTCAAATGTTTTTTATGGCCATATTTCAGGCATCTGAACTGTTTAGGTGAACATAATTGAATGTGCTCTCTACTAATTAAATATCAAACAGTTAATGTTAATGTAATTTTACTAGTAGACACAGAAATAATTAGTTTGTTGCTTTGATCCAGGTCTCCTACAATGGCTGGGGGTTTGTTTGCAGTCGATAAGAAGTACTTCCTTTACCTGGGCACATACGACACAGGAATGGAGGTGTGGGGTGGAGAGAACCTGGAGTTCTCATTCAGAGTAAGTGCATTTTGTTGCTTTTTCTGTAACATTTTCCTCTAGATTCCAGGTTTTGGCTTCCTGAGGGGGAAAAGCCTTTGGGCAGATGGTGACAATCCTAGTTTGAAAACTGTGTGATGAGTCACACAAGGTTAGGAGGTCGCTCAGCGCCTTTATTAAGTGTCTGCCAGCAAATATTATGACTAAAGCGACCTTCACTGTTTATGCAGTATTTACTTACTCATAATTCCTCTGATTACTCAGCTCATGCCCTGAAGGATTCCAACTGTTACATACAGTAATGGTTCATTTGAGTTTTGAATGCCATTTGTAGGGGCGTTCCAAACGAAAGTGAACAACTGAATTTACACAAGTCCATTAGCGATGGGTGCGTGCGATTGTCACTTCAAAGAAGTAATTTTAGCGTTTATTTATGGTCATGTGACTTAGGGTGGTGAATCCTCACGATTCATTTTAAAGCTTGATGGTGGGAGAGTTCAAGTTAACGTATAAACAGAATAATTCAAGTTGCTTTGTTTTGTTTGTAATATATAATACACACATTTTGTCATACATTTCGTATGAAGTTTAAATAAGTTTCAAGGGTAAGAAATGTTTAATAGTAGATAGCAGACTCACACAAACACACACATATACAACGCATATTTAAAAAATTTCATTCTAAAATGTAATTTATTTGTAACAAGTATATTAATAGCAATAATAAGAAGTTCCTGTTGTAAGAACAGCTAATGAACTGATGGACATCTGATGGAAATTTAACTATAAAATACTTCTTTATAGTACATTTTAATCCTATTGGGGTACAGTTAGCGTTAGGTTTAGGGTTGGGGGTAGTTTAAAAAAAAGCAATAATTACCATTAGTCTGTTTTTGATTGTAGAATTTATTTTAGGTTTTACTAATAGCTGTTATTTCATACTTCATAAGATTCGAAAGCAATGCAAGTTAGATTTAAGTGATTTAAATTTGAAATAAGATGATGTATAAGTTATTTAAATCAACTTAAATAAGATTGAAGTGATTATTTTAATTGAATTGAAAATTGAAAATGCTGGAAAATATTTTCCAGATAATATTTTAAAGAATAATTTGCCGTGGCTTTATTATAATGACAAAACAAAAGCCAATTATGTAAAACAATATGTTGTCTTCACAATATCACACATAATATTTTTTCTCACACAGTATAAAAGGGTCTGTACAAGAAAAGATAGAATCATATTTGGGGGCCACTGACAAAAAAAAATGTCTCTTAGGAGGCAGCTTAATGTAATAGCCAAGTATTCCTATGATGCCTAAAATGCTGCCTATGGATTATTACGGATGGCTAATCTATTTCCTGTCTTGGTGGCGTTTTTCAGATCTGGCAGTGTGGAGGGACTCTGGAAATCCATCCTTGCTCTCATGTGGGTCACGTGTTTCCAAAGAAAGCGCCATATTCAAGAAACAAGGCCTTGGCCAACAGTGTGCGGGCGGCAGAAGTCTGGATGGATGAATTCAAAGAAGTTTATTACCACCGGAGCCCTCATGCACGTCTGGTACGCCTACTTGTGCGGTCTGTTACATAACCATGCTTTTGTTTGCTTGTCTGCTCGTTTTCAAAGAGTATGTTTATATCACCATCTATCTTTGAGATTAGTGGAAATAGACTCTTGAGCCTTTGTGAACGATGCACGTAGTATTTGGCACAATCTGTTGAAATGCTCTGAATGAATGGCATTTAGCAGGTGGGCTGAAACTCCTCAGGTGACATTCTCTGTGCTCAGTGTGAAATTACTATAGTGAGAAGTGCAGCAACTTTCAGTCCGTGTTTGTCATTCACGGTCCCCACTGAGCCCTGTAGTTAAAGAGAGAGGTGCTCTTGGTGACAGATCGGGTGACCCTTTTCTCTCTGAACCTTGGAGATGCTGCCAGGTTGGCACTGCCAACTCGAAATCAATATAATGTGATGCCAGCAGATAAGTCTCTCTCTCTCTTCAGGTATAAACCACAGGCAAACACTGGCCTTGCCAGTGTGGATCAGGTTTGACAACCTTCATACTCCGCTTCCACGCAAATTCGTAAGAGGATCACTCTCTCTTTCACCCTCCGAGCCTCATGGCATATTTTATTCATGGCCCAAATCTCTGTCGATTGTGCCACAAGATCAACAAAACAAGGCTCTGTGATGGATCTCAATGATCAGAAAGCTTCATTTGACTGCCGTTCGATTAACCGTGTAACCGGACGGTGCGTGCCTGCCTCAGGACTTAGTCGAGACTGAAGCCTGATCACAGACAGATCATCAATGTGTGTGATGTTGTGCCACCCGGCTGGCACTCACAGCAGGGCCGTACGTTATTGATGAATCACTATCAAGTTGGTTAATTAGAAGTACACTTCCTTTCATTCATCTTTCCGGAGAGCTGCTGAACCTCTTCGACAGAGCTCTACTTCCAACAGATGTTCCTCATAAGGGATCATATCTCTGGCAACACTGTGCAGACCATCACTCACCAGTAATTCTTGCCTGACAGGCGGTTATGAGGGGGTACCACAGCCACAAACAAACAGGGGAACTTGGCCTTTATCAGTCTTGTTTGCTGAGGTGGGGTTGCAGCATTATTTTGCGAGATGATGTTGCGTCATGTGGTATTTTGTGGTATACCGCAGCGTGGTAATTGCATCAGAATGTTTAAAAAAACAAGATGACAAAGTTTGATTAGGCCTAGATGTTTGGTTTTATGTGATTGTTGTTTCATTTTGTGAAAACAGATGATGTTCTATGAAGAGAGAGCGTTGTAGACTGTCTGTAGACTGTAGACCGTTGATGTCTGTTCATGTGGCATTTACTAAAGCCCCAATATACTTCAAGCGAAATCGAAGAACAGACATCATTCCCAACAAAATCAGGCCAAAACGAAGTTTGTTTCAGGAGTTTGAAACGGCTTGCAAAAAGCGAACTTGCTGGAAAAGTTTGCTCCGGCTGGTAAACACATTTGAACTACCATTGGTCCGTGCCGATGACATAATAGGTGGGTGTGCTCTGAGGCTCCACCCTCTATGATGTGAAAATCTTCTCCAGTTCGTTTCTTTTTTCAGTTTGTCAAGGTCAGATGCGAGTACAAACTGCAGACTGAAGTTGTGATTCTAATTGAAGGAAACACTGATACTGTTTTTTCATGTTTACTACTGTAAAGCTGCTTGCGTTAAAGCAATCTATTGTATAAAGTGCTATATAAATGAACATGAATTGACTAGATTGAAGTGCCGAATTGCAGAGCTAGCGCGAACATATCCACATCGCTATGATCAGATGCTTTCATAACTGCGGCTTTCTCACTGCTGTCATTTTTCTTGTTTATTTTGTTATTGAGAGGAAAGCGCTCGGCACATATTTACATATTCATATAAACGCCGCTATTAGCAGCGTGGGCGGCATCAGGATGTTCACTTACAGTATACCGCTTAAAAGGTATTTCAAGCTTCTTTTTACCCCTATTCAAAGAGTGAAAAAGAACTTTGCATTGAGTATATCGGGGTCTTAAGGCAATAATTATCGTTGCTCATACTTGATGGATTCCTAAAGACCTATTCACACTGGGGACGAATGTTCGTCTGTCAATATTTCCATTTTAAAGACCACATTTTTGTCTCTGTTTGACAAAGAAAACATACTGACCAATGGCATATGAGCTTTCGTTTCATTTTCTCTTAAGCCTGTTTTGCACATACTGTGGGTTGTGAGCTACACATGTTCATTTTGGTGCCCACGTTGAACTTGGCAAATCTGAGCACTCTAGAAAACAAAAAAAACATTAAATACGAAAATGAACAAATCGAAACTGTAAACTCTGAATGCAGATGATTGAAGCAGCCAACTTTGTCCACTGTATGTAAATGATCTATCATTGTAAGGTAAATGTGGTGCTCCTTCTCAATCAGATACAATTTCATAATGATTTATGTGTAATAGCTCTTAATTACACCCATGATCATTTTTATGGTCTTAATTAAAAGAAAATATTGGCTGTAGTATTTCAGAAATAACCATTTTCTGTGCAGAGCTACAACTCTTGTCCTCTGACCAATGTGAAAACCCAACCCAATATGTGTGAAACAACGACGTGTTAACTGCTGTTGCTGCACATTTCAGCATTTTAATGATGCTAAAGCTTTTGGTATCGGATGTAGAGCTGCTGTTGTCTATTTATACCTCTAAAACAGTTTGTCCTGCAAGTAAATACTCATTCTCATTTGAAAGTGTGCAAATAATACGCTCTTTGTGCATGTATAATAAATGTGCACAAATATAGATCTCAAACCGCATCAAAGCACGCACAGTAGGAAATGCAAATCTGCACTATTTAAACAAATGATCTCACACTTTAGGAGCTTAAAGGGATAGTACACTCAATAACGAAAACTGTCATAATTTACTCACCCTCAAGTTGTTCTAAACCTGTATGAGTTTCTTTGTTCTGTTGAACACAATAGAAAATATTTTGAGAAATGTGGGTAACCAAACAAACCAAAGGTCCCCTTTGACTTCCATAATATGAAGAGAGAGAAAAAATACTATGGAAGTCAATGGGGACCAAAAACTGGTTAAATGCCAAAGTTTGGTCCTTCTTTCCTTCCTTCCTGGTGTTTTTTTCTTAATGAAGATGATTTTAATCTGTATTTATATAATAATATGTATAATGTATAATGCATATTATTATGCATCACTGTACCCTATGCTATATTAGAACAATTATTAACTTGTTTTCTTTGCTTGTTTTCAGGAAGCATATGGTGATGTAACGGACAGACTGAAACTCCGAATGCGTCTTAAGTGTAATAATTTTAAGTGGTTCTTGGACAACATCTACCCTGACATTCAAGTCCCAGAGGACAGGCCGGGAATGTTTGGCATGGTGAGAGGATGCAGACTTCTTGTGTTTACATGCACAGCTTTGTGACAGCAGAAGTAAAAATGCCATTATCTGCAGCTGTTAGCTTGTTCTTTTCATTCAAAGTTTAAAATGCAAGGCAAGCAAATTGTGACATGATAAAATGAGTTCACTTCCTTTACAATCAACAAAGCGGTTGGAAAAGTGTAGACTACATTCAAAATATGGGACTATTTCATTTAATAATCAGAACTTATACAGAAATAATCAGAACTTTTTCAGATTTTAAAGAAAAGTTTAAAAAGAAAAGGAAATATCAATGTATATAGAATTTTCTCTTGAACTTTTCACTTATATTATGCTGATATTATAACTTGGTAAAAAAAATACATTAAGAAAAATTTGATTTTTGGACCGTATTGTTGGAATATTTCTTTGTTTCTTCTTAATTGTAGCTGAAGAATAAAGGAAAGGCCAACTACTGTTTTGACTACAACCCACCTGATGATCATAATATGGCCGGTCACCGGGTCATTCTTTACCCATGTCACGGCATGGGACAAAACCAGGTAACTTTCATTCTCTCAACTGTAACGACAGACATCTGTAGTGTAAAAAGTACCTGAAAACCATACTTGAGTAAAAGTACAGATACCTTGCAGCGAAAATGACTCCATTACAAGTTACAAGTCACCAATTTCAGTACGACTTGAGTAAAAATCTTAGAGTAACTTATTCTAACAGCACTTAAGTATTTTACTCGTACTGAATGCAGGCTCAAAGACGCACTAGTCCTCAACACCTAAGAAATATACCAGTGAAAAACAAGAAACATCTGATTTGTGAGGAGAGCATCACATTTTCTAAAATCCAAATAAAACTAAACACCTCAAAATTGCGATAAGTCAAGGTCGACACAACAGCCTCTTAAACGTCTACAAACACTCATGTCTCAGTTAAGCTCTAGGGTTCAAAAACAAAATCCTTCATAAAGGTTTCTTCAATATAACAGAAAAATAAATTACTGTTACTTGACTACTTGCAGGCTCCAGCCATGTCCTCATCTCTTATATGAAACACGAAAAAGTTAGGTGACATGTAAAATGAAACGAGTAATTGCATTACTCATCACAAATGTATTGAAGTAAAGAGTACATATACTTATTCAAAACAATACACCGAGATTTAATACGTCCTCAGGAATACACATGGAAGTGTCTCTCACAGCTGTAATGTATTATTAAAATGTCATTCTAATATGGCGCAGTAAATAGTGTGTTGTGCACTTCACAGCACGCTTGTTTTTAAAGTGACTTTAGCCGCCTGGCACAGCAGCGTGACTTCTTTCGTCTCCTCCCTCTCTGTGGGGAAGCAGATGAGCCCTAGAGACTTATCAGTGCACAATATCAGCACACCAACACTCTTCTAATGGATTCTCTGAATTTTGAGACTTAAAGGGGACCTATTTCACCCTTTTTCAAAGTTGTTGTAATATTTAATATTCCGTTTTAACTGTATTTTTGATTAAATGCAGACTTGGTGAGCATAAGAGACTTTCTTTCAAAAACATAAAAACATTTGAATGTTTCCAAACTTTTGACAGATGCTATACACTTATTATTATATAATATTATATTTGCTCTTATTACACAATTATCAAAAGAGGTAATGTAATGAGGCCATTTCCAGCCTACTCTTTATACCTAATAGGCCCGTAGGTGTCACATGGACTTCATTTAACCAACTATGATAGCTTCATCAAACGGAAAGTCAATAAAAAAATTTAATTGATTACAATAATGTGATTTAAACACTATATTTCCTATTAATACAACTACTGGTAATGCATGGTTTTGTTGAGTGCTTTGTAATTTGTCTTCACATTTGATATTTTAAGAGAAGCAATTCATCTGCAAATTAGACAAACCAAAGATCCAGATTGCTCCACAAATGCAAATTCATACAGACAGATTCAAATTCATAAATCTTTTAATATGGTTAAACACTGCAAACAGCTCTGTAGTTCGCAACTGCTTTGCATTATGAAAACTGGTTTGTTGTCAGAAAGAACAGGAATCATGGAGGACACCAGGTTTATTCTTGCCTATTTATTGGGGAAATCTTATTAAAGCCAAAATGATATTAATCGTCCCATTCATTGACAACCATGTAAACATTCATCGTGCTATCTAATGTAGATAGTCAGCTTGCTGGCGATTATAGAATTTCGGTCAAATACAGGCTATTTTCACTTCGAATGGCTATTTATATATGCAAATATGCACTACTTTAACGACAAGACAAGGCGATGTACCTGATATGGAAAAAGCTAATAAAGAATACCAGTCATGAGAGGGCATTCATGTCTAAATTCCTACTAGGAAACTCGTATTTACGATATTCAATAGCACGTGAAGGCAGCATTAGTAGCAGCAAACTGCACACGCGGTTCTGTGAAGGAACAGACTGGCTGAATGACACTTTCATTCAAACCGACTTTCACAATGTACATTGCCAAACTCCAACAAAAAATGTTTGTCAGTTTTGTAAGATCGTCTGTGTTTTTTTTGCAGCCCAGAGAAAGTGTTTGCGCATGACTGCCAGATCAGTGAAGATTTCATTTAGAGAAAAACTAATATGTTTTCCATCTTTAAAAAATGTGTTTAAATATTTGATCTAAAACATTAAGATACTATATGATGGGGAGAAAATGTACTGCATAACATGGTTGACCTGTATGTGTCTCTCTATCAGATGTTGGTGTTTTTGGATTTGTCTTTGATTAAGATTGGATGTGTTGATATGTTGAGATTCTGTGTGTGAATATTTTCCTTTCTCGTTTTGTGACAGTTCTTCGAGTACTCGACGCTCCAAGAGATCCGTTATAACACGAGGGATCCTGCAGGATGTATCGTAGCTGATCCCGTCTCCACATTCCTTACCATGCAGCACTGCAGTAAACCCAGGGAACCTGTGCCTGAAGACCAGAAGTTTATATTCAGAGAGGTGAGATCATTGAACACATCAGTACAAACAGTGTATATATATACACACTACTGTTCAAAGGTTTGGGGTCAGTGAGATTTTTTTTCTGAAAGAAATTAATATTTTTATTCAGCAAGGATTCATGAAATTGATCAAAAAGTGACAGTAAAGACATTGATAATGTTACAAAAGATTCTATTTCAAATGAAGGCTGTTGTAATGAACTTTCTATTCATCAAAAAATCCTGGAAAAAAATCACAGTTTCCACAAAAATATTAAGCTTCAATTGATGATGATGATGATAATAAATGTTTCTTGAGCACCAAATCTGTATATTAGAATGATTTCTAAAGGATCATGTGACACTGAAGACTGGAGTAATGATGCTGAAAATTCAGCTTTGCCATCACTGGAATATTTTATATTTTAAAACAGAGGACAGTTATTTTAAGTTGCAAATTGTTTTTCACAATATTACTGTTTTAATTCTATTTTGATCAATTAAATGCAGCATAAGAGACTTCTTTCAGAAACATAAAAAAATCTTACCAACCTCAAACTTTTAAACAGTATTGTATTTGCTGAGAAATGCCGGCACATAAAGATAATTTTAAGACAGTTTTGTTGCATTTGATTAAATCAATAAGTAGACATCATTAGAATATTATATATATTTATATAAATAAACACAACACTGTCACTGACATTTAGTCATCAGCAATTAATATTCAACGCATAATGGTTGCTTTATAATTATAATAAAATAAAAAATTTTTTATATATATATATATATATATATAATGTGTGTTGTCAGGCGTCATCATGTGGTTTGGTAGGAAGTCAAGACAAGAATTGTACACACTAACATGCATCCTTTGCAGCACTTCAAGTGTCCTTCAAAGCAAATAACGGGCCAAGTAAATGTCACATTAAAGCGTTACTTGAGAAAGTCATGAACAGCAAGAGGTTTCAGTGTGGCTTGCGGTGTCATTTCAGAAGCAAGCCTTAGTGTGAACTCTTTGCCAGTACAGCGAGCACCTGAAGAGCAGCGTGACGACAGCAGGGTTCTCTCTAGACTGTGGGGAATTAGAGCTGGGAGCAAATGAAATGCTTGGGGTGGCTGAGCTTCCTGTTCTAGTGGGCCAGAGGCTTTTATAATATTTGAACAAACCCCTGACTGTAAGTATTAAAATTAGGCATCTAACTCTTGTCATAATCTTTGCATTTGCAGGATGGCTCTCTCTACCACGTTCAGACACAGAAATGCGTTGAGGCAGTGGAGCGGACTGACAGTGGGAACCCTGGCCCCGCTCTCCGCTCCTGCTCGGACTCGGCCTCCCAGAAGTGGTTCTTTGAAGAGAGAACATAGCAAAGGTTCTCTACACCTTTCATATCAGCTGCTCCAACTCCACTGCAGTTTATTGATCATTCCAATTCCTCCACTTAGGATTGATAGTGCCTTCCTGTTACAAGAGGTGCACAGTACAGACTGTGACTAATGTATTCAATTTTAACATTTTTGCAGTGTATTAAAATTCATAATTTATAGTAGTCGTTCAGTTTTTAATCCTGAAACCTGAAGAGAGTGACCATTTTCGTGCCAACGAGTGTTCTTCCAAGAGTTTTGGATTTATGAGTAAAATAACACATGTAGACATACGTTTCACTACCGTTTGGGTCAGTACGCTTTCATTTTAAAAGACCTTAATATTTGTTTCAGCAAGCGTGCATTAAAATTATAAAAATAGATTTATTTCAAATAAATGCTGTTCTTTCTATTCATCAAAGAATCCTGAAAGAATGCATCACGGTTTCTACAACCATATTAAGCAGCACTGTTTTCGACATTGATAATAATAAGAAATATTTCTTGAGCAGCAAATCAGCATATTAGAATGATTTCAGAAGACTGGAGTAATGATGCTGAAAATTCAGCTTTGCCATCACAGGAATACATTAATACATTTTAAAATAAACAAATAGAAAACAGTTATTTTAAATGTTCATAATTTTTCACAATATTACTGTTTTTACTGTATTTTAGATCAAATAAATGCAGCCATGGTGAGCAGAAGAGACTTCAAAAACATAAAAAAATATCATATACACCCCAAACTTTTCATCATAAATCCAAAACTGCCTTTCTTAAAGCCCACAGGAAGTTCCTAAGGGAACCCACAGTGAATTAGTGAATCAGACTGGCATTGCAAAACTACATTGTCACTGAACATTTCTCTGCAAATAAATAAACACTGTATTTATCATTTAATTTTACAGGAAGGTAATTTGAGTTATGTTAATCAGTCAGTGCTGCCAGATCCTCCCCTGCTATTCTGCAAAGTAGCTTCAATTAGAATTTTGTGACATTTTCCAGCTTCTAGCATTTTTAAATTTTCCCCCTCTGTGATTTGATACCTGATGTAGAGCCTTTTGGCAGCTTCGTCGTGTGTTTATTTTCGGCTGAGTATTGAGTTTAGGCTCAGATAAGCAGCAGTGATGGCAGTGCCACTGCTGCCGTTCTCTTTCCAACCACTAGATGGTGCCAAATTCTCCATTTTACCCCATGTCCTCCATGTTGTAACATCAGCTCATATTTACAGTACATGTCTGTAATTTCAGTAGCTCACTATTCGCTGACTGAGATGCTAGGTTACACGTTTTATACACAATTACAGTTAAAAATGTACACTGATTGTTACTTGTTTCTGAAAGTGTATGGCAGCCTACCTCTAGTCATTTACCTGCTGTATGTGATTGTTGGGCATTTGAACGGAACAAAACAGATGGATGTCACAGCAAATACTAGATTGTAGTGGTCAAAGTGCTGTGAATTGGCTTCAATTTCCCCTAAACTTGTAGAGAAACAATGCTAGTCAGTTTAGAGGATGTGGATATAATGGTGCTTTTCCACTGCGTTGAACGACTCGGCTCGGCTCACTTTACTTTGGCTTGGTTTGCGTTTCCACTGCAGTTTAGTACCGCTTCAAAGTGGGTGGGATTCGTCCACTGACCATGATACAGCCCTTTCTTTTTTCTAGTTGCGTGTGACCGTCGTGTAAAGCAAGTCGTTTAAAAACGTTGTGCGTACAAATGATACTGCTTATATTATTTAAATCTAGCGGATTTGGTGTCTTGTGTCGCAAATCCAATGCCGCTGGTAGTGACGATTATCTTTGTCCAATCAGTGATCTGCAGTGTTTACATGTTACATTTTAGCATCGGTACAGCTCGCCTGTTTTGGAACCTCAACCGAGGCGGTGCTAAAAAAATTACTAGGTAGCCTACAGTACATAGTGGAAAACCCCCCAAAAGTGACAAAGCGCCATAAATGTCTTTAAATTCTGGCCATCTGTGGGTCAGTTTCCCATGCTGAAGGATCGTTTCTGTCTGGCTAACGTCATTTGTCATGAATTTGTTTGATTAACTTTCTCAGTTATTTATTAAGTAAAAGTGTGGTGCAGGGATTTTGTATTTTTGTAGGCCAACCCAGAAGTTAGCATCACCCTGGTTCCCTAGCTACAAAAAAAAAATAAAAAAAACCTTTTCATTGCCTTTTGGATTTTTGCAGAACATAAGGTCTGTGAATAACAGAAGCGTATGATCCTTGCATGTTTTGTTCGTAAAATTAATCTTCACAAATGACCACAACTTTTATAGATTATGAATCGGCAAGTCAAAAGATAAACGTAGCCTATATGAACTACACCACAGTCGAATGACTTTAACATCACTTAAGCTTCAACAACTCTTTCGGTCTTTGTTTAAAAACATTTTCCCTAAGTTCGAGTTATAATAGTTTGCACGAGTGCGATTATAAACACAACGGGGCTGTGAAAGCGGAGTTTACCTGATAATGTCCCGACAACCTCTGTTTCCTCACATTTAGACACCGTTAGCATCCGCCTTTTACAAGACAAGTAAAAGCTTTAAAAAAATCACAAGAAGGTACTGATATATTTTATATCACAGAATATAACGTGAAATATCATGAGATTGTGTTAACCACAGACCTTATTTCAAGCATTTAAAAAAAAAAAAAACATTAAAAAAAACTCATTGACTTCAGGACAATGGAACTGGAAATGTTAAAATGTTAACTCGTTTCCAGATTTTGGCCTACAAAAAATTTCATTCCTGCACCACTCTATTG
The DNA here is from genome assembly GCA_031834385.1 of Semotilus atromaculatus. NCBI lineage: Eukaryota > Metazoa > Chordata > Actinopteri > Cypriniformes > Leuciscidae > Semotilus > Semotilus atromaculatus. The sequence goes on from JAULUF010000022.1 coordinate 35,595,088, forward strand.
TTGGAGTCCTTGAAATTGCTGGTATGTTTAAAAACATTTTAAATGAAAGGATTAGTTTAGTCAAATATTAACTTTGTCATGATTTACACACCGTCCTGTCGTTCCAAACCTGTATGAATTTCTTCTTTGGAACTCAAAAGAAGATATTTTGAAGAATGCACATGCTGATATTCCCCCCCCCTCCAAAAAGGCACTTTATAAGTTTCATAAAAGTGTATTACAAGTAATGTACCATATTCGTCTGAGGTCATATGAAAGTTTTGTGTGAAGAATGGACAAAAATGAAAGTAGTTATTGATTGAAAATCATCATTCACTTTCATTTTTTGAAAAAAAAAACAACAACAAAAAACAGCTGCAACATTCTGCTATAAATTTATCTTGTTTTCCACAAAGGAAAATGTTCTTGATAGACTTAAAGGCAAGTGAATAAAGACAAATGTTTTATTTTTAAAGACATTTAACATGTTGTAAGTGACTTACAGAGTGTTCAAAGGAGGAAAATTTTTCTAAAATACGGGTGAGAGGAAAGTTTTCTATGGTGAGCTTTATGGAACATATTTTTTTTTGTGCTTTTTGCATTAGTCTATAAGGTGATGGGCTAACTTATCATTGTCAAAGGGAGAATTGGTTTACTGATGTGATTCTCTGAGAACATGTGACATGAGCTCAATACTGGACAGATGTTTCCAGGGCATCAATAGATAAGGTGATTGAGAGATTGATTATATGATGATTATAAAATGAGAACCCATTATGTTTGATTCAGTGGGATTTTTCCTTTCTATCAAAGCCTAAGAATTGACAATGGGTTTGTTTGATGAGGTCAAAAAAGATGTATGGATGGCTTTAAGTCCTACTGAGACAATTTTGTCTATGGTCACTTTTTTTTATACTCCATACAATGGAAGAACAAAACACAAACAAACATACATCATCTAGATAAATGTGGTTTAAAGTTTGATCTTCAAACATGCCCAATACTGAGGGATAGTACCAACCCCAACCCCCCAAAACAGTGATGTTGGTTACACCGGCAGTGAGTATGCACTTTTCTTGGAATAATGAATGATTTCTAATTTCATTTTACTTTCCATTTAATTTTGCTGAAGGCAGAATGTTTTGAAACCATATCTATGCTGGAAGAAAAATTCAGGTAGCTTTATGCTGTTATGTAAGTGACCTTAACATCAGAAATGAAGGGTGTTCTTTCTCTTTCTTTTTTTCTTTTTTCTTTTTTAAATGCTTTAATTATGGTTACTAAAATGTCTTATTTCTAACTAAAGGTGCACTCAGTTTTGTAAGTTACGCTACGGTATTTGTTATTTGCAGTCAGCAATGATTAATTTATTCCGCAAAGTTTCTGAAACAATATTAGTACTACTGTATTTAATGGTCACGTGATCTCAACATAAAACAGCTTTTATTAGGCATCTGATGTTAGTGTACTGTTCATTTCTTTGTGTGAAACTTTTTTGTGAGGAAGAAAAATTGTTGAGTGCACCTTTTAATTGTAATAAAAATTGAACAATGACCGTTGCTCTAACTTAAAATTGAATTCATGTTTGACTTTTTACACATTAAAGCCATTGAATAACATCCCAATGTGGGCCTGTCTTCCTTCACCAACAACCGACAATCTGGCAAATGTTTTTCCCCGCTGTATTACACACTCCATTCTCTTTCCAGCAAGCGTTTGATTTCGTATTCTGGCATGTCAGTCGTGTTACTGTGGAAAATAAATGGCAAACTTTTCCCTTTATAAAGCACTAATCTCGCTCTCCCTGTGCATGCGTGTTTGTTCTTTCCGTTTATGTCGCAGTTGCAGAGAGCCGATGGAGGTGTCATTGGCAGTCTGTCTGACTGGCTTGAAGATGTGCAGCTGAGTGTGAGGAAGCGCTCATGCCAAGATGCTCCTCATGCGCTCTGCCCCGCAGTCATTCTCAATTACTCATTCATGATGTGCGTCTGTTTGATATTTCATACTGTTTGTGGGCTTCTTTTGTATGGTGTCATCTGCCTCGCTCTCCAGGTGCAGGATGGGATTAGTTTGGGACACTCCGGCAGGCTTTGAGGAAAAACAGGGTCATGGAATGAAGCTTTGGAAGCCGTCAGATCACACCAGCCCTGCTGCCAGAGAGGCGTTAAATGTGCCTTCCCTGTGAATCAGTGTGGAGAACCTTATTTTCCTCTCGCTCTAGCTTCAACTTCTTTTTCTTCGGCAACGGCGTCCGTGATGGTACACTGTCGTCATCGGCAAATGGGATTACGACCGCGTCACTTTTTTTGCTTTAGAAAAGGCCATTAAATATTGAAATGATCTCTATGTTGAAAACGGCTCTCACCTCCTCGTGATGCGTTTGGGATCTTAGATATGACGGCAGCTTGCTCGCCTACATCCCATGTGTTGCTCGACAAGGTCTCTGTATAGCCGAGCTTGTCTTTTCAGAGATGGAAATAAGCTTGATTTGGCAAAGCGAGATGAGAAAGACACTGACAGATACTCACTATCATTCTCTAAACTGTCTGTGAACGACTGATTTCACCCCATTTAAAGTCACATGTTTAGCATAAATGTTCAACATGCTTTCAGGCTGTGAAGCTTGACATGATGTAGCATGTGAACCCCTTTTAAAGCAGCACTATGTAACTTTTTCAACCTTTATAATATTTTTCCAAAACCCTTGAGATGGTACATTGACTTACAATAGGTTGAAGGACAGGTCTGCCATATCGCTTTTACTGGCACTATGTAACTTCGGGTTTCGGGTAGGAACCCGAGCACAAAAAGAACTACAAAATTCGACTGCTTTACGGAATACCTCACTTCCTCAAATTCTGACGTGAGAGCCCAACAAGCTTTTTTGTTTTGTTTTTACCTCTGTATGTTGTCATGGCCGAAGCAGCAAGTAAAACCAAGAAGCCAAAGGTTTTGTCGGAGGACAGTAGAAAGAGAAAAAAGGGAGAGTGACAAAATAAAAGGCTGGACAAGGATCAATATTGGTCCAGCGTTCTCTCGCTGGCGTGAGCTAAAGGAGGAGGAGGGGTGCGTGCCCGACCGATGCTGGGCGTCAAAAAATAAATAAATCAGTAGCCTATGTCTAAACGGTGTGTACAAGTTTGGTAGGGGCTACATTCTTGCAAGTAAAAAATACATGATTAGATGGACAAAATAATCGTTCAGGATAACTATCCTAATGTCTGCAGGCTGATAGTCATGTTTGTTTATATATTTTTCAAATTTGCAGATTCATCTATGGTAGCTTGATATTATAATATTGACGATATGGCTATTACCTTCCACACAAACATTGAATTGAATTAGCATATCCATTATGTAAAACAGTAGCCAATAGGCTACTATAAAGACACTGGCTTGTGAGCTATGTGATCTTTTGGCGTTTGAAAAAAATAAAACCCATGAAACTATATTCATATGACATGCTGAAATATATGCCAATGTACCTGGGATGAAGACATTTCACACGCAACGCTGGCAGTCTGCCCAAGACGTGAGAACTCCCTCTGCAGAGTTCAGGGGTATCGGCTTGTCAACAAATGCGCGTGTGTATCCCCTGGTGTAACCACGACAGATTTTATGACAGTAGTAGAATACAATAATGTTTCCCAACTGTAGGGGAACCCCGAGAGCAAAATTTCAAAAGTTACATAATGCTGCTATTTCCCCACCATTGACGGAAATGAAAAAAAAAGGGAAAAAGCGAAGGAAAAAAAAAGTTGTACTGTATCACGTTTGAGCTGAAGCGCTACAGTCTGTCACATTTAACCCCTTAACTGTCACCATCCAATAAAACAATAATATCTTAGTAAAATCCTAAAGTAATATTGACAAACTATATATCATTTGAAAGCTGACAATCTCTAGTTTTCATATGTGGTGGCTGTTTTTTAAAATAAATTACATAGGAGCAGTAATTTATCAATTTGCAACAAGAATATTTCATATGCATTAGGCGTGTTATGACCTTTATTTTGAAATGGCAATAAATATGAAAAATCATGAAAGATTGGTAGAAACCTCAGTTTGTTTTCATGCAAAGAGTTCAAAAGATAACACCAATTCAATTGTATTAGAAAAAAAGGTCTAAATATGTTTCAAATATAAAGAAAAATATTATGGATTCTCGATGTGTGATGCGGCTGCGAGCTATATTCAATCAAATATTGTCAAACCACTACTTCTAAATAGGATGTCTACTTCATAAGTTGTATGAAAATTATGGAAATACATGGTTCAGATCACTCAAAACGTGGAGGCGCCCTTATATGGTCAGTAAGGAAGCTTGGCTGTCCTAGTGAAAGAAATTGGTACTGCGCCCAAATAAAATCTTACTGAAAGATTATTTTTTGAGATATTAGCCTTAAATTTGGAACACAACTTCTTAAGATTTTTGGCTTTAATTTTCTTGCAGTTTTAGAGTAAAATATATTTTGTAATATATATATATATATATATATATATATATATATATATATATATATTTTTTATATATAACATTTAAATAATTAATTTTTTTACATTGTTCATTTTCATAAACTCAAACTTAAATAACTTTTTTCTATTTCACTTTCATCATTTATTTCACTTCTACAACAATCTGGCAAATGTCTTCTTTAAAACAAGACCAACCATAGGTCTGATATTCCAAAGCATTCTTGAATTACAACCATTTAACATAGTGATTTTCATGTCTATGCGAAAAAAGTGGGGGTGACAGTTAAGGGGTTAAAAGCACCAAAAACTGTATTTATTGTTTGAATCTCATAAAAATATTGACAGAATATGAGAGCAGAGAATTTGTTCCATATCAAAAGTAGCCTATAACTTTCTCTGTCTTGTCTGTCGGTGTCAGTGTCCTCTTTGACTCGCGATTTTTCTCTGCTTGAGAAAGATGTGTGCAGTGAGCGCGTGTGAAAGGGTAAATAACGGTCACGGACGTCACTGACGTAACGACGACAAATGTTTCCAGCGAATCGACAATCAGAGAAAGGCATTAGACACAGCAGTGGTCCAATCAGTTAGTTAAGAGCCTGAACTTGTTTAGTAATTCGGAAATTAGCGCACATGAGAAAAAATAATAATAATACAGCACAGAAGAATGTCTCATTTAGCGTGAGATTTCTTTGTCGAGCGTGAGAGCGTGAGATTGAGGCTGAATGCGTGACTGTCACGCCAGATGCGTGAGAGTTGGCAACCCTGTCTGCTACATCAGCCATCCAGTGAACGCTTACAAAATGACTGACAGGCTGAGAGCACCTCAAAGCCTTTTCAATTTTTCATTAACTAACGTTATAACTTACCGGTTCTGAGCGCGGCCCGCTGTCCTATTCTGGTTTACTGTGACGTTAGTGAGACAGCGAGCAAGCATTGATATTTCAGGACACTGAATTCAGCGATCTCTGTCAGGTAGGCTAGGGATATTTTTGAGTGCTGTTTCATTAAAAAATCACTTTAGTCACTCAGCACCTGTAAACTTCTGGTTAGAACCTTCTGGTTTCCTCGGTAACACTAAACAATCATTTAAAAAATAACAAGGATGGATATGCTGTTGCTTTTCTAATGTAGACGCTGTAACAGATTAGCAGTTAAATGTGTAAATTAGGCTACTTGGAAGAATATGATGGAGATGTTTTGAAGGACATTAAAGGTAAGAGTGTAGGTGTATTGCAGCTATTACATGTTTGGGTCCAGCAGGTTGCTTTGTTTTGGCCTGAAGTAGGCTAAGACTGTATGCCTCCTCTCCAAGCTTTTTGAAAATTGCTATTGGGGTTATTATGTAGCCTAAGTTAGGCCTATAATTTAACTCCTAATGGAGTTAATTCCGAACGAACCTGCCTTAAAGGTACAACAATATGTAAGAATTTTGTAATAAAATATCCAAAATTAACAGTTGTGTACTTACAATATCCCAAAAGTCTCCAAATATGTTTTACTTCAGAAAAATTCCAATTTTAAATAAGTGGCCGTCCAGGAAAAAAATGTCGCCTGTCAATGATGCGCTATCCTTGGTTTCGTCATGACGTAACCATGGCGACAGAAGTGGACAACTGCATAGTGCGTAACATTTAGTGGCACGCTGGTCTTGTTTCGTTCAAACAGTATAACGTTAGACCATGGCAAGCAGACAAAAAAGTAGAACTAAAATCAATATCGGCGTGGCGTTTTCGAGATGCAGAGAGCTCCACATCCGTGACTAACTTGAAGCAACACCGCTCTTGCACATACTTTATTAGACAGGTGAGCAAATGTACATAAAACAAATCAATGTTATATAGCTCAACATGATGAAATGTTAGAATATGATCAGTGTGTTATTCTAATGTTGATCTAACGTTAGCTTACTGCTATAGTTTCACATAGCAAACGAACTATAGAATAACATTATAACTTCCAACACACTCAAATGCTGTTTAGTATATGATAGTGTAAGGTTAGACCATGTGAAACAGCGCTGCGTTACCTCACAAGTTTAATTCATCTAATAAACTGACCTGTGTGAGTAATTCAGCACTTGAGGGTAACGTTAGTTCTGTAGAATGAAATGTCCTTATTCCTTTATATCCGCGGGACTCGCGTGTGATATCTGTCTCTTATTAGCAATCGCAACCTGCTTCATACCACTATAATGTTAAAAAAACATGAATGTTTTCACTCATCCATACATTATTAGATCCATCAGCTTGACAGCAAGTCCCATCATTCAGCTTAGCACTGCGAGGTTAGCGACCCCTAGCGGCAAAAAAACAAAACCATTGTAGCTTTAAGCCAACTTTATATAGCCTATGCTCCAGTCGCAGTGGCATTTGGATACCACAGACAATTACCTCGTTTGATTTATTTATGGACAATTGCATTTACCCATCTCAGCTGTTTGTTTCTCCTCTCAAGTCATCTTTCAAAGGGTCCATGCAATAACCAGCCTCCAAAAAACTGCCATTACAGACACTGATGCCAGACAATCTACAAAGGAAGGTAACTTTGTCATCTTTGTCTGTTCCTTTATGAGGTGACACAGAATGTCGCCCACAGACGTACGGTACAGACTCTTAAGTGAATTGATTAGATTACCTTCACTAAAGCCTCGAGTAGCCTACATCAGTATGGAAAGTGCCTGCTGCTCTTCACAAAGTCACAGAAGTGCAACTGAGAATCGAGTACCATTTGTTTTGTCCTTTGTTTTTTTGTTTGTCATTGAAGTATTCAGGTTATATTCAGTTGAAATTTTAAAGGGACCATATCATGTTTTTTTTCTTCACCAAGATAATTTTTTTTTTCCTTTATTATAATATGACATCTGACATGAGAACTTACACTATCTTTAAAAAGTTTGGGGTTTTAAAGAAATGAATATTTTTATTCAGCAAGGATGCATTTGTCAAAAGTCACAAGACATTTATAACGTTACAAAAGATTTCTGTTTCAAACAAACCGTTGTTTTGAACTTTCTATTCCTCAAAGTGTCTTGAAAAATATGAATCACAGTTTCTACAAAAATATTACGCAGCTCAACTGTTTTCAAGGTTGCTAATAATAAGAAATGTTTATTGGGCTGTGAATCAGCATATTCAAATGATTTCTGAAGGATGTGATACTGAAGACTGGAGTAATGATGCTGAAAATACAGTTTTGCATCACAGGAAAAGGATAATGTACATACAGCTGTTGTAAAACCTTTAAAACACAAAATAAACCCCTACACGGTGACGCGTAAACCCAGATGCAAAAGATTGTTTCTGCCATGGAATAAACAATAATAAAAAGATAATTGCAACTTTTTACCTCACAATTCAGATTTTTTTTTCCAGCAACTGCGAGCAATTCTTGCTTTTTCTCAGAAAGAATTACGTGATATGCAGAATTGGACTTTATAATTCTCAATTGCGAATATATATCTCACTATTCTGAGAAAATAAGTGAGATATAAACTTGCAGTTGTAACTTTTTTTTTAATCATTGTGGAGTTATTAGCCTACCTATATCTTACTCGCCTTACCCAGAGACAATTTTCCTCGGCGAGCTGGTTTTGTAGCTTTGTGTTATTCTCTTTTTGGACTAAAGAGTAACTTTTCCGTTCTAAAAGTTTTATTTCCAAAGTTGAGGAAACATTCAATTTCTCACGATTTGACCCCTTTAAGCAGGATCAAACAGGTTTGTTAGGGTGACACAAAATGGGATTTCAAGTTGATAGTTAAGTTGTTGTTGGAGTCTTTCTTTGTATTTCATCAGATTTATTGATTTACAGTGCAACTCTTACCATTTCAACAAGTAGAAAGGACATTTTCTATAGCATGTAATCACAGTGACTGAGGGGAAATCAATCTTGGGAAAAGCATATATCTTAGATTTATTTACAGACTTGTTAAAGGTCAAAACGAATTAAACCCATTTTTCAACATTTTTGTGTTCTTTCAAAAATGTTTGACCTTTTGGTTTAAATGCTGATCTTTCTCTCTCTCTCTCTCTCTCTCTCTCTCTCTCTCTCTTGTCACAGATTATTTGTCAACGTCTGTTAGTGTTCAAGGACAAGAATAAACCCTAAAGTTTGTTTAAAAAACAGTCGAAAGTCAGAAGAGACTTGCAAACTTTGCAAGGGTGCCGTCCAAAAGCATGGAGAGACCGGATGTTAAACCTAGACGATCCAAGTTTCTCCCAAGGCTATACACCACAAAACGTGGACCTTTTGGTCACCTTCAAGCCATCACCAAAACAACTAACCTCAGGTTCTGCATGGGAATCAACCACCTTTCCAGAGACCTTCAAAACTCAGAACTAAACGCTTGTTTTATTCAAACTGTAACTGCGACAAAAAATATTTGTGGGATTAAAAGGTATAAGTGCGCAGGCTGTCTGTGCTACTACAATGAGCTGGAGCAGCTGATGGCACACATAAAGCAGGGCTGGATAGAAGGATACAGCTGCAAAGCATTCTACCGTAAGCTGAAGGACATGCAGGACTGCAGGGAGTTACAGACCGTACGTGAAGAAAAAGCAGCAGCTTCTGAAAGCGACCCTCAGCTTAGTGCCTCCTCGAGTCTGAGGCAGAGCGTCAGAGACGAGAAGTTGACCATGATCCTCAGGTGGCTGCAGGACATAACAATATAACCACAGTGAATTAAGGAAGGAGATAGATTGATAGTCAAGTCATGTCAAGTTGTTGGGACGGATTTCATTAAATCTTTATGGCTGCTTTTTTTGCAATTTAGTTTCTCTGGGAAATTTTGTTGAAATGTCCTGGTTGCTTTTTCCCATACAAAGACAGTGAATGGGGACAGCAGCTGTCAAGTTCCAAAAAGGAGCTCATAAAATATGTCCATATGGCTTGTGCACGATATTTCAGATCTTCTGAAATCATATAGCTTTATGTGAAGAAGAAAAATGATTCACTGATAAACCTATTTTACTCTTTTACAGTAAAATCTATTTTGCACTTTAATACATAGAAATATGGCTGATTATGATGTGTTGAGCCAAGTTTGATATAAAGATTAGACATATAGGCTACCGTTCAAAAGTTTGACCTCGTTTTTATGTTTCGAAAGAAGTCTCACCATGGCTGCATGTAAAAATACAGTAAAATCAATAATATTGTGAAATATTATTACCATGTAAAATAACTTTTCTTTTTTAATATAATAAAATGCAATTTATTCCTGTGATGGCAAAGCCGAATTTTCAGCATCATTACTCCAGTGTTTGTGGGGAAAAGGGAAAAGACCTGCCAGGACACGAAACGGGGGTGAGCGAATGATACAGAATTTACATTTTGTATAAATCTGTTTATAATAACATGCATAAGACTCTTCAAAATCTGAAAGGATCATTTTTTGCCTTCTGAATGAAATGCTTAATCAAGGTTGCAAGGTTGCATTAAAACCTAAAAATATCCCCCACAGCTTTATGTATTGTGATGCTGCATCAATATTGAAAAATTATTCAGAGACAATTACTCGCACCTTAAAAAGCAATATTACCGGTTCCTATTTAAGACGAGCCTGATAAGTGTAGAAAATCTTTCCATGATGACACGGTGATGAGCACAGTCACAACACATATCACACTTGCACGGCAAAAAAGTATGGAATCTGCTCATCTTTCCATCCCAAAACGAATGTTCATGGCATTTCCTGTCAAAACACGCATGTATCATTCTGGGAAGAGGGAAAAATCCAGTCAACACATTTAAAACAGCTGAGGTCTGTTAATTTCATCAAACTATCTATCTATCTATCTGTCTCTGTGTATCTGTCTGTCTATGTATCTATCTATTTATCTATCTCTGTCTCTATCTATGTCTGTCTGTCTATCTCTCTGTCCGTTTATCTAACTATCTATCTGCCTGTCTTTCTGCCTGTCTAGTTTTTCCATCCATCCATCCATCTTTAAATCAAATTTTCCATCCATCCATCATTATTTTTGATCTAATCCATCCATCCATCATTATATTTATCAAATTTTCCTCATCCTTCCATCTTATCCATCCATCCATTGACACACATAATGTCTTTCAGGCGTGTTTTGTAAGGGAGACAGTTGCTTGCAGCAAGCAAGACACGTGAGATAAAAGATCTTTGTGATGTGTCAGGCAAAGAAAGAGTAGTGTCCTCTGACAGTTTTTATTTTTGTGGTGGGAGTCTGAAGCACAAGTGCTTTGAAAGCTGATTTACAAAGCATTCATGTGTCACTCATAGCTCGCACATGACAGCCACCTTAAAAGATTTGAAGAGATCCACTGCTGACAGGCATGGTGGCATCACTGTAAAGCCCTCATCTATTTTTCTTTCAGGAGTACGATCTTTTTGTTGTTGGATAGCATAGATTACATATTCTCTCTTCTGAGAATGTCACAGATTCCTCAAATTCCAAGGGAGATACTGCTGAGACATTTGCATGCGCGCTGAAGCCCATGTTTAGGTATTGCCGCTACAGGGCGTCCTGTCTTTCTCTGACAGGACGGCTGGTGTTTCCTGCCACAATAGATTGGTCGGCTGTCTCTGCAGTAGGTGAGTGGGCTGTGAAGAGATTCTGTGCAGGGTGTGCCGGTGTCTTGCCAAGAATACGACCTTTTCAAAGAGGCAATCGATGAGGCCCAGCACCGGGGCTCCGGAACATTCACGCCTGTCAGGTGGGTGGGAGGAAGTTCATACAGACAGCGGTGGCGTGCTAATTGCTCGGGCTTGCTGGCACCCCTGCTGTTTTGTTGCAGATGGTGAGGGTCTGCGTCCCTGTGGTGTCCACACTAGCCTTAGGAGGGCTACAGTTCTCATACTGAAGTCTTGCCAAAGCATGCTTATCTCCATATGAGACCACACCTACAACCGGCACTCTATTAGCAACATAGCCACGCTGGATCAGAAGCTTAAACTGTAAATTGAATAAGATTTCTGTAGAAAATGTGAGTGGAAAGCTCACTGTCACGTGAGTGTTCTGGGAGGTTGCCAGGGTGTTGCCGCGTTGGTATGTGGTTGCTAGGTGGATGCTAATCGGCATACTAGCCCAAGTAAAAAAAATTAACTTCACATCAAGACAAATATTAGATAATTGATAAACATTTTTATTTTTGTATGAATAAATGGTTGTATAATGCATCTGTTCAGACTGATAAACACTGGCGTGTGACAGATTTCTTTTCACCCGGGAGGTGTTCTAATCTCTTTTCCATTGCACTATATGAAGACTGGCCAACCGATACAATTTGCACTGTTACATAAACTAAGCATATGTCTTTAAAAAAATTAAAACAAATATTTGTACGTTTTCAGACAAATCACATTTGAAAATCAGACTGAATTTTTGTGCAAGAAAATGGTATTGGTGTAAACAGGCCTTAATTCTACAGAATTGAGAATTAAGAATAAGTCTGGTGACTTAGCAAAGTAATAGCAAACTTTTATTTTAACATCCCTCATGATTTGAGCTGTTATTCAGCTGTTTTTTCCTACACTTTAAGAATGAGCAATACACATAGTGAAGTTTAGCAAGCACTACTAGTGCTTGCATCAACTTTACTGTAGTACTGTATTATTCGTGACATCTTTTCATTCCTTCAAGGAAAGTTTTATAGATTTTCTTTTGCAAAAATAAATAGAATAAATCTGTGAATATATTGAAAAAGGGGTGGGGGTGGGGGTGGGTGGTCTGCTTTAGTGGTCGATGCTCTCAGATCAAACACTGTACTGTTGCTCTTGTGTCAAGACTGCCATTTTCTAAAGTCTGTATTATGCTTATTGAGAATTCATTGAATATTCATGTTATATATTATGCAAGGCTATACTGCTAGCTTATTTTAAAACATACTTTTTTGCATTCGATATCCTTGATTTGAACTAGCTACATAATTTATCCTTCCCGAATAACTCGGAGTGCCAACCACCACATACTTCTGTGTTTCACAGATCTAAGCCATGTGAATCCTAGACTCCATCTGTCAAGTTTTTCCATATCACTGAAGGGGTTCTGGGCTTGTGAATCTGTATTACTGTATCTGTGATGAGGTGAGAAGGATAGTGGCAGTTTGCCTGGCAGTTGGTCTTCTTCTCCTAATGAGAGAAGTCTGCATCATTATCGATTGACCTGGTCACTGGATGCGTGTCTCAGACTCTTAATGGGATGATGGGGCGGCGTGCTGAGAGAAGGAAGAATGTGCCAACAGCGGGAAAACGCTGAAATGTGTGGGCAACAGGAGAGAAGTGAGTAAGATTGTGTGGACAGGACAGTGTTTTGAAGAGGTTTTCTATACAAATCTTGTTTCAGGTAAAATATTACAGGTTAATTGGTCCTTTTGCAAGATATTAGATATTGCTTTTTTGGCCAGATCATTCAATATGAATAAAATACCAAGTTTCTGTTGCTCCTGGCACAAGTTTAGTTTTATTTATTTATTGGTTTTATGTTTACTTATTTTTATTTACTTATTTATTTAACAAGATGCCTGTGGTATATATGATACTATACTACATATAACAGTAGTCTTTATATATGTTTAGGGTCAGTAAGATATTTTGGTTATTGGTTATGTAGGTGTCATTAGTGTACTTATATGTTTAAGAGAATATTAATTAACAACACGTACTTAATATGGGGTTATGGTTTGGTTGAGGGTTAGTTGCATGTAATTATGCATAATTTACTATTACTATGGTAAGTACATGTACAAGGACACTGTAAAATAAAGTGTTACTGATATATATATATATTTTTTATATAAATATATAAAAAAATACTTTTTTGAAATAAATTAATAGTTTTATTCAGCAAGGATGCATTAAGTTAATTAAAATGTATGTTTTCCAAAAAATGTGAGCAACCATTTTTAACATTGATAATAATAATGTTTCTTAAGGTACAAATCAGCATATTAGAATTATTTATGAAAAAATATGTGACAATGAAGCCTGGAATAACAATGTTGAAAATTCAGCTTTGCATCACATGAAGAAATTAATTTTTAAGCTGTAGTAATATTTCACAACATTTTTTTTTACTGTATTTTTTTTATCAAATAAATGGAGCCTTGGTGAGCATAAGAGACTTCTTTCAAAAACATGTAAACATCTTTTTATATATATATTTTATTATTATTATTATTATCATATTATGAACTTTATCATCAAACAAATTAAATCTATTTTCGTCAATGCTAAATCCTTTCGGATTACTCCATCTGAGGCTTGCCATTAAGCATTCCAGGATTTCTATTAATGTAAAACAGAAAATGAGATCTTAATGCACTTTCTGTCTGGGTCTGCTCAACTCTCCTCAGAGAGAAAACCCATCAGGACTCCATCACCAATCCATACTGCTAAGTGTTTCAAATTGTCATTAACCTTGTCTATGTAATTTTATTCCTGCCATTTTATTCATGCCCTTTCTGGAACAAAACATTCCTTCTCCTTGAATTCAACTCATTCCATAACTCTGATCCTGGAGCAACATTCCAGTGTAAAGGGAAGGACATCCATGGTACATGTGTGGTATAGGTTTCTTCATTAGTGTGTGTGTGGAATGCATGTTTATTTGAGAAACAACTGTGTGCATGTGCTGCACAACTGGGGATGGAGCAATGATACAAATGTTTATAATTATTTATTTTTTTTAACGTAAAAGCGGTTAAAATGTTGAGTTATATCTTACCAAAATGTGACTGTATAGATAGTTTAGTTGTCCAAACTTGGTCCTGGAGGGTGTTAAATTGGGGTTGGACAGTGGTCCTCAATGAGCAGGATTGGACTCTTAATTGGCCCTGTCCCAAATGGCACACTTCATGTGCGCATGCAGTCCACAAGACTGTAGGGTGTCCCATTTGTCACGCAGCAATAGAAACATGCCATACAGAACCACAGAGTAATCATTCTACCCTATTTTTCTGGTAAAGTAAATGTTTTGAAATACAAATGTATGTTTGAATGTATTTTGTAAAAAGAAGCCTATTTGTACAGTTTTACGTCTCATACGCCAAATACTAAGTTTTAGATGATAGTACGTTAATAATGTCCCTTTTCAGAATCTTTGCAAACATACAAAAATGTATGTGTGCAAGTAACCAAACTTTATGTACAATACAAGTACATAAAAATTCTAATGGGATCCTTTGCCTTTTCCGCAGTGTTTTTTATCGTCTGCTCCTGATGTTGAGATGTTCCAAACAAGCAGTAATTTACCAGGGGCCCAAGAGTTATTTACCTGCCTTTCTGCACCGCAACTCCCCCTTGTGTTTCAGCCTTTGTTGATTCCACACTTGGCTTGCTTCAAAAGCACCAGGTTTGCAGTGACGGCAGAAGCTAAATCTGCTCGATTTGAGAGCTGTAAGGTAAACAAACAAAGTATTTTGGTTGAAGGACACAGATGTAACTTAAATTAAAAAAAATAGTTGGAAAACATCTATTTATTCAGCATTTCGAGGTGAGATCCGGCAATGTGTGCTGTAAAAATTTGATTTAATATTAGCAGATAGGGTCCGAATACCCAAAGCACAATAAAAGCAATGCATAGAACAGTATTCCACACTATAACAATTTCATGCTCATACAATATGAATCCACTGTATGAATCCCCCTGAGGGGATTTCAGATTTTTTTTTATTTGACTGATTCTGAGAGAACCACAGATCTGGAGATGGAGCCTGTGATTTGCGCTGGGTTTTGGAGTGTGTAGGTTGAGCAGGGAGACTCGAGGAGGATGACCTGGAGGGCTGACGGAGAGATATGTGGCGTGGCTTGGATGGATGCAGGGTTAATTGTCCAGAACTGACAGCCACCATGAGTGACCACACAACTCCCTTCAACATGTCATGTGAAGCTTCTGATATCCGTGGGGTATTTCAGGAGTCTTCAGTCCAGTCACATTATGGCTGGATTTGAGTCTCAACAAACTAGCTCAGACCTGTCATCATTCAGCTGGCTGGAAAACTCTTGGGAAATACTGGTTTCTTTTACTGGAATGGTTCAGGTGAATAAAAAAAATAACAGGCGAGGCCATTAGTGTTAGTAGTGTGTTGTCTAAGAAATGCTCTTATGGTAAGGGCCGTAACAGTGTTGGGGGTTACTCATTACAAGTAACTTGAGTAACGGTTTCAGATTCGTTTTTTTTAAGGAACTAGTAAAGTGACGCATTACTTTTAAGTTAACAGCAAAATATCTGAGTTACTTTTTCAAATAAGTAACGCAAGTTACTTTTTCACATTTATTGACTGACAGCTCTCTTGTCCTCATGTTGAGAAAATTTGTGAATAAGTGCAGAGACGTTGTGTAAACATGGTGGTTATTGTCGTTCTGGACTAAATGTGAGCATGCATTTACTAATCTCACTTGCACAAAAAAGATTCAGTATTCCTCAAAATGAATAAAATCAGTGAAATGCAAAATCTGAATAATTCGCGAACCTAAAATATATAATTATGTTAAATAAAACAAATATTTGTATGCATTTAATCTCACTTTATTGACCAATGTACTTGCTGCTGATCTTCGATGATTCGGTTAAACCATACGCAAAAAATGACTTTAGATTTTTGCGTTTTTAGTGGTGAAGTTTGAAACTCTCTTCTCCTGATCTTCTGTGATCCAGAATGGCAGCACAGCTGAAAGGTTTGTTTTAACTCTGTCCTCTACTGTACACGTGTGAATCTGCATTTCCTTTAGCCTTATTATTTCAATTTTGGTCTGAAAGGGCCTTTACATTTGCCCAAAAAATAGAGTTCAATGGAACTTGCGACAATGGTTGGCTAATGATGCTTTTGGGAAACGCACACCAGAGCGTTATACTGACAGACTGGTCAGAGAGGTGCTGCAACAATGTTAAATATGTGGCAAAAAAACATTTGAACATTCAAGCATGAAAACCTATTCTAGTAGACCCCTAAAACAAAACCAAGGCTTTGTAAAAGAGCACAGGCCTCTTTAAGTTTAAAGCTTAAAGCTTATTTTCTACAAAAAGCCAAAAGCCAACGGAAAATCCAATTAGTTTTTTATCGAGGTAACTTCTAGGTTGGCCTACAAAAATATGCCATCGCTGGCATTGCCTCTGGTCAGAACAACTGAGACAATACATCTATAAACAGCATATATCTATAAACAGCAGAATGCAAAAAATGTAGTGTTAGCAAAGAAATGAGCGTTGTTCCTGTCTATTTTAAGC
Source organism: Semotilus atromaculatus (assembly GCA_031834385.1). Classification (NCBI taxonomy): domain Eukaryota; kingdom Metazoa; phylum Chordata; class Actinopteri; order Cypriniformes; family Leuciscidae; genus Semotilus; species Semotilus atromaculatus. The sequence continues at coordinate 35,611,741 of JAULUF010000022.1, forward strand.
AGCACGGAACAGGGTGAACCTTCAGCACATTCACTAATGAACAGAGCATCTGTTTGCTCAAACACATACAGGTCGAAGGCTCAGTATGCTGAAACAGCACTGAGACACATTTGCAACGTCCTCTGGCTCCCTCTGTGCATGAGTTGCTGGGAAAATGAGTTGTCTGCGGATTCATCAGCCTCAACCTGAGGTCTCGAGTTTGGACAGGATATTGCTCACATTAAGGACAGCCAAACATCTGTCTGAGTGCAGTGAAAGAGTGGAAGTCTCTTACTGATGGAGAACCTTGCAGGTGATGGATGTGACAGGGAGTTGGACTCTACTGGAACTCTCCACAGACACTTAACCGTATTGATCAGGTTGTTTGTTGGGGGTTGTTGCTGTACAGTAGGGAAGCAGGCCTCAGGAGGTAGTCAATCTCCATTCGACAAGACGAAGGTGGGGCCAGAAATTTGAGAGCTTTTATTTTGCTTGACAAATGAGCCAAAGAGGATGATATAGGGACTGTAGTACTGTAACTTTCTATTAATCATAGAATCCACACTTCATTAAACAGCAGAGTCATTTTCAACTAATAATAATAAGATAAAACAGAAGAAGAAAAAATGTTTCTTGAGCACCAAGTCAGCATATTAAATATTAATATGATTAACACTGAAGACTAATGGCCTCTGAAAATGGAGCTTTGCCATTAAAGAAACAATAAATAATGTTAAATATAAGAAAAAATATATATAATGAAATAAAAAATGTATTAAAAGTTATTAAAGTTATTTTTTGATGGCATTTTTGATCACTTTCATGCAACATTCATTTTAACGTAACATTTTTTGATTATATAAATACATAAATTAAAGTTTTAATATATTATATTTTGATATCATATATATATACATATATATACATTTTGTTATTCGTCACAAGGCAGGACATCTAAAGTGAAAAGTACAAAAAAGCTAAAAGGTGATTAACATGGTGTAAAAAGTAAGTCATGCACAGTTCTGTTCTCCATGTTCCTGAGATCAGAATAACAAAATCTTTCAGCAGTGAACTCATAATCGTTGCAATCCTGCAAAAATCTTTGATTATTAACATGCTAGGATTTTTTTTTTTTTGCCCGGAAATTGTGGTTTTAAATGTGCAGTGGTCTGAAACTAAATTAGAAATTCTTCTGACCTTGTTTTAGGCAACTTTCTTGTCTTTGCAACAATATAATCCTTAATCTGTGTATAATCTAGAGAACAATAGGAAAAGAATCTCCAAGCAGGATAAATGAAACAGTTAAGCGAGGTCAAGAAGTGTTATTATTTTATGGTTAGTCCATCACAGTTATGACACATGATTGTCAATAGAAATATGTTTATTAATTTCAAGGTACACAAAAAAGTCCATCCCCCATTCCACCTGATTTCTTTATATTTAAAGATCATTTACATGCCACAATTAATTTCATAAACTGTCTGTCTCAGTCGGCTAGTGTAATGGACTGTGCAGTGGATGTACATTGGATTAATAATACTGGTACATTTTCTCTTAAATCTATTGACAACACAACTAAATTAGTTCACCTCCTATATCGAAGTTATACATTATGTATTTACAGTACACACATTTTATACAGCCTGATGTAAATGGGGCGAGAATCAATCATACTAGTTGATATGCATGAATTTAGAAAAATGGGACTTCTTCACAATTCTTCAACAGTCCTGAAACCTTCCCATCTCCATATGAGTGCCAGTAACAAATATGAACAATTGCACCTTTTTACCCACAGAAAAACATCACAGCTTACAGACACTCTTTCAACAGGACACTAAGAATCAATAAGCTGTTTATGCTGTGATCAACAGCACAGGGTCAACAGCATCCATGTTCTGCTCTCTAATAAAGTGTTCCTAAAAGTGTGTATTATTTGTCCTCCTGAAACAACTTGTCTTGGGCACAGGCCTTCTCTGGAAGTGCAAAAGCTGCAGTCTCAGTGCTCAAAAAGGGTTGAAAGCTCTGAGAGCACCGAAGTTAATCACTGCAATTTCATTTCCAATTTTGGTGTGAGACTTGAGGGACCTTCCCCAGAGACGGAAGCTGTCTTTCCGGCGGAATTACAGAGAAAAGGTATGAGGTCTACAGAATGCCTTTAGAAGCTCATAGAGTATTCACCAGAGCACGACCGCTGAAATTTGAGCCTGTGCTCAATTGACTTTTGACTTTTGCCAGTGTTCCTCTTAAGAGTCTGATTTTCACCCAGAATGACACTGCTCAGGTGACACTTGAGTGTGTAAAATAGAGCTATAGTGCTATAAGGGCTTATTAATGGTTGCTAATGGTAGGCTACACTATGTCATTTTTTTTTCAAAATACAACAAATGGTCAATACATCATCAATCCTTCTTTAAAAGCATGTTTTTTTCTTACCCTAATTACGTGATGGTTGTCGCGGGAAATTGCGTACATGCGTCAGTGTGTCCAATCATATCCGTTAATGAATAAAAGTTGCTCCGACTCCTTTGACGCGTATATGGTGTGGCACTCAGAGGCATACTGTAGGTTATAGTTGTCACAACGATTGAGAATGGTTGACATGGAGAACGCTAAATCTCCAATCTCCAGAGAGTCACCTGGTTAAATGGATACTTCACCTCTGGAAAGATGAATGTGTATTTAAAATGGGTCATTTATGTAGAAGAAATGTGAAATTAATTTTTAATTTGGAGCTTTCTAGACTGAGAAAAGCCAGAAAATTTATTTTTTGCTTATGTGGATGAAAGACAACAACTCCCAGAATGCACTTGCTTCGCTGCTCTAGGAGGCCACGCCTGCTGGTAACAGAGCACAGTAGTTAAACAACAAGTCTAGGCTACTAGTGAGTCTCCGTGATTAGTCTGCCTAGAGATCGCCCAAAATGTCCGGAATTAGTTGTAGTGCTGTGTGTGCTGGAATTTATTTTCAAAGAATTACCTGCCTATTAATGGATATAGCTACAGTACAGTACAGTAGCTACAGTATCAGATAGTCAGCTTCAGATCATTTCCATCCAAACTGGTCTCTTAAGCCTGTGAATGTTTTATGAGCAGGATAATCTCTCTGTCTTTTTTTATGAGAAAGAACCATATTCATCCACACAGACACGCAGAGCCTAAGTACAACCAAACCAATGTTCTTCCCCAAAATGCATGCAGTTTCGTTTTTTAACTGCTAGAGGGCCAATAGTTGGTGTACCTTTTAATTGGATTCAATAGACCTCATTCACAGCATGCCATCTTGTCAACAATGTATTCCATTTATGGCAAAGCTGAATTTTCATCATCATTCCTGTCTTCAGTGTCACATGATCCTTCAGAAATAATTCTAATATGCTGATTTTCTGCTCAAGAAACATTTCTTATTATTATCAAAGTTGAAAACAGTTGTGTTGCTTCATATCTTTTGATAATTTATTTTCCAATTATCAGCATTTATTTGAAATATAAATATTTTACAAATGGATGTATTGACAGTTTTGATCAATTTAATGCATCCTTCCTAAATAAAGCAATAATTAATTAAAAAAAAATGTTTTTACTGACACCAAACTTTTTAAACTGTTCATTTTCCTGATTCCTGATTCTGTTGCTCTGTAGAAATGACATGCCATAAAGCAAAAGTTTTAATTAATATTTGTTGAAATGATTATCACTCACTTACAGATAATCTAATAACATTTTATGGTACAATTTCCTTAATAAATGGCTAGACTTGGAGAGATCTTCTTCTCATGGCTACTTCATAAGGCTTCATTTTTCATTTCCGCTGTTTTGAATATCTGACATTCAAAATTCAGGATGCATCCAGCAGGAATGCATTGTCAGTGCAGCACTGAAGAATGTCCTCAGGCTGTCCCATTAATCTCTATTAAGTGGAGACATGTCAGACAGGACTGTGTGTGTGTGTGGCAAGTCGGCAGATAGCTGTGTGTTCACCTGCATCAAGTGTTGACTTCACAGGATCTTCAGGGCATAAATGAATCCAGGTTCTTGGAGACGTCATCACAAAGTTGACATTCAGATGCATAAGATATACATATAAGTTGATATAACAAAGGATAATTGTGTATCTATGCTGTTTTCCATCTACATTATATAAAAATACTGTACATTTAGACTATTGTCTAACAATATATGTTCATTCTATCTTGCAATATATAGTTGAAATCAAAAGCATGGGGTCAGTAAGTATTTCTTTTTTCTTTTTAAAGGAATTAATACTTCAATTCATGCAAGGGAGTATTAAATTGATCAAATGTGACCGTAAAGACTTTTGCATAAACAAAATATTTCTATTTCAAATTAATTCTGTTCTTTTGAACCTTTTGTTCCTCAAATAATCTTTAAACATGTTTAGCAGTTTCCACAAAAAAAATTAGGAAGCACAACTTTTTTCAACAACAGTAATAATACAAATATTTTTTTAGCACCTAATCACCGTATTAGAGTGATTTTTGAAGGATCATGAGACACTGAAGACATTGCATCACATTAATAAATTACACTTTAAAATGTATTTAAATATAAAACTGGTATTTTAAATTGTAACAACTATAATCGTTTGGCTTGATCTTCCCACTTTCTGTGTCCCTGTATTTTAATCCGCCACATTTGTGCTTGAGTTTCTTATATTCTCTAGCAGAAAGGAGGGAGGTGTCTCGCATAAAGCAAACAGATGGGACAACAACTTGACCTATTTCTTCATCTAGAAATCACACAACAGAAAGTAATACACAGACAGTGGTGAACAAAGCCATATAGGATCTAAGTATAGAGTGTGAACCAGTAAGATAAGAGTTTACCATCTATCTATCTATCTATCTATCTATCTATCTATCTATCTATCTATCTATCTATCTATCTATCTATCTATCTATCTATCTATCTATCTATCTATCTATCTATCTATCTATCTATGTTTTCACCATTCATAGTCACCTTTTAGCTTTTCTGCAGTTCTCTTAATAGTCCTGCTGGTGTAACAATGCAAGTTTTATAAGTATTAATATTCCATGTAGTATCGTACTTAATATTAACTCATGAAAAATGGCATGTACGATTAAATAAAAATCTGAAAATTATGTTTAAAATAGTATTAAGCATGTCATACTGCAGGGCACATATAAATATGTGAACCTTCTTAATATTCAGTAGCCTATGTACACACACACACACAAAAAAAAAAACGAAAAACAATATGATGAATGTATCAGGCTATGTCCAGGATTATATTTATTCTATACAGACCTACATACCAACAGAACACACTTCATTAATGGTCGAGTTCAAATAAGTTGTCATTGACACAAAGTACAGTACACAAAAACGTATAATTTACAATCATTTAAATGCAAGTAGTATTTTGCAGAAGTATTTTGTTTTTCTTTTTCTTGCTTGGTAATTATGTGACACGTGGTGATCTCATGCTGACAGTAAGCAAAGGCACGCAGAGTTGGTGCTTTTCAGCACCTCGGACAGAAACGTTGAAATTGGCCTAATCTCGCGTGTCTTCAGTCAGAGGTGACTTCCGGTGAGTAGCATCATCATCATACTGTTTTGTGAAATTTGCTGCCTGTTTTAATTTCCATTGCAAAACAGATGTAGCTGAACTTTAAATGCCCGAGAGGCGCATATTTTATGCTCAGTTAGAATTGAGGCTCAATAACTTGAGAGAAAAGTGAACTTTATTCACATACGGGGCTGTTATAGCTAGGTGGCAGTGTTTATTTTTTTTGCTGTCGATGGCCAAAAAACAATGTGAAATGATTTGAGTTAATTGTAAGGTGTCAACTCTTTGGGCACGGATGAATCTTTAAAACTAGCTTATGGGACACTCGACACCGCTCCAGTTATGTTTACGTTCTGAATACATATTTTAAAAAGGACTCTATTGGGCTCAGGTGGGCAATATTATCTGACATAATTACCTCAGAAGAGAGAGTATTGAACGCGTTACGAGTGAACAGCTCCCTTGTCGGTCTGTCGGTCGTTTGTTTTTTGTGCAAATATCGCTCGGTGTGGAGAATGTTTTCTGTCTGTGTCGGGCGCGCTCACACACGCGCGCACGCATACACGAACAGCGCAGCCAGCGCGCGAAAGACCTGAAGCGCATCCGCCGAAGCAGCAGCATCGGACTCGCACGGATATCCTCACTCGGATTGCTTTTACATACCAGGGCTCGCCCACCGCAACCTCACCTATGCGCTTTCCACATCGGGATGCAACTCTTCAACTGCTTGGAATATATTCGGCTGTTACATTTACATTCGCTTTAGCGGTTGACTCAAATCAGAGCGCGCGCACCTCTGCGTAACGCACAGGCGGTTGATTGTGATGTGCGCATTTTGGTGCTCTATTGGAGGTGAAAGGAAGGATTGGGTAGGATAGGATTTGATAAGGACCTGTGCTGAACACTATCAGGGGAAGCAGCTCGGTTTATAACCCCTGCGACTGGACACCCTCTGGTTTTACGCATCATTTCTACTCTCGAGATCGAGTGCGCGTGAGCCTGTACTATTGCATATCATGTCTTTTCTCGTTGACTGATCGCAGCATCCAAGAGGAACCTAAAGACTGCGATGCCAGGACAGTGAGAAGGTGGATCTTAGTTGTTCGGTAGCATGGCTCCGTCCCGGAGGGACTGCAGATGTGAAATGATCTTTCTGTCGGGATGCCTACTCCTGTCCGTCTGGGGATTTCAACCTGCATTGGCGAAGGTTTGCAACGATTACACAAGGCACGGCCTGGACAACAACTGGTACATGAGGGATGGTGAGAAGTTGCCCATCATGGTCCTGATGCCGATGAATGAATCAGCGCTGATGAGCAGCATCAGTCAAGGCATCGAGCCGGCCGTTCAACTGGCCATCCAGCACATCCGCGAGTCCAGGCAGTACTCCTTCTCACTCATCACCAAAATCTACGACACCGAGGTAAATGCTTATATTGACGTGTACGTGCATGTTGCGGGGGTAAACTGCGGGCAGTGTTCGTTCGGCGCGCACTCTTGTGGAAAACGCGATTCTCTGGGGTTTGTGCAATGCCCAGCGATTGTTTTCTATCAGATGTCTCGAGGAGACAAAACCAATCAAGTTTGTGTTTGTGAAGTGTACAGGTGTTGCATAGCCTTGATGAGCTGCGCACGTGCCAGTAGCTCGTGCATTAAGTGCTGCATGTTGTCTTATATCATGGATCAGTTACCTACAGAAAATCAATTCTCTTGATCATTTGCATCAATCTATCAGTATTACTCTTCTTTTTGAATGTGGTTTGTGGCTGTTTTATTCAGCACTCTTAGTTCTGCATCTGCTAGAAATTCAGCTGAAAGCTAAACAAACCTGTTAATTCATGTGAACTGGTACATGCAAGAGAATATTTCCTTGCTATTATTAGGGTACATGCAAGATAATATTTTCCTTGCTATTATTAGAGGTCCGTTTTTAAACCCTGTTGGGGAAAAAAACAGCAGAAACAAGCCTAAGATGGTGTGCTGGTCTTACTTTATGCTGGTCTCCTAGCCCTACAAACTAAATGTGCCCAAGAACAAATAGACTGGCCTGAAGAGACCAGCTAAAACGAACAAAGTATTTTTTTTTCTGGTTTAAGATGTGTTTTTTTTTTTTTTTTTAGCAGGTTAGTGTTAGTTTTCCTTATACCTGAAGATGGCAGTAATTAATTTAACTGGCTTTTTTTCCCTATTCGTGGCCCAAGGAGGATGAGGATGAAGATGAATACAAATTTTAAGTATCAGGAATACCAAATGGAATGAACATTTATTGATTAGTATCGATTGAACGTTTTGTTACTTGTCCTTGATGCTGTCAAATCGCGTAAAATGTAAATCTAGCCTATAACAAAGATCTTTTAGTATGACAAGATACTGTAGTTTATATTTCTGTGGCACTGATAACATATATTGTCATTTTGGCTTAGTTAATGAGAACTCAGTAAATCTGTGGCAAAAAAAGTGACTAACTGACCCAATAAATAACTCTGGGCAAAGAGTAGGCTCACAGTTAATTATTTTAATAAAGAGTATATTAAATTCCATGCTCTTATTGGGTTTTCAGTGACAGTAACAACTGAGGAAATGTGAAAATCACTCCTTTTTGCTCAAGGCACTTTTTGGCCCTAACAATCTACTATTTATGGTGGTGTGATAACCTGGGGAGATGAGAAGTTAATCAATCAGTATTTATCACCATATTTTCATGTGTTACAACAGGGAAATTAAAAAACGCGGGAAAACGGGTAGCTATTTGTTTGCGTAATTATCAAAGTGTAAATTACCAAGGAGTTAAAATATCTGTGGAAGCTATCTCACTAGATTTAAAACAGACTAGCTGCTGGATCATGAGATGAAGGTCCATGACCTCTGATGTCCGGTGAAGCTTTAGCAATCTATTGTGCATTGATTGTCATATTGATTTACCAGCATTTTGTTAAACAAAACTGTTTCTTCTAACAAACACACATTGTTGCTTTGATTTGGACATGATGATTTCATGCATCTGAAAGGCTTTAAATAATATTCTTGCACACTCTCCGTAACAGTCATAATGAGCCTCACAAGATAGTTTACGACATGTTTCATTGTATTTGTGGCGTGCGTCAGTTTCAAACATTCGGCCATCACAAGTATAGCCAAATCCTGTGCATACACACACACACATGATGACACTCGCAAACAGTAAACAAAGCAAACAGTAGTAGCAGTTCATATACATGCAAGGATTTAACAGGGCAGATGTAAGTAATCAGTCCCAGAGCAGAGGCTCTTTATCCCTTTATCCCCTCTCAACGCATCCCCAGGCAGGCAGAACCCATCCGCTCGCCTCCGCCTGGGTGCTACTGGCCGTGCCGACAGCGCTTAGACTTTCACAGATACACTTGAAAGATCTGGAGTGAAATTAAAAAGAGAAGCCCACGTAACATTTGCACTGCATGGACCCCCTCAGTATCTTCAGTGGACTGGAGATCATTAGTTGTACTAAAGGTCACGGTTCGGTCTTGGATCATCCAGACAGCAGGAGGGATGCCCATCGTTTTTGTAGGGGTCTGCTTTCATCTGTGGTAAATGATATTGTTTGCCATCCGCTAAAATAGTGAGAGAGCCACAAATAGAGAGAGAAAAAAGCATTGATTTACTTTTATTGTGCAATTATCCTGAAAGGGGCTCAACTCTTGTCTATTGTAGTGGTTATTTACCTGCATAGTCATATATCTTTCAGGTCTTTCTCCTTTTCATTTTGTTTCTTCTTTGTGGTGTATATAATTGATATAAATGTGGATTCAATACTTCACATTTAGAGAAATTAATTTGCTTCCAACTAAACCGCTATGTTCCTTATTGCTCAAATGGAGGTATGAGAGGCTCTGACTTGAACAATTGCCCCTCAAAGTGTTTCAGCAAAAGAAAAGAGAAAAACTACGCAACTACGCAACTACCACTTTGACACTTCGCTTTATATGTTGCACATATTTAATTAGACTTTAATTCACATATAAACATTCATCAACGCACACATTGGTTCTGGTAAATTGAAACCCAAGCGTGCTTGGTTAACGTGTGAGAACCAATGAGGTTCATTCTCGTGTTACGCAGCGCGTTTGAGCTTCTGCAAGAACCAGTGAGGTTTGTTCTTACACATCAAGCAAGTAAGGTTGAACTTCTGTTAACTGTATGTTTGCTGATCAATGTTTATTTGTGAATAAAATGTCCAATCTAAAATTAAAATCCTAAATTCAATCTGTTCATCATATAAAGTGATCAAGTCTCCAGAAAATATGGACTTAACCACTCATTTCATATGGATTAGGCAACGGCTCGTTTCATGTAGGCTCGACAAGTGGGCTTGAATCTATTGAAGTCAATATACTCTTGACCTCTTTGAGCCCAGCTCATACTACCACCCTGGTGTCATGCGTTCAGATATCACTGGAGCTTACGCCTCACGGAGGAGCAAATGCATCTTGTCAGATTTGCACACAGAGTGCAGGGACCCTTGCAGAGCTCTGAGCCCTTGCCATACATTTCTGTTATTCTCAAAAGACTAAGAGCCTCAAGCTTATGTAAAGCATCTTGTCGTGTTGTCTCAACGAGTTACACTTTTTCTAAAAAGCATTGCCATAATAGCTTATATTAAATTAAACTGTAATGTGTTTTAAAATGATATAGTATATGTGTGTGTTGGAACATTTATACCTCTACTATTTAATTGGTTGAAATTTGTTTCAATTATATATTTAGTAGTACAGCTGATATTTAAAGCTGCTGTGATATTTTACCTAACAATACTGTAACAATATTCTCATAGCAAGAAATATTCATATTTGGTGGAAAGAAACTACAAAATGATTGGCTTGTGATGTAATGAAAAATTAATTAAATATATATATATATATATATATTGGAGCCTGAATTCAGTATTTTGTCAAACTCATGCTATAATTCTATGGCTTTAAACTTTTGCGTGCGGTTAAACAGAGGGCCTGCGCTTTATACTTTAGAGGTCAGGAGGTCATGTGTCTAAATGATGAGTCGTGGGTTGACCTGCTGTATAATTTAATGCATTTTGGCTGATGCATTACTTCACTTATAAAGCTTCTTTTTTTTTCTTCTTTAACTAATAGTCGATGTTTATTGTTGAATTGTGAAACTGGCCTCTAATTGCTGACCTTTTAGTGAGTCACACTCATAGCCAGCAGTTATTCTAGTCGTTATTCTTTTCCACGGCTCCCCGACCAAGTCATTTACATTTCAAGGACTCAGGTCACCATGCAGTATGATGCTGAAAAGGTTTTTAAGCACAATAACATGGTATTTGCTGTCAAAAGTAGGCAGGCCAGGCTCGTTTCAAGACCATTAACCGCACTTTTATTCAAAATGTAGAAAGACACATTACTATTTAGATGCATCAAGATGCTTGTGTGAGTGAACTTGACCTTCATCCTCCACGTCCCAGTCCAAAAGCCTTCTCAAAAGTGATCCAGCCAATTTCCGATGGATAAAAGTCCCAACCTACATTTTCTTGTGATGAATATCCTGTTTCGCTCAGAAGTGTTGTATTACGAAAGTAAATGAATGCCATTAAATGTTGACTTTACACTAACTTTCTTTAATGGGAATAAATAATGCAAGTGTCTGCTTTTAACCATATTCTTCAAAAACTGTTTAACCGTGAACTGGGTTTCAAAGCATGTTTTAGGGTTTCTCTAACTGTAGCATGTTGGTAGGTATTATGGATTATTTTAGAGCTGTAATCCTAGAATTATTGATGGTGTTTTTGCTAAATGACATATTTTAGCAATGGAGATTACCTGAGTTCTGTTGTGTTTGACTAGATGCTTAGAAAAGTGCAAAAACAATCGTATCGTACACATGGACATGCTCAATCGGACACATTCCGTAGCTGTTTTTACAGGTGGCATCCATTTCTTTGATTGTCTGGCTGGCTAAATTTGCAAGCGTTTTTTAAAGGTACTGGACTTGTACCATGAATGCAAAACAAATGTTTGCCAGTGATTGTTTCTGCTGCTGAAGGCAGTGAGGAAAGGGACTGATTGGATGCCAGAAGAGGGGAACTGGGGGTGGGGACGCTTCCAAGCTGCCCTTCAAAACGCTGTGGGAAAAATGGACACAGCTAGAGTCTGGCTTCTGGTCGAAACTGAACTGATGAACGTCAGACCTCGACCCTCCCACACAGTTATTTTGAGTGTGGTTTGTCCAAGAGCACATCTGAACGCATGAGATTCATCTTATGCTATGTCTACGTTAATCTGGATTTCAAAACGCTTTCCGTCCACACTGGCAAAAGTTTCTCATTCACATTGAAATGTCTCCGTGTGGACAAAAGGCCAAACCGGAGAGAAAAAGATGCAGTTTCATATGAAAAACGCATTAGTGTGGACAAGGCCTTAGGAAAACTGATTAGTTCGCATTCTACATTTTCTATTTAATTGTGTGCTTTTTCATAATAATATTGCATGCAAAAATATCAACAGTATGAAAAACACATTTATATAAAATGTGACACTCAATATATGTTTCTAACTGTAAACAAACTGAAAGAGAGGATTTTGATTTTGTCTTTAGAGATTGGCCAAATGCCATGTGAATGCTTTTTCTCTAGGGGCGAGCGCTGAGTAATAAGCGTAAAGTTTGCCCTTGTCAGTCCTCTAATTACATTAAATCCTTTGTAATTCCTGGACAGCAAAGAAAGAGCCACTGATGCACAGACATAATGTGTGTGTCTGTGTATGTGTATGCAAGCCCATGGGATGTGTGTCTCTTGGGATGGACGGATGGTCCGGTCACAGCTGTGCAATGTGGTGGTCCACAGGCAGATGCTGGCAAGTACCACTGCAAATCCACTGCTCTCACATTCTTCCAGTCACTCACACTCACACATTTAGTACTGTGAACTGTGCTGATTCAGTTTAGACCACATTCAGTTTTAGAGTTTGTATTTGCTTTATAAATACTAAACAGTCAATATCCTACTCCTAGTAAAATGCATTCTAAAAACTAGTTAATAGTTAGAATTGGACCCTAAGTTTTACCTATATTACAGGTGAAACTCAAAAAATTTGAATTTTGTACAAAAGTTTATGTATTTCAGTATTTCAAATTAAAAGGTGAAACTAATATATTTAGTATATGTAACTATATACATATTCATGATTTTCAGAGGGCTGACATTTCTGTATTTAAAATCCTTTTTTTTTAATTGATGTAATTTTTTAATTGATGTCTAGTTTTCAGAAATTTGGAATTTTAAATTCATCAAAATGATAACTTCTGCATGATATTCAAATTTTTTGAGTTTCACCTGTAATATTATATTATTATTATTATTATTATTATTTATTATTTATTATAATTTAACTAAATTTGTATACAGTTATATTCAAACTTATATAAGCTTTTTAATTGGTGTTGCAAATAGCATGCTGACAATTTGCTGAGCTTGAGCTGTTTAACAATTAAATGTTCTCAACAAAAAAAAAACCTTTTAATTTCATCCCATTTAAAGCACAGCAGAACCTGTGGGTTTTAGTCTGGGTCCAAACTAATATAGTCTAAAACATCTTGAGGCTCTTGAGACCCCAGGATTCTGCACTTCATCTAACTTCCTTTGTCAAGAATGGTTCTTATGTAAATGCCCCTTAAGAATGCATCTGATCGGGGTCACGTTAAACCAAAACCTAGGGCTGGGCATTGACACAAATGTCACGATTTGATTAGATTTCAATTCACAAGCTTGCGATTCGATTTCAATACATTGGGGCCTATCACATCAGGTACAGTACATGGCAAATTTCCTCAAGGATAAAATGCTGTAAACTATACAGGGAATCCTAGTTGGTACATCATTATAAAATTAAAGGCAAATTAATTCAGAACAATTAATTGATTTTGTAGGCTGCTTGCATTTAAATGGTAAGTTTTTTTCTTTTTCTTTTTGAAATCTAAACATTTAAATGGTGGCTGTCATGACAGATTTATTCAGAAAATACATTAAATATTGAAGAGCAGGATAAGTAAAATTATAATGAATATGCAATATAGTGCATACTGTCTAGAGGAATGTCTTTTGGCGGTTGAAACACTGGTTGAGCGATTACATGTGACATGATACAGATTTCAGTAAGTTGTACTGTATCTTTCAACACCTTCTCATGCTCATTCTTGTTTCATTTGTGCTGTAACTAGTAGTAAAGTGGAAGTGATGATCAGTTCATGTTCAGTTTGAACTGATGCGCTACAGGACTCTGTCACGCTACATTAAAGAGTGCCAATACGGTATTTATTATATGAATGTTGTAATAAAAATGACTAAAGAATTAGATATTTCATGTTTCATATCAGAAGTAACAAAGCACAAAGCTTCCCTAGTGAATAAAAACTATACCAAAATGTATTTAAAATACATTTATTTGTACGTGTATATGAAGTATAATCCATTAACATATTTACTGACATATTACTTGAGTCTTACTGCATAATGCACATTTCTTAATATTAAGCCTTAAAATGTGTTTTAATGTCACTAGTTATGTAAGGATAGTACGATCTCTGTATAATATCGTCTTTAAATGCAAGATATTTAAAGTGTACCTGAAGTATACTTGCAATAGTTCCACTGTACTATCAAATATACTTAAGTAGCCTATATCAAACTATTTCTAGATTACTAAAGTGCATTTAGTATACCAAAAGTACAATTGCAGGGTATTTATATTAAGTACATACATATGTAAATGTATTTGTAGTATACTTAGCATAAAATACATGCATTTCAAATACATTTTAGTATATTTATTTTTCCCTATGGGTAGTGTGATTTATTGGATGGTATTTGTAGGTTCACTACAAAGCTTTGCTCGTTCATCATCAACTAAAAACATAGACTGAAAGATCGAATCTTGGGATTTCAGAATCGATATCGGTTCTTCAAAATGAGAATCGCTAAAAATAAAAAATATATATTTGTAACCCAGCCCTACCAAAACCTTATTGGTACCTGATTTTGTCGAATAGTTGTTCAGGTAACTAGTTGATTTGGATTCCACTGACTAGTTGATTTGGATTCCACTGACTAGTTTATTTTTTAAGTAGTATCTTTTTTATGTCATGTCATTCCACCAAGGCATAATTATTCGAAAGGCATTTGATTGTAACATAGTTTGGATCTGTCGTTCACTTACAGTGTCCAAACAAATCAAGTACAGCAGTGCTGCTCACTGGCTTGGATAGATTAACCTGAAGAGTTTTAAGCATTTACTGTCACGATTATATGCTGTGATGAATTTTAATAGAAATTATCAGGTTCATGAACAAAATCTCTTTTCTTGACACACGGAGACATCTTTCATTATCACGTCCATTCAGATTCTATTATTGCAAAGAAATGGAAAGCCTGAGCATTAGTTGCCCTAGTCTTTTTCTCCAGCCATAGTAAGTCTTTAGTGGGTTCATCCTTAAATGGACAATCTCATAGGCCATTGAGCACAGAGCGGTATGTGGTGCCTGATGGATGGGGGTGGCTCGTAGAGAAAAAGAAGGCCAGTCTCTATCTAATGAAGTATTACTGGAAAGCTGCTGTCCACAGGCCTCAGCGGTAATGGTGCAGTTTGCTCATTTATTAAACCCAAAAACTCTCTTGCCCAAAATTACTCAGGGGCTTTACACATCAACCCTCCATACGCAGGTATGGCTGCAGTGGATAGCTGAGCTGATTTAGTAAGTGTACTTTTCAGTGCAGGGCAAATTCAACTGGTAGAGTTATCTGAGAGTTATCTTAAAATTTGAGATTGAATCATGTGTGTGTTGTTCACAAACACTACAGGCAACTTGAATCCAAATTTCGGTCCTCTACAGTTTAGGTACTCAGTGTTTTCTGTAGATTCAGAAGCATTGGTAGCCTGGGAAAACCCAGACAACTTCCGGCAAATTTAGATTTGCTCTGAAAGTTAGTCTGGTAAAGAGCTCATTCAAGCCCATTTCCAGTCCGCAGAAATCGAGGCACCAATCAGAAACGTTGGGGCGGGCTTTACACGATGACGACATAGCTGGGATTTTGAAGCAGATACATTACAAAGATGGATGCCGCCGTCGAACATCACTCGTTCAAATCAGCTATCGCGTCTGTTTTAAGCGATTTAAAATTTTCCTTTTCGTTAAAACCCGAGCAAAGAACAACACTCAAAGCCTTCATGTCTAAAAAAGATGTTATCGCTGTCTTACCGACTGGATTCGGCAAAAGTCTGATATACCAGTGTGGCGAGCAGGACGATCGAGGCCGAGGGACGTGAGAGAACGGCGTGAGTGAGGCCGGTCTCGCATCTCTCACGGAGGAGCGGAAGCATAAAAGGAGGAGTGACGACGGTGAAGATCGAGAGAGGACATCCCTGAATTTTATTTGATGTATTTGATTGTTTTATTTTATTTGATTGATTTATTTGATTGTTTTATTATGTGTGGCGGCAGTCGACCGTGGGGGACTTTGTATTTGTTTTATTTTGTCATTAAAATGTGTGAATGTTCGCCGGTTTCCGCCTCCTCCTTCCCATAACAACGAGCCTCGTTGGTGGCTAAACGAATGGGTGGGTCTTAGCCATAGGGCGAGAACCCTCTGCATACGTCATCTCCTTCATCGCTCTGATTGGTTTTAGGTCTATCCAATTGCGCCAAGAGGCATTTGAGGGACGTCCGTTGGTGACGCCCCTTTGGAAATGATTTGTCTATGGAGCTTTGCCAGACCCTAACTCTGGTCTGGTTGTAACCATGCTAAAGCATTGGAGCACCACTGTCTGAAGTGCAGAAAACATACAGTGTGATCAGTAAAGTCCGATTCACAATTGACTCGTTTGAGCCAGATATTTTTAGTCAGTCAAAACATACAGTGTGTCCAGCATAGTTCAGTTCATAAACATATGACTCTTTATACCTGTTTTTTTTTTTTTGTGATTCAAAAACAATATAACTTGACCAGCGTTGTCCAATTCACACAAATATTACTCTTTTGAGCCGGGTCTTTTCATTGATTCAAAAGCATAGGCTACTCGACCAGTGTAGTCGAATGAACAAATGAACCTTAAGAACTGAATCTTCTAATGAATCAATAAAAAGGAAACACAAACTACTGTAACAAGTTGCAGAATCCTTAACTGAATGAACTCACTGAATAAACATTTATCACACTAAATTTACTTGCGAGTAAACAATTTGTAATTCTTATCAGAGACATTAAATATGTTTGTTGGATCAGACTTTTTGGATTCATTTTCCACTTTTTTTTCAGTCACCCTCACTGTATAAATGAGATTGAAGACCACTGAGATTGGATTCAGGTGAATTCTGATGTTAGTCTTAACGTCTCCTCCACCCTGCCTTGAGAAATGGTCTGCCATTCAGATGCCCCCTTTGCTCATATTGATTTGATGACTACAGATAAAGTAATGGCAGGATGCCTGCAGTTTCTTGGGCTTTGTCCAAGGACACAGAACACCAACAGTTTTGGCAAGTTCATCATCACAAAGCTCTCGGCATACTGCATCGCACAACTGGGAGGGAGAAGTTCTGAGCAAAAGCACTGAAGCATAAGCTAAACATATCGCCTGTCTCACAGTCTATAATTACACAAAATGGTGGGATGAATAATTGCAGAGACGCCTTGTAGATGGGCTTCTGACAACATTTAACAAAGTCCTGAAAAGGCGGACAGGCTGGTTCAATGTAGTTCTTATGTGAGCAGGCTGTATTAAACAGAGGAGTAAAGTCCTGAGGGTGCGTTTGAGGCTGAGAACCTCTTACCCTTTATTATTACTGACACGGATCAAGTTTTTGGCCAGATTATGACCCACATGAACAGATTTTCTTCAGTTTAGCGTGATTGATATGTGAAATGAAACAGGCTGTGGTTCTGCTGGTAGATGGAGGATGAAAGTTGTCTGTTTCTGTAATCTAATAGAAGTGATTGTTATTTCATTACTGAATGTTTTCTGGATCATTCCAGACCATAAGATATTTCACAAAGAGATTGGGTGCATACTTCATATTAATTCTCCTTCATATTCCATATACCGGCATGGCAATTATATGGTGTTTTGGTTTGCCTTGTTTTCTTCATCAGTGAGAACACTTTAGATAAGATTAACTGTAATGGCAACTTCCTGGAACCATCAGTGACCCATTAGAACAATTGTAGAGCATTTTTTGCTCTATTCCTGATCTAATCAAAGTTATTACAGTATCTAAAGCGATTATAACACCATGATGAAGATTGACCAAATAAACAAAGTATTACATTGATAGTTGGTCTCAATGAGATACCATATTCTGCGTTGAAACGGATGTAGCAGCAGAACTTTCTTCTATATTGTGACGCACATTCAAGTTAAATATATTGTCAAAAAAAAAGTTGTTCTTTGCTTTGGTTGTTGATTGAATGGAGGCAGATCTTGCAGCTGATTATAAGAAAGGGGAGGGTTGACTAAATGATTGGAGAAATCCTGCATATGTCACCAAAGAGAAAAAGAAGATAATTTCACCAGATTAATTTCACCAGAAGGTCAAGTTATGATATTTTGTTTCAGGTAAAAAAAAAAAGAAAATTGCAAAAAATTGTTTCAGGTAAAAAAAAAATGAAAATTGCAAAAAACAGATTAAAAACATTAATTTAAAAATAGGGTAAATTTCATGCCATCTTTAAAGCCCCTGTGAACAGTGTTATATATTTCCTATTGAAAAGTTAATAAAGCAGTAAATACAGAAGATCTTTAACCCTTAATTCAAAAGGCCACTAATGTTTAGTTTAGAAATGTTTAGAAACTGAAAAATTCTGCAGAAGGAAGACAACAAGGCACATCCAAATCCACTGATCGTGTTACATGCTGTCTAGTGAGATACCTTCATCTGATTGATTTTTGAAGGCAACATTATCCCAACATTCTGTGCATTTGATTCTGTGACAGTTAATCTAAAAAATAAAAAAAAGCTTCTGAAAGTTGAGGTTGGTCATCAGTTTGGGTGTAAATATTTTTTAACCATTTTTTTTTTTACCAACTTTTGATTTAATTTCTAGAAATAATTTTTGCAGTAATTAAATATTTGCTTAGTCATCACTAAAGCTCTCTCTGGTGTGCTGGCTCAGAAGCCTGTTTGAAATCAGTTTCAGATGGTACTTTTTTTGTATGCTGCTTATGAATTCATTGCCTGATAGGGCAGCTAGGCAACAAATCAGCTGCCTAAGCTTTTGGACACAGTCCAGGCCTTCATTTACCTCTATGGGAAGAATAGTTCATTGGAGGCAGTTAGTTTCAATAATTTAGGATGGAGGGGTCATTCGTTTACACTTTATTTTGATAGTCCACTTTAGACATTCTACTAACTATAAGTAACTTTGCAACTACATGTCAACTAACTCATTATTTTGCAACTACTGTATATGCCAACTAACTCTCATTAGAGGATTAGTAGACTGTTAGGTTAGGGTTAGTAGAATAAGTTGACGAACTTTTAAAGAACAAAGTTATTTATAGTCAGTGGAATGTCTGTTGGGGGAGCATCAAAATAAAGTGTTAACAGATATTAAGCAGACAGTCTACTAATACTCTAATGACTGGTAGTTGACATGTAGTTGTCTAAAGTTGACTATCAAAATAAAGTGTTACCAGTCATGTTATTTAATCTTTAATGTAGCTTAAATCACCCCTTTTGAGGTTGGAATACCTGGAATATTAATGCGTTCACCTTTTTAAACCACTAACAAGTTTACTGTATTGATAAATCCTTTTCCTCAGAAACTGCAAAGTTAGTTGGGATCTATAGTTTCTCTCTCAGTTTCCAAAATGTACTCCGTGCCCTATCAGGTAGACAAAAGGTGAGAGAACAGCAATTAGTAAGCTAGAAAAACACTGAACACTGTCTCTTTCACAGCATTATTACAGATTCTGCCCTTGTCCCACAGACACAAACCATGTTCTGAGCCCCAAACATCACAACAGTGCTTTTACGTTTAAACACGGTTATCATGCAGATAAGGCTTAACAATCACTGGTGGCGACCTGTTGCCCCTGAGCCTCTTCGTGTGAAATAAATGAGCAAGCCTCAAATTTACTAGATCATTGCTTCTCAGATGTATGAATCAGAATTATACATGCTCCCCTGTGGTTGTTTGGATCTGCCGTCTACATAAATATTATTTATGTGCTCGGGCACTGGACTCTTCTGCTCTGTTGACTCTCCCTCACGCAGAGGAGCTCTATTGATTTCTGCCTGTCCTTTCTGCCTGCATTTTGAACTGTATGAATTAACATTTTTCCTCCACTCTCTGTTTTTTCTGCACACACCGCTTTGAAGTGGAAATACCCCAAGGAAAAGAAACCGCAATAAATGCAACATCAATAAATGGTCACGTTCTGCGTTATTCCGTTAAGGTTCGCACAAAGAAAACAATTATGCGACGACAAAGAATGAAGGGAAAGCTGTAACAAGTGAAATGTAGAGTTCATTCAAACCAACGCTGTGTCATTTCTTCCACTGTGAATGGACAGTTTGGCCCATTGTGACGCTGACACCCTGGAAAATGGATTCTCTCTCTCTTACCGCCGTGATTAAATAGCGCTTGATAAGATTGCTGTGAGGATGGTCATTTTTCTGCTGCCCTTTTGAGAAAGATTGTTATGGGAGTGGAGAGATCTAAACCCTTGTTTCTCTTTCTTTGATAGAGGGCAAATGTAAATGTCAGTTATGTCAAGCAGCGGAAAGGTCTAGAAGCCAGGGAGAAACTGCTAAATGAGTTCTGACAGCAGAGGAGGGCCTGATAATTCAGCCAAGGAACGCAAATACACAAGAACATCATGTGCAACCCAAAAGTGTTCGTCAGTTCAGCTCTTATGCTCTGTTATTAACTCTGTTCCAAAACCTAGTGAGTTGCCAATTGACATTTAAGGCCAACATACTAAGCATTCAATAATTTGCAGTCAGTACATTAAAAAAATTATTATTATTATTTTTTTTCTATTTAAAGTAAATGCTGTTCTTTTGAACTTTGTTCTTATCAAAGAAACCAGAAACAAATGCATCAAAGTTTCCACAAAAAATATTAAGCAGCACAACTGTTTAAAAATGTTTAATAATACGAACTGTTTCCTGAGCAGCAAATCAGCATATTCAAATGATTTCTGAAGGATCATATGACACTGAAGACTAACAATTTAGCTTTGCCATCACAGAAATAAATTACCTGGTTTCTGATCAAATAAATGCAGACTTGATGTGCAGCGTATATAGGAGACTTCTTTCATTCAAAAATCTTAACGACCCCAAACATTTTGAACAGTAGTTTTTAAATCAACAGTGGTGTCGTAAATGTTGCTTTAGGTGTGATGAAATTGGTTTTAGCTGGTAATTAGTTGGCTGAATTGAGGTGATTGGCTGTTTTAACCGGCTGTTTAAATCTGCCATATTGAGTGAGCAGTTCTATAAGATGTGATTTACAGCATTCTCAATGTGTCAGTCAATGTGAAGAGCAGGACTTATTTCTAGATTTGCTATTGCAGAGTTCCTTAATACACAACAATTATCATTGAAATAAGCAAAGGAAATAACACATTAAACAAATAAATAAATACATACATAATCTTCCCTTATTTTAGTCATTAGGCTTCTTATGAACGAATACTAAGCTCATAGACAGTCAACAGTTTTGATGAAAACTTATTAGACTTGGTTGAACCAATTACTCAATTAAATTGAATGGATGACTGCTCTTGGAGGGATTTGAATCATTCATCAGAATCGCACACCTACTGTAAATAACATTCAGATATTTATCTTATTTCCTAATTGCTTGATATATTTAATGAGAATATGTGAAGCTCAGCTTATCATATCATATGGTCATCTGACATGCCGGAGCTTGTCATGAAACATTTGACTGCTGCACCTGAGGTGCCATATGTGCTCTATTTTTCCACTACCTGAGAGAAAGATGTTTAACATGCTGCCTCTCTAACAGACCTTTGAGGCCAAAAAAAAAAAAAAAAACTCTGCTATCACCCCTGGCAGACTTATCTGGTACGATGCGGTAATTCCTGCAGAAAAGGAACAGGGACAATGTTAGGACCTATTTAATTCATTTATTCATGAGTGTAATTGAAATATTAACACGGGCGGCAGACGGCGGAGGCTTGGCGCTGGGACCCGAGTCTGTTCGCTCGACACCCTGCTCTGAATATTTTATTTAGATGCTCCGCTCCTGGCTTCACAGCACAGGTTAATCTATTCACCATTCCGACACGCATGGGACCCTTGTACTGCCGTCATTAAAGTCCCACACAAGATGTATAATAATGATCCTTATTAGCACAATACAAGAAACGACTTTTCCTAAATTTACATTTTCTTCCTTGTTTTGTATCTAATTGAAAAGAAGACTAATTTCCCTCCCTAATAACGATGAGAAAAAACTCTCGTTGAAGCTAAATGATTAATCTTCTGAATAGTAGAGTAGGAGGGCTTTTGGTTGGGAGGGATTGTTTTTTTTTTTTTGGGTGATGTATTATGAGCAAGCTCAGTGCAGCGTGCATGCCCACACATTCGGCTAATTTTACCCAAGTGTGTGTGAGGCTTTTGGTAAAAAACACACGCACCAGCCAGGTTTTATTCTGTATGTAAATGGCTGTCGTGGGTCTTTCGTGAATGTGGATGTGTAGATATCGGGAATAAGGGTCGGATCAAATGGAGATGCACAGGGGACTTTACTAAGATGCTCTCTTGCCATGTGCTCCTGCTGTCACATGTCGTTGCCACGGCAGCAGCGAGGAAAACACCCCCCGCTGGGATGCGGGGCTTGCGCCGAGGCGTCGGGGTGGCACTCCTTCTCTTTCCTCGGGCTTTATCAAAGGGAAATGCTGAAACACAGGGAGATGGAGCTGCCACTAACCATCAGAGTAGCAGCCGTGCCACATTAAAAAGGGAGACTGCATACATGTCTGCAGGAAAACTGGGTTTTTGGGCCAGGGAGGGGACGGGACACTTTGCTGTATGTGTTTGTGTGTGTGTAATGCATCACCGTGGCCCATGTGACTCCTCAGGTCTGATAGAATCCGTAGGGCCTGTGGACATGTTCCTACAGGAGTCACGGTTCACACTTCTCTCTGCTTTCTTGCCTCCCTCCCCCACAGAGCGTCACAGCTCGTGCATGTCCGTAACCATGTGTTTTACGTGTGCTCTTTGACTTCAGTTGACATGGGTGACTTTTGCCCAGAGCCTGTTTTTTTGTGTGTGTGTTTGTTTGTATTTATTTGAAGCGAAATAAATTTGTTTAAAACTCAATTCAGACTGTAAAAACTGAATGTTTTGTACAAGTCCTGGGCTTGCTGTTTGGAAGGATGTAAAAGCAAATGCCTCTATCTATGCAAGCTTAATTTCATGCATTGTTGCATTTTGAAATGTCAGATCGCAGTAGTACAATGCAAGTATTTCATTCAAGGGGGTGTTGAGGTATTGACACAACCGACTAAAAAATATTGTATGATGGGAAAACCACATAATTTACCTTTTATTAATTTAGCTGACATTTGTAAATCGAGAAAATAAATTAAGAGTCTACAATGTTGTTGTTATCATTGTTTAAAAGATATTGTTCTTCTGTGGTCAGATGTTGCAACAGTTTGAATATGATCATTCGGAGCAAGTTAGTTAATCTGTCATTATGTTTGTAATTGACTATACTTAAACTACTATAACTTCAATACTTAAAATAACACAAACCAGTTTATTAATGTTGAAGTAAATGGAGAGTATAACTATAAAGGGTCCTATATACAGGCTGGGATCTTCACCGTTGGTGACCACATCTCTGGTAAAGGTTAGAGAGAATTAAAGACGCCACAGGAGCCTGCAAAGACCAGGCAATTAGTCAGCATGCCCTTTTCACATCGGCAAAACAAGCTGAATTTACACCCAATGCTGCAGGTCTGTGTTGTTGGTAGGGACAGTTGACAAAAATGTCCAAACTGTATAAACAACAGCAATGAGATGATCAAAGAGGTCTGTCTTTATCAACTTTATCTATAGTGATGAATCTGATTTCATTGCATGATTTCGTTTTCAGACTGGTGAGCCTCAGTGATATTATTCCATATTTGTCACTATGCAGAAGCTTTCCTGCTGATGTCAAATTTAGTAAAAGGAGGAATAGAAGAAAATGTCTGAGACGGACAGAAACTGGCTATTGCAATTGTAGGGCAGGACTATATTAATAAGAAGACTCGCATACTGAAGGTCATAATGCCCTCGGTACAGTACAGCGTGTTTGAACTCTGCCAGTGACCTTTTGATACTAATATGTTCCTTCGATCTCAAGAGCATAAAAGAAAATCTTTGATTTGCTGCTTTCCGAAGGACAGTCATTTATGCTATTTCAAAATGAGCAATGTGCAGTACAGACTGTTGCAAGGATTTGCAAGCAGCATTTAATATTTTATATATACAGATACACTAGCGCTCAAAAGTTTGGGGTCCGTAAGACTTTTAAATGTTTTTGGAAGTCTCTTATGCTCACTGAGGCTGATCAGAAAATACAGCAATATTATGACAAGTGTGCCTTGCAGCAACACAACATGCTTGTTTTCAGCAGGGGCTATCTGGAACTTCAGTGAAGTTGACTTTGAAGCATTATTTTAAACTCTTATAAAGCTTTAAGGCTTCCATCTAGCAGGCAAGTTTACTCGGAAATGACCATTGTTCTCAGGTTCCTTTGCAGATGGTGACCTTTTCACAGATAGCAGCAACTGCAATCGTCATCCCCAAAAAGCTGGAAACCAGCAACCCACAAGAGGTAGAAGATACAACATTTTGTATCTGCTCCGATCTAATTCGCTGTGATGTGGTTAAGTCTTTTTCTTCTGTTGAGCTAAATATTGTGCTCCTGGATTCTCCCCAAAGGGAGAGTGATTAATGGCGCAGGAGAATGGGGAATGTTATCTTGTGGCTAGTTCAATGTCTTGATCGGATATCTCCATTCATTTGGAGTCCTATTCACTCACAGTAGGCCTACTGTATATTTATTTTTTGTCCAATTCACAGAAATCTTCTGCCTTAGTTCCGCTGCCCGTGTGTGCTTTATAGTACAAATACAGCACCCTTCTCCTGCCTGTAGCAGTTTCCTTTCTTAGGAAAGCCCTTTCTTTTCTAAATAGCCCAGCTTGATGACTGCACCTCCAGTTCCGGTTTCATATTAGCTAATGTGATCTTACATTCATTTTGTCTGTATATTTTTCTCGGTGGACTTTATTTCAAGAACGTGTGCTCAGCACTTAGATATTCTTTGGCACAAAAACATAATACAATTACCGGTAGTAAACTACACTGTAAAATGTAAATATGTGCTGTTACATAAAGGAGTCATTTCTAACCTTTATATAACCTTTATTATCTGAGGTTTTATTGGTGCCAAGGGCTGATATAAAGGTGATATATGTGATATTGTTCTGTTTAATTGAATGATGGCAAATAACACATGTACAATTTTTTTTTACATATTTACTAAATGATTGAGTGGAAATCAATACGCAAAAATTAAATTAAACTTAAATAACCAGATTTATACTCCCTGCATGTGACATGTGAAAATGTTTTTTTTATTTCATTGCCACAAATTAAAGGGTACCTATTATGGATTTTTGAAAATTGCCCTTCATGTAGTGTGTAACATAGATCTAAGTGAACTAAAACATCCTGCAAAGTTTTAAACATGAAAGTTCACCGTATACAAAGTTATTGTCTCTCAAAACAGTAAGAGTCGACTCTTGATTCGCTGATATGAATCGATAGACGAACGATGCATTTTCTCTAACTTTATGACGTCACTTGTACAAGTTATTTGAATAAGATACGCCCACTCATTGCGCTCGTACTCGTAGAAGCCAGGGAAACTTGAAAACATCATGGCGACGAGACCATGTGTTCTGAAGTGTGACGCAAAAGCGACATTTTTTCTTCTGCCCAGAGACGAGCATTTGAATCAGTGGCTACAGTTCATATATGCAACTATACCACAGATGTATAGTCCGAAGTTATTGCTGTGTTCGCGTCATTTTGAAGATGATTGCTTCAAAAACATAAATGCTGTCAAATATGGATTTGCGAGCCGGTTGATACTGAAGGAAGGTTCAGTACCAAGTTTATTTGGATCAGCTTCCTCCTCCGAATCGCAACCTGTAAGTATTATTAATAATTGTTGCTTTTATGGGTTTTGTAGCATGCTCAATAAGTATGTGTGTGTGTTGTGTAAGTTACGCTCAGCGCAGCTTCTAGGTCTCCAATGTCATTTTTTTAAAATATGTGAAATGTTTGTCGTTGTTATTGGAGTTGTCATAAAGAATAGAGCAATACCTGTAGTACTGCAGCGCTTTATCAATATGTTTAAGCTTTGGGCTAACGCAAAAAATAACTGACTGGGTCATCTGACCAATCACCGCAGATTAGCGTCACGCAAAGGAGGGGTTTGAAAAATGAGTCGTTAAACGAATCATTTTAGAGTCGGTGAGCAAATCAGGTAAAAATAAATGCAAATTATAAGACAACAAAAGTGTTTTTTGTCATTGCATGCACGTAAAACTGTTGTTGGGGACTCCCAGAACAATATTAGGAACATTTTAAATGCCATAATAGGTGCCCTTTAACAAATCATTCCCAACCATTCAAAAAAAAAAAAAATATATATATATATGTCACTCTTCAACACTATAAACACTATTAAACTAGAGCTCTGTAAGTTGTTTACGTTCATTGTAATGGTATGTGCTTTGAGACATGAAGTAATTTAACTCTCATCTTGTGACGCTTTGCAGACTCTGCTGTGTGCGTTCATGTGTTTTGAAGGTGTGACTTTGAAATTCTCTCTGAATGCAGGGTGGGATCTCATGCTTTCAAAGCTAACATGCTATTGCTAGCCTCTCTGAAATTGCCGTTATTTCATGGGTTCCTCCGATTTTTATACAATCTACAATATAAAGTATATGCTGTACAATGAAAACATATTTGCATTGCATTTATTTAATAAACCTGTACACTTTAGATGTAACGTCTAGTCGCTTTGATCGCTTTGTCGTGACAAATTTGCAATTAATTACTAATTATTATCACAGCGAGCTGAATCCAGTCATGAATGACAGGACAGAGCTCAGAATTATGTTCACCTATGTTTGCAATTCCCCAGACCAGGACCCCTGACCCCTGCAGTGAAAAGTAGGACACAGAGACCCACCTGATCATATGCCAGTGCGCAGGGCAGAGCGGTTCCACACGAGTGCATCATGAGACAGGAAGCTCTGCTGACACTTGCGCAGAGAAGAGAGAGCGTTCTGCGGCGGGAGTAGCTTTTAGATCCGAGGCTTGCTGCAGGACTTTAAGATTTCATAGTAAGTTGTTAATGCTGTAGCCCCGAGTGTCTCTCTCACTGACTTATTCATTACAGATAACCAAAACAAGCACTGGGGAGTTCTGGCCCTCACTTTTCTTTTTGGAAGCTGGTGACTTCTTCAAGGCTCAAATGAAAACTTTTCTTTCACCTATTGGGTTTTGCACACAAAGGACTTGTGTGGCTCTGCTGACCAAGTAGTATTTGTCCAATATGAGCTGAGGCTAATATAAAGTTAGACAGCAAATATTTCAAGATATCTTCAGGGAGTATTGAAAGTAGAAACTCTCTGCAGCCTATTTCTGATTTTGAAATCTATTTTCTCTCTCTCTCTCTCTCTCTCTCTCTCTCTGTCAATCTCTTGTATCTGCAGACTTTTTTGTGCTGATTTTAGGTGAAAATCTGTGGAATTCTGCAGATTGTATTTAATTAATTTGTGTTGTAATGACCGGCGTTCCGATTC
This sequence comes from Semotilus atromaculatus, assembly GCA_031834385.1. Classification (NCBI taxonomy): domain Eukaryota; kingdom Metazoa; phylum Chordata; class Actinopteri; order Cypriniformes; family Leuciscidae; genus Semotilus; species Semotilus atromaculatus. The sequence goes on from JAULUF010000022.1 coordinate 35,639,160, forward strand.
TGTGGAGCTTCCTTCAGAATTTTGCAGGCGCAGATTCCATGAGGTTCTGGTGATTAGTGATACTGCAGCTCTGTGTGGCTTGGCTCATCTGTGGAATGGTTTTTATTATGCAGAGTGAGTTTTGAGGATGGGGATGTTCACACAAATGTCCATTAGAGCACCATGAGACCTGCTGGAGAACACTATGTAGGACTTAAAAATCAAATGAAGAAATTAATGTATTAATTCAAAACTAAAAATGTAAATAAATAAATCTCGTTACAAACTTTACATACTCGACTCTAATTTTAATTTATTTATTATTACATTGATAATTTCATACTGTAAGAAAAGTCAATTTTCTGGCCAGACATTTTCTGTTAATTTTTACAAACATTTATTTTAACCCTTAAACAGAACACACAATACAATGTGTAATTCAAAATATGGTGAGCCTATGAAACATCAATGTGGAAAATTCCTTTTTATTAATACAGAACACTGGACTTTTTTATAACAGACTTTTTTTTTTTAGAATGTTTTGTCTTACTGCACAGTTCCATGATGGAAGTAATTGAGAACACTTAACTGGTCACCCATAAAACAAGTCAAAGCTCACATTTTCGTTGGTGACAAACTATCATAGCAGTAATATATTAAGTATACTGGTAGGAATTTGACAACGATATTTGGATTATCGGATCTTCTCACGTGACATTGCAGTGTTGCGTCATCATGAAAGTGTAATCTCTTTTTTAACCTTGCCAATTTAAACTTTCAAGTGCAATAATACACGAAAGAGAACTCAGTTTGGTTCTCGTAAGCTGTTCTGATAGGTGGTTTTCTATGCACAGACACCTGAAGCGCAAGTATAAACGAGTATTGTGTTGAGTAAACAGTCAAATACTCACAAAGTTACTTCAAAATGTCCATCTTGATGAGCATGAACGTAAACAGTTGGTTATGTTTTAAGTGAACGTAACAGTTGGGGGAAAATCGGTTGCGTGTCATTTTTCTTGAACTGTGTGTTAGGTCTTAAAGTGACCTAACAAACTTGAACACTCTTTATTCAATTTTGTTCTATTGTATTTAATTGTCTATTGCTTGTAATTAGTTTCTTTGTTCCTATTTGTCTTAAGTATATTTGTGAACTTTTTACTTAGATTATTAGTCTAGTATTGTGTAGAATGTCATCAAAAATGTTGACATTGTAACAACCTTATTTTAAAATATCTCCATCACAAAATAATCAGTCATATCGTGATTTTGGTTATATCTCCCACTCATAGTCTTCCTGTATAGCTCAACAGCTTACTACAGCGTTTGATTTTCAGGGATGTATATAAATATATAAATTAATTGTAATTATTTAAGCATGTTTCTATGTGAATTCTAAGTGGCCTAAATCTGTTTAGTCTAAAATATTTCTTTGCCTGTTTTTATCATCTACCAGGTTCAGTCTGATTGCTTTGTAAAGTAACAGCACACCTCTAAGCAGAATGAGGCAGCATAATTTAATGTATCAGCATGTCTGTAGCCCAAATGGTATGGGACTTAGGGGTCAATTAAAATCACTATCCATAAGTATGAATGAGCACCTAGTTAGTATGAAGGATTCAAAGATTGAAAGTCAAATTCAGACTCCTCTTTGTATTACTGGGAAGGCTTTTTGAAACAGATGAGGTCAGTCTAATTAAGGTCAAATTAAGGATGTGCCTTAAACCAAATCCAGCAACTGATAAACATCAGTCAGTCAGTGTGACTTGAAGGTGAGGTCCTCCACTGTGGACTGACTCATTTCTTGAATAAAGAGTGAGTCCTAGAAAGAGAGATGTTTGGGCAGCATTTTTTTTTTTTTTTATCCTCTGTAGGAACTCCAAATTAATGGAGCCTAGTGAGGTTGTGCAGTTGATGTTTTGTGCATATGGAGTCTTGCCTGCAACCATTTCCATTATGATGGTCACAAATGCAGGCAGTTGTGGTTGCTGTGTTTGTGAAAAGCCTCACATTGATATGCAGAACTCTTTTGCTTAGTATTTAGAGAGTACTGTAGGTATGACTTTGCAGATTTTAACAACATAGAACAAAAGACCATGTACACTTTATGACCTCACAGATACAGGAATTAGAGAAAGAACCAGATTTCTATGGATCCAAATGGAACATGCAAAAGTTCTCGTCACAGTGCTAGAATGTTGTGAATAATTTTTAGTGAGGTTGCCTGAGAGGTTACTAACTGAAGGCTTCATATTCATATTGATTAGTTTACAATCTCTTTATGAACGTTTTGAAGCGTAAAAGTGTCAGTTCCATAGCTGTCTATATAGGGAGAGAAAACTCTCAGATTTCATCAAAAAGATCTTTATCTGTGTTCCAAAAATAAATGACATGAGGGTGAGTAATTAATGACTCAATGAATTTTCAGTTTTGGGTGAACTTTCCCACCAAGTAAAAAACTTGTGTTGATCACAAGAAAATGAAGTCGAGATCTTAAGAAAACCTTTGTCAACATTTTAAGAAAACAACTTTTTTTATGTAGAGATCTAAAGAAAATTTCAGATGGCATCTCGAGAAAACAACTTTTGTTATTTAAAGATCACAACAAAACAAGATGGAAGACAATAAAAATGCATAACCTCCTAGGACATTTGTACCTTTAATGCCTCTAATACCATTTTTAGAATGCAGCTCACATCTCAGCCATTAAAAAGCACCACAATTGTGTCTGAGAGCGTTTGGTGTATGCTTTTCTTGTTTTGTCTTTCCTCTGTCTGCTCTCGTCTCTCAGCGTTTGGAGGGTTTCATTGAGGCACCTGAATGTGAAAAACAGCATCATAACACTATGTCGAATGTGAGAATTGTCCGCTTTCTGCGGTGTGTGTTTTGGCTTCCCGAGGTTTCCCACTGTCTGACACTGTGAGGCCGGAGGGAGAAGCTCCCGTGGGAGAAACACTACAACTGCAAGCACTTGCCTTCAATTTAAAACATTGTCATTTAAAAAAAGTGCACCGTTTATGAATTTCAGCTGCGGTGTAACCATGGAAACAACTCAGACTTGAGCAGAAAAACCAGGGTTGTGTTTAATAACACTGACACACACACACAAACATACAGGCATGTTTACATTCCTACATGCAACCATTGGGCTTTCTTTGTTGTCTGTTTTGTTTTGGCAACAAAATTGTGTGTTGTTAATGTGTAGCGCTTCTTAACACAGTTGGATCGTTTAACCCCACAACAGGTATACTGTTGCTATGGCAACAGCCTGCTAATTCCAACTCTCTCAAATTCCACAAATGTGGCAAACATCAAATAGCACAAACTACATTTGTGACCCTTTCCTCCCCTACTGGTGATGAAACGAGCTGTAAGTTGTCAGGGGTTGTTCCTCTTCAACGATCTTCTCCACACTTTGTTCTTCTGCAAGATAGGCAGATAGAAACTTGTTTTGTTTTTTACGTCGTCTCTCTTTTTACATCAATCTGTGGCTCATGCTGGAGTGCTTTAATGATTACCATCCTTATTAAAATGAGGTGGCTGGTGGAGAGAGAGACTGATGAAAGACTGACATCCCAAATCCCTGAGACGAGGCAGTGTGGAACTGGAAGAGAAGGAGGAAGTCATTCAAAAGGAGAGAAAGAAAGACAGAGAAACACAGAGATGCATCGGTTCTCTGGGCACCTGCTTTCTCCTGTGCCCACGCTCTTCCTCCCACATCATGCGCATGCAGTTCTAACCTCTCCCTGCGATTTCTCTCACTCTCTCAATCACCATCTCGCTCTCTCTCCTTATCTCTCGTTCCTCTCCTCCTCACGGATACTTCACTACAGCATGCTGTGTGCCCGCCATTACTGAAATGTACAAATACGCTTATAATCCTCCACAGAAACCATTAGGTGGTTCATGACTATAGGGATGCTCCGACATGAAAATTCGGGGCCGAAACCAAATATTCTGGATACACTTGGCTGACAACAGACCAGAAATAAATAATCAATTAATAATCAATTAGTTAATCAAACTTATTTAATAATCAACATTCAAATAGCTAAAACGGAGTTGTACAAACATTAAAATGGCATATAATGCAGTTTTTATATCAATTGTTTCTTAACAGAATTGTTTCTCCAGTTTGTTGGTGACATATAAACATTTAAATGACAATAAACTGTAATAACTTGTTTTCATGACAGATTTAGTCAAACATACCTTAAATTATGAAGATATTACTAACAGGTTAAGTAAAAGTATATGTAATACAGTGCATATATTTAGCAAAATGCTCTTCTCTATAGAGATATCTCTATATTTAATATTTGCGATTATTGAATGTCAGGCGCGCTACAAATGTTTAGTGAAGTTTTGTTCACACTGCTCATGTCATTACTGATTAAAATCGAGAAATTAATATTGTCAATCCAGAGCTAGTGTACACATAGCTGTTACAACTTTTGTAGCACGAGATAGACGCTGAACAAAGTCCAAACGTGCCTTGGGAGAGGCGCAAATTAAACGGTTTTGGTCAGCTGAAATTTCGGTGCATCCATGATCATGTTTTGTTGCTACTGCATGGGTGAATCTCATCAAAGCTGTCAAAAACATGTCTGACTCAGAATTAATAAGAAATTAAGCTCATTTTCCAGTTTTAAATGTTTTAAATTTGCTTATGATTTTATTGAGTCTTGTACACTAATATAGATTTAAAAAAAACTCAAATGTATAGTGAACATATGGGCACATTAAGATAATGAGAACTTTTGCTGAAATTTGCATATTTGTCATGAAAATATCACAATACAAAATGTTTTCACTGCTCTAATATCAATGCGAGATATAATTTAGAAATGTAGTTTTTTTTGTTCAGTGTACAGTTCATCTCAGCTGTGTTGGGTGTCAAAGAGTTTATATACTGTAACATTATACATTGTATATGGATAATTAAAATTGTGGGGCTGTATGTACATGTTTTGCTGTGTAGGTATATTGCAGAGCTGTGCAAAAAGAGAAATCAAATATAAGAAATGTCCTCATCAGATCTCCAGGGGGAGACAGAAGGGCAGGAGAGAGAGTCAATGGAGGGAAAAGAGGCGGTATCGAGTGAAAAAGAAATTGTGAGACTCAGTACAGAATGATGGAAGAGACACAAGATCCTGTTCCCATACTGTCACTGCAAATCTTCATCTAAAGCCAGACACTTTCTGCACCCCCAATCTCTCTCCCTATCTTTCTCTTCTTTGTTTTGAAAACTAATTTGTTTGCCTCACAGTATTAATTTTTTTTTTCTAGCATCACACAGCTGAATGTTTTAGGTGTATTCTCGCCCCCCTCATCCCGTGTTGCTCAGGGGAAGCGTTGCAGTTTGCGATGCATGCCGATGTGAGGCTAAACTAGGAGAGTGGTTGACATGTCTCAGATTGCTTTGCTTCATGTCCAAATGTTCTCAGTCTCCACTGGTCTGTTCTGTACACAGCAGACTTCACATGTCTAACCCAGTCTAACTCTCTAACGCTCAAACTGTCAAAACCAGTGAAAAAACTCCAAGAAAAACCCGGCCAAAAATCTTACTGCCAATATAATGTGCATAGAATTGTATTGCCATGTCAATCAACGTTGATAAGCTCCGTTTTGATCTCCTTAAAACAAAATAATAAAACAATAAAAATGAATACATTTCCCAAGAAAACGGAATGATCACGTCTGCTGATTGGTTAAAGTTCTTGGTCGTCGGGACGTCAACACCAACGCCAGCTGACTCTGCGTGGGCCTGTGTGTTTAGTAACGTCATTGACTGCTTTTATGGAGTACATGCACACTTTTTGTTTATTAACCAATTCTACTATAAATTTAGATGTTTATGACCGACTAACAAATTTTGTCCACCCGCCTAAACCAATTTTTACCCGCCCAATATGGCAACACTGGTCGAAACTAGGGAACTATGTGCAAATAGCAAGCCGACGTCAACATCTGGCATAAGCTTACAGTACATGCCAAAAATATCAAAATAAAACCGTTTTCTTTCACTCACGATGAAAACATAAATTATGGGAAAATGAGTAAGTCATGAAATAGATTAGATTACACTTGTTGTAAATGGCCAGACATTTTATTTGTTAGATTATTTACCATTTTACATAATGTTCAGTAATTTACAAAACTATTAATATGCTGTTTTATTCAAATTAGTCATTATCGTAGATAATATAGCCATGTAATATGGCTTCACAGATCAGTGGTGGATGTACACTGATAAAAGAATATATATATATATATATATATATATATATATATATATATATATATATATATATTAGGGCTGTCAAATGATTAATCACGATTAATCGCATCCAAAATAAAAGTTTGTGTTTACATAATAAATGACTGTGTAAACTTATTTTGTATATATAAGTACACACTTATTTATATATTTAAATGACAGTGTTATTTATATATAAAATATTTATATTTATATATAATATAAATTATATATAAATATATTATTATATATAAATATATACAAGCATGTGTATGTATTTATATATATAAAATAATTATACACAGTACACACACATTTATTATGTAAACACAAACTTTTATTTTGGATGCGATTAATCGTGATTAATCATTTGACAGCCCTAATATATATATATAATAAAGAGTTTATGTTTGTCTTTAGTGCTATATATTTCTTGTAGTAAAGAGGACATTTCAGATGTCGACTTATGCATTTTATATCCCATCTGCTTAATCTAACTGCTAACTGTGTAAATTATACATCTGCACATCTTCCCCCTGGGCTGAAGAGCTGTGCAAAACCTGGGCCTGTTCGGACTCAAAATGTTGAGGCTCATACGGACGGCCATGCTATATCAGTAAGTAGTGTGTAGGTTGTGTGTATGCTATCAGAACAGGGAGAGAGCAGGAGTTTAGCAGTACATCACTGTGTGTGTGTGTGTGTGTGTGTGTGTGTGTGTGTGTGCGTGCGTGTGTGTGCGTGTGTGTGTGTGTGTGTGTGTGTGTGTGGACACAGTTGGCTGCCGAATGGCCAGTGGGGTCAGTCAGAGGAGATGCTGTGTCTCTGCCCCGCTGATATGTCCTGGCTGCTCACCAATGCCCAGCACTAACAACACACAAGAGCCCTTAAGAGTTAACAGCATGTACTTCCTGCTCCAAAGTCATGCATTAGACTTTATTTTAGTTATGGCCGTCTATATACTTTTTAAAGTTGCCATAACTGATTATTATTAACAAATCCTCTGGGCTCTGTGGGCTTGTCATCATAGTACTCTAGTTAGATCACCTTCGCATACAACATAAAAGAGTGATTATGTAATCCAGTGAGAGGCTGTAGATGCATTGTATCGTGCATAGAGATTGCGTAGTGAACTCAGAGAGAGAATGGCCTTGTTTTTCCCCCGGCCAGCCTGTCAACAGTGTTTGGGGTGACACATTACAAGTAATGCAAGTTACGTAATCAGTATACTTTCTTTCAAGTAACTAGTAAAGTAACGCATTACTATGTTTACAACAAAATAAGTATCACATGTTCATTTGTTTTCCCATTTATGACACCTCTCCTGTCCCCATGTTGAAAGTGAGTGGTTTTGTGCAATGTGTAAAAATTATGGATTTTATAGTTTTAGACTAATGTGAACATTTACTCATCTCACTTGCACAAAAGTATTATCAGTATTCCTCAAAATGAATAAAAACAGTAAAATTCAAACTCAGAATTTGCAATAGTTAAATATGTTAAATTACACATTTATACTTTATGTATTTAATCTCACTTTTTGAACCAATTTCTTTGCTGCTGACCTTCAATGATCCAATTAAACCATTACAATAACCAAAAATGACAGATAAACATCACATTTGTGTTTCTTTTTTTGTTTTTGTTTTTATTGCTGCTGTAAAAGTGTTCAACTTTTTTTCTCCGGCATCCTATTCTTCTGAAATCCAGAATGGCAGCACAGCTGAAAGGTTTGTTTTAGCTGCGTCCTCTACTGTACATGCGTGAATTTGATTTTCCTTCAGCCTGAGGCTTATTCATTTCACTTTTGGTGTGAAAGGGCCTTTACATTTGCCAAAAATATAACTTTTTTTCGTTATTAAAAAACAAACAAGCGAACCCAACCCAGAAGTAACACAAAAGTAACGTAACGCATTACTTTCCATAGAAATGTAAATCGCAATTAGTTACTTTTTTAGGGAGTAATGCAATATTGTAGTACATTTACTACTTTCCCAAACACTGCCTGTCAATCTAGACAGTTGTGGGATTAGTGTGTTCTTTTGCAGGTGGTGGCTTGGAGCCAAATGCTGGGTTGAGCACCACTTCACTTCCACTTGGGGTTCACTTTCTGTTTGGGTTAAAACAAGGTGATGTTTCCTTTAAGTGGAAGCAACTAGCAGTTTTAGTCACACTTTAGATTAGGGTTCAGTTCTCACTATTAACTAACTAGTAACTGTAAAAGTACCGCTTATTAACAGTTAGTAGGTAGTTGTTAAGTTTAGGTATTGGGTAGGATTAAGGAATGTAGAATATGGTCATGCAGAATAAGACATTAATATGTGCTTTATAGGTACTAATAAACAGCCAATATCCTAGTAATGTTCATGCTAATAAGCAACTAGTAATGTGTCAAACTCAAGGCCCGCGGGCCTATTCCGGCCTGCCACATTATTATATATGGCCCGCGAGAGCATATGATTGTCTTAAAATTAAGGATGCACCGAAATTTAGGCTGCCGGTTTTTGGCCGAAAGAGAGAAAAAGGCCGCCCCGCCCCTCCGTGTTCGTTGATCTGGTTTAACTCTGGCTCAGCATGTTTTGTGACTTTGCGAGCGGCTCCGCTTCCGAAGATGCATAACTTCGAAGCGCGTTCCACTGTGTGTGTGTGCACTGTGCTCTCCACTCCGTATTCACATGTTCTCAGTGTTCCGCTGGAGGGTGTGTGTGTGTGTGTGTGTTGCCCACTCTGCTCAGTCGCTCACACTCACCGGAAAGGCAAAGTTCGCTAAGAAACGTGCCGTCATGAAATTTCTCTAGACCTGTTTTTGCAATAGCACTACTGTGCTGTAACATGGTGTAACATAGCTGTGCTCGGCAGCAGTGGTAAAATCTATCCTCTTGTTCACTGGTCCGCTCCCCGCTATCTGTGTGCTATAGGTGACTGTCTTTATGAGTGAACAATTTAACTTTAATTGGACCGATTGGTGCCAAAAACATTTATTAACTCCGGAAAGAAGTTGCTGAAACCAATCTTTAATGCTAATATCAATTGCTCATTTGTCTCTGGACACAAAAAGATTGCACTGGTGTTTGATTGAAATACAACATCTATGCAATATAATCCTTGAAATATTTCTCATTTAAGGCCATTTGGAACATGATTGTGATTGTGTATTGTCAACAATAAGCAGACACATTCTGCATTTCCATTATGTAGTGTGGATCATTCACTGCAACATTTATCCTCATTCTCATATTTTAGAATCTGTTATCTGCTTGACAAATAATTTATGATACTGCCCACTGACATGCTTTTAAAGCTATTGTTAGAATTGGCCTTTAAACACCTTAAAATGCACATGTAGGTCTGAGAAATGGAGCACGCCCCACGAACCCGCCTAACTACCTCACATTTTAATGCTAAAGTGTTACCCCAGTTTCTTCCTCCATTGATAGCCATTCTGAAGTATCGGCCTAAATGGGTATGCTAACAAATTTTAGCTTTCTCCAGGTAGTGACAGAATAAATGTAAATCTATAAACTGAGTTGACACGAACTGTGGCTGACAGCGATGTAATCAGTAATGTGTTGTGTGGCATCATATGATGGTACCATATGTCATCAGAACCCAGTGATTAAATCCCTGATCCCTCACTGAGCAACAGGACTACAACACCGAGAGGTCAGTTTCCAAGCTTTCCATGGCCTGCTGTCAGAATATTTCCAGAGACCAATGTCGTCATCTCCATAGGCCGTGCATGTATCCTCTGTGGTTCTCAGACAACGGCATATAAAAGTTGGCGTTTCGTTATGCATTACTCAGGAAGAGATTGGTATAGCAGGAAATGAGGAAGTGGTTCTATGAAATTTCTCCAGTGAGATAAGAGGATTCTGGGTAGGATAACATTGTGAAATCTGACCTGCTCCTGTGTATGCAAGGCCCGGTTCTTTCCTGGTTTGGCTTCTGCTGTAATCAAGACTCAACTGTCTCACTTCGTCAAATATTAATCTGAAAGAGGAGAGTCAGTGGTCGGCAGCTGTTATATACGGTACGCTTGAGAGCTCTGTGTTTGGAGTGTATGGAGCAGAGATATTATTATAATTTGGAAGGTGACCCTGAGAAGGTGGCGGAAACACTTCAAAATGACTGCAAAATAGGACGATGCAATTAGACACCCACGTTAATATTGCATTTGAGTTAAACCGATAGCTGATTAGCTTTGCTGTGTTTATTCGGCAGAGCCTTTGCGAGAAAAAAAGCACAATTAAGCCACTAAAACGTCAGTAGTCAAGCATATGTGTGCTGTAGACTGATTTATGTTTGATGAAATCCGAAAGGGAGTCGCTGAAAGGCTCTGTGACCTACTTAGGTTGTTGATTTCCACACATGCTTCTTGACATGCTTCAGAAACACAAAGAATGAGTTGGGGATTCAGATAGCAGTCAGCTATTTTGGCTCAAAATGGTGTTCCTGCGAAAATGTAATCATCTTTCTTTTGTCTCACCGTCTTAACAGCTGACCTAGACTGCATGGAAGGTCTCATATAATGAGGTGTTCCCATTTTCAAGCTGATTCTTTTTTTCTTACTTGCAAAGTTTGTTCATTCAAGGAGGGAGGAAACAGACCACACCGCCTCGCTGCATTTCACTGTACACAGTTTCCTTATTCTGTCTCATGTTGTTCTCAAGGCTTAAACTGAATTCATTGGAATAGTTCACTTAACTCCCTCTTGTCACTTCAAATCCGGAGTTTCTTCTGTGGAACACAAAATATCATACATATGAATATGATAACAGACCAAGATAAGTTATTTACTAAAAAGATCCTCTCCACCTCCCTTATCTCGTTAATTTTTCTGTGTATGCTGTACATTGGAATTAGTTTTAAGACTTGTGATAACCTATAGCATTTGTTGTCTTTGACGTCAAAAATGGTGGGAATTTTGAACATGTGGGAAAACAGAAGTGATTTGAGATCTTGTGCATTTTTTTATTTTACAGTACGTGCTCTTACTTGTGCTTACAGTGTACTTACCTAAGAAAGTACTAGGTAGTATTACAGTTAAATATATATAGTTAAATACAGGGGTTAGGTTTAGTGGTAAGTTCAGGGTTAGTACCTAGTTATTACCAAGCATCAGGTGCTCGGTAATAAAAATTAAATATACATGTAAATTTAACAACAGCTCGACGGCAGAATTTATTTTCATATCTCGAAGCCATATGGACAATGTCCACGCCTTTTGCAAAGTGTGTCGCACTGATTTTAATATTGGACATGGTGGGAAAAAATACGTTACTCACCACATTAAATCACAATGGCACAATCACAATTGATATGCAAGTACATAGTATGTATATGTGGAACAGGACTGTAAAAAGGAGTGCTGCATAATTTTCTGTAAATATTGACTGGCCGCATTTACACTGCAGGTCTTGATGCCCAATTCTGATTTGTTAACTATATCTTTTTTAATCCTTAAAGGTGCATTGCGCAACTTTTAATGTTAAAAATACCTGTTTTTCTATCCTATACATGCTTAAAGAACTGCCTGATGGGCTGAATGAGCCCTTCTCTGCTCACTGAGATTGCCTCTATAATCCTGTACAGTAAAATATATAAGAGGGATTCGGGCTCGAATTTGAGACTGGGCGTGACATCATGCGCGTTCACGCTCACCAGGCTATGTCTCGTAGGTTTGTGTATAAGCCGCCATTCTCCGCATCAGCGAAGACAACACGTGCGTCAAAGGTAGAAGATGGATTCAAAGAGACCGGCTTGTAAGTCCATTCCAAACCCCAACGCAAACTCCACGTAAAGTAAAGAAAAGAAAAATTTTGTCTAGTGCCACCACTCTGGTTGCAGTTTCGCTTGTCGCCAGAGGGGGCGTAGTTCTGCAAAAACTCAGAGACTTGCGTTTTGCACCTTTAAGCGACCCATTTCCGATATCTGCATTTACACTATACTCCTCGTGGCTATACAATACAAGCTTTTTCACACCATGTTTAAAGGCACCATGTTTTGTCAGTAGCTAAAGGTGTCCCTCAGGGGTCTGTTCTGGAACCCATTTTATTTTCCTTGTATATAAATAATATTTGTGATAACATTCCCAATGCTATGTACCATCTTTATGCAGACGACACTACTATTAAATGTTGTGCTTCATCAGCTTCACAAGCTCTTCATTACTTACAGTCAGTGTTTGATATTGTATAGTCTCATCGATGTCAACTTAAACTGGTTTTAAATACAGATAGAACTAAATACAGATAGAACTAAAGTAATGATAAAGTCCAAAGCTCTACTAAGGAATCTTCCTGAAATTATATCTTCCCTGGGAACAAAAATAGAATGTGTTGCGAGTTATAAGTACCTGGGTAGTTTATTTGATAGTCAAAGAACTTTTAAGCTACATATTGATAAACTACTTTCTAAACTTAAGCTTAAATTGGGTTTTTATTTCAGAAACAGATATATGAAATATTTGGTATCTTCAACCTTTTTACCATTATTGGATTATTGAGATCTGTTTTATATGAATTCCCCAGTACAGTATTTAAAAAAATATTTTTTTAAAATATAAAAAATAACATTTCATTACTGGTTATAGTTATCAAGCACATCATTGCACTTTATACGATAAAGCTGAGTTGGCATCTTTGTGTACTCAAATAAGTTGTAATTGGTATTGTTTTATTTATAAGTCTATTTGTGGTCTAATTCCATCTTATTTGTCTCTCTGCGTTTCTAATACAAATGTTTGCTACAATCTTTGTTTTAATGATTTGTTATATCTTCCTCGGATTCGAACAGAAGGCTTTAAATATGATGCTTCTTCTGCTTGGAATAATTTACAAAACATCTTAAAGCTGACTATGCTTCCATCAAACGAGTCAACAGATTGTGTTTTTTTTTTCTTTGGTAAATTTGTGTTGTGATCCTTGATTGTGTTTTTCTGTTTTGATGTGTATTTGTGTGTTGAAGCTGCTTTTTTAGCCAGGTCAATCTTGTAAAAAAGATTTTAATCTCAATGAGTGTTTAATCTGGTTAAATAAAGAATTAATGAATGAAAACTTCAGAAAACTATATATATATATTTTGGTACTTTACCCCCAATGGTCACAATATGCTGTTGATTTATTACAGTGAGCGGCATAACATCTCCGTTAACTTCCGTCTTACAGGTTTAGAACTACATGAGAAAAGATGACAGAATTTTCACTTTTGAGTCAACTGTCCCTTTAAAAAAGTCAGATTTTCTGTACACAATATTCCATTCATCAGAAACTTTTGAAACTAAACTATGACCTAAATGAGCAGCTGTCTGGCAGCGTAAGAGAAGTAAAATGTTAAAACTGACTAACCTTCCCTTTCATTTCTATAAAGATTCAGGCTCCCTGCTCATTCCCTGTAGTCATGGCAACGCTGTGTCTGACATCAGCTCTTCAAATGAGTATTTTCTGCCTGCTTCTGCCGCAGCATTTGTATGGTCACTTGTTTGGTGTACAATGGTCTCGACTGTACAGTTACCTTGATTAAATGCACCACCAAATGAGGAGTAAGCCCTACTGTTTGAATAGATGTTTGAAGCATAAGAGGGTTTAATGCCTTTTCTCTTTATCCATTTTGCTTTTCAGTTCAGCCTACAGTTACGTGGTCAAATGCTTTTGCTTATTATTTCCTTCAGAGAGACAAATCGGTCTTTTCCTGCAAGTTTGTCAGCTGCAGGCTACAATAAAGAGCAATTAACCTTCTGTGACCTACTGGGGAAAAATAATGCAGTAATGATTTTTCCTGCATAAATTAATTTAAATGATTAGATATTTATTTTGTCAACTCCAAATTAGACCCCATACCAGTGGTATGCAAGCATGCTTTATGTAAAGCTCCTCGGACATCCTCAAGGGCTCGTAATTATTAAGTGGGATATCGTGTGTTGAGATGTTTTCTTTATGACAACGTCAATTAAGGCCGCAAGTTCACAAATGATCTGGTTTGGTGTTTCATTCACGGTTAACATCTCGTATTTGCTGGCCACCTGGTCCGTGGATAAAGCTGTGCTCTTTTGTTAACCGATTGGTGATTGCCGTGGGTCATTGTTGGTTGTCTGTAAACACGCAGGTTAATGCATCTGTGTTGGTGGTGTCGGCTTTGTGCCACACAATCAGAGCTGGGCTGCAGCACTCAAAAGCTCTCCATTTGAACCGGCACTCCAGCACTGCGCATCACAATGCCACTGCATAATTCTCCTTCAGAGCATCAGCAGGCTGCGCTTCATTTCCCTGCCCTCTGACTGAAGGCACGCCACCAGGAACACTTCTTCCCACGAACACAGTGTGGAGGAGAAGCCATTTCCTCTCTCTTCTCTTGTGAGCACAAGTAATGAGGCTGCCGTCATGAAGGACAAGTCTTTTTGGCAAAAATTGCATAAAACATTGCATTCCTAATGCAGAAGGACAGTGTCAGTTAATATTTATTACACACACACACGCACGTAAACTGAAGCACTTTGCTAGTCAGTTATTCCGCTCTATCTGTAATATCCCAAAACGTACTTCATACTTCAGTATTACTCATAAATCTTTAAATGTCTGATACATGCTTAATAAATGTGTATACGTGTTCATAATGTTAGTTTAACATTGTTAAAAATGTAAAAAATAAATAGTCTTTAAAATATTTTGTCTAGCAAAATGATGTCATTTTAGTCAAGAGTAAAATAGATAATTTGATAAATATATGAAATATTGACTAACTTGTCACTTTTGTTAGAGAGGACAAGCAAGCATGTGCTAAAAAAGTCATGCTATACAGTAACCTTAACTTATACTGTAAGTTAAGGTTATGGTAGCATCTGTACTTTTAGTTAGTTACTCCCCAGCACTGGATTTGGTTTTACATAGGTGTATAGAAACCATTACCAGTCCCTCCAAGATATCACAATATTTTTTGGATGGTTTTTGCGATGAAAATGACTAATTTATTAAACCACTAAAAGTAATTTCCAGAAATTGGCGAAAAATGTGCAATTGTTTTTTTTTTATAATTAGGATGCCACATTTAGCATATTGTGTGTTATGTGAAATGTTTTATGTTTTCCCCTGTTGCTGTTGTTGTTGGATTAACATTAATGACACAGACAGGAGCTGGTAGGCTATATTAGGTTGCTTTTACTTTAAGACCAACTATTCTTGCTAATGCACGGATCCAATACTGACACGCGTCCCAAACTTGTTCACTCAAGACATAACCGACAAAACTGAGATTTTGGCATAATTATTTGATCATTTAAGGGCAATAAGCCTAGAAATAGAACATATTTCGGTATACTCGCTCGAGCACAGACAGGCAGCAAACACATGCACAGAATCAGAAGCAGCCAGTCTGACTTCAGTCAGTGTGTCAATACCCCATTGAGTTCGTGTGGTATACAGCTTTTATTAACTCTTTTTTTAGTGCTATCAAGCATATCATACTTTTTATCGCTCGGTCTTTCCCACTAATGCGAGACGGCAGGTGAGAAACATTCGCTTTCGCTGTTTCACACAGACCACACACTGTGCATGCACGACATCTGTATCCTCGTGAAAATAATGCATTACAGCTTTAAATAAATTAGGGATAATTCAGTTTAGATAATATTATTTATTTTTGTGATTTAAAATGATTTTTGCAATTATTTTGTGGTAAAATGACCAATTATGCAGGATCGCAAAATATGCAAATTGTGTTGATTTTGCATTAAATTCAGAGATCGCAGAATCAAGGAAAACTGGAGGGACTGTATTATATTAGCACTTGTGAAATAGGGATTTAGTGAGTTCATTCAGTGAAGGATTCGTCATTCTCAAACCAAGTCTTTTTCAATGATTCTGTAAAACAACCTGTTCATAAGAATCATACTCTTGTGTATCGGACTACACTGGTCATGCTTTATATTGTTTTTTGCATGCAGCTCGTGAGGACCACTGGATCGAAAGATGTATTTGTGTGTACTGTGGGAATAACCGACCCATGCCTTTGTGTGTCCCTCTTTCTTCAAATTGTTCATATGTCTATGCTTTTACAGTGTTTTACATCTGTGGATTGTCACAAGGATATTAACAGTGTGAGTACAATGAGTCTCTAGATGTGGAGCGGTCGTGCAGCTGATTAAATAAAGTTCTGTTGGACAGAGGCAGGACATTGTTGTCACAAGACTCCAAATAATGTGAGTCTCAGAACAGACTTTAATATGACCATGTCACTCAGCCGTCCACCCTTTCCTCTGCTCCGTGTCCAAGAGCAGTCAGCTTGATGAATGGTGCCCATTACTCTGAGCATTATGGGTTGGAGCAGATATGTGCGTATATGGGCCTTGAGCGAGAGAAGTATTTTACCCCGACTGCAACGTTTGGACCCCATGTCAACAATCTCTGTTACCTTAAAGTATATCCCAGCAAACAAATTTAGGTTCTGGGAACGTTAGTTTTTGGTTCCCAGAACGTTCCTAGAACTTTCCCTTAAGGTTAGGCTTACGTTATAAAAATGGGACCTAAAAATAACCTACATGGAACGTTCCTATAACGTTCTTGTTTGGTTCCCAAAAAAATAACCACATGGGACCATTTGGGAACGTTAGGGGAACGTTCTGTGTTTGCTGGGATGTGTATCTCTGTAAAGCTGCTTTGAAACAATCTACATTATTAAAAGCGCTATATAAATGAAAATGATTTTACTTGACTTGTCTTGTCTCATAGAATGACCAGCACATGTTCTAGAGTCGCCATTTCCCCGTCGGAAACCGCAGCATCATTAAGTCCCGCCAGAGAAACAAGACTCTATCAGACATCTCACTGATTTAATGCATGAGGATCCATTGTATGTATATCATTGCTCGCAAAACATTTTTCTCTTCTCGCAGGATGTTTAATGGCCTCAGCCATGGCACCGGTCGTAATGACAAATAAATGGAAGCGGTATGAGCATTTAGGGTGAGGCTTAGGCTCAAAAATGGGATTTCTGTTCTGTGGTAGTCTAAGTAATAACATGTCGCCAGCAGACCAATGGATCAACGGTACGTTAGCTGTCAGCAAGAAAGAGGAACTTACAAGACCTGGGTTACTCAGGGTCTCTGCAATGCATCTCTTTGTGGCAGCAGGGAAGATAATTCAGTTGTGTTCACAACTCTTGGCACCTTCAGCCTTAAAGGTACTCTAGAAATTGTCTTCCCTGAAAATAATTAATGTATGAACATATTAATCATGGACTTATCCACTGCCTGCATTTCATTTTATCACGTTTGTTTAAATTACCACTTCAGAGGAAGAGATTTTAGTCTGAAGGGCAGTTTTTTAGGGCATGGGACTGCTTTAGGAAAGTACTTCGAAGAATGGGCTTCTGGGAAAGGGACCTAGATGGCGTTCCACTTAGAGGAACTCTTGAGGGCCATACGCAGGCTGGCCTTTTATCCCGGCCTGCTGCTGTACCGTGTGCCACATCACCACAATTATCCAAAATGGCAGTAATTATCCCCGCCTCCCCTCCCTGGCTCTCCAGAGGAGACAT
This sequence comes from Semotilus atromaculatus, assembly GCA_031834385.1. Taxonomy (NCBI): domain Eukaryota; kingdom Metazoa; phylum Chordata; class Actinopteri; order Cypriniformes; family Leuciscidae; genus Semotilus; species Semotilus atromaculatus. Next base: position 35,656,921 of record JAULUF010000022.1, read on the forward strand.
CCTGGGGAGAATGGAGGACCTCGGGCCAAGAAATAATTAACTTGATAATGGCCTTCCTTTCCACAGCCATCCTTCTCGCTCTGTCTCTTTCCACATTTCCACCAATCACAAAGATATATTGTTTTAAGCCTTCTTCATAACAGTATACTAATAGCTCCCCTTGCAGTTTGTTTGTATACAGTGTCGTTCATCTTCATGTGGAAACCTTTGAACATCTCTGAGTCTGAAAATACCTTGATGTCACTGCGATGTAACTTGCTTGATGCTCATCACAGCCTCGAGCACAGCTTCCTCAAGAGGTGATGGATGGTGGAATTTTTTTAAATGTATTTTGCCATTTTTCATCCCTTAACCAAGCCATAGTATAAGATCCGTTCCATAAAACGAAGCCGCCCTGACATCCGCAAACCACTAATAATGGTTCAGTGGACTCAAAACAATATGGCTTTTACAGGTCACAACCAATCTGGGCTGATCCGGAGATGTTTAGTTTCCAGTCTTCTGGAAAAGTCTGGCAGTTATTCAACACTAGTCATGGCACAGCCCCCTCAAGCACTACTATTTACCACCAAAGTTCATAGAGTGTGTCATGTTTGTGCTTCTGCTGCTACATTACATGTGGTGGGTTTGATTCACTCGGTAGCACCAGGTTTTTTCCCAACATGCAGAGATAAAGACAAAGGTCAATAAGTGTTTTAAAATATCAGAATATATTTGAACTTTTTGTAAGGCAAGGTTAGTGTAAGTTGTAAAATGGCACATGGTGCAACTCCCCCAAAAATTGAATGAAATTGTAAATTAATTTAATAATGCAAGACAACACTAAAAACAACACTTTTACCTTGAACAACACTTTTACCGTGTAAGGAAATATGTTTCAATTTTCAGTCATTAAAATGTTGTCCTGAAACTGGTTTGGAATTTTAACAAAGCCATATGAAACCAATGTGCATATTAAGAGTACATTTGGCACCTGTGTTTTAAAACTTGTTTTGTTTATCTTGGACATTCTTATTTGTCATTGACACATTAACCGATTTCTAGATCATGGCTTTACACATAGTCTATGATTAGTTGTGTAGTTTACCAGCATGACTTAAACGTTGAACGTACGCTGGATGACTAGCTTTGGTCTTGTGGTTTGCTCTTGGTATTAGTCAGTCAATGCGCTCTCTCAGCTACTCCAGCGTGCACAAATGTTACAAATCCAGGATACTTGGTTCAGTTTCATGTGACACAAAAGTGTGAACACCTCAAGCAAAAATTCCCCCAGCAAGCATGGAGCTGGTTTGCAGTCACAAATGTCCAAAAGCCCAAGCCACTTGTCTTGGGGTCTTAAAAATCAAGGTGGATTTATGCGCATGAGTGGAGCTCGATGGATCCCTGAGCCCGGTGAAGGGTAACAAATGCACAGGGCTGTTTTTTCCCTCATGCCTGTGTGCTCTAAATGCAATGGGAGATAAAGCCCTTGGCTTTTGGACAGGAACACTGTACACGACCCTCATCGTAGGCCCTTTGATCTCTGTACTGTACTTGCTGCACCCGGACATAAGGTAATTTAAGACTTTTAGGGATTTAATAATAGAATGGACTAAACTATATAGCCTTATTTTACGATAAACATCAAAGATGAACTGCACTATATCTATGAAAAAGAATCCATAATAGTAGTGCAATGGATAAAAGCCTTATTTTGAAACTGCATCCATTTGGTTCCTGCTTTGGAGAGAGAGTAACAGTCAGGATCTGCACGGCTGCCATGCTGATCTCTTACTGCTGTATGCTTTTAAACAATGAAATTGGACATAATGGCAGCATTGATTTGATTTCTCCTGCTGAACTCTTGATGTGCAATTCTGAGAGTTTGAAAAGGTCAAATAGGGCATCCATCCTAAGGGGCTTGGCATTTTTGGATAGATTCTTTTAGCACTATGATTATGATATTAAGCGGTATCGCATCAACATATTTATCTATAATTCTCTCATTTAGCTACTCTGTAGCTCCAAAGACTTTATATATAGAAAGACGGCACACTCATACTGTATTACTATGAATGGGAGAAAGTACAACACGCAGTATGGCGAAATAAGTCCCGCCTTCTAAATAAAAAAGCGAAATAAAGTTTCTATAGAAACAGTCCATTCTATAGAGACCCGCGCTTATGACATGCGCATTGGCTAAAATGCCTTTTTTTTTTTTCATGATTTTGAGCATTTAGGAACAAAATTTATGAGACAGTTGTTGTCAGATTTCATAGATTTTTTTTAATCAGTATATTTATCATTTTCACATGAACAATTTACAGAATCACCCTCTCACCCCTGTCCTATCCCACAATAGACAGAACACTTAAACAGACATTATTACAAGGCATTGAGCTGATGTGCATGAGAAAAATATATACATCATAGTTTAAAGTAAATTTATTCTTAAGCTTTGTGAACAGCTTTGGAAAAGTTGATGTTTCCCCATTTAAAATGATAGGAGCTGTACATGCATAAATAAATACATGTTTTAGAAAGCTAGGCTATATCACTGTTCCCATTCAGACCCCCAAAAACAAAAACAAAAAACCTTTATGTTGTTTTATTTATTTTAAGGTATAATGCTCACCTCGTGTAATAATATAAAATACTGGCTGTGATGTCACTGTAATATTTCACTAGCACTTACAGTATATGATAAATAATTAGCCAAGATGAAATGTTATAATACTATATTACTGTTATTATTAGTAGTTTATTTCATTATTTTATCTTCATTTACAAATAAAAACATCACAATTACGGCCTTACTGAGCAATGTTGCAAACTGTCCCTTTCCGCCGCCTGGTGGTGATTTCGCAAACGTGTCACATGTGAAGGGGTTGTTTATCGGTCTCACGGCAGCGGTACACGTGGCTGTAATAGGCAATTTGGTTGACTACCTACTGTATCTCATTGTTTTTGCAGCATCCTATGCAATGAATGCTGCATTTTCAAGATGGTGTCAAGTAAAACAAGAAAAAAGAAAAAATAATTTTTTAAAGGTGCTATATGTAACTTTTCTACTTTAGTAGAGGTCCTGGGTAAGATTTGTATGTACTTCATTTAGCGGAGAATATCTCAACTGTTATAGACTAATATGACTCCATTGAACAACGTAGGATGTGTGCCGAAACCTCTAACCGAGTCCTGAAAATGACCACAATAGGTGACACTATAATGACACTAAAGGTGAATGGGACTTTTTCTTCCCTTTATAGATATCCTCATAAATTTCTACCAGATTAATCTTCATATTAAGAGAAATTCTTTTTGTATTAAACTTTGTCTAAAAAATTTAATAAAATATGCAAATGAGGCAATATCTCATTTGATATTGAGGTGATCACAATTCACAATGACCATGGTTATAAGGTCACAGAAGAGTGTAAGCATTCTGATTTGATATAAAGAAAATGGCTAAAAAAAACAGTCAACCTATTACATACAACTACCAACATACAGGAATTCCCAGTTATTTATTAACCTAAACTTTAAGAGCTTACATTTCCTAGCTATTCTAAATATTGCTGTCATCACGTCATCAACTCCAACTTTTTTTTGGACAAAAGTTTACTTGGTAGCCGTAGTGACCTGAGGTCATAGCACAGCACATGGCTGTCAAGCAAGATGACTTGAGATCAAGAAAAGTAAGGAAATCTACTCTTTATTCTTTGTGTTGGCATGTACACTTACAGTCGTGTCATTATCATTTGAGTTGTAATTTTGTGTATTTAAATAATTATAATGAATTTGTATCAGTTTTATATTTAATTTGGTGTGTATTGTATCTAGCTAACTACAGTTTGTTAACTAGAACTCTCACTTCATTATGACTTCAACCCGAGCACTACAACTAAAATAGTAAATATGGTGCTAGACATAGAGGAATATCTCCTGAAGGTATGCAGTCCTCTACGAGACCAGGTAACGCTTAAGAATGTTCTCACTGGAGAAATTGTGACCAACATAAATGTAGACAAGTTGTTGTGCTGTATCACAGAGGGCAGTGCTGCTTGTGCTAAATGTATTAAGTCGATATCGATACACTCAAAAATGAGTAAAGTCAAGTTTACTTTGCCAAAGACCACCATGAATTTGGCTTCCAAAGCAGACATAAAGTTGAGACAATCAAAGCTCTCATTTTTATTGAGGATGGGTGTCACCGGGGGTTCACAGTTGAGGAGCTACTCCAGCATGAGATCACCAACTCTGCATTCTTCTTGGTTGACAAAGATGGTTACTTGAGGAAGAGTGCCAACTTGGGACTGAGCTGCTGAAGTTGTGTCCACAAATAGATAAAAAAGGTCCAAATACAGGTCGCAAACCAGACAACTCTTCTCTGATTCTCAATTTCAACTGTCCACAGCTAACAGAGAGTGCAATACAAATGGCGGAAACATTCTTGGTCAAATGTCTCAAACCATCAACGGACATGGAGACATTTGACAACCTGCGCATTGCTGCGTTCGATAGCAATGCCCTTAAGATGGACTTTGAGAGGACCGCTTGCACCTCAACTAATGCAAGAAAACATACAAAGAGCCTATTATCAACAGCAGCTTTGGGTCCAAGCACCATTTACAGACGCCACCTCGATCTTAAATGCAGATGCTTATGGTTTTGTAAGAAAAGGCAGTTTATTAGTCCCTGAGATTGTAATCTCAAAACCTGAAGGTTTGCCAGATCCCTGCTCGTGTGGCAAGTGTGCACACAAGGATGTGTGTCCCTGTCGGGTAGCTGGTATCCGTTGTTGCAAGTACTGCAAATGCAAGGCAGGCAATAGTTGTAAAAATCCTATCACTGAATGAGCTCTCATCATCATCCCCATACCTAGACTCTGTTGTGAAAGTTTTACCTTGCAAAACAGGGAATAAACCTGTTGTTTTGTATTTTTCACTTTAAGTTAACGTTCCAATGATAATAGCCAGGTTGGATATAAAATGTATGTATATTAATCAAATGCTTGTTTTCTTTCTTTTAAAAAAGTCCAGTGTTTGTAAACATTTGTATTTATAATTTTCCATTTAATAAAGCACAACCCCCCCAAACATTGTGATCACCTCAGAAAATCTGTAGCTTCAAGAGGTTATATGTACGCATATTTAATGAGATATTGCCTAATTTGCATATTTTATTTTTAAGACAAAGTGTAATACAAAAAGTATTTATCTTAATATGAAGATTAAACTGGTAGAAATGTATGAGAATATCTATAAAGATAAAAAAAAAAAAAGAGTCCCATTTACTTGTAGTGTGATATTAGTGTCACCTATTGTGGTCATTTTCAGGACTTTCGTCCCGGTTAGAGATTTTGGCACACATCCCATGTTGTTCAATGGGGTCATATTAGTCTATAACAGTTGAGATATTCTCCACTAAATGAAGTGCATACAAATTTTACCCAGGACCTAGACTACTAAAATTAATCCTTTTTTTATTTTTTATTGTGTGAAGGGGTTGTAATCACATATTACAATGATCCACTTGTCAGGTTTTACTATTACCTCTGAAGGCCAGTATTCCTATTTCTATGTGAAGGCTTCGGGTTGAATTTACCGCGAAATCCATTGGATGTGACGTGCATGCGCATTCCCAAGCCTCTCTCATACAGTCTATTGTAGACGGTCAGGGAGTTACGTCCGGTCAAAGGCGCACGTTTTTCGGGTTGATATCTCGGTCAATCTTTGATCAATATTCCCAAGACTCAAATCGTTCGTAGTGCTGGACGGGGCCTTTCGAACGAGCCAACCCCTGAGGTCCAACTCGCCCGGGTCCCCGAGTTATAACCGTTCGCAATCGGGGGTTCCAGTGAACGGCGATCAGATCAGTGAACGGTCCCAGAGGCCCTCCACTCTAGCGTTCGAGCAAGGGTCCCCCTGGGACCTCCTCCCCCGAATTTGAGCTCTCTAGGTCTTCGCGTTCCAGAGATACAAGCGATTTTCTTCTGAGATCGTGACGTCACCGGCTTCCGCAATTTTGCAGCGCGCCTGATCAGGCCCGGATTACCCAATGGGCATTATGGGGACGGGCCCAGGGGCCCATGCGCACTTTGGGCCCAAGCGAGGGGAAGACTTTTTTTATTTTATTTTTATTTTTTTTACATTTCCGATAACGGAGCGTATTTTTGCACTAAGTGCCTGTCTTTTCAGCAAAAAGACGATCACCACTAATTAGCTACAGTGTCGTAGGTCGTAGAGCGTGAGCTGCTTGATAGCAGCTCTAGACGCGCTCGACCTGTGTTCGAATCCGCCTTTTGCCGAACTCGCTCTTTTCCCAACACAAATGAGATGTAAAATGTATAGCCTAACATAAAGGTCTCTAGAGTTATATTTTGCCAACAAATTAAAATCGAAACCGTGATATGGCTTTATGCCTTTATAAACAGCACAAGACTTTAATTAAGTAGCCTATATTATATAGGCATTCTGTTTGTGCTGCGGGATTTAAAGAGAAGTGCGCTCTTTGCTCACGCGATCAGCATGGTGATCTGGTGTTTTCTCCAAAATAAAAGCTCAAGGGGTTTTTTTCTTGCAAGTGAAGAAATTAGGACAAAAGTATTGTAATTGTCCTAGTGCAGGGGTTCCCAAACTTTTCAGCCCACGACCCCCAAAATAAAGGTGTGAGTGACTCGCGACCCCAACTATCCTCGGAGGTGGTTAAAGTGTACAAACATTGCGTTAAACTGTGCACACGCACTAATAGGCATAGGCTACTTACAACACAAAATAACATGTGAAGAGCTCTTTTCCAAAACGCGATAAACTCAACAAAAAAAAAAAAGAGTTTGTCATGTCATTTTGCTGTGTACTGAACCTATTCACTGTTCCATCAACGTTTCATGCCAAATCGCTATATTTCCTTGTTTAAAATGTAGCCTACTGCAAGTGCTTTCCAGTTCCTTTCCAAACCGCTATAAGCGCCGAACCTATTTTTAGCCTAAATCAGAATTCGGTGAGCGTTCTACACAATCCAACATGTCTCTGAGTGAACGCGCCTATAGAGAGAAATGCATGTAGCCAATGGATTACATAATCAGAGAGTAGCCTATCCTATTTATTTTCGTTTTTAATTGTTTTGTTTAAAGACATTTAAAGATTTCTATATAGATTTCTCATGTCTGTGAGGCATACGCTGCGTTTCGGTTAATTTATGATGAGATGCGCTCCAGTTCACGTGCAATGCCAGGGACCGCGCCCGCGGCTCCATGTCGTTTTGATTGATGATTATATTGTCTATTTTGCTTCTTATTTATTAAATTCAGGCAAATGGTTGATGAAAAAAATATTAAAATTAAGATACAATTTATACAAAACGAAATTCACTTTAAAGAAAGGCTTTCTACAAAACAAAACTTAATTAAGTGGCCAAAATCATGTCTGACCATGTATCTCGATATATCGCGCATCCTATCTTACTCGTGCTGTTCGCTTTTCATAATCAACATAGCCTATATGGGGAAAAAATAACATTATAATATTTTAACAAATATGAAACTAAATGCACTTAGGTCTATTTAATGGCTACAACACGTATGGCAATGCGTATACATTTTATGAGGTGGCTAATTCGACCTCAGTCGTACAAATTTTTACGATTTTTGCTAAAGCGTGCATATGTTACGAGTTACCAAATTCGTATGAATTCGTACGAATGACCTACACCTATATATATATATATATATATATATATATATTTTTTTTTTTTTGCTTTTATTGCAATTATTATAATAATGATTTCTATAATTTTCAAAAATTCCTATGACGTAAAATACATAGCCTATAAATGTACTGTATAAATGAAAATTAATATTTCAAAAGTATATTTTACATTACACTATGTAATATAGCAATTTATATATTGCTATATTGCTATATTGCTATATATTGCTATCCCCCCACGGGGGGTCGCGACCCCTACTTTGGGAACCCCTGCTATAGTGTAATGTAAAATATACTTTTGAAATATTAATTTTCATTTATACAGTACATTTATAGGCTATATGTATTTTACGTCATAGGAATTTTTGAAAATTATAGAATAATAATTATTATAATAATTGTTTGGCATCCTAAAACACCAGTGATAATGTAATGTAGACTGAGACTCTATATCATAACTAAAAAGATGTTTGAGTCAATGCTTTTTCTTTGTTCAATGTGCACAGTTCATGGGTTGAAGCCGGTGGAAGCTCTCAAAGTGCACCAGATTAATGCATTTAACCTTAAAATTTACAAAACTTTCTTGCGGGGGAGCATGCCCCCGAACCCCCCCAGAAGGACAGAGGTCCACCCAACATTTTACAAAATCCTATGGGAAAGAAACATCATTTATGAACTTTACTCCAGCATAGTACAACAAATTTCCTTTAAGTCAGTAAAACTAATGCCAAATTAAAATGTCCTTGGAAAAACTATATATTTGGCCTGCCTAAGGGGGGGCCTACAAGACATTGTGCCCAGGGGCCTCTGAATTCTTAATCCGGCCCTGCGCCTGATGGTTTTCGGCTAATATCTCTGCGAAAACACCACCAAAAATTATGAAACTTATATGGTTCTTTTCAGCTCGACTAGACGGTTCTCACCGAATCCGTCGAGTATTTGCCGAGATATTTGCGTAATAGACGGTATTGTCTATGAGTTCGAGCACGACCGCTCTTGTAAAAATTGGTTGCAATCTGAAACTTCACCGCTAGAGGCCGCTACAAACTACATATAGCCCCTTTAAATGCAAGAACGCATCCTGTGTGCACAATTTAACTGATCTAACTGCAAGGTTCTTTCTATTATGTTATCGTCACAAATCCAAATAAGGTGTGATTTCTTATAAACATTTGCATTATTTTTGCATGTGGTATTTTAGTGATAAAACTTGCATCTTATTCGCCAAACACATGCAGTACTTTTAAATGTTTTATGCATTTATGCAAATGTTATGTATTTATTTTCCTTCAGAATAGCTGTCCCATATCACTTCATATCCCCTATATAGTGCATGGTGTGACACTCACAATATAGTGAATAGTAAACAAGTGAGTTATTTCGTACACAGTAAATTTCCTCTGACCAATCACATATATTTAATATTTAAGGAGAAATAAAACATTTTATGGAGCAATAAATGCCATTTGTCAGCTCTCATTTACATACTTAAAGGGCACCTATTATGCCCCTTTTTACAAGATGTAATATTGGTCTCGGGTGTCCCCAGAATGTATTTGTGAAGTTTCAGCACAAAATACCCCACAGTTAATTTATTATAACCATTTGAAAATGTCATTTTTGGGGCCTGTTTCAAAAAGAGCTGTTTTGGTGTATACCACCTTAAATGTAAAAGAGCTGCAAATCCCCGCCCTGCCTTTGGATGAGGGCGTAACTTGCATACCTAGAATGGCTGAGAGTGAGAGACTGTTTTATATGGCATTCAGCGGTACATGTTTTAACCGGAATCAGACCCAGATGATGAAGAGACTCCAGCAGAAGAAACACAAATGAGAATGGACCAGGACGTCTCGGAATGGTTATTTGATACATTTATGTACTTATAGAGTTGTAATCGCGTCCCCTTTGCAATTATGGATGTGCAACACACACACAGACACACACAAACTGTGATAACGTTGGCGCAATTTTTTGAAACTACAAACTCAAATACTGTGATAACGTTTGCTACGTACAAACGAAATTACATTTATGCGAGGGACCTATTGCGTCATGTTTACATTACTTGTCGTACAGGTGCTTATGTGGCAAATGTGAGAAGATGGCTACAGAACATACACAGTTTTTAATACAATAACTTTAAAATATATACTTATAAACGTGCGGTTACACACCATACAAACAAGGTTTACATTATATACACAGACATCCCACGACGACAACAACAACTTTAGACGCATTTGTTGTTGAATTGGCTGACATCGACTGAAATATCTGTTTGCTCAAAAATCATAAAATACACTTACTTCTTCTGGAGGTAACGTTGGATCGCGAACAGTAGCCTAGGCAACGATCCACACTTGAGGATTAACTTTGAAGCAAGACCTGCTTTGAATTGACCCTTGTTCACAAAACAGTCAGTCAGAAAATGATTCGCGCAAACATAAACGTATTTTGGAAGTTTAAGTGGCGCCTTTCCTTCGTAAATAAAATCCATTCACTGCGTTTTCAGTGGCTCTGATGTCGGAAGTAAGTGAAAACTACTATTGTACATTATTACATCCCACAACAGAACACTTATGTTTCTTAGAAGACATTACCGTCTGTCGTTGAAACAATGGAGGATGTACAGATCACAGAGGGCGGGGTCTATGCCAAAACCACAGTGTCAATCAAACCACGTCGGTGGGGCTTGCGCAATTCTACGTCACAAAGCGCCGAATCTGAGAACAGCTCGTTCTGAGACAGTGCTTATGATTTATTGAGATTGTAAAAAAAACCACTGGGTGGATTTTTATCATTCTAGTGTGGTTTTGCTCACACACTGTAAAAGTGAATTTTGCATAATAGGTGCCCTTTAAATTACTAATCACACAAAATACAATATTTACAATAATCACCAGAGAGATGCTAAATATTTTTGCTGGCACATTCCACATCACTTGTTTGTGTATGGAAAACGTCCTTACAAAAAGTTAGCTGTTTTTCACATCCTTTAGAAAAAAAAAAAAATCCTTAATGCTGAATGAAAAATGTAATATTTTCTCCAAACACTCTTTCAGCAGCCCTCACCACAAAACCCATTTGTGCTGTAAGCACATGTATATGTGTAAACCTTTAACCTATAAACGTCAAACCACAGACTGTTATCTTTGTCTATTTTTTATTCCAGAAAGTGGTTTTATGAACAATAGAAAAGCTGGGAGTAAAAAGCATGTTCAAATTGAACTTTTCATAACATGAAAAGGTTTAGGATAAGTATTCCGTGGACATTGATAAGATAACAGGCCAATGAAAGACTGTTACCGGGTAGAATCAGCAGAGGGAGATAGGGTCAGTGATTGAAGAGAGAACTTTTAATATGGGGCGTCATCAACATTGCAGAATGGAAGATGACAAAACTGTTTTCTAATTGATTTCTTCTTTCTTCAGTTGTATGTGCATGCATTTTTGGTCATTTTTTTGCGTGTTCCTCATTTGCTCTCTCTCTTTCTCATTCCTAAAGTCTTCAGGTTGCATACTTGGGTGCAGTAATTTGCCATTGACTGGCGACAGGTGCAGCTGCTGCCGTTGCCACTGTTAACAAGCCGTTTCATCATGGTTAGCTTGCCGTGATTATCCCTTGTTGTTGCCACAATACCTTGGGTGGCCATTTTATGTTGCTGAAGATATCAGAGGAAATAGTTCCATTAATAATCCTTAGCCTACTGTCCTTTCCGAGTCATTTGCTTCTGCAATTGCAAATATATGTGCCCTCTTGTATTTCTTTTCCACCCCATCAGATTAGACCAGCATGATTCCTGATAAATTGAGAATCACGTTTTTTTTTTTTTTTTTTTAAACAGTGAACTAAACAAAATAACATGTAATTTACTAGAGGTTCTGATTTTTTTTTTTAATTGTTGCTCTCTGTTTAAAAATGTTTAATAAATTTGAATGAATTATTTAATGTTTGAATGACTGATTCAATTACTCACTCATAAAGACTTCAAGGCCCTGTTTCACAGATAGGGCTTAAATTAAGCCAGTATAAGGCCTTAGTTCAATTAGGGCATTTAAGTAGCTTTTACAAACATGCCTTCAAAAAAACAAAAAAACATTACTGGTGTGCATCTTGAGAAAAAACAATGCCACTGACTTATTTTAAGAAATGTGAATGCAAGTTGCTTTCAGTTAAAACTGCTCAAACCTGCATTTTAGTCTTGGAATAGGCTTAATCTTCACAGACAACTGTGAACCCAATTCTTCCATTTTTCATTGCTGGGAATAATCAGCATTTTTGAACGAATCTCTTGAATGAATGATTAAATGACAAATAACTGAACTTGTCGCCACCTAGTGTTGTAGCGATGCAGTTGATACAATCGTTAGTTGAAGCGCCAGTTACTTTCAAAAGGTGATTTGCTCTATTTTGATCGCTACCGACCGTAGACATCAATGTTTATAACCGAACTATAAACTTTTTCCCAGTACCCCTGTGATCATTTCAATTTTTGCAGTACAGAGACAATGATACTGTGTGATTGAAAAGACTCATGTTTGTTAAACCGTTTCATGCATGACAACTCCGGGTCAGCGGCAGCGGCAATGCAGATTTGAATGTTCAGGTGAGACTTCAAAGGTTAAAGACACAGGAGAATGATTGTCATTAGAAATAAGATCGCATGGGTGCTTGAATTGAGATTGCGATGTTTTTACGATTGATCGGATTGCTCTATAACAGATATACACAGCAAATGAGCAAATCAAGCTAGTGAATGATCTGACGAAAGCATGTTTGTTTATGGTTTTGTTCATAGAGATGCAGTTAAATTACTTACTAATGCTTCCATAAATAACCAGTTCATTATAGTGAGTATTTCCTGAGGGAACTAGTATCTCATAACATGTTTTTCCAGGAGTATTTGGTGTGTTCATAAGCATCCACTGAATCTACACATAATAGCTGCTAGCTTGGCTTTATACTTTTTCCTTTTTCCTCCTCATCTACTGGAGGTCTAGAGTCCGGTCATAGGAGAGATGGTGTGTCAACAGTAGTAAGTCTTGTGGTCACTGTGCTGGCCTGACTTACCATGCTAATGGCTTGAATGACAGGACTTTGGGCCTCAATTCTATAAACACAGAATTGCCCTCTGGCATACTCCCGTTGAGCAGCCTGCCCAAGAGAACCGTTTGATGACAAAACTGCAAAATTGGCCCAGATAGGTAAAGGAATGGTCTAGGTTCAGCATTTGTGGCATATTCCAAAAACCAATTTTTTTTTTAATTTATTTAATTTATTTATTTTTTAACCCAGGCACTTATAATGATACTAAACAGAATTGTATGATTTTGACCTTGACATCTAGAAGAGGGGGATTTTGTAAACATTACATTTTTACAAATGAAATGACTGTACATTTTCACACTTTATACACATATACTTTGGAAATGCATAAATACATGTTCATGAAATTTTTATTTGAGTCTAAATTATTTTATCAGCTTACTTGAAACTAAATTTATTAGGGCTGTCAAATGATTAATCACGAATAATCGCATCCAAAATAAAAGTTTGTGTTTACATAATAAATGTGTTTGTACTGTGTAAAATAATTTTGTATATATAAGTACACATACGTGCATTTATATATTTAAGAAAAATTTGTTATTTATATATAAAATATTTATATTTATTAGGGCTGTCAGTTAAACGCGTTATTAACGGCGTTAACGCAAACCCATTTTAACGGCGTAAATTTTTTTATCGCGCGATTAACGGTCTTTTTGGCCTAGCAAACTTTGTAGTTTTTTTTCACATGCTTTTGCACCAGGACGCGGCATGCGCGGCGCTGCGCTATGAAACCCATTCATTTCAATGGCTTGCGCCGCGCGAGGACGTTTTGAAAGCGCAAGCGGATCTAGCTAGACCGGAAACAAAACAACAGGCACGCCGCACACACTTGTTTGGGCTTGCGAGCCGGATGCGCGAGTGCGAATCTCTCTGCTCGAGTCGCGCCTCGCGCGCTGTCAGATACACGCTGCTCTTGTAAGAATTTTCTCTGGGCTCGCTCAGAAAATATGCCTGCACTTAAAACGTGTTCAGTCAAGTGCAATCGCGAATCTCTCCTCTTCCCCAGCTAACAATTTTAGGTTATAAGAACGTTTTCATAACGTTCCCATTAAGTTATAAAAACGTTATTTCTGAATGTTATAGGAACGTTCAAAACGTCCAGTTTTGAGTGGATGACGAGCGCGAGACGCCGAAATGGATGCCAATAAGATTCTGAATTGAAAGTTTACTTTTAAAAAGTTGCCAAATGGTTCCATTGACAAGACCAAAGTGATCTGTGTTTTGTCGTTGTGAACTGAGCTATCATCATCGCAGCACGTCCAGTCTGAAATACCACTTGATGATGGCCAAGCACACACACACACACACACACACACACACAGCTGATGCGAATTCTCCGCCCCCTCGTCAATATCAGGACCTCGTCAGTATTTCTTTCACCCTTTTATTGATGGACAGTGTTACATTGTGTGAGAGATTATTTGCTCCAAGTGAGAATGTTTTAGTGTGAAATTGAACAGTATATATGCCAATATTGTTTTCAATAAAAAACATTTGCACAAAGCAAGCCGATCCACTTTTCCATGTTGATAAGAGCATTAAAATGAGAAAAAATAATGGGACAAAAAGAAATCAAGAGACATTTAGAATAGATAAAAATGTGCGATTAAATGCGATTAATCGCGAGTTAACTATGACATTAATGCGATTAATCGCGATTAAATATTTTAATCATTTGACAGCACTAATATTTATATATAATATAAATTATATATAAATCTATATATAGTATATACATGCAAATATTTCTTAAATATACACAAGCATGTGTATGTATTTATATATATAAAATAATTATACACAGTACACACACATTTATTATGTAAACACAAACTTTTATTTTGGATGCGATTAATCGTGATTAATCATTTGACAGCCCTAAAATTTATATTAAAAAAATAAATAAATAATAAATAAAAAATATTAGATGGTAAAACAAAAGACCAAAAAATTTAATTATCACCTTGGCAGTAACTGTTTTAAAATTAATATATATATATATATATTATTACATTTATTTATTTTAAATCACTTTACAGGTTATATTATAAGTTATGTAGTATATGTACAGTATACTTTTTTTTTTTCTTTTTTTTTTTGATAATGAATATATTCATTAAATTGATTTGCAGTGATGTGATGGTGGTGGCCAGTTATTGTGAAGTCTGTCAGTCTGACAACAACTCTGTCAGATCCAAAATTAAGGCCTCGAACGTCACCTCTGAATACTGATTATGATTTAATAGCCCTATGATTGTAGCAGCCAATCTATGCTATATCTGTCAATAACGGCCTTGCTTTTTCCTTCATTTAGTGTTCAAAGTGTGGAGTGTGTTCCCATGACAACATGGTCAAAGCCTACTCGGCAGATCGTGGATGTGCATCTTATAAGGCAAACGACCACGTTGTGATTGTTGGTATTCAAAGGTGCCTTGATTTCAGTGTAGAATGTGTTTCAGTCACATGAGCACCACAATTTCTTGGTCAATTACCTCACATCTCATTCAGCTTGAATGTTCAGGAATGGTATTTGTATCTAGAGCTTCATTACAGGTTGAATGATCACAGGTATGGTTGAAGACAACAGTCTTGGTCAGTAGTTGAAATAAAGCATAAATTGACTGTTGATTATGATGTGTCTAGTTAAATGTTGTCACACAGATGAATTTTCACAGTAGTCCTTAAGTAGCCTAGAAATCTAGACTCAACCTAGCGGCTGCAAAAATTATTTCGCAGCGAGTGTAGTCTAGCAACTCTCCATAGACGTTTTAGCTGGAAAAAACAAACTCTGGTCAGGCCAATCACATCGTGTATAGAGTCGGTGGGCGGGCTTAACATAATGACGACAGAGTTGCGGCGGTTCACTGCTACTTGAAAACAAAGAATGGCTCCTGCTGCTGGCGAACAGATGTCTTTCGAATCGGCTTTGACCGCGACTCTGGAGGATTTAAAGTTAAACTTTTCTTTGAAACATGAACAAAGAACGGCACGACTTCTTCATTGCTCTGGTTGGTTGTAGCGCTGTCCTATTGCGTGCAGAGGGAATTTGAAAGACAGCCGTTAATCACGCCCCTCGTATTGAGCACAGTCAACGGAGAGTTCCCAGACCTAACATCGTGATGTAGGTCTGGCATGCCAGGCTAGTCCTTAAGTGGTCGAGGCACTTACCTGTTCATCACTTATTACAGCATATTTCACTCCTGACACACTACATCTGCTGTTATCACATCTTGTTGGAGATCAGACAATTTTTCATTTAAAAATAAAAAAAGCCTGCTTTTCCCTTATGCACATTGTACCATTTTGAGCTGTCACAGGCGAAAGATGACCAATCTTGATGATTGCAGTCGTGGCTCCTAAACTGAGGTCCTACGCAAGAGAGGTTCAGACGTTTGTTGTTACGGTCTTGGGACCAAAGATAGCCTGCGATCATTTTCTGACAGAGTCAGAAAATTTAGCATGATCATCTCACATTGTTTGCTGTTACGACCTATGCAACATGAAATGCAACATGAAATGCAACATGAAATGGCGTATTGATTGACGCGACATCATCGTACAGTCTACATGTCATGCCCAATTTTATTAGATCCATGTCGTACAGTGTGATTTGTAATGATCTTATGGGGTTGCTGAAATCGCACAGTCTGTAGCAGGCATTAGTGTTTTCATGGCTACTGATGTCCAGAATTAAGTGAATATGGATGAAAATATGCAAATGAGATATTTTAAAAGCCTGCTGTTTTATTCAGCATTATGAACAGCATCACTTCAATCGACTCACCCTGCAGTGCCTCATCTCATATTCCTGCTCTTCATACGCCAGTCTATTTTCAACACTTCTATTTCTGACGCTGAAGCTTACTGGCTAGTGAATACTACCAAGTGCGATGGGGTGTCAGAAATAGCGATGTACGTCTGTTGTATCATCATTGGTTTTGGGCCAGAAATATCCACCACATAAATGCTCTAATAAAGGCATACTGGATACAGAAGTGTCATGCTTGTTCAACCTGATGGGTCAGATTTTGTAACAGTTGATTCTGAATACAACGTTGGGATGTGGGATGTGTTTAAGCTGCGCATTTATTTTAGGTAAAAAAAAAAACCCAGTGTTTGTTTGAAGTCTCTGAATTTGGCCAGTTCAATCGAGATGCTTTTTCAACTACAAATCCAGTCATCATTTACACATTTTATGTTGTTCCAAATCCAAACTTGTATCATTTTTCCTCGAGCACGATAGTAGTATTTATCAAAATATCAAAGCTTACTCATTTACACACTACAAAAATACATTAGCCCCTGGTTTCACAAACAAGGTTTAAGCCTAGTCCCAGACTAAAATGCATGTTTGAGCTGTTTTAACTGAAAGCAACTAGCACGGACATATCTTAAAATATGTCACTGCCATTGTTTTGTCTCAAGATTTACACCAGTAATGTTTTTTTTTTTCTAAGTACTTAAATGTCCTATGTGAACTAAGGCCTAATCCTGGCTTAATCTAAGTCCTGTCTGTGAAACCAGGCCTGAATCTTAAAATCGAAATATGTTCTTAAATTGGTTTAAACAAGACAAGAAGGCAAGCAAGGTCAAAAGGCAAAAGGAAATTCTTGACCGGGTCACTGTGTGTAGTGTTGAGACATTTCTGGTTACGACCAGGATTGAGTCAGGTCAAGCTGACTGCTGTTAATTGACCTTCGGAAGTATTTACTAGGGACTGAAATATCATTACCAACATCAGAAAATCAAATATAAAACAGTTAGGGGCTCACATCACAATCAATAGCCCTGCTACATCTTTTCTTTCCTTCAGCTCGTCTACAGAGCCAAGAGTGTTGCCATAGTGATATGAAATAGGCGCATAGTGCCGCAGCAGTAGGACTCTTCTGTACATCAGACCATGTTTTCACATTCAGAAATTCGAGGTCCATGTTTTCTTTCCTCCATTTACATTCTTCCATTACACCATATTATGAAAGAAACATGCATTGGATTTTTGATTATGCAATATGGTTGTACATGAGGAATATATATCAGGAAAAAGCTCTCAAGATTGAATTCTGCTTTTTAAATGAATGAATTGAGAGCAGTTACACCTGCTGATGTCACTACGATTGACGTTACTATTCTATGTACAGTATATTTATAAACTTTTCTGACTTATTTTTCCTTTTCCCCTCCCTTTTTCTTTCTTTAGTGCGACAATGCAAAGGGATTGCGGGCCTTCTTTGATGCAATCTGCTACGGTCCGAAACATTTGATGATCTTCGGAGGAGTGTGTCCATCAGTGACTTCAATCATTGCTGAATCGTTGGAGGGGTGGAACCTCGTGCAGGTTTGTGCAACAGCCAAGATCTGCTTCATAAAATCTGCAATGTGATTAATGATTTGCATATCATTAGCAATTCTCCTTTTCACTCAAAATGCCATGTTTCGTGTGCTACTCTGAGAGAGTTTAAATACTTGAAGAATGCGTGCCATATATTTGCGCTAATGATTTCCTCTGTGACTTAAATAAATGCTACTATCTTAAATCAAAAGGTTGGCATAGCCAGGCCAGAAACGTAATCCCAGTGCTGATAAAGACTGGAAAAAACGTGTAAACTTCCCAGAGACTTCTGTCTTGAGCAGGCCCATGGGGGTGTTTAGTGTGTAAATACTGTGATTTTAACAGGAAATCAGCGTTTGGTTACTCTGAGCCTATCTCCCCCTCTTGTTTGCAATATCCAGTGATATCTCTAATCTGTGTATTAGCACATCACCGACAAAAGTAGTACACTCAGGTAGCCGTCGGCACACATGGCTCGAGGAAGTAATGTAGTTAAAATCTCTCTGATGTGAGGCTTGGAGGACTATAAAAGAATTCCACTGTGGAATCTCCTCCGGGCTCCTATGCTTTCACTTTTGTGTTGGCATATGTGTGGTCAGCCTCTAAGCCAGCTGACATTTCACCAAGAGAACCTGGCAATTTTCCACAACTGTTCCACAAAAGTGGCTGGTTTCCATTAGAGGAACAGAAATTTGCAATAACGTACATCGTTCCAAGTAGAAAAAAGGGCACAAAAACCTAAAAGAGCTGAGAATGGATTTAATACATGATTTTAAAGCGAGGATGTCATTATTCTTGTGTTGTAATATATATATATATATATATATATATATATACTGTATATTATGACCATTTTTCACCCACTCTTAGAATTAAACAGGCAGTTTTTTTGGCTTTTGCTGGGCCATATTAACCAGCACCTTAGTGTTACCTCACCGTGACCGGGCATGCCAGATCTCTGGGTCACCGTGATCAACATTCCTGTCCGGAAATTTAATCTTAACCCTATCCCTACCCCTAAACCTAACCCAAACTATAACTTATCCCTAAAATCAGAGATTAAATGATATGTGAATAACATTGATGTAAAAGCACTAAACCCTGGTTGTAAGCTGAAACTTGACATAAACTGTAAACTTGTCTCTAAAATCTGATTGGTTGATTGGAATGTTGTTCAAGGATGAACAAAGATGTTGATCCAGGAACATGTTTCATTTGGTGAGATCACGTTCACCAGATCTCTGAATACCGACCAGGTGCAGTTGGCACTTAAATGTGGACGGAGTTGATGCCAGAAAATTTCAGAAGTTCTGAATGAGTTTTTTGTGCAGCTTAGAATCATCCCAGGAGGTGAAGTTTGGAGTTATTTTTCCTAGTGTCCTAATCTCAAAAGATTATTAATTGATTAATTATGATATGACCACTTTAATGTTCATGTGGATCATTTAGTGTAAAACTTGTACAGTTCAATACCTTAAAGGGTACAACTCTGATGCACTAGTATGCATATTTTGGGGGTAGATAAAGTTGTTCCAATTAAAAGGTATGCACAGTGAATGGAAATATCATAAAATGGAAAATAAACATTGCAATTTCTCTAATTAATGTAGTTGTGATCTTAGGCTGGTCTTGCCTTCCTGAGGATAATCTTACAGAAGTCCTAATTTGTGGACTAATCTCCCATTAACCCCAGATGAATAGATCTCTAATTAGCCAGGGTGATGGGAAGCGAACACATCCACAATGGGATTAGCGGTGACACGCCTCAGAAAGACTTTTATATGACAAAATAAAACAACCAAATGGAAGTGAGGGGGCCTAATGTATGGGGTAATTAAATTCCAGAGGGCAAAGATGAAAACGGGACAGCGGGTACAGGGGTCTGGGGTCACGTCATGTATTCAATGCTGGAATCTCTTCAGTTGTAAAGAAAAGCAGTTTTATGGAAGCAGTGACGAGGCAATAAGCGCTAGGTGCACCTCATTACGCTCTTAGCAGCACATCCATTTCCGCGGCCCTCCTCTTGGCGCACTGTGGTATTATGAGGCGGGATGGAGAACAGCAGAGGGGGGCCAGAACGCCGATGGCTGGAGATTTCTCAGTCACACCTGCTGTGTTTCATAAGAGCGAAAGAGACTAAATGAACATTGAGGAGACCTATTCTCCAGTTTATCAAAACCACATCTTTCATCTTCAACGCTAAGATTCTGTACCTTTATTTTTCATTTAAGCAATGTGTTTAATGAGAATGGGAAATGGTGGCTGGATTGTGTAATTATATTTAATGAAAGCATGAGAGCCAAAAACTAGAGTGGCAGCTAACATGGTTGTGTTTGCACCAGTGAAATTTTTACGCACGTGTTTGAACCTCCAGAGATGTGCCAACATGCAAACAGCCCTAGAGTAAACTTTTGACCTCAAGAGCCATTGAAATCTGTTAGGATGTCAGTTTCCACAGGCATTCCTCTTCTGCGTACTGTGTAATTAAATAGTGCTGAGCTTTCTTTGTGCTTCTCGAATCATCACTTGGTATTCAGTGGTTCTGAATGGCTCCTCTGTTATGAAGTGGGTTACATCAGTGCTTGCAATGTGCAGAGATATTAACATGACTCGAGTGCTTTGAATCAAATTGAATGTCACCCAGACTGAGAGAATGATTATTTTGAGCTGAGACATTCCTTTCTCCCTAAGCGCTCGGGTGATATCGTGTGATATGCATCTTTCATATAGCAGGGAAAACGATAAACGAGAGAATGGCATTTTATACTAATGGCTAATAGGGAGGCCTTGTTGGAGGCTGGACTCACAGGTGCTGTTTGTGAAGTTATTATACTGTTAAAGTAGTCCCCATTCTAGCTCTGACGAAGGTAACAATGCTCACAACATCATAATAAAAGTGATTAGATGAGATTAAGCATATTGCATACATTGATATGCAACGCCAAGATGCAATTAGACATTTAGTTGCATAAGTAACTGCAAACCTCCCTTGATAGAGAAATGAGCATACCTGCAGGAAAGAACAATCACAAATTAGATCTGGTTAATGTCTCAGATGCTTCATCTCAAATGAGGAGCGAAACGAGGCTTCTGCTGAAATTTCAAAAGAGATAGCAACACTAACAGGAATTCCATGCTCATATTTTTAACATTTATATGCACTAGGGGTGTAACGGTACACAAAAATCACGGTTCGGTACGTACCTCGGTTTTAAAGTCACGGTTCGGTACGTTTTCGGTACAGCAAAAAGGAAGAAATGCCAGAGAAATTTCCTATATATCAAAAGAAAAAATATTTTTTAATAAGTGTGAGTTTACCTTCATCTTGAAACTTTCAGGTTTATAAATGGGGGTAATTTTTGAAGGATGAATAAATAATGTTTTGGTCATCACATTAAAAATAACATTTAAATATATATTTATTTATAGAATATTTATATAATATTTGAGTTTTGAAGTGCTGGAAAAAAAATGTGTGAAGTACTGGAAAGCATTTCACTATTCCAGCCAAACTGGTTACAGTTAGTGTTACTATATTAAATCCATGGTGAATGTTGCTGATCTGTGGACGTAAAGCCTATTACTAGTTCATTCACGGCACAATGTTTTTCCTGGTTTCCACGTCAGCGCTGTTTGATCTAATAGAGATCTAAGGTTAATAACGGAGACATGTGAACGCTTCTCACTAGATCTCGCAGCAATGTTATTACTTCAGTGGCGAATTCAAATGCTTTCTTTACTGGATCTCTTAGCGCTGTGTAGTAACAGTTCGCTTGATCGAGATCGGCTCGCGCTGCACAGATGTTGATGGTCCGACTGCGTCACTCCGAACCGATAAACGGTCCGTGAAACACAATATAATGAGTAGCGCAGTTTCGTTCCGCTTTCAGTACGTTTGCCATTTGATGTTGCGCAACGTTGTGGTGGTCGCGCAAGTGCGGATTTTGTCGGCAGGAAAAATGGTCCAAGGAATCGTTCGGTTTGTATGCGTTCCGAACCGGAAGCCTCGAACCGAAACGGTTCAATACGAATACATGTACCGTTACACCCCTAATATGCACATAAAAAAAACTTGAGGATGAATACATTTTTATTTGGCAAACAATGATGAAATATTTATTGATTAAAATCACAGCTACACGTAAAAAAAAAAATGCTCTGTGAACTGTGCTCAGTCAATCCTTTTGAAAAAGTAGTGTGCTTAATTGTATTGAATATGCACTTGTAGTGTACTTCGAATCTTAAAAGTATGTTTAAAAAAAAGGTACTTGCAGATAATATATGATATAAAAAAGGCCATTTAAGTTTACTTAAGGAGAGTACACTTTCATGAGTATATGTTTCTTAAAATATTAACTTAAAATGTAATATTAAATAACACTGAAGTAAATATTATAATTAAGTACTTCACATGTACTGTAGTTAGTATGTTACTCAACACATAAAAATAAGTACCTTTAATAAATAAATAACAATGACAAAGTATTAGTAAAACATATTCATTTAAAATGTACTTTAGAGTAAAACTTTTAATTTGACATTATTACAACTTTCAATTTAAAAGTAAACTTAAGTGTGTTAAATGTACTAAATTGCAACTCCACTATTACAAGTGTGTAATCACAAATATATTTCAATACATGACATACACGTTTTAGTGAACTATAAATGATTGGCAGTAGAGGTGGGCGATATATCGTTTAGACGATAATATCCAATTTGTTGTCTGGACGATATGCAAAATTGGGATATCGAGTATTTCATAATTTGTACAATCCGACCCCCCAAACATGAAAAGAGCTGAAGGAAGTGTATAACCTTCTAAACAATTATATGTAGCGAATTTAATACTGTAGGGTTTGTTTGATTGACTGTAGCCTTTTTTTTTTAATTTTTTTTTTTTTTACAAAATCACGATCGTTCCTCAATTGCACGAGAGTAAGCTGAGTACTAATTTGCAATACAACTACGGAGTTCTTACCTGTGTGTTATGACGTTTCTTTCTTAGGTTGAAGCAACAATCCAAAAACGTAAAGAGTAAAGCCGTAGGCTACTCAGGGCTCGAGCCTAACGGCGTCGGCGCCTAAATGTGTAAAAAGGACGAACAGAAATATTCTCCAGGACGCCTACAGACATTTTTGTATGTGTGTTCATTTATTACTAGCCTATTAGTGTAACTTACTTAGAAAATGCCCAAATTAACCGGCAAGCGCTGACTACAACGACCCGGAGTACGTCTCATGCTTCTATCACTGGCCGGCTCTCCCGGAGACTTGTTTCGCGGTAGGCCTACATCTATCACATTGCATGACATCGCAAATTGCTATAATAAAACTAAATAACTAAATAAAAACTAGTTTTGAATGACAAAAACTATGACGAAAAGCTATTGACATTGTCGTCAACGAATAAAAACTAGACAAAATGTTAGATAGTGACTATTTGGGAAGCGATCCAGTCAGAACTGATGTCCTGCGTTTGTGGTAGATGCGCACATGTGTACTGTAATGCGCTGATCTACCCATCGGCACACGGGTTGAACTGCGCTGCATGTCTCATAAAACGTTAAAAAATTTAAACGTCTTGGAGAATGAGTAGAGCATAAGAGTGACGACGAAAAAAAGAGCTCTATTCGGTTCGGTTTTCTGTGCGCACACACCCGACCCGAAGCGTGCAGCCATGCACATAGACAGCGCGCGAGGACTGAATTGAACTCTCTTTCGTGTCTGAATGGACAAATAGCCTACACACAACATTATGTCGAAATGCCCGTTTTGGAGAGTATGTCTTTTTCTCTTATTTTTCATATATGTAAAAAGAAAAAGGAAAAAAAAAATTGTTCTGCATGAATACAAAAAAGCATTTAACTCCTGTTATTTTTTTTATTAAATCTGTTTTCACCTGTTTAGATAACTACTTTGAATGGAGCTAAATAAATATAATAATAAATATCATAAACATTTTTATGGTGTTTTTATTATTACAACTAACAACTAGGCCTATAGATGATAATAACAAAGTAGAAACAACATTTTTATTTTGGTACAGTTGACATTCACTTTATGACGGTTCAAATTGTTTTTCAGTACATTTCCAGGATTGAGGTGAAAAAGTTAGTCTGGAGCCCTGAGATGTAGGGTTTGCAAAACACAACTTTTTTTTTAAAGAGATAGTCACATTGTTGTTAGTCTATTACTAATAGAGTAGTTTGCAAAGCACAAGTTAATTTATTACGTACATATATTGTACTGAAAAAGCACTGTTCTTGTATTAGAATAAATATTTAGTACAGTAACTTGGTTCATATTTAAATCAATAATGTCTCATATCTTTATGTACTAGTAATTCTATATAGTAATAGGTCAAATGCAGCAAGTCAAAAGACCAACTGGACCTTCTTTGCCAGTTTGCACACATTTCTTTGAAGGATTGCAAAAATATCGTCTGAATATCGATATCGAGATATTGAAAAGAAATATCGAGATATTCATTTTTGTCAATATCTCCCACCCCTAATTGGCAGTACACTTTAACTATATATCAAATATATATATATATATATATATATATATATATATATATATATATATATATATATATATATATATATAGAAGTAGTTATGAAATTTCATATAAAGATGTACTTAAGTCCTACTTAAGTGGGTCTATATGAAACATTTCTCATTAAACTCCATATATTTGTACTCTTACTGTGTGTAAACAATTTCCTTTTTGTGTCATTTTTATTTATCCTAAGAGATCTGATATCTGAGACATTTGAGTTGATACTCAATTGATGTATAACTAAGAACTCAGGGCAACCTATGTGCAATAAAATATCGAATAGATTCAAAAATCTTAAATAAAGTCTCGATTCGATAAAAATAAAATACTTAGGCCATCAAGGATTATAATAAAACCACAAAACTGTTTCTTGCATTATGCTTTTCAACAGTGTCAAAACTACTTGAGGTAGGCCTACTTTTCATTTTTCATTGTTTGGATTGGGGGCAGCCATTTTGTTGATGGAGGATGTTTCTCAGGGGATATTTTGGTAAAGACAACATTGAGGTGCTGCTGTTCAGATGTTCTGTTCAAAAGTGTCATTATTTGGAGTTGTGCTAAGTGATTAGAATATTGCTCTCACATGTTTAACTTTGACGCTAATATGCAAGTTTGAATCTAGCTGATCCTATTCCCGCCTGTTCTCCTCATAAATTCTTGTTCTCTCCACTCACCTATAAAATACTGAAGATAATAAAAAATAATGAAGGTAATGTCTGTCAGTAGCACATGCTTGATTTGCTAGGCTGATAAATTCGTCATGCTTGCGTTGATGAAAATCTGTGCCGTCACAGCCCCAAAATTAGGCCAAGAGAAGTAAAAATAGAGTGTTTCTATGATTTAGAGATGGGCGTTTCCTCTTGCGCTTGCATTATTCTTGGTATTGTTGAGATCCAAGCAGTATGTCTTTGAGCCTGTCAGCCTCTCATCTGCTCCCAGCCGAGCATGTGCCAGAACCAGACTGCTGTCGACGTGCTTCAGCAGACGCCATCTTCCTCTTTGACGTCAACTACAGGAGTGAGAAGAACAGCCAACTCCCAAAGCTGTTTACATATGGCCGCTTCCCAGACTGACAGAGAGAGGTTTGCACACAAAGTTAATGTAAGGCCTCCAACTAAGGATGAGTGGATGCTGTATTTAGAGGATTGATCCTCACATTGGAAAATCGGTCTTTTAAAGTAGTGGTGTTTAATTTATGTAGCATGAAATTGAATGTGTATCATAAACTTTGAAGTGAAAAAATAGATGAAATGTGTTGGCAGGAGCTGCAGAGGACAGGAGTTGTTTCTCTTTCCACAGAAATGCTCAGACACAAGCAGTCACGAACAGCACTCGGCAGAGCATATTATGAAATATGCAAATAATAAATATTATTTATATTATTCATATTTTATTATTATAGTATATTTTTTATTACATTATAAATTTTATTACAGTGAGATTTAATTTTTTTCAGAGAAATGAATACTTTTATTCATTATTTAATCTAAATGACAGTAAAGACATTTATAATGTAACAGAAGATTTCTAATATATGCTGTTCTTTTGAACTTTGAACACAAACATTTTAAGCAAGTTATTTCTGAAGGATCATGTGACACTGAAAACTGTAGTAATGATGCTGAAAATTCAGCTTTGCATCACAGGAATGAATTACATTGGAAAATATATTCAAATAGAAAACGGTTATTCTAAATTGTAATAATATTTCATAATATTACTGTTTCTACTGTATTTTTGATCAAATAGGCCTAAATGCAGCCTTGGTGAGCAGAAGAGACTTTCAAATTTTATAAGATCTTACCGATGTCACAGTCTTCGTCTGCACCTGTCTGTCTTCGTCTTCACTACACTTCCCAGTATCCTCCTTGTCTCCACACCTGAACTCACTCCCTCAATCATCCACCTGTCCCTCGTTATCATCATCTGTGTCACCTGTCTTCACCTTGTTAGTGTTCATGTGGACTTGTATTTAGTTTGCTTGTATTCAGTCTGTCTTGGTCGGTTAATGTTCATGTTACCGTGTTTTGTGAGTGTCCTGCCTGTCTGTACCAGTTTCTTGTTTTGTTTAAAAGTAAAGATTGTGAATTGGAGCCTTTGCCTCTGCCTATCTTCTACCCACACCGCAACCGTGACAGAATAACCGACCAAGTCATGGATTTCCCTGCAGTAAAACTGCTGTGCCTTGAGCAGGGAAACAGCTCTCTTGAGGAACACCTTGAAGTTTTCCTTGATCTGGTGCCTCAGACCGATTTCCCGGACGACTGCCTCTGCACGTTTCTATGTGTAGGACTGAACAACGCCACTCGAGCGCAGTTGTCCGGGGAACCTCCTCGAGGGAGCTTCACCGACTATGTGGAGTGGGTGCTGGTATCCTGCGGTTCATCCTTCACCATCGACGACGTCACCAGCCCCACTCCAACCCCACCGTCCAGCACAGAGCCTTCACCGCTGGTCCCGTCCAGCACAGAGCCTTCACCGCTGGTCCCGTCCAGCACAGAGCCTTCACTGCTGGTCTCGTCCAGCACAGAGCCTTCACCGCTGGTCCCGTCCAGCACAGAGCCTTCACCGCTGGTCCCGTCCAGCACAGAGCCTTCACCGCTGGTCCCGTCCAGCACAGAGCCTTCACCGTTGGTCCCGTCCAGCACAGAGCCTTCACCGCTGGTCCCGTCCAGCACAGAGCCTTCCCCGCTGGTCCCGTCCAGCACAGAGCCTTCACCGCTGGTCCCGTCCAGCACAGAGCCTTCACCGCTGGTCCCGTCCAGCACAGAGCCTTCACCGCTGGTCCCGTCCAGCACAGAACCTTCGCCGCCAGAGACCGTCCAGCCAGAGACCGTCCAGCCAGAGACCGTCCAGCCAGAGACCGTCCAGCCAGAGACCGTCCAGCCAGAGACCGTCCAGCCGGAGACCGTCCAGCCGGAGACCGTCCAGCCGGAGACCGTCCAGCCGGAGACCGCCCAGCCGGAGTCCGCCCAGCCGGAGACCGTCCAGCCGGAGACCGTCCAGCCGGAGACCGTCCAGCCGGAGCTTCACGTCCGCCACGTCCAGCCAGAGCTTCACGTCAGCCACGTCCAGCCAGAGCTTCACGTCAGCCACGTCCAGCCAGAGCTTCACGTCAGCCACGTCCAGCCAGAGCTTCACGTCAGCCACGTCCAGCCAGAGCTTCACGTCAGCCACGTCCAGCCAGAGCTTCACGTCAGCCACGTCCAGCCAGAGCTTCACGTCAGCCACGTCCAGCCAGAGCTTCACGTCAGCCACGTCCAGCCAGAGCTTCACGTCAGCCACGTCCAGCCAGAGCTTCACGTCAGCCACGTCCAGCCAGAGCTTCACGTCAGCCACGTCCAGCCAGAGCTTCACGTCAGCCACGTCCAGCCAGAGCTTCACGTCAGCCACGTCCAGCCAGAGCTTCACGTTCCCTGCAGCCCTGCCGAGCCTGAGCTTCCCTGCAGCCCTGCCGAGCCTGAGCTTCCCTGCAGCCCTGCCGAGCCTGAGCTTCCCTGCAGCCCTGCCGAGCCTGAGCTTCCCTGCAGCCCTGCCGAGCCTGAGCTTCCCTGCAGCCCTGCCGAGTCTGAGCTTCCCTGCATGCCTGCCGAGCCAGAGCTTCGCGTCACGCCTGCCGAGCCAGAGCCTTCCCCGCTGGTTCCGTCCAGCCCTTCAGACCCTTCTTCGCTGGTCCCGTCCAGTCCTCCAGAGCCTTCACCGCTGGTTCCGTCCAGCATAGCCGGGCCTTCACCGCTAGCCCAGCCAGAGCCTGTTCACGTCCCGTCTGCCCAGCCAGAGACCGTTCACGTCCCGTCTGCCCAGCCAGAGACTGTTCACGTCCCGTCTGCCCAGCCAGAGACTGTTCACGTCCCGTCTGCCCAGCCAGAGACTGTTCACGTCACGTCTGCCCAGCCGGTCCCAGAGCCTGTCCCTCATCCAGTCACTCTCCCCAATAATTTTTTGGGGGGGGGCCATAGGTCTTCGCCATGGCCACCCGAGGGGGTCTTTCCGCCATGGCCACCCGAGGGGGTCTCTCCGCCATGGCCACCCGAGGGGGTCTCTCCGCCATGGCCACCCGAGGGGGTCTCTCCGCCATGGCCACCCGAGGGGGTCTCTCCGCCATGGCCACCCGAAGGGTCCTCACCGCCATGGCCGCCCGAAGGGTCCTCACCGCCGTGGCCGCCCAAAGGGTCCTCACCGCCGTGGCCGCCCGAAGGGTCCTCACCGCCGTGGCCGCCCGAAGGGTCCTCACCGCCGTGGCCGCCCGAAGGGTCCTGGCCGCCTGCACGTCCTGCTCCGCCCTGGCCGCCTTCACGTCCTGCTCCGCCCTGGCCGCCTGCACGTCCTGCTCCGCCCTGGCCGCCTGCACGTCCTGCTCCGCCCTGGCCGCCTGCACGTCCTGCTCCGCCCTGGCCGCCTGCACGTCCTGCTCCGCCCTGGCCGCCTGCACGTCCTGCTCCGCCCTGGCCGCCTGCACGTCCTGCTCCGCCCTGGAGGCTTAGTTTGGTCACGCCCTGGCCTGCCTTCAGGGCGCCCGCCCCCCCACCCCTTTGATGTTCTACGGCGCGAGGTCACGCCTTGTTGAGGGGGGCGTTCTGTCACAGTCTTCGTCTGCACCTGTCTGTCTTCGTCTTCACTACACTTCCCAGTATCCTCCTTGTCTCCACACCTGAACTCACTCCCTCAATCATCCACCTGTCCCTCGTTATCATCATCTGTGTCACCTGTCTTCACCTTGTTAGTGTTCATGTGGACTTGTATTTAGTTTGCTTGTATTCAGTCTGTCTTGGTCGGTTAATGTTCATGTTACCGTGTTTTGTGAGTGTCCTGCCTGTCTGTACCAGTTTCTTGTTTTGTTTAAAAGTAAAGATTGTGAATTGGAGCCTTTGCCTCTGCCTATCTTCTACCCACACCGCAACCGTGACAACCGACCCCAAACTTTTGAATGTACAGTGAAGAAAATAAGTATTTGAACACCCTGCTATTTTACAAGTTCTCCCACTTAGAAATCATGGAGGGGTCTGAAATTGTCATCGTAGGTGCATGTCCACTGTGAGAGACATAATCTAAAAAAAAAAAATCCAGAAATCACAATGTATGCTTTTTAACTATTTATTTGTAAGATACAGCTGCAAATAAGTATTTGAACACCAGAGAAAATCAATGTTAATATTTGGTACAGTAGCCTTTGTTTGCAATTACAGAGGTCAAACGTTTCCTGTAGTTTTTCACCAGGTTTGCACACACTGCAGGAGGGATTTTGGCCCACTCATCCACACAGATCTTCTCTAGATCAGTCAGGTTTCTGGGCTGTCGCTGAGAAACACGGAGTTTGAGCTCCCTCCAAAGATTATCTATTGGGTTTAGGTCTGGAGACTGGCTAGGCCACGCCAGAACCTTGATATGCTTCTTACAGAGCCACTCCTTGGTTATCCTGGCTGTGTGCTTCAGGTCATTGTCATGTTGGAAGACCCAGCCTCGACCCATCTTCAATGCTCTTACTGAGGGAAGGAGGTTGTTCCCCAAAATCTCGCTATACATGGCAATACAATAAATGGAGTGGAGGTGGACATTTTAAAGGCAGACTAACAGGTCTTTGAGGGTCAGAATTCTAGCTGATAGACAGGTGTTCAAATACTTATTTGCAGCTGTATCTTACAAATAAATAGTTAAAAAATCATACATTGTGATTTCTGGATTTTTTTTTTTAGATTATGTCTCTCACAGTGGACATGCACCTACGATGACAATTTCAGACCCCTCCATGATTTCCAAGTGGGAGAACATGCAAAATAGCAGGGTGTTCAAATACTTATTTTCCTCACTAACTGACAAAAATCTAATCATTAATTATTCTTATTATATTTTTAAAAATAATGGTTTTCAAATGTATTTAAATTACCATAATTACCTCTTTTATGTTCATAAACAACAACAACAAAATATGAATTTAATTGAAGCATTGCTAGAGGAAATATTGGCCTTGATAGAACTTGGTATTGGCTCAAAAAGAAAATGAGCAATTGCCCATCCTTACCTAAAACCTTTTTTATTTGTTTGTTTTCATTTTTAGAGTCTGGGAATGACAGCTTTTTTGAGTATTAAAACTGGCAGGCCATACAGACAATGTGTCATGGAGCATTTAGAATCTCTCTCTGAAGAATATTTACAAAAATGTCACCTGCCTTTTCGCATTTGCTGGGAGCAGGAAATAAAAGAAGCCGCCAGTTTTGTTGAATAACCTGAATATTTCAGCTGCTTCAACCTTAATTAATTTAACTTGAAACAATGCAGGCAATAATCATTACTCCATGTCAAACATGATGCTGGCTCAGTGTTGAACCAGTGAGATTCCTGCTCTCAGCACTGAGGAATTCAAATTGTGCACACGCACATATACACACCTCTCACATTTTGCTGTGGGTGTTGCCGTAATCGGTTTGTGGGTACCATCTGCCCTCAGATTTATGTAACAACTGATCCACAAGCAACTCTCACACATCCTGAATGTGACTCATGTCCCATGATGCCCCAGAATGGTACAGTATCAGTGAGAGGTTCACACTCTCCCTGCCCGCTCTGTTCATAGAGGCCTAATCGAAACGTGTGAAAGGAGGAAACGGAAACTAGGAAAATACTGGCAGGAAAAAAAATCTCTAAGAAAGGAGCCAAAATGGGTTCCATACATGATAATTTTGTTGCTATTTAAAGGGGTCATGATTTGAGAAATCAAATTTTCCTTGATCTTTGGACAGTAAAAATAAAGGTTATTGTACTATAAAAATATCCTGTAAGTTTCAAAACTCTAAACTTAAACATTGGTCCAAAAATATCTTTAATTAAAACCAAGCTCAGAAAACTACTTGTTTTTTTATTTTTTTTTCACATAATTATGTCATAGTGCGATGAAAGACTGCCTTTTTCATTTTCATTACAAAAGCATTCCCTCTGCTGATATTATGTAATTAAATTATTCAATTATTATAAACTACTTTTTAATTATAATTTACAGTTTAAAATTGAAAGTATGGGTCTGGACCAGGGGTAAAAATCTATAAAACATACATGCATAGGAAAAGTAGCAAAATGAAATAATAATGGCTTGAGAAAACTGCCCAAGGTTGAAGAAACATAGATGTTGTGCATGCCACTCTTCATTATTTAATGAATGGAGAATTTGGCATACAATTAAAGATCTTTGCCAGCCAGTCTTGGAAGTGGTCTGCTCCAAAAGTGGACTGGCTTTGTCGATCAATTAGTAGTGAGTATTTCATTATCCACAAGGTATATGCGCATTATAGATCATGTGGGCCAGAAAGGGTTTTTATAGCACCATAAACCTTTCAAAGCATAATGTGTTGGAGCCCGCTTCCCTGTTTTTGAGAAATAATGGCTTCTCTTATAATTTAGAGCAACTACCATCACAGATGTCGATTTTTCTGTTGAACTAAAACTGAATGAAGGTCTGAAAAACGGCCTCTGCTGGGTATGAGAGAAAAATATGTTTGACATCTCTGTGTTCACTTAGTGTGGACATGCTATAAAGACAACAGCTTTGTAATTCCTTCTTCACAAGCAGCCTTGATGCAACACTGAGCAATATCAAATGAGAGCCTGAATGTGATCAAATGTAGCGCTGAAGAATTATGAACAACCCGGCAATTCATATTGAACAATGCACAGCATCAGTTGTTCTGTTCTCAGTCGGCTGATAAGCTCAGAACAAGAGATGGTTTCTGTCTTCTCTCTCTCTCTTCCTTTCTTTTGCACCATCACTGTTTTATTCTTTTGGAAAAGTAAAGCTAGTTTTGTTGCAATTCCTCAGAGTGCCATAGTAAACTCCTAAATAAAACATGTGCTGGTGCTGTGTGCTGCTCAGCTAACGTCAAACCCTTTCTTGTTCACTATTCATTTTTCATGGGGTCCAAGTTGAAGTAAAAAAAGAAATCACAGGTTGGGCTGTTTGCAAGGGTGTTCGGGGCCATTTGATGAGCATGACCTAAATGAAGGAGTCTGTTAGTGTGGCAACCAAAACTACCTAAAACGGTTAATTTCACTAATCAACATGTGTCAAGTTGAGCCAAGTTGTACAAGTGGATATGTTGTGCTCGAATCTTGTCAAGCATTGAAAAACATCAAGTTATGAATATTAAATGATAGTAAAACGTGCCAACTCTTGGCTCCTCAAACTTAAATGATGTCACTTCCTCTTTATGTACTTTTACAGTTGGTCGACAGGTTCAAGTTGGTCTAGTTGTGGGAGCTGTGCTTCATACATCACAACACTACAGCTTTTTTGCCCGGAAAATTTCACAGAAATGTGACCACACCATTAGTCTAAGTATGATTTTACTGGGTTGGAGCTTCTCTCAGGCTTTTCAACAATTCAGACCACAGGGATTGAAGAGAAATGCTGAGGAAAGCCAATTAGTGTGCACTTTTACACTACGCACATCTCCCGCTCACAAACACAACAAGATTTTCTTCAGAGCCGCTGTACTGCTCTGACGAGTGCCTTTGCTTATTTTCTAAGTTTTTTATGTTTTGTTATTTCTGCATGTTAAATGAATCGGCCTAATGGCTTAAAGACTGTTGTTAACATAACTTGCTGTTGTCTAACTAGTAATTTGTCGCTCACTAGTGAAAACAGGACTGAATACATGTTTTTGTGGAACAGGTCAATGGAAGGTACAGAATATATTTAGGGTAGTCATTGTTTGTCTCATACCTGAGTAGGAAGCATCGAAAACTAGTGTTTAGTGTACGTGTTCCAGGCGCTGTGATGCAATGGAGAATTTAGTTTGAATCAGGTTTGAATCTGGACTGTGTAATAGTCCCAAAGATGCTGCCCTGTATTTGTTTTTCGTTAAACATCTCGTTTCCAGTGTTGTAGTCGGGACCGACTCAACCGAGTCAGGATCAGGAACAAAACCAGAAGAGGATCAAGTCCAAATTAAGACCGAGACCCAAAGAGGGGCAAATCCAAGTCAAGACCGAGTCCACATGCTCTTGAGACTATAGCTCCTTTCACACAGCAATCCCGGTAAATTACTGTAAAATTGCCAGAATTACTTGGATATTGGTAAATACACAAATATGCTGTTGACACAAGCATTCAGTCTTTTTACCGGTAAGAGACCATTCACACATCAGCTCCAAAATACCGGTAAATTTTGTGATGTCAGTCATCGGAAGTGATTTTTAGAAGCTGCACCATTGTCTTCATCCTCCCGCATGAGCAAAAGCGCTTTAGTTTCACTATCTGTTCAATTTGACAACTTTTTTTAACGTCTGAGTGAAAGGCATAAGGGGATGATCTAACAGAACGCGTTTTTGCTCTTAAAACAGGAGTCGCACATAATAGTATTCAACTGCAGAGTCGCAGCGCTGATGAATGGGAAAAAAAAAAAGGCTGCGAGACATGCCGCAACGGTCAAAGATGATAATTTTGCGCATATCTACGTAGAAAGACTATTAAAAAGCTTACTGTAAACCACGCTGAGTAATCACGTCATCTCCATCAGAACTTTATAATTGGCCCAAACCAGACTTCTTATGTCAGCGCATTCTGACTTCGTACGTGATCAAGCAAGTCAGAAATCTTCATTCCACATTCAACACAGAGCACATTACTGGTAATTTACTGGTAATGTTACAACTTCCCTTACTGGTAAATTGCTGAAACCAATTTACCGGTATTTTTGAAAAGTTCCTGTTCACACATGATCTCTTACTGGTAATTTACCAGTAAAGACTATGTTTAAAATGGGCTTATGACTTTGATCTTGGACTCGAGAGCCAAGAAGACCATGAAAATAAGGTCTCAGCAGTGTTGTTATTGTTAACGCAACATTAAGTAGGATTTTTTACCTTCAAATAATGTTTCCAAAATTGTTTCAGTGGTTCATCAAGTCGTGATATGGTGAAAGGCACTTATGCCACCGTTTTGCGGTCCTTTAGAAGAAGAAGAAGACGTTTTATTTATATAGTGCCTTTCTGTAGCTCAAGGTCGCTTTACATTGTAATTGACGATACATTTACACACACAAACATTACAGTCACATAGGATATAGGATATACTTTATCTGGTATATCCACGCTATGTAAGATTTCCAGATCGGGTCGCGTTTCTAGTTCTAATGAGACATAGAATGGGACAATTCTGCTTCCAGCCTGTAGGGCGACCGCAGAGGAAAGTTTACTTGGTGTTGCTTTAACTAAAACTAAAACCTTGTCTTGTCAACTAACTGACATAAAATAAAAAAATAAAAAAAACTGATAATAAAAATAAAGCTAAATAGAAATGTTAGTTAGAAAAGTTAGAATGACTAAAGCACATAACAAAATGACTCAAATTTAAAATTAAAATAAAATGAAACCTGAAAATAAAATAAAATAAAATATGAATACATTTTATATAAGTACATAAATAATGCTAAAATAGCACTGGATGATGGAAAATCAAGCCACAAGTCTGAGTCCAAGTCCATATTTTAGTCCTGTCATGGTCTCGGACTCGGACTTGACTTTCTTCTGGTTTCGACCTTCACTCAGACTGGAATTCGAAAAGGCATTATATTATGTAATTAACATGGTTTGCTAATGCCTTCATTTGAAGGTTTCACTGTAGCAATAGTACAAAGAATCAGAATAGACAGGAACGAGAAAGTGCTTGTGAACTGTACATATGTGAGCTGCACTGTATCTGCAGGCGCTCCCAGCAGTGAGATCTCTCTGTGAGTTTGCACTCAGTCTGAGAGCAGTGTGTCCAGTTTACACTCATTAGCCACATTAGCAGCCTCCCCGCTGTGCCGCCCTGCGCTCTGTACTCAATACGACAGCGTTTACCCTAAACTACAGACATTGCTATCACACAAATGAGTATTATATACATGACTGGTTATTGTGATGATTATATGGCCGCCTGTGTTCTGTAAAACAGCAGAAGGATGTACCACATTCGGTGTCAAATCAAAAGGCATTTCATATGAAAGGAATGGTTTTCAAGCCTTTTTCTCGAGGCCACTGATGATTGTCTGACTTTATTTAGATAATGTATTATTAAAATGTAAGTGCAGTAGACATGGATGAAAGATCCGGTCTCATACATTTTCAAGCCTTGTTCTAGTATTGGATTTTTTTTTTTTTTCTGGCTTTGAGATTTTTTTTATTTAGGTCACATTTTCTGCACCACTTTGAAGAGCTGGGGGTATGAATTATTTACTGGTGGAAAAAGGAATTTGAACAAGGAAATACTATGATGAAGGGATCCTGTGATTATTGCTTTTCCAAAATAAATGTGCTTTAATTACACAAAATGGAATGTGTTTACATGTCATGTGATCTGTTATCCCTTTCTGGGCACAGTGCTTGTAGGCACGTCAGTTACAGTCTTTCATGTGTGTTATTTATATGATCACTTATATTTCATGTATTTGTATTTGAGGGCATTTATTTGAAGAATAGTATAGGATGAAAATAATCTGGGGGGACTACGGTATATACATACTAAATAAAACATTTTTATGTATATATATGTGTGTGTGTGTGTCTGTGTATATATATATATATATATATATATATATATATATATATATATATATATATATATACACACTACCGGTCAAAAGTTTTAAGATCGGTAAGATTTTTTATGTTTTTAAAAGAAGTCTCTTCTGCTCACCAAGGCTGCAATTATTTGATAAAATAAAAATTAAAAAAAACTGTAATATTGTGAAATATTATTACAATTTAAAACAGCGGTTTTGTCAGGTTTGTGTGCAGGTAGCTGAAGACGAGGACGAATGGAGCTTCAATATAGTTGATTTATTTACAAAGTAGATTTCTTTAAACATACAGGAACCAAAATAACAAATGCCAGGACTTCAGGGAACTCAAATTACACAACCATACATAGACGACGACCAACAAACACTGAGGGAAAACATAGGGCTTAAAAGAACTGAGGCTAACAAGATAATTAACTAAACACAGGTGATGAAACTGAACCCAAACGAGAAGCGGGAAAACTAACAGGACTAAACCAAAAACACAATAGACAGGGGGAAACGAGATCACAAAACTAAACAGAACACATCAAAACGTGACAGGTTTTCTATGTGAAAATATAGTGAAGTGTAATTTATTTATTAAATTTTTTAAATTATTATAATATGAAATTATTATAATATGATGCTCAAGAAACATTTATGATTATTATCCATGTTGAAAACAGTTTTTTACATTTTTATTTCAGGATTCTTTGATGAATAGAAAGTTCAAAAGAACAGCATTTATTTAAAATATAATCTTTTCTAACATTATAAATGTCTTTACTGTATAACTTTTGATCAATTTAACTCATCCTTGATGAAAAAAAGTATTTTCTAATTTCTTTCCCCCAAAAATAAAAAATACATTTTTCTGACCCCAAACTTTTGAATGGTAGTTATTAATGTTACAAAAGCTTTCCATTTCAGATCAATGCTGTTCTTTTGAACTTTCTATTCATCAAAGAATCCTGAAATAAAAATGTAAAAAACTGTTTTCAACATGGATAATAATCATAAATGTTTCTTGAGCATCATATTATAATAATTTCATATTATAATAATTTTAAAAATGTGACACTGAAGACTGGAGTAATGATGCTGTAAATTCAGCTTTGATCACACGAATAAATTACACTTTACTATATATTCACATAGAAAACCGCTGTTTTAAATTGTAATAATATTTCACAATATTACTGTTTTTTTTTTGTGTTTTTTTAATATAATTGCAGCCTTGGTGAGCAGAAGAGACTTCTTTTAAAAACATAAAAAATCTTACCGATCTTAAACTTTTGACCGGTAGTGTATATATATATATAAATATATAGACCCTTGTGAAAAACCTATACCAAAATGTATTTATTTAACATATTTACTGACATATCGCTTGAGACTTACTGACTAATTATAATTCAACTTTATTTGGAGTACTTCTTTATTGCATAATGCACATTTCATAATATTAAGCGTTTTAATATGACTATTAGTAAGGATAGTACGATCTCTGTATAATATCAGTCTTTAAATGCAAGATATTTAAAGTGTACCTGTAGTGTACTTGCAATAGTTCCACTTTAGCACAATCAAATATACTTAAGTATATATTTAGTTGAACTTCAGCGCTATTTTTGGATTACTAAAGTACATTAAGTACCAAATTAGTTGTTCCAATTTAGCAGACTTTAAACCAATTTAGTATACCATAAGTACAATTGCTGGGTATTTACATTACATTAAGTCCATAAATATGTAAATGTATTTGTAGTATATTTAGCATAAAGTAAATCTATTTCAAATACATTTTTGTATATTTATTTTTCACTATGTAATTATTATTTTATTTTTTTAAATGCAGAAAGTTTTCTGTGATGGGTAGGTTTAAGAGTAGGATTTAGGGTTAGGAGATGTAAGCTTCTACATCTCGTTTGCAGCAGGAAAGAGTGTTCTACTAAGTACTAAAGATGAGTGCCATGATGGGGTTGAATAATTTTGAGACGTCAGAAGTCATTAAAAGTTGCATTTTCAGTAGAATTTGGGGAAACCTTTGTTGTTGTGAACTATTTCAATTACTTTTGTCCCATAAAGCCCAACACGTGTGTGTTTTTTATGTACTGTATATATATATATATATATATTCTTTCTCTTTCTGAATCACGCAGAGAATATTTTCAAATGACTAAGGTGGTGATGTAACATCGTAGACAGCACAAGGAGGAAAATGTACAAGTCACAGCTTACTGTCACCATGCTGTAAATCAAAAAGAGAGAGAGACATAGAAATAGAAACAAAAGTGTTTTGTTTTAAAGCAACTACATTAAGACTCCAGCGCACCAGCAAGATACAATTAATTGAACACTGTTGTGCAAATTAGGGGCTCTGTAAGCATTCTCCGAGCATACGTTCAGTGCTTTATTAGTGTCTCTTCTTAGAAAAGAAAAAGAGAAATGTTTTCATTGCAAATCAATCACTTTAGCTCTGTTCCAAAACCTAGTGAGCTGCCTACAGCCTTGCATAGACAGCTGCCTTCTAAGGCAGTATCCCAACAGTCATGGAACCTCATATGTGAATGATTTGGAACACTCTACATTAGCTTTGCGTGGAAGACATTATTCACAGTTGATTTCAGTAGAATTTGTTGTTAGCATGTTGCTAAGCTAACAGCACAGTACATGCATATGAAACACCAATATCTGGCAAAATACTTCACATTTTTATTGCAATGAATGCTTTTTTAATACTTTTTGATCTCATTGAATATCATTGATTTCTTTTTTGAGTGAACACATCACAATGCATTCTGGGACACCTTTCTCTTATTCTGTGATGCAGCCTTAGAATGACTAAAATAAGGTATTTGCATAATTATGATTAACTTTTGTAGTGACTTTAATACCTTAAAGTCACCATAAAATCAAAATTGACTCTTCTTTTTTTTTGTATAGAATATTGGAATATTTATTATAAAGGATTTATCTGTGCACATAACTATTTTTTTATTCAAATTTTTATATTTTCAATCACTCAATCACTATTTTATTATCTTTAATCAAAATTATTAATTTTGACCCCCCCCCCTTGCATTTACATCTCTTCTCTTCTCTGATGACTTGTTTACTGGCGCAAGGGCCTGTCAATCACATGAGGTCTGCCAATAGGAAACCACAACGATCCAATCAATTTTCGATGGACAAAATCAGGTCCCCGCCCTACATTTGTTCTTGTTCGAGAAGTCATTTTATTCTGATATACGTCACAATAGGGAAGAAAGGACTATTGCAACTTCCATTTCATACCGACTTGTCTGCTCAAAATGTCCGTAGGAAGCAAACAAGGTTGCACTAGAGAAATTTTTATCTTGTCATCATGCACTGGAAGTCACCTTATTTACATGTTTGTGCGCTGCTCTAGATAGCAGAGATGCATTTGCAACAGTTATACATTGCGTTGTCTTGCAGCAAATAGATCCATTTTCACACCCTCTGGCCACTGAGCTACTGTGTCAGTAGATCTTTTAGCCTGAGCCTGTTACAGTGCTGGACGTGTTTGTGAAAAGGGCCCCAGATGGGTTTGGGCATATGACAATGTGTTGACTCATGTCTGCTGGGGAAACAGCGACCTGTGGTCATTGGAATGCATTGGCCTCATTCACGCTGCGGGTACTGGTGTCATCATTCACCTCTGAATGCCAGCACCACACAGTGCCAGGGCCGCCATCTGATGCAAGATTGGACTTTGAAGGTCAAAAGCTTCCCCCAAATTTGTTCCTAAATTTTGTTTCATACCCTACAGTGAGTTTAAGGATGTTTCTAAAACACATCTTTTTCAGCAATGATTTTGAGAGAAAATAATTTTGCAATATAACAATTTTAAGACTTGGTGTTGAAAGGGCAACAGTGTAATGTTATCTCATTAGTGTTCATGGATATGTACAGAACATTTTGCTAAATTTAGATACTGTGAAATACAAAATCAACATTTGCACAGCTTCTATGTGGTATATTCATCTGTTCAAGTTCATAGAATACTGAATTCATGGATTTCATAGGTGGATTTTATTGTATTTATAAAACATATTGTATAATTAAATATTTATGGGATGCACTAAATGCCTAATGAAGTTAATTTATTAAATTCTGACAAATCAGTATCTGCATTGTGTCTCACTTTTAGGTCTTATTACTGGAGTTTATATATTTTATAATTATTAAATTCTACCTTTTATAAAGGACAGAGTATTACTTTTTTGTTAATTTTATAAATACAAGTAAACAGTAAAACCAGTAATATTGTGAAATATTTGTACCATTTAAAGTTACTGTTTTCTATTTTAATGTATTTCAAAATATAAATGATTGCTGTGATGGGAAAGCATCAGCATCATTACTCCAGTCTTCAGTGTCACATGACCTTTAGAAAAATCATTCTGATATGATGATGATTTGATGCTCAAGTAACATTTCTTACCAATGTTACCAGTTGTGCTCCCTAATATTTTTGTGGTGACAGTGATAAAAAAATGTCAAGCTTCTTTGATGAATAGATAGTCATTTTAATGCATCCTTGCGGAATAAAAATATTAATTCCTTTAAAAAGATAATAATTTAAAAAATCGTTCTGACCCAAAAGTAGTTTATGTACTTAGTACTTACAACTGCAGATTGGTTTCTGATATAGAAACTGTAAATACGTTGATACTGTATGTACTAGTGCCTATAGCCAAACATAAAACATGGCATAAGAATCATTACAAATACTAAAAGCTAGAAAGTGCACATTCAGAGAACTGCCTAGGCAGATTGTGTCTGCTAAATATACATGGATATATCCTCTGATGCAGAGCGACACAGCAGTGATGACCACAATATACTGGCAATTACTAATGACTTTCAGCCCACACACTCAACAGACTAATTCTAGATCCTTCTTTTCGTTCCATGGCTACCCATTAGACTCACTGTAGAGGAGATTGAAGGAATGTACTCTTGGGAAAACAGGGAAGGCAAATGCCTTGATTGCAATTATAAAAAACGAATAAAAAAAAAAAAAAACCTCTTTAAACTCTCATGCAAAAAACATCTCAGAGAACGAGAGGAAAACAAGCTGAGATTTAGTGATGGGATGGACTTCAAAGTGCAGATCCATTACAATCCATTAAAAAAGTGCTTTTGCTGGATCGAAACCGAGGATCAATAAAAGCCAGTTAAATGTCTGACACAGCTCACTAATATCTGTAACATAAACTGCTATTCAGAGGAGGAAGAGCGAGAGTGAGAAAAGGCAAAATTGTATTATAATGGAAGAGTCCACTCCACACCCTGAACACACACACACACACACACACACACACACACACACACACACACACACACACACCGCCCACCTCTCAGCCTTCATGCTGTATCTGAATGTAAAACACACGTTCACAATTATCATGCTGGATTTTCACGGTGTAGCATCCGAGGCTAATACCTGCATGCTTTCCGCCTTTTCCCCCCGAGGGAATCAGGGTAGGAAATGCTGTGATGGGTTATTACCAGACGAAATTCACACTGTAAGACCTTGAATGGCACTATTTTCTCTTAATTTCATTGCCATTCTTTCCTTTTTCTGATTGTTCGAATCTGAGCAGATTTATTTTGCTTCTCAATGTGGTTCAAAGCTATAAACGGTGAATGAAATTCTCAGCTATGCAAACTACTGCATTTGTATTTTAATATTCTGTGCATGTATTGCATTGATGCTTTATGGGCCAAGAAAGTTTCAAATAAACAGAGTTCAGTGAACAGCACATGGAGAACGAGAAACATTACACGATATCTCATTTTAGACAAAAAGATGCAATGTATTGATATATTGTCTTGTGTAGTTTACGGCTGTCTTGATGGTCCATTTAGACTATGTTTGGAGACTATTTAATGGACAATTTAGCCCACCTCTCTGATGTGTCACTGAGGCTAATGATATACTTGTAGATCTTTATATACTGCACATTTGCACTTCATTCGACTGCATGTGGAAATGTTATCATCCTTAACTGTCACAGGCAAATGTTTTGGCTGGAATGACACATTTACCACATATGAAATCTTATTTGTGAGGGTAGAACACTTGGGTCTATCTTGACTATGTGAAGTGCATCTGGGGTAACAGTCGGAATAAAATACTCTCAAAAACAGTGTTTCATTGAATTGTCATGCATTTACCTGAGCAGTTTATGCTTGATTTGTTTATTATTGATTCAGAAAAATTCAAAAGTCATAATGGCTGATAAACATTTATAAAGCAAAAGGAAAATTCGGCAAAGTAAGCTTATAATCCTGTCAATTTCTGTTTTAATGGTAACATGTAATGGAGTGTAAAAAAAAATCTCGTTTTAACACTTTCCATGCCAGAGTTTGCCATCCAGTGCCATTATTGTTTATTATATTCACAAAAATGTCATGGCCTCCTGACTATTTTGTTATATGAATATGTAAACAGTGAATATATCAAAATCCATTTTATTGTAGCTTCATGCACTATTATATCAACACTTGAATGTGGGAAAGTTTCAACATTTTGAACAAAAAGCTGAGAAAAATCGCAGACTACATCCAGATCGGGTTCAGAACAAGGATCAAAACACAGATGGAGTCGATCGCTTCCACATACACCCCCAAAGCTTGCACAGTCTATAGCCAACCACTTCCTTGGTCGACATGTCATTCAGATTTATATGCTGTTTATAGTTTGATGATCACATTATTTCTCATACGCATCTGCTATCGCTTGTTTCTGCTTCTTTCTCACGTGTTTTGATGCATGGATTCTGTACTCTTTCAGAAGATGTGTAATACCGCCCCCTACCATATAACAGAGAAAAAGCCGGAAAATTATGTCAATGGCGGGGAAAGAGTTAATGAGAAAATGTGACTGTACCAGAAGGCATGTGACTCTCTCAATCATCTGCCGCTTATTTACACATAAGTCTCGAGAAAAC
The DNA here is from genome assembly GCA_031834385.1 of Semotilus atromaculatus. Classification (NCBI taxonomy): domain Eukaryota; kingdom Metazoa; phylum Chordata; class Actinopteri; order Cypriniformes; family Leuciscidae; genus Semotilus; species Semotilus atromaculatus. The sequence continues at coordinate 35,700,126 of JAULUF010000022.1, forward strand.
ACAAAAGCACTATGCCAAGAAAACACCAACTGTCAAAAAGAATTTGGATGAGTTGCTGGAGCAGAGCTTAATGCTGTTGGAGGTATCACCATTCCACTGCTGTCCCACAGGAAAAGTGCTCAGGAAAGCACTGTGACTAGAGAGAACACACACAAGTGTCTCATATTACAGTGCCTAAAATTAGGTTTCAACAGTTTTAGATCAAATGTGCCAGTTCTAATACACCAACAGCATGATTACACAGCTGTGTCGGTCCATGCGGTTTGAGCAGCAGTGATTGTGTTCACACCAGCTGTCACTCTTGTAGTGTTGACATAGTTGATGAAGATGAGATCTGATGGGAAGAATCAGTAGAGGCGACCCTCTTGTGGTCAACATGAAATCAAAATGGACTCCGTTTACCTCTCCTTGCATGCTCCTGGTCTTTTTGTGAACGTCTTTATAATTGTTCATCAAAAATCGCTCTGAAACAATATTCTGTTTCACTCTGAAATCACTTTACGGAAGTAAAATGGGATGCAAACTCCATGTTGATTTTGACAGCATAATACTATCACAGGTTTGAGTCACAGTTTTAGTAGAGCATGGCAATAACAACACCAAGGGGAATGAAAAAACTGATCAAATGTGTACCTTGAATGGACTATAAAGCATTTACATGTTATTTTAGAACTATAGTATTATATTTTGAATTAGCTTTTTTTATAGCACATTTTTTTAAATCTATTTAGCTCTAATTTATTATTATTACAGTTTTAGTCATTTTAGTACTTCAACTTCAACAGCTTATTTATTTCAGTTGGTTTGCAAGGAAACATTTCTAATTTTTGTTTTGTTTTTGTTCTAGTTTGTTTTATATATATATATATATATATATATATATATATATATATATAAACATGTTTTTTTTTCTATTTAACTATAATTAAAATACTAGTTTTAGCTTTAACAATAACAACACTGGATTGCAAAGGTTGGTATCTTAAGCTAAGATTTCTGTTTGCTCCATCTCAATTGTTTGTTTTTCATATAATTTTAATCTTTTAATTTGTTATTTCTGGATCAAGACATTTGAAGCAATGAAAACAGCATTCAAACAAGACATGATTGGCAAAGATTGTAAGCCACAGTTTTGTATTTTCTCTGTGCACTTTGTGTTTCCAGCAGCAGCAATTTACCAACTACTCCCTTATCTGTTGCCTTATTAGCACTAATATGTTGCTACACTTTGTTAAACAGAAAATTACAGCAAATGTACCATGATGGTTCAGGAAGATAATATTGTGTGTGCCGAGACATTAGATAAGAGAAGTGTTCCCACAGATATTACTCATTAGCATATTGAAACATACTTTTGTAGATTTGTAGTGTGGCACAAGCATGTCCCATCATGCCACGGGCTCCATGAGAAGTGCATGTGTTGTGGATGGTGTCATGGGCACATTTATTTTTCATGTTTGAAAACGCACTCCCCTGAGTCACACAAAGATAGTCTACTGCCAAATATACAATCAGAAGTTTCCTGGTTTTATCTGCATGATAGATATGTGTATTGAGAGTTCCAGAAAACTACACAAGCGGCCTCTTAAACGCAGTTTAAATATAAACAGGGCGATGCAAGGATGGTGCAGTCCTGTTTTAAAATTTAATCAAAACCTTTTAGCAGGATGAGGCATGTGAATGTAGTTCCAGAAAATGGCCTTGGAGACAAAAGAAAAGAGGCTCATTACAGAACTGGCTGCTGCACTGTCCCAAACCACACACGTACACGTAAGCATGCACATGCATGCATCCACAAAAGTGGGACAGGATGTTCCTGGGATGAGGTTTTTCTCAGTTTGCTGCGCACCCCTTGAAATAGTGTGTCCTCTCTGGTCCCAAATCTAAGCACTCAAACCACTATATACTTAAAATAGTCACATTAGGGAGACCATATGATGAGAAATATACATTTTTAGGACAGGGAACAGAAAAGCTTTTCCATGCTATACCTTGCTAGACAGTTGTGTCTATTTCTGTGCACACTCAAGCACTCTGGACAGATAGGTGCTGCACACTTTGCATTCAGCTCTGGATGAGAGTTCAACTGTCCCGGCAGGATGTAGTAGTATAAGTAGAATACTTTAGTATAACTTCACTGTCTCAGAATGCTTTGGATTTCAATAATTGTAAATTTGCACAATTGTAAAGCTCATGTAGCGGACAGAACCTAAACGCAGTAGAGCTGGGAGTTTATAATACATTTTTATTAAAGGTGCAGTATGTAATATTGACAGCAGTGCCGTAGCATCTGGGCATGTATGCACGTGCAAACCGCCCAATAGAACGAGGGAATTAATTTTTAATTTGTAGCCACAATAAATCAATTTTTTGTATGCATGTCATGTGCAGTAATTTCTTGTTTCTCCGTAATTTCAAGATTCTCCAAAATCTCTTGTGTGTATATGTTATTTGAACAACGGTTAGTAGAACAACGGCGTGATTGTTTAATGACGCTGCACGACATGCAAACGCTGTATCGCCGCGCCAAATTAAGAAAGAAAACCGTGTGTGAGAGGTTACTGTTGCTTCAGTGGAGTGCTCATTTTCAAAACTGAAGCTAATAAAAAATTATTTGCATGTCACAGAACAGACTATTTTTCCATTGAGAATGCTCAAAGCCGTGAATTAAACACCAAGGACATCGTGGATGAATTTTCCAAAAGAAAGGCCTGGAGAATGCAACTAAAATGATTGAGTAGTTTTGTGCTTTTACATTGCTGTGCCAAGATCGTTTGTGTTTGCATGCAGTAACGTATTATTAACATTGGCTGAGCCTTTATACATCTATTGATTTGGTTATTGTTTTAGAATAAATAAAATATTTAATATCTCCATTCACTTTTTTTTTCCTCCATGGATTTCTGCTGACACTATCTGCTATCTCATTGGCCAGAAAGTCTCTGGAAGAAATCATTATACAATATTATTGATCCCAGATCAGTCCTGTATAATAGCCCCATGGGTGTTTCTGTGGGTGAAAAAACAACAAACAAAAAGAACCGCTGTGGAGAAATGTATGATTTTATCTTTTGTTCTCTGTTGAAGCTTAGTCACTAGAAGTGGTGCTTGCTGAAAGTCTCTTTAGATTAAATAAATCATAAGATCACATGCCTGATATCCATTGAGTTGCTCCAGACACTGTTATGCATTCAGAGCAGTTCATTGCATTTATTTCACTATCTCTTAAATGGCACGAAAAATCAAGATGAGATGCATCCTTCAACATGAAGTCAATGTTGTGTTTTCCTGATAATCTTTGGGAAACAGGCACCTTTAAGCTACATGTCGTAAACAATTTGTACTTTTTCTAGTAATATAGCCTACAGCGACCCCAAAAAGTACATAAACACTTAAGCCACGATTAAAATGTAATGTATATAATGGTTAAGTTAATATGACCTACATTTTAGACACAGTAGTGTTTTGCTCAATTTATTTGATAAAAATAGTTCCAAATAAAGCCACAGCAGAAACGTGTGTGTATTCTAGGAACATACACTAGTGTTTGTTATTGAATGAATCAGCCATTTTGAACTAATTGGTCTATATCACTCCTAAAGGCAGTCTCGTGCTTTGCTCCTGAATGAATCTTCTGTTTTGAATGAATCAGTTGAATGAAGTATTAGCTCTTAATGGACTGTCACTATTATTTTAGAAAGCTAGCAAACTTCTTTTTCTGAAATGCTGTATTTCTTGATGTAAAGTAAATTCCACTTGGTTTGATACACTTTGTTAATGCAAAGTGTATCCTACATCCCAAATACTTGTGGGAGCACTGTATATATATATTTTTTTTTAGCAAGTTCTAAAGTCCACATTTAGTCACTTCCCTTGATGCATGTCTCACAGCCTGTTAATTTATATTTCATATGAATATTTCTCCACTTTACTAGCCTAGAAATCTAGACTCCACCTAGCGGCTGCAAAAATTATTTCGCAGCGAGTGTAGTCTAGCAACTCTCCATAGACGTTTTAGCTGGAAAAACCAAACTCTGGTCAGGCCAATCACGTCGTGTATAGAGTCGGTGGGCGGGCTTAACATAATGACGACAGAGTTGCGACGGTTCACTGCTACTTGAAAACAAAGAATGGCTCCTGCTGCTGGCGAACAGATGTCTTTCGAATCGGCTTTGACCGCGACTCTGGAGGATTTAAAGTTAAAAATAATGTTTGAAACATGAACAAAGAACGGCACTTGAGTCATTTTAATAAAAGGAAGTTACAAAAGACGTCGACTTCTTCATTGCTCTGGTTGGTTGTAGCGCTGTCCTATTGCGTGCAGAGGGAATTTGAAAGACAACCGTTTATCCCGCCCCTCGTATTGAACTCAGTCAACGGAGAGTTCCCAGACCTAACATCGTGATGTAGGTCTGGCATGCCAGGCTACCACTTTACCGCTGAAGATGTCAAACTGCTTCAGGTCCATTATATCCAGTCACACATCCACCCAGCATGCATGTGAGATTTGATTGGCTGCGTTACCTGATATTTGTTGTTTGATAGGTTAACAGTGGCAGGTCATGGCTTCCTGCGGTGGATCCTGTGCATTTTTAAAGAGACCTACTGATTTACCAGCAAGACTTCCTTTTCCTTCTGTTGGGAAATGCACACAAACAGCCAGCCTGACCTTTAGCAGCAATAAACACAATTAAAAATGAATAAGAAAATAATTGAAAGTAACCCACTCTTTACTTAAAAGATTAAAAACCGAGTTGAAAACTTGCAAGAAAGTTGTTGACATTTCCTTTAGCTTCTCATTTAAAGATCACAATACAAATGTCCCAGATATGATGATGTCAGTAGCGCTACCCTTTAAGCCCTATTTAATTAGCGTTTCCGTATCCCTGCTACAGCAGATAAAACTTGTTGAAAAGAACTTCCTGAGACTCTCCATCCTTGCATTGTAATCTACACCTTCCCACTCTGCCGGAGTGAAGTATTTATTTTTGCGATCGACTGCTCTGTATGAATTCCCCTCCATACAAACACACCCCTCCCTCCATGTCCCATTAATCAGAGTGACTGAGCGCCAGTGCTATTTGCGGCTAATGCAGTGCGGACACTCAGGCTCATCTCTCAGCTCCTTTGGTCTGTCACCGTCCCCATTCTCTCATTCCTTCTCCATGCTGCCTCTGGTCAGACTTCAGGGATGAGGAGCCAGAAGGCTGGACTGAATAATGCAGTCTGTGGCAGTTGCTGCATAAGCAGAAGCCATTAGCTTCCCTTCTGCATTCCCTCACGTTGCTGATTCAAAAACAATTAGCTCCACGATTCCAGTTTCTCCTCGTGCATCAGCAGAGCCTGCGGCCATCGATTGCGTCATTCGTTAGGGGCACTCAGGGAAGCGCTTCCCATTTTTTTGCTTAATTAATTACCGCGTCTGTGCGACTGCTCTTTCTGTACACTGGCGGTGAGGAAAAATAAGAGAAAACGGATTAAAAGTAAACAGAACGCAATGTAGTCTTTCTATAAAACATTTATCTTGTCTGTACACACCGCATTTGGCAGCTCTCTTTGGCCTCAACGGTCAGTGGTTTGATATAGTGCATGTCAGAATAAAGCCTGACCTCTTCAGCTCTCTTGGGCTTTGCCAAAGCTTCTCATCTTATCACACACCCTTTGCAGAGACTGCACTTTATCCGCTAACACCTCAGACGGCACGTTCAATGGGAAAGTGTTGGTGCTACTAAGGGTCAAGTTCAATGGCCCCTAGATGGCCATTTCATTTTAATGACAAGATGTTTGGCTACGTTCAGGGCCAACACACCCTGCCAATGAGTTTTTCAGTGGTTGGTGGGTCAATATCAAGATAAAGTGTCAAAAATAAAATAAAAGGAAAAATCTACACATGCCAAGTTCTTAGAAACGCATTCTGGTTTTGATTGAATGTATTTAAAAAAAAAAATTATTTAAATGGTGTCTTGATGGTTTGATGTAGCCAAGAAACATATATAAAAATTAAAAAGTCAATAATATATAATATAATAAAATATTAAAAGTAAAAAAAAAAAAAAACATATTCATCAAAGAAGGGGTCTATTCTATTCATTATGTATGAATTGCATTTGTAAATGAATAGATCCAGACAAATTTAGAAGACAATGTCAATGACTCTTACTCTGAAATTGTTATTAATGTTCTTGCCAATTCTTAATATGGGATTGCTACATGTATTGTTGGGAAACAATACGGGTCATTAACACTTACTGTGTAGCACTCTGGACTTTTATTGCAAAATAAATTATTACATTACAGCATAACAAATATACATGTGCTTGATGCTGGCAGACCCAAATGCCAATTTCACACAGTGTAGACACGAAGGCTGAAATACATTAAGCTCTCTTAATTTGATGTACAGGGTCGACTCTTGTGCAGTTAATCTAATAATCTTTTAATCACTTCCCCTCTATATACAATCGTCTCTGGAGGGGTAAAGCGAAACGCAACCCATTCAGACCTCATGCCGTTCACGTGACGGGCGATTTCTCAGCATGGACACACCTCTGACCTAGGCCATGTCTTGCTCCAGATGAAGGGTGATGGGATTTAAAATATTTACATCTTCTCTGTGAACTTGAGAGCGCTTGCCCCTTAAGGTCTGGGCAAATGAAAAAAGCAGGTCAAAGTCCACTGCCACTTTGAAGCTTTAATACTGTAATAAAGACACACTTGTTCTGATTTCTGATTCTATCTCAGACCCTTCTGTGAAAAATTAAAGGTAAAGCCCAAATTATACTTCGGCCGTCCACGAACGACGACGGTCTGAGCACTGTCCGCTTATTTTTCGTCATCAGGTGGGTCCGAGCCCAATTTTTGTGTCCATGCAGCCATTTTTGTGTCCATGCAGATGGTGCGTGTACAACAGCACATGTTGAGTATGAGTCCATTAGGTGGCAATACACTCAGTTGTGATGTGCTGTGAAGTAGAGTGAAGAAGAGTGTGAAAAGAGGGATACAAAACAATAAACAAAGCAGCATATCATTCTCCATCATTTCTGTTATGGTTCTTATTCTCGCCATGCAATGGCAGATCTGCTACTTTAACTTTTATTATCTTGATTTAGTGTTTGTTGATGTTGAATTCAGTGTCTCACTTAAAATGACAGTTACATGAATGTGAATTTCAGTTTATTTTAATTGTTTCCGAATTGGAGCATTTATCCATCCCATTTGCTACCTCAATTCAAATTCAGGAATTCAAAAGACATTTTATTAAATTCTGAATGGCTCACAACCCCGTAGCACATATTGCCGGCCTTTGATATGTACCGTTGGAGGGGAAATGGAGAAGTCATTATTGACTGAGCAGACTCAGGTTAATTAATTTTTATTCTGTGTTCTTCACTCAGCTATGCTCCTTGTCCTGAGCCAAACAATCCCTTCATATCGCTCTATTATGACCATGCCATACGCATGAGAGAGGAAGTGATGTTTATAGGTGACTGCTCATGCCCTCCGTGCCCTGTGAGCAAATAACAAGAGAGGGGGAACGAACAATTGATGAGGTTTGGAAGGAAGATTATCTGAGACGTGATTAGGTTTTGAATGATGGTTACCGTTCAGCTGGAAACCTCAAACTTATATCACAGCTGGAGGACACTCGCACAGGCTCTGAATCCACAGGGCAAAAACCATTGTATTCAATGTCCTTTAATTCCAGACTGTCTAAAACAAACAGGGTGTTACAGACAGATGTGCGCTGGAGTGGGAGCCTGATGGCGCGTCTCACATTGAGAGTCCTTGGCGCCAGTGTGCCACAGATGAGCTCTGATACCCTGATAGGACAACAGGATCCATTGGCAGCCCGGTCACGTCAGCAGCGAAGCGGGCTAATGCGACGTAATCACCGATCGCCGATGAGCCCCACGGATGAGGAAGTGCAGGTGTCTGCCTCAGCTGGACTGGGTGTCGGCCTCCAAGATGTGCCATCTTTCTGAGCACACTTCACCCCTCACCATTTCCCCTTGAAAAACACACACAAGAGTACTTGTGTCCACTCTCAGCCCATCATCTTAAGCACATCACCCGCTTCAATCCGGTGTCTAGAGAACGCCGGGAATTGGCCTAATTTTTGAAGGGCGGAAAAGTGCGGAATCCGGAAGTAAAATCCACAATTACAAAATGGTATCACTTTACAACAAGGTTCCATTAGTTTACTTTAGTTAAGGCATTAAAGGGATAGTTCAGCCAAAAAAGATAATTCTGTCATAATTTACCTACATGTTGTTCTATATGAGTTTCGTTCTTCTGTTGAACAAAAAAGAAGATATTTTAAAGAATTTTGGTGTTCAGACAGCTGACGGTATCCATTGACTTCCATAGTACGAAAAAAAAAGTAATATGGAAGTAATGGCCACCCTTGACTGTCTGGTTACCAACATTCTTTAAAATATCTTCTTTTGTGTTCAACAGAAGAAAGAAACTCATACAGGTTTGGAACAACTTGAGGGTGAGTAAATTATGACACAATTTAAATGGGTGACCAATCCCTTTAACTATCTGCAACTAAAAATGTGCAAAAATGTTCTTACAGTATTCATTAACCTTTGTTAAATAAAAAATACAACTGTTAACTGTTAGTTCATGTTTGCTCAGGTCCATTAAAGTGCCCCTAGAATGCTATTTTAAAGGTTCCTAATTTTGTTTTGAAGGTCTCCTACAATAGATTTACGTGCATCCAATGGAAAAAAAAAACACTTTAAATTTCTTATAATATACATTGTAACCTCATCTCTTTTCTCGCAGTGTCTGATACCGTTCGATAAATAATATAGACTCTCTAAGGGCAGGTCAAAACAGACGTTGTTCGATGAAGACCATTTTGCTGGCATTATGCAAATTTGTTACAAACCTATGTAGGTTCATACAGGAAGTAAGACTGGAATTACTGATGACTCATTTCAGGCTATTTAGTGTGAACTTTTTGGTCTTTGAAACTTTTTCATTTCAAAACGGGCACTTTAAATAATACTTTAATAAAACTTAATATAACATTAAATAATATAAATTGATAAATGCAAACAGCCGTGGATCGAAACGTCACAGACTTCAAAGTCTTTTATAAATGATTTTCAACTTGTCTTTTGACGCCGCACACCGTTGCTGGTGCCCATTGTGTCTGCCACAGGGCTAAACTTTTATGCCAAGCAAAATCACAGAAAACTCTCTTTTTCTTCTTCTGAAGAAAGCGAGACTATTTCGAGAATGTGTTTGGGCTTGGGGGGAACATTGGTTTCTCAGGTTGACAGGCAGAGTCATTTCCCTGGTGAGGAGATATTTCAAGAAGCTTGGCACACCGCGGCGTCTTCAGATGGCAGGCTGAGGCTCTGTTGAATAGGGAGCTGCTGAAGCAACTGGGCCATAAGCTCTGGAGACAGAATGGGGGTTGTAGTCCTAATGAAGTCTGTCTTTTACTGACATGCTCTTTGCACAGTGGTATTTCCTCTGTCAATTGTGGTTTTCCCCTCACCGTGACCTTAAAAGAGGACATTTCATTGTTTTGTAGAAAAGGTACTCATTTCTGACATCAACAGACTCACAGTACAAGAGCTTGGGCTGCACGATTGTGGCAAAATACCTTGATATTGTCATAATATAAATATTATAAAAAAAGTGATAATAATAAAATAATATATATTTATGTCTGTAGTCTATGTTTGTCTGCTTGTGCATTCAAGACTGTTAGTGTTGATTTAATGAATGTTTCTGAATGTTTATGTTACCTTACATTAATGTTTAATGAAGTTACATCAATATACCTTTAGATGTCTTATTAGTTAGTGGTTTTATGAGCGAGTCATTTATTATGTCTATTAGTTCAAAAACCTGATTCATTCACGAACGAAACGAGTGACTGATTTGTTCCACAAGTGAGTCACTGAATCATTCATTCATCAGATTCATTAAATATCACTGATTTATCCATGAACTGACTGCTGCATACTATTAAAAACTACTTTGCTTTGTCAGAGCAAAGTTGAGAATGTAACGAGCAATATAGTGTCTAAAATGGCTGTACGTGCTGAACGAGGCTTTGGCCGAATACACTACCAGAAATAAAGCATATACATGTATATATATATACTGTATATGTGTGTGTATATATATATATATATATATATATATATATATACACACATCCACAGTTTTTCCCAGTGCATGTTAAACAAGCTATTTTACTTCATTCCATTCAAAACAACTCCCATCAAGAGATCTTTCAGCAAAATGGTCATCAGCTGGAGTCCCACTGGTTTGACAAGTGGTGTGTAGAGTTTGACACAAGTGTATGAACGAACAAGTGTGGCTCTTAATGTTTCTCATTGCAATGCCCAAGGGAATGAAGTTTAGACTTCATCCACCATCACCTGGTGTTTCATCACTCAGTGTGGCGTATAGGAGGAACACGCCTCCTACTGAGGGACAGAATGCATGAGAGTGAAAATGCCCCTAGCTTGGAAAGACAGATACGCTAGAAAACATGGAGAAGTAGTTGGAACTATTGCCTGAATACAATAGCTAGTCCTACTAGAATACTCCATTCAATCCTCTTTGCGATGTAAGCTTGTACTGCTGCTCTCAAGATGGGTCCCAGTGCCTTAGGGGATGTTGTGCCACATATGGGTACTTGAAGGACTGAAGTATCTAGATGAAGTTGGGTTTGGGGTAATGTAGCCATCTGGTAGTGCAGGAAGACGATAACATCTTTCATCCAGCCATAGACTGTGCCGTTTGTCTTTACGCGCTTTCGTAAGAGGTGTGAATGCTTAGGGAAGAGCTGTTGAAAGAACCAGGACACTTATGAAACTGTGACAGACAGATACAGTGACAAAATCTAAAACAGCTTTTTACATGATTGACTCTAAAATGCATGAGATTTGAGTGGTTAAATATCATGTTTGTTACTTGCATATCTTATGTTAACTATTTTTTGTCAGACGTTGAACACAATTCTAATATTGTTGTGGCTTCTGCTGTCTTTGTGAAAAATCACACTCTTACTTTATTTTTAGAGATATGAAGTCGAGTTGGTCTGCAGAGCAACTGCAATGTCTGGCTTCATGTCCATACTGTATATATGTATGGTCAGTACATTCAATACATGTCACAAGTATGCATTATCTTTTTACCGTTTCCAGTCAGTGTTTTAAGAAGTGGACAGAAGTGGTCAATTTTTTTCTCTAGTGTCAAAATTATTATTATTTTTTTCTAGTGTCAACAGTTTACCATGTTTTCTATAATGGCAGTTCACCATATGTGAACACTTACAGCCAGGCCTACAGACACAGAGACAAAATGTGACTATAATAGTAGAATAACTTGTTAACATAAATGGTTAAATTCACATTACACAACTTTTGCCCAGATTTCTGTCCCGATTTGCAGTCTGGAAGAGTTGACGAAAGTTCGAAAGAAAATCAGAGCCATTCTGCAGATTTTCGACAGTCAAAGTTGACAGATTTCACAGAAAATAGTGTATTATTAAAATGAATGCTGTCATCATAATCATTATTTATTTATTCAAAAACCCTCATTGTTTGTGATCAAGAAACATTATTGTTCTGATTATAAATTATATGTGATATATTTTTGTGGTATGTAGTTATCTACTTTAATGGAGTGTAACTACTGTATCCACTGGAAATGTAGTAACTTCTAACTTTATTATTTACATCGAAATGTTATCTGGAGGAAATATGTATATACTTAAGTATCCACTTAATCCTTGATTTTTCCTTCTGTGTCTGAAGGGAAGGATGGACAGATCGAGAGTGATGAGGACAGAGAAATGACTAGAACAAGAGATATTGATAAAAGTAAGGAAATAAATAGTGAAGTAGTGAGGGAGGGAGACGTATGCTAGGAGTTTGTGTGATGGCCCAGAGTTTAACACAAAGTCGATAACCCTGCAAAACCTAATCACAATGTGTCTGCAGATTCAGATCAGTGTGATCAATACTGTAGGGGGTACTGTAGTAGTCACAGTGGCTGCGGGAAAATAAAATGCTTTATGTGGGGAGAATCCTTGACAACAAGTTTTTCATCTCCTATGCTAGAATGCCACTTATTTATCTCTCTTTATTTTCTCTTTTGTGCCAAATCTCGCACATCTTACGGTGTTGCACCGATTAGTTGATAAGTTATTCCGCTAGTTGCTGTGTTGAAACTGTGTTGACATTTCATGGATCACATAAGAGTTAAATGACTTTAAAAAAAATTGGGGTAAGTTGTGTCATGTCATGTGTAATTTAATCTTTTGGGCATATGTAAATGATTTGAATAAAAAAAATAAAAAAAAATCTATTTGCCGCCTTTCTATCTATTCTATTCTATCTATCTAATTATATCTATGACCACTGTCATTCAAAGGATTGGGGTCAGTAAGATTTTTTTAAAGAAATCTCTTTTACTCACCAAGACTGGATTTAATTGATCAAAAAAAAAAAAAAAATACAGTAAAAACAGTAATATTGTGCAACATTATTACAATTTAAAGTAGCTGTTTTCCATTTAATATCTTTTAAATGCAATGTATTCCTCTGATGGCAAAGCTGAATTTTCAGCATCATTACTCCAGTCTTCAGTGTCACATGATCCTTCACAAATCATTCTAATATGCTGATTTGGTGCTGAAGCATTTGACGCCCTTAACCTCAGAGTTACCATGTTTGGAAACATGCTTCATTAAATAAATATGGCTTATTTATTCATGCAATAAATTATGGCTAATCTTTAGCCAAATAATGTATTTTTTTTATAAATAGGCAATTCACTATCATGCTGTACCTGATGCATATTTTTTTACCTGGATTTGCTTTGAAAATTATTTTTAAATGTCATATAGAACATTTTCTTTCCTAATATATTGTAACGGCAGCAGCCCCTCACGGACGACTGCTGCCACATATAAACAAAACATAAATAATCCAGGCCTGGTCCTCTCTCTTCCTTCAGTGTTGTCACTCCTCATTTTATGTTTCCGCTCCTCCATCAGAGATACGAGACCGGGGCTTCGCCCAGGTGTCGCTCATCATCAATCACGCCACCGGCCTCGCGCTATTCTCTCATGGCCCTCGGCCTCATGCTGCTCGCCACACTGTGCAAGTCATAACACAATCTTGTTAATAACAACTGTTTTCTTACAAAGACAATAGAAACACTGAGAATTAGCTTAGCCTGTTGCCTGGAGATAAATGTTTTGGTATTTCCACTTTGTTATAATGTCATCCATGTCCTCAGTCTTTTTAATGAAATGCAGTTTCCAGAACATCACACATGAAGTATCGGGTCTGTTGGCTGACACTGTGTGAACGTCTACAGCTTTGATATCAGTCGCCCTTCCACTCAGATTTAAGGCATCAACATTGATTAGGCTGGATGGGCAGTGGGCTTCTCTGTTATCAGGCTCTCAAAGCTTTATCTTAAAGCTATCAAAAAATCTCTATAGTAGTTGCCAAGGCTAAATCCATAGTGTATGTGGTGGAACACAGGATTTAACTGGCAGAAGTAAATGATGTGGCTGAAATGTAGTTTAGGTGGGCTCTATATTCAGAATAGCAAGCTTACATACATGTATACTTTAACTCATAGCCTATTACTTCTGCAGTATATTTTTGGAGTTTGTGCATCTTCCTTATATTTGGTACTTGTTTAACATATGAATTTTCACAGTTGTCATTCGTTCATCATAGGCTAAAGAACACACAGGTCAAAGGACCATGCCAATATGTTAGATATAGTAGTCTGGTGTCGTGCAAGAAACAATCCCCCCCACAGGCTCAATGGAAATATATGTCTACGACGAGGTAGGTAGGTAGAGACACGTGTTGCTACAAATGGATAATCTAAAATGCTATCTAGAAATTCTGCGATATTGCTATATATTTTTTAAAAGTCATTACAAACAGTTGGTACGTACTTTGAAAACACTGTGTCCGAAATCGCCCTCCCCATACCCTTAAATAGGGCACTTTTTGAGGGGAGAGCCATTTTCAGTAGTGTGCGAAACCATTATCGAGTGCACATCATTCAATCCCACAATATACCGCAATAACAACCGATGTACACTCAAAGGCTAGAGAATACCCATAATGCACTGTGACAGTCGTGCCGAATGAATTCCCGCGTCTCACCAGAATATGGCGCCTGCTGCTGAATCATTCATCCATCCATTTCCCAAACAGCTGCTCCAAAGTGGCTAAAGCATAATATCATACAGATTCCTTTTTAATTGATTATTCATTTGTTTAATTAAGGTTTATAAATGCTTGTTACATAGTTTAAGATAAACATTTTAATTACTAATGGAGCTGCCAGTTTGCTAAGTTTCAAATGATTGTTAAACCGCAAGCACAAACTTTGCAAAAGCAGCAGCCACTCCAGCAGTCTCAGTGTTCGAATTCACTCACTCATTTTCACTCACTCATTTAGTGGACTAATCTAGGGAAAATGTAATGAGTGTATATGGGTGATTTTGAACACAGCCAGGGAGTTGGACACAACCACTATCTTCTTGAAAACAAGAGGCACATTGATCAGTGCTCACAATCCCCTTCCTTTTTGGAGCGCATTGATGGAAATGTAGAGCAACAGTGATGATGTGGCTTCAGGTGTGTCCAATCAAGCGCAGCCAGCCGTGCACCATTTTGCTAACACACTCCTTTAGTGCTCATTTTTAGCTGGCTGGGAGGGACGATGGCGAAGTGGGTGGAGGTTTCACTATCTCTCATGATTCATTGTTGAATATTTCATAGAAAACGCTTTCACGATCCCTGCAGTGAACCTCATTAGCTTCTCTCCGCCCTTTTCAGCTTGTGCTCACTGCCTCAGCAGCCATGCAAATTCCCGTCATCATTTCCTAAAATAAAGCTCTTCAGAGCCCCTCACTCAACCATGCAGCAGGTCTTACATAATTACTCAGCCTGTCAGTAGCAACGCTCTGCCGCCGGGCACTGTGTTAGGTTACATCACTAATGCGAATCGTGAAGATCATTTAGATGGCCAACCTCACATTTCCAGTGCCTGATTGTTTTACTCACATTGATTTGTCCGATGTGTCACCAAAAGTGTCTGGGTTTTCAGTTAAGTGGATTTTAAATGGTAACTTAAAAAAGCTTATTTTGAAAATAAAGTTTAAAGTCGACAGGAAACGGAAGTTGAGATTCGTCTTTTCATCTATATTGAGATGTATATCCTAGTAAAATGGCGTCTCGAACAGGAAAGCTGCAGGGTGGGACTTGAGTTTGTGTATTGGGAATTGATTGGATTGTTTAGTTGTTGTCATGGTTTGGTAATTGCTGTGATCACATGTGAGGGACAGGTTGCTGGAGGGATGGAATTATTGTCTAGTCCTTGTGCCCGTGCATTCTTTATCAGAGAAGAGATGATGTTGTGAGGGGAAAGAGAAGTACATTTTTTGATTAATGATTGCAAGGGCACACAAATATACATATACATGTTATAATAAACGCTGCAAAATTCCATACAAATAAAAGTCTATTTTGATTTCAGGGTGACGATAAATGCAACTTCCAAAGAAAGCTTCTTTTGAAATTAATGTTTAATTCTTTACATTTTAAGTGGCTGTCTTATTGTAGATAACAAATGTGCTTGTTGAAACTGCAGATCTCACTTTCATTTGCTTTAAACAAAGTATTCTTCCATCATCTTATGATCATCTCTGATGTCACTTCAATTTATTATTATTATTATATTAAAGCTGTTCAACGGATATGCAATAGCTAATTAGTAGTTTTGTTTCCCTTAGTAAAATAGTACTAACCTTTTCCCTCTTTGATTTTGCTTTATCTTGTCCAAGTGAGACGGTACCACCATTGTTTGCCCCCAATCACAGCAAAAATAATTGCATGATTGTCATAAATGCAAAATTAAGCTGTTTGGACATATTTGGACATACAATGGAAGCACAATGACTTTTAGTGTTTCCATTAGAGCATGTGGATGATGTGTACACTCTCATAGGTAAAGTGTAAAGATCATGTGTCAGACACAGTTAGTGGTATCACATCCCCTCCACAGATCCTCACGTTCTCACTTCTGTATGCAAAACAAAACACCCTGAAAGGGCAACTTTTGTTGCTAACAGTGACACCACAAGTCTATATATTAATATAATTATAAACACAAGCACATAGGGAAAAAGGAACATTTATTGAATAAATTCTTGAGCATTCTTTGACTCTGAGCATCACCTTCGTATGAGCACGCAAGCATATGTGCATTTCACATCGGGGCTCAGGTTAAGCATCTGTCTGCACGCTGAGTGACACGTAACCCAAACGCAGACCTCCGTCGCGCTGTAATAATCCAACCGGCATAATCCACGGCGCCGAGGCCTGAGCACGTGGCTGGGAAGTGAAGGCAACATAAGTGCCTGGGTTAGATATTAAATTCATACATTATTCATGTGGAAGCTGCTGCTCACAAGGATTTTGGCATGGCATTTCCTTTGAAGCTGTCTCCACCAAAGCTGATTAGTAATGTGTAGATTTTTTTCATTTTTTTCCCTGGTCAACGTTTAAAAGCCTGTTGACGTTGGAATTTCCAAACTAGTACAGGTTTTTATGCTTGAGTACTTTTGGAGTGGGTGGTATGACCTAAATCTAGCATGCATGAGTCATTTTATACCACAGTACCAGTTTAATGACATATTGTAATGTCATGTATTTTTTTTAGTAATTAAACCCCAGAATGTGTTATATATTTCATAAGTATGAAGTAATGTCTATTTTCATCGAAAAACTCACTGTGACATATGTGTGTGTGTCTGTGTTATGTATGCCTAGTTAGTATTGCAGAATACAACCCAGCTGTCCCATCAAGATAAGGACTTCCTCATTTGCTCACTTGTTTATTGATTTCCTGATATTCTTCTGTATGAATCGTGACCCAGCAGTGAAGCGCGAGTGTGTAAAACACAGCTGTTGATTGACGGAGTGTTTGTTGTCAGGATGTTTGTTTTCTTGACAGGACCGCTTAAAAACGTATTTGCTTTATCGACAGAATATATTTGCGGTTTTCGGAGTGAGAATACTGGCCCACTGCCCTATATAATATGGCTAAAAAACTCTTAATTCTTATTCTCTGACTACAAGGAATAGTATAATACAGTATAAAGGAGTCATTTGATGCTTTTTACTGAGGGAAAATGACCACCCGTGACTTGTTATAAATATTTCTGAAATTATTATAAATATATCAGTATTTATAGTACAAAAATAAATAAATAAATATATCAGTAATTAAAATGGCAGAGAATGCGAAATTAACATTAAAAGGGCTCATGAACTGCATTGTTTTATTGTTTTATAATGTTTCCTTGGGTGCACTTATAATGTTTGTATGATTTTTACATCAAACATTGTCACAATTTCGAAATAAAATGAATTTTCACACCCTTATTTTAGCCCGCTGATTTGAATGCTCTGTTTTAAGGGGCGTGTCTGCTGTGAGACTTCAGTGTAAACGCCCACTGCTGTGATTGGCTAACAGCTTTGCATTATAGCATTATACAGTATTTAGATTCATAGCATTGTATTTAGATCCTGGCATGAAAGGTTGCAGTGATGGTCATTGTAGCCGATCACAGACATATTGAGTGCATGAATGCAGTGATCTCTTCATTGCAACTCGATTTCTGCACACTAACGAATGCTTTTATCATAACTAACAGTGCTAACACTATGCAAATAAGAGATTCGTTGATTATAAAGTTTTGGCGAGAGCCACTGATAAACTTTGATTCACTTCACAGCTTTAGATAACAGATTATTTTCATCCTACTAAGAGAAACAATGTGAAGTTGACCATTTAGTCACTGATTTGATTTACTGACACATAGACAAAGAACATCTGACTGTACACGAATCATTACATATCACTGGTCACAGACCAGGCATTAGAATTAAGAAAGTTAGTTACATGTTGTCGGATTACTATCAAGTCCTTATCGTAAAAGTCTGTTTGCAAAGCCTGCACCGAAATTGCGACTGATTTTCTAAAGAATCCATAGTGAAATGTACTGAATACAAATAAATAAGGCTTAACTGAGACACATTGTTGAAAATAAATAACCACATTACTAGCATTAGGATCCTTTGGAAGGTAACGTTATGTTTTTGTCCAGTGATCCTGTATTGCTCTTCTCTCCTTGTCATCTCACTAATGCCAATGGCCGGGGCCAAAGTTGCAATGATGAAATGGAGGCAGACTTTCACCTATCTTTAGGCACATTCCACAACGTTCGCTGGACTTGGTTTTAATAAAAGCTGTCTTTGGACTAACAAGGAAGTTTTCAGTTCTGAAACTTACAGGATATTCTTATAGTATGATGACCTCTTATATGTCAAAAGCTCAAGGAAAATTTTATTTCTCAGTTCATGACCCCTTTAACATCTATAAATTTACACCGTTTTTTTTATTTGATTTGAGCCACTTTCAATATCTGACTATGATCGTTGAATCAATTTCAAAATCCAAGTTGTATGTGATATCTGGTCACCTGACCCACATTCACAGTTATATGTTAATTCTTCTCTTAATTCAGAATTATTTCAGGAAAGGTAGGTATTAATTCTCATAGACAGCCATGAGATTTAATAAAGATCAAATTAGACTTTTGTTTTTATTACTTAAGTCATTATTTACTCACCCATTCCAAACCTATATAACAAAATATATTTTGAGATATGTCTGGTTTGTGTGTCAATGGGAACCAAAACTCTTACCAAAATCATAATTTGTTTGAGTAAATAATGAGTTTTCTTTTTTCTTTTTCTTTTCTTTTTGGTGAACGATCTCTTTAAGTTCCCTTTTACTCAGTTTTTTTTTCTTCCAGAAAACAAAAAATAATCCAGTTATCCTCTCTGGAGTTTAAGGAGATATCTCATCAGTGTCTCAAATTGTGCTCGGATTTTCAGAGATACCAATCAAGAGTGTCCAATCAAAAGTATCTGGATCAGAAATATTCAGAAAAACTTCTAATCAAAAACTAAACCCTCTGATCTGTGCTCTCCAAATTAATTTTATAGAACTATATTCTATCAACAATTCTCTTTATTTTTTTCGAAGGAACCTTAGGTGGAACATTTGAGACACACGTGATGCTTGAATGAAACCTACAGTAACTGACACTTCCATTAAGTCTCCTGAGGTATGAAAGATTTTAAATACAATTTTTGCTAAATCATTTAAAAACATGAAAGAGTAGACGCTTGTGTCCAAAGCTTGTCAAATTGTAATGAATCCAAGGCCTAGTTTGGTTAGGTGCCTCTTGTGACGCATCCAGATGAACTCTAGACAGATCTTTCCATCTTTCTGTGGGGACGCAACTGATGGACTGTAAATTGAATTACTACAGCTAAGAGGAATGTGTAATATGACGTAAGGGCAGTCCCGATCTCCATGACATTAGAAATGAATATTGAGGATTCTTTTTTTTTTTTTAAATGGAGTAGGAAATGGGCCTGCCAGTTATATTGATTTCAAGGGAGCACTTCTACGGATGTATAACCAATTACTGTCTGAGCCTCCGAGACTTTGACAAGTCATTGTAACTTCTCAAGCACACATTATATTCTATTGCCCACTAATGCAAAATCTTAGCACACTTCAGTGCTACCTAAGAAGAAAAGAGAGCTCAAGAGCCCACGGTTCTTCCTGTCTGATCAAATTGAGCCAGGAAATATCTGATTTCAACCATCATGATTTCACGTTCTCTTCCTACCTTGAAAGTTACCTTGGTTACACTTGTCAATGCCCTCTGTTTTAAATATCATCAGGCTTCTGCGCTCAAGCTTTATGGATTCATTTCTGTTTGGTTGTATTTACTCATTCCTTCTATATTCTGCCTTCATCAACAATTTAATTGAACGAGGGAAAAGCAGGCGTTCAAGCAAACTGAGCCAAATAGCCTCAAGTGAAGATTCCCCTGTTTCTGCCTTCTAATGTTTCTTTGGCAAAGGAATGAAGAGAGAGAGGACGAGAAAAAGAGAAATCCATTTACAGCGTAGTCCATATGAACAACACATAGACTCAGTTCCAAAACCTAGTGAGCTGCCTGCTGCCTACACAAGCAGCTGCCTTCTAAGACAGCATCCTAACTGAAAAAGAGCTTCATAAGTAACTGATATGGAACGCTCAACTCAATGTGTCATACATATAGTGCACGAATATACAAATAGACAAATAGACACGACTCATATTTGATTTCAATAGGAGCTGGTACTAGCATCTTGCTAAGCTAAGAATGTGATACCCTAATTAGGATAAATATACATATTGCACAATTCTAGGTAAAACTGAGATTTGAATTGTGAATTTATTGCCACGCCCAATAAACCTTGTGAAAAAGTATACTTTTAAAAAAGTTCTTTGTATTAAAAAATAATATACTTTAAATTAAAATGAAATTAATGGAATCTTTTTGGACACTTAATTGCACAAGTTTTTATATTAAATGCAATTAGTTGAACTTTAGAGCTTTGAAATATGGTTGAAGTGAAATGCCGAATGTACTGACAATCATTTTTAGTACACTTGTAAAGTTTGTAATGATGAAGTTGCAATTTAGTACATTCAAAATAACAGACTATATTTAAGCACATTTTATTTTCAAGAAAAAAGCATGAAAATACAGTAAAAAAAATGCTTTTGTGTACCAAGGGAAAAAAACATAAGGTGATTTATTTGATGCAACTACTTTTCTAAAATTCATACACTAGTTGGCAGAGTACAGAGTTTGTTGCAATGCATTCTGGGAACACCGGTATCTATGTGATGCTGCCTTCTGGAACGTTATAGAAGGAATACCATAAATTATAAATGACAAGAATGAAACTGATGAATATAAACATTGATAAATAGATTTTTAGTCTCATATGCCAGATGCGTAAGACATGGAGATGAAAACATTACTCTCTCTTTTCTCTCTCTTTCGATAGGTGGGTTAGGGGCTGCAGGAGGGTTTTTGCTCGGAAATATCCTGCTCAGCACAGAGAGATAGCAGCGCATGCATTGTAATCCTCTCCCTCCCTGTTGGAAGGAGTGACGAGGAGAAGAAAAAGAATAATAATGGTTTCTACAGTTCGGCATCTGCTCATTAATCTTTCATACAGCCTGATCTGCCAGCAGCGGCAACGCAGTGAGATTTCGGGTTACGCTATCAAATCTCAATTTATAAATAGAGAGAGTTATAGAGAGTGTGATGGAACACAATCATTCATCTCTCTTTGAGTGCGCTGCTTTCATTTTTTTACATCTGTTCATGGGTCAGTGTTTCTATTTCTCTGATAACAGGTAATTTGATAAACTGCTGAAAACCACTGGCATGATCAATAGTGAAAACATGAATACACTTTGTACTAATCCTGAAAGTTAGTCTTTGAAGAACAATTACGATTGAGCTTGTTTTTTTTTTAACTTTGTGGCTACTTACAGCTTATTATTCAAACTCATGAAATGTTTCATTTTGCTTTCTAGACCATAGGGTGAATTCAGAGGGTTGTTGAATTCGCCCTATGTTAAAATTAGAGGCAACCACGGTATTTAATCACAATCCAAACAAAAATGCTAGCATGAGCAGCTTTTTTTTAATCGAATTGTATAATTTCAAGATTTAAAGTAAAAAAAAAATTTGATTTGTCAGTACAGACACCTGCACAAAACAAAAACAGCAGACAGACTGAAAGAAAAAGCAAATTCAATCTCTGACAGTAGGTGACGCTTATGGAACAGCACCGGTTTCTTTGGAAAGCAGCTTTCTTTTCTTTTCTTTTTCTTTTCTTACAGCGCTGTGCTTAAAAACACTACTTTATATGGAGGTAAGAGGAAAAGAAAATGCCATAGAAACTTTTCTGAATACAGTCAGTTGCCTTCAGAGATACATTCATATAAACCCCAACCATAATTTAATATTTTTCTTCCTATATTTCGAGCATAGTGAATAGTGAGCTTGTTGTGCCTGTTAAAGTACAGTCTGGAATTAGAGATCGGCCAAAATAAAACTAAAAGCCGCCCGGTTCCTATTAATGGCCAGTTGAGTGGTGCATCTCTAAAGGTGATTATAATGGGATTCAAAAGCGTTAGACCTGCAGGTCATGCAGCAGATCAATAAGCTGATGAAACCAGGGCTCCTTAGCCCCTCTCTCTGTGCGCATGGGGAATACTATCCTCATCTTCCAGGAAACTTGGGAGTCTGAAGGACACCAGAGTCACATGATCAATAACCCGGGCTGTTTAACCAGGTCATACGCTTTTACTCCCTCTCCTTCCTTTTAATCCAGAAGAGCACTGGTGACAGCTAACTCTCGCTATTGATTCATGTTGCAGCTCGTCAAATCACCCATTCCAAACACGCACAGGAAAACACAATGCCACAGATGAATTGCCCTGCTGAGAGAGGAGGCTAGGCCAGCCCGGCATATTTATGCCTCACTCTGAGTGCTGTGAATCATTGTTCAACATTTTGTCTCGCTCTCCAACTGTTGTATTGCAGATGCAGATTTTCTTTTTTGCTCCATTACAGTTTGCACTTGCTCTGGTGACTTTGACAGTATGGAAAAATGGGAATGGTGGCAGGGCCACAATTTAGATGTGTAAAAATACTACATAAACCTTAGGATGAATGAAAAGATGGATTTTTGTAGTAAGACTTTCTAGTAGTAAGACTCAAATCTGATTGATTGATTGATTGATTGATTGTTTGGAATGTTCCAGGATCAACAAAGATGTTGCACTTGATGAAATCACGTTTACCAGTAAGTCTGACATGGATGCTTTGACTTTGAAAAGATACAAAGTGGTGGAATGGACACTTATTCCAGTTAACATAAATTCACCAAGAGGCCTGGACATCTTTATTTGTCTTGGGCCACAGGGTAGGCAGCACAGTTTTGTAACAATTTGGAATGCCATGTAAATTAAAATTTACATGCAGGACTATGCAGGAAAAACACTTAATTTTCCAGAATGCTCTATATTATTGTAAATGATGTCCACTGGAGTCAAGTTAGTGGAGAACCCAAGTGCAGTTTATTTACAAAACATAAAATAAAGGCATAACATGAACATGAACGCTAAACATGGACATTAACACAGGGAAACAATACTTGACAAAGACATGTGACAAACATTAGGGCTTAAATACACAAGACTAATGACTAGACAAGGGACACCTGTGAACAAGGAACAAATGACAACACAGAACACATGGCAGGATCACATGACTAACAGGGAATCACATGACAAAGACATGAAACATGACTGACATGAAACGAAACGTGACAATTATTCATGACAAAACCTGTGTTGGGTCTAATGAAATCCTCCAAATCAAATTCCGGTGTGATATTTTGTGAGGCATTTCTGTCCATTTCCACTCTTCAGTTGAATTCGTAATAGTTTCATTTTGCGCAGCTCTCTCTGAAAATCCAAGCCTTGTGATATTGACCCCACTTGCCTGATACATAATCCAGCTGTGTAACTGTAGTTGGAGTAAAATGAATATCTGCTGTAACCTCAGATAATGCTAGTTATTTATATAATTGCCAACCAAATCTGATCTCCTGCCTTTTATAAGAATTAACATGGCACAATTGAGACAGGGATTTGAGGAAATGCACTGCTTATTTCACTAAGAATGAATAATCAAGAACTTATTCGGTCTCTGACTTAGAATAGGCTTCCGGCGAGTCCACAGATTTCCTATTCCATAAACAATTTAAACATTTGTTTGCCTCTTTTTGTACAAGAAAACAAGCACTTTTCTAATCCTGATATATTTGTTCCTTTATGCATTGATATGCAGCAATGAATTATGGATGAATGAAAAGCTCTTCAACATGGCGCTGTGTTTCTCACCAACATAAAAAGCGCCGTGCCCTCTCGCCCCGTCACGTGCGCACGATGTCGGTGGGAAATAATGACGACGAAATGCAGGGCGAGGGCTGGTCATTTCTGTTGTGACGGGCATCTAAACAACCTGCCGGATGTATTGCTGTAATTGGGGTTAAATGCCCTCAATTAGCAGTGCATTGGCAGAGTTGCGCCGCTCGCTCCTCCATTCTATCTCTCCGTCGCTCCTGCAGGAGAAGAGGGAGGAGGGGGGCAGGTACAGGTGTGAGACTCAGCAGAGTCACTCATGTGGCGCTAACGCTCGCAGCGGTGTGGAGAATGAAGCGGCGGCTCCCTTACAAAATCGATTGCCATATCATCATTGGGTCCACATGCTAGGCAGGAGGGGGTGATATGGCTGCAGATGGTGGAAAGGGAGAAGCATCTTTTCAGCGGTGCCTTCTAATGGGTTTTTCTCTGTGTGAGAGTGTGTGTGTTTTGAGTCTGCTACTTATGAGAGAGAGCTCTTTTATAATCATTGGCCACTATCATGGCTAGAGATGCCAGCGTGAGATTGATTATGAGAGTGACTCACATCGACTTTGATAGTTTTACTATAGTGTCAAACCAAAAGGTGTCTGTGAATAACAGCGTCAATAACCTCCAAATATGTGGGTAATTATGTTTTTGTTGCTCATTAGATGAATATTTTCTGGTCATGATGCAAGGTTCTGGGCAGGGATGAACATTTGCAT
This sequence comes from Semotilus atromaculatus, assembly GCA_031834385.1. Lineage (NCBI taxonomy): Eukaryota > Metazoa > Chordata > Actinopteri > Cypriniformes > Leuciscidae > Semotilus > Semotilus atromaculatus. The sequence continues at coordinate 35,724,773 of JAULUF010000022.1, forward strand.
TAATGTACTACTGAATGAATATAATGGATGTGTACAATAACACACACTAAGTGTCAAGCCAATAAGTTCCATGTCAGTTAATTAGCTTGTTATTCGCAATTTAGCAGATGATTTTCATGCAACTGGCAGCATAATTGAATGGACAGCATTGTTTCAAGACTTGAGGTTTGCACTGCTATTTTTAATTTGGTGAAAGTCACATGAGCTCCACAGCTCAATGACTGTGTTTGAATAGAATATTCCAATATAACTGGAATATTGGTGACATTTTACATTATGTAAGCATCATGTAAATATGGTTGCCATTGCCACACTAAGATATTGCCACACTAAGAACTGCATGACATACTGTATACCTAACATACTGTATATACCACCGTTCAAAAGTTTGAGGTCAGCTAGATTTTATCAAAAAAATATTTAACGTTTTCTATTTTAAAATACTTTAAATGATAAAATATTGTAATTGATTCCTGTGATGCAAAGCTGGATTTTCAGCATCATTACTCCAGTCTTCAGTGTCCCGTGATCCTTTAGAAATCATTATAATATGCTGATTTGGTTCTCAAGAACCTTTCATGGAGACCTTGATACGTTTTTTTTTTTCAGGATGAACAAAGTTCAAAAGAACAACATTTATTTGAAATAGAATATTTTTGTCACATTTTATAACAACAAGCTCTGGAATAACAGGTAATAAGCCTGATATTTCCCAAATGCCTTTATGAATTAGACTCTTGAAACACAATTGGTGAGTCTTACCCTGTCTGGGGTGTATATTATGCTTTAATGAGCCGGGTATGTGTGTGTACAAGCCTAGCATTCCTCATGAGCAGCAGATCGTGCTGAGCTTTCATGCCGAGTGCCAAATGCCTCTCTTGAATACTGAATATCAAACGTATCCTTTGTGTGGACTTCATGATCCTCAGCAACTGATTAAACCTCTTCCCCAGTGTGAATATCCCCACCATGAATATCAGATCGGTAATGACGTAAACAGGATTTATCCTCTTTGGGTTGACTTTGTCTTGTATGTCTATGTGAGAGGATGCCTTGGAAAGCCACCTGCCCTCATTATGGCAAATATTGGGAAAGAAATGGTCCTTGGAGGACCCCTCTAATCATGTGTTATTGATGTCCCATTGAAGCCTAGCTAACCAAGTCCCTTGACAAGGCCCAGGTCAATGAACATTGAAACTATAGAGGTGATTAACATTTCATATATATTTATCAGTGTTACAAACCGTTCGGCTGCATACCGTGATACACTAATATTTAAAAGTTTGGGGCATGTACTATATAATTGTGCATCAAATCATCATATTAGAAAGATTTCTGAAAGATCATGTGACATTGAACACTGGAGTAATGATGCTGAAAATTTAGCTTTGCCATCACGGCAATAAGATTTTAATAATATTTAACAATATTACTGTTTTTACTGTATTTGTTTGATCAAATGCAGCCTGGTGAGCAAAATGGACTTCTTTTGAAAAATCTTAATTATTCAGAAGTGATAACTGTTATCACTATTGTCATATTCTATAAATGTCTTTCTTCAATTGTTTGTTTTGTTTAATGTCTGTTTCCCATTAGTACGGGTTTCAGGGCTCATGTGTAACTTGGAACACACTTTTAGATTATGGAAACGGTAAATAATGATCAAGAATCCATCATGGTCTCTGAGGAGCACTTTGTTTGTGAGTCCTCTGTTATTGATGATTGTGCCTATGGTGAGGATGACGGTTTATTCCGGTCGGAGGGTCAGAGGATAAAAACCCAAGTCTCCCCAGTTGGTGTCTGCTTTAAAAACTCCCTTTAACTAATTGGGCCACCTTTGACCCTGCGATCCCGTTTACTTGCTGATAGTTCCTCCCTGGAGATACAGCCTGACATTATTGGTTCATTTTTTAAGATATTCTGGTCATGGAAAACACCATGCCTCATGCCTGAAGATACCCTCTAATTTTTCCAATACTTTTCTACTCGCTCTATTACTGTGGCTGTTAGTATCAGGGTATGTGAGCAGTGCAGAGTTGCATGATTTTGCCTGGAGCAAGAGGCCTTTTGTTTGCAAGTCAGAGGAGAAACTTTTTCTCTCACTCGTAAGATCGTTCCAATGCTGATTCATCTTGAGCATAACATGTTAATGGAAACTTTATGTAAAAATAGATACATTAAAGGAATGAAAGAATCCTATGAATTCATTTGAAAATGTACTGAATCAAAATATTTTTTATTTAGTCTAATTGACTGTTGAATCAAATAGACTTTTGAATTTGATAAACTTGCTTTTAAATCAAATCAAAATCCAGTAAATTGACTTGAATCGCTGTCAACTGAAGAAATCATCTTTTCTTATTATTAGTAGTTGTTTTTCTATGTTTTTCTTGAACTCTTAATAAATTTATAGCTTCTTCATCGAGTTAATCTGTAAACTTTTGTGTCTATAGACATTGTGTCTTTTGAACTGCAGTTGGATTTAACCAGATGTTAATTTATTCATATTCTTTATGGAAAGGTTTCATTCACACATAACATGTGAGTTAATCAATGTTCCAAAGTTAAAATCAAAGTTAATCAGTGTTGGTTTGTAACATCTACTCTTATTCATTGTGGGTATAGGAAGGAGGAGAGAACTATTGCTGGAGTGACTATTCATTTTCCCCACAACGTCTATATTGCTTTCTCTTGCCTTTACAGTCATGTATATTTATGTAGATAAATAACCATTTGATGCATATTGTATGTATTTTACACAGCAGAAACAGCATTTATTTGATCAAAATTCCAGTATCGTCAGCAAGCTGTAGATTGTGCAATGCATGTGTACAGTAGCGTAGGTAGCTTAATATCCAATGATCTGATTCGTTGACAACTATATAAATATTGACTAAATATCATCAGAAATAGGCAAGAATGAACATGATGTCCTCCATGGTTCCTGTAAGCGCTCGCAATCATTTCAGACTTCAGAAGTGGGAAGTAGGAAACTTCTAAAAGCAGGGTAAAGCAGCAATTTATTATTAATATTAAAAAATTACAGTTTGCTTGACAATAGTTTGATTGTAATTGCCAGTGCTTTAAAGGGGACATATCATGCAAAGCTGACTTTTTCCATGTTTAAGTGCTATAATCGGGTCCCCGGAGCATCTACCAACCCAGAAAATGTGAAAAGTGACAAACAAGTAACTTCGTTTCGGTAAGCCTTTCTCTGCAAGCATGTAAAAAAATAAGCAGATCAGATTTCACTCCCCTTCTGACGTAAGAAGGGGATCTTATCATAATATATCCGCCCCTTAATCTGCACATTTCCACCCACGGCGCCTCCATTTGGTTTAGCAAGCGACAACAGTGTAACCAGTTCTATCGCAATGGCAAAAGTTCGAGCAAAGCTTACAAACTGCTGTCTTTGGCTCCACAGACGAGCACAGGACATAAAGACCTCAGGGAACTGTGTTAACCTAAACAGTAAAAGTTAAACATGATGGTACATGCAAGTCGATGATATGAATCAATGTAACTCCACAACAACTACAAAAATGTATCCACTAACCATTCAGAAACGTCCATGTGCAGTCTAAAAATTGCAACCTATTCCTGAGTCTCTCCTGCACTCCGCTACTGGTTATTTCGGAGATTTTGGATGCGAGAGATTTGCGTTTTTTTATTGCTGGAGTATCCGAAGTTCATGTAAAGGACCGAGCATCTTTCGAACAGAGGCTGGGAGCAGCAGCCATTTGCATTTAAAGGGACATACACAAAAACGGCGCGTTTTTGCTCACACCCAAAAAGGGGGCAAATTTGACAAGCTATAATAAATGATCTAGGGGGTATTTTGAGCTGAAATTTCACAGACACATTCTGGGGTCACCATAGATTTATATTACATCTTGTGAAAAGGGGCACAATATGTCACCTTTAAGGGATTGAGCCGTTTCTCTTGAGCTCTTTTGTGTTTAATAGTGATTGGTAATTGGTTAATTTTGGGTAGTTCTTCACCAGGAATTTAACTAATAAAAAAAAAAAAATCCCCAATGGAGTAGAAATCATAATGACTTTTACAGAAGCATGTCTAGTTGCTTAACAACCTCAGAGTTCTTGGTAGGTCCTGTCAATATGTTTTCTCTGTGGAGAAAATTAATGGCATTTTCATTACCAGAACCGACTGTTAGACTGTATTGGCAAGCATATGTTTCAGGAGGGATGAACATGTGAACGAAAACATTATTTACCATTAATTAAAGAGACTGTGTGGTGGACAACCACGGCTGCGTTTCGTTAATCTTTTCCATTTCCAGTCAGCTTACAAAGAGCAACGAAGCTAAGCTCATTGCAAGTCGATGGCAGCGGTGCTGAGAACAATGTTGTGCAGTGTTGTCAATATTTCATTCTGCAAGGCCACAGTCGCTAGAATTGGCTAGAAAACCTTAATGAGAATGAAATGCTGTCTATTGACTCAGGCAGCCGCAGTGTCAAGAGAGTCGGCTACACTAGACCTCACTCAGTTAGGCTGCGCTCCCAGAATGCAAAATGCCTTATTTTCTGCCCCACCATTTCTTTATTTTCTTCAATATCTCCCTCTGTTATGTCTCACTCGCTCCCTTCCATGCTCCACAAGTGTTTTGTCCGACCTAGTGTATTTATTACACTAAGTTTCACGTCAATACGTTTTTTTTTTTTTTTTATGAATACTTTTATTCAGCAAGGACACATTAAATTGATCGAGAGTGTCAGGAAAGACATTCATTATGTTACAAATTAATTCCATTTCAAATTATGTTCATTTTAACTTTGTATTCAAGTATCCTGAAAAAAAAATATATAGATAAAAAATGTTGATAACACTGAAGATTGGAGTAATGATGCTGAAAATGCTTTGCCATTACAGGAATAAATTGCGTTCTAAAATATATCAGAATAGAAAACATTTATTTGAATGCGTAATAATATTTCACAATATTACTGTTTTTACTTTATATTTGGCAATTAAATGCGGCATTGGTGAGCGGGCAGAAGAGACTTCTTACAAAAACATTTTAATAATCTTATAGGGACCAAATTTGGGATGACATGGTGTCTGCTGCTTATATAGTATGCTCGTAATGATGATTGACAGGACTGAATGTTTAGGCTCATCCCGAACCTACGTTTTGAACTTCATTTAATTGCATTCATGGGTTTTATTTGACTGTTTTAATAAATGTAACCATTTAACCATATTTAAATGGTTCATGTGTTCATTCAACCATACAAAATATTACATAAATGGGTTGGTTGCTAAAATTGTAGGGCAAATGGTGTGAACATGCACTGAAATTGAACATTCATCTATTGGTTTTGGAGATTTTACCACATATCTTCCCTCTCAAACTCCATTCATCCTGTTCACCTCTAGTGTATCAAAGTCATCTGCTATTTTTCTGGAGTATAAATTCCCAAGTCCCCTTTATTGGACTTAATAGGTGAGCACTGTGACCTTCCAGTCCCAGGCTGTGGAGCTGAGAGGTGTGAGGCAGTGGCTCCTCTGTGCAGTTTTAATTAACACTGGCACTGGGAGATTGATGGAAAGAAGACGCGGGTTGTCGGCATGGCTTTGCCTCTGGCAGGGGGTGGCAATTAAAACTCGGTGGCGGCGTAAGCAACAGGATGAAGAGACAATGTTGGGAGAAGAGGAGAGAGCCGGATTAGGAGACCAATAGGATGTCACCTGCCTTAGACTTGTGTGTTTATGAGCTTGACAAGACGTATAATGCTGCAGAAGGAGTATGTTTGAATGAAATGTATTTTGTGATGTGATTAAAATTGTTGTTTGTTCCTTTTTGAAAAGCATGTGTTTATTTGACTAGATGTTCATAAATGCGTTCTATGAGAATTCCGAAATTAGTGTGAATGTGAATTACACTCTTCTCATATACCAGCCCGTTCTCACGTAAATACGTGTCTATAGCACGTAGTGTGTTTTATCGTGTTATTTATACGCGAAAATGAGTTTTTACGTGCATATGATACGCAGTTTTCGCGTGCATTTGATACGCACTTCATTGCATGTAATACACACGCACCCCACACCACTCCTAAACCTACCCTTAACAACCCATGCGTATCCTATGCACGTAAAAACTCATTTTCGCGTATAAATAACACGATAAACACACTACGTGCTATAGACACGTATTTAGTGTGATTGGGTTGCATATACTGTGATGTAAAGAGAACTTGCATTTACATAAGACGTTCTAGGCTGGATATCACCTGGAGATGCCAGGCCTCCTGCTGTTAAAGGATCTGTGTGGGAAGGAGAAAGGCTAATTTTGTGTGATAACGTCCTTTCTTATTCTCTCACGGAGAGAAAGCGAGTGCTCAGACTGATCATGTGCTCTACAGGAAGTGAAAGGGAATCTAATGCATTAGATGTCATTACATAGAGTTCGCAGATCAGCTGGCTTGAATTGAGAGAGATGCTTTAAAGGTGCAGTTCAGGCAATTTAAAAGTAATGTTTTGAATGTTAACATTCTTTCTCCTATCCATGTTTAATATGCAGAGACGGCTGTAAGTACAAGCCATGCGTGGGTTGAGTCTCCTGAAAAGTGTCACTGGGTTCTCATTTCTTAATTGTGCACACTTGTTTCCTGTCCTTGTGTCTTAGCTGTTCCCTCTTAAGATGCCAGTGGGCAGGGATGAAATGTGAGGAGGGAGAGACTAAAGCTAGATGTATTTGTAAAATTAGAGATGCACCGATATGCCTAAACATCATGCAAGTTTTGAAGTCAGCATGAAATGGCAATTCATTTGATCTATTTTCTAAATGCATGTTATTGATCTTATTGTGAACAGTTCATCCATGCTGTGCTATACTGTATGTCAGAGCACCGTCCACGAGGCTATGGCTTTAACCAGAGCTTATTTTCTGCAATAATCCAAAAGCCAATGGAAAAATCCTATTGGGTTGCCTAGGGAACCAGGGTGATGCTAATTACGTCATTACTGCAGTGTTCTATACAGAAGGAAATATCTGTAGATACTCCACTTATTGTGGCTTTGGTGAAGGTGCTAATATAGTAAAAGTGTTGCATCCTTGTTTCTTTTTTTTTTAACAATGCACCTGTATTTAAATTCTAAAAAAATACCGGTAAGCCAAGCTTATAAATGGCTGATATTATAAATCTAAAAATACTTTGGTAACACTTTATTTTGATGGTCCCTTTTGAACATTCTGTTGACTATAAGTAACTATGTAAATTAACTCTCATTAGAGTATTAGTAGACTCTCTGCTTAATATCTGCTAACTCTTTATTGTAATGCTCCTCCAACAGACACTCTACTGACTATAAGTAACTTTTCAACTACATGTCAACTTATTCGGTAACACTTTATTTGAAGGGGTGTGCATAAGACTGACATGACACTGTCATAAACATGACATAACACCTGTCATGAACATGAAGGAGTCTTTATGAATGTTTATGACTGTTGTCATTAAGTGTCATTCGGTAAATTATGACACTTTTAATGCAAAGTTGACATTGTTTAAAATGTCTTTGTTATGACAACTTGACATTACCCAAGACAAAAATGTCTTGATTATGACAACTTGACATTAACAAAGACAGAAATGTCTTTGTTATGACAACTTGACATTAACCAAGTAATCATAACCTGTCAACCTGTCACAACTTTGGCCGTCATGACACCATTATAACTGTGTCATGAATATTTTACTTGTCCTCAAGTAAAGTGGAACACATTGTACTAGTTATAAAGATGTCATTAAGGGTTATTACACTGTAAAATGCTTTAAGTTTTATAATTAGACCTGTTATGACATATTTGTGACAGGTTGACAGGTTATGATTTCTTGGTTAATGTCAAGTTGTCATAACAAAGACATTTCTGTCTTTGTTAATGTCAAGTTGTCATAATCAAGACATTTTTGTCTTGGGTAATGTCAAGTTGTCATAACAAAGACATTTTTTTGTCTTTGTTAATGTCAAGTTGTCATAACAAAGACATTTTTTTGTCTTTGTTAATGTCAAGTTGTCATAACAAAGAAATTTTTGTCTTTGTTAATGTCAAGTTGTCATAACAAAGACATTTTAAACAATGTCAACTTTGCATTAAAAGTGTCATAATTTACCGAATGACACTTAATGACAACAGTCATAAACATTCATAAAGACTCCTTCATGTTCATGACAGGTGTTATGTCATGTTTATGACATTGTCATGTCAGTCTTATGCACACCCCTTCAAATAAAGTGTTACCACTTATTCTAACCCTAACCCTACCAGTCTACTAATACTCTACTAAAACTCTAATGAGAGTTAGTAGACGTGTAGGTGCAATGCTAGACAACCGAATGTGTTAAAGAGACCATCAAAATAAAGTGATACCAATACTTTGTTAAAAAAAAAAACACACTAGTTGCAAGTAAATTGAGTTATCACAACATAATAATGCACAGTATGCACAGGATATTCATTTTAAAATGTACTATAAAATTCCATTGTTCTTAAGTTTCACATCCTCGCAGCATTTAGAGAATTGATAAATCTCTCATGATGCCAGACTTCGATTGATTTCTGGGTCATGGGCTGGATGACGGGGAGCGAGAAATGAGGAAGCATCAATTAGAGTATGAGAACCAGTGACTGGGGCACTATCAAAATATTTCTCTGTGTTTTTGAGAGGCCTAGCTAGCACAATAAAGCAGCATTGGTTTAACCAATGGCATGACTTTTGGGGCTGGACTGTCGTTTTGTCTGGCCAATGGCTGAGGGGGGTGGTGTTCAAGAAACCTGTCAAGAAACAGTTTCTTTGGCTGAAAATCTAATTCTTGTAGTATATGAAAAACAGTATGCCAACAGAGCAGTACTGTATGTCTGAATACATAGTTTTATAAGGACAAAAATAAGGACAAAAAGGCGAAAAGTACCCGATTGACAGAGATTCTGAAGTGCGCATTCAAACAAACACTTAAAACATTACAATGCTCATGATAACTTCCCTTAACTGTACAATAAGTAAATCCACTTCACCAACGCTATAGAAATATACACAGCTACCGCAAAAATGGAAGTTAAAAGACAAAATTCTATAGAAGGTCTATAGAACATACTTTATTAACAGTCAAAACTACTTTTCTACAAATGCAGTACCTGCTATACAGTATGCGATTTCGGACCCAGCGAGTCATTATTTTTCCCATGGAGTCAAGGTTTGGCTTGCCCTGTTGGTGGATGCTAAAAGTACACAAATATTTTCCTGTGACTCATCAGTTTCTTTCGAATATGAAGATTTTAGGTTTATTTATTATCCTAAAAGAGATTTTAAAAGCAAAATACAATGGAAAACTCTCCCTCATCTGTTTTTTTTTTTTCTTCAGTGGAGAGAACATGGTTGTATGTGAGTGCATTATGCTCTGACTTTTCCCTTGTGAGAATGGAGCATTCAGTATGTAGGCTAGTCTCCGCTAAACAAAGATTAGAGCAACCTCCAAGAGACCCCTTAATGCTCAGCGAGTCCCGTAGGTGCATCTGGATTTAGTGGCACTAGCATGATAAAAATCCTTAATTGGCAGCACTAATCTGTGTGTTTTGAACAACAAGCACTTCATTGAGCTGAGATGAGTGACGGGTTGATGTGGCACGACTCTTATTCTGGAGTTGGCCATTGATGTGAAAGCAGGATTAAACTCTGATAGAGGCTGTAAATCTGCTAATATGCTGCACAAGAACAAATTGCTTCTTAAGTTTGTTAGATAGTCAACTCTTTGATCTCTCATTTGTGAAGAGAGGGTTGAACTTTTTGTTTGAAGCAGTACATTCGAATTCACATTTTGTTCACTTTGAGTTAAGCAGTACAAAGAGATGTATAGAGCACAGGCTTTCATTTGAATGTTTTTTTTTTCATTGTCAAGAATTTGGATAAATCACATTTTATCACAGATTTTACACACAATACTTAATGAAAACCAAAACTGCCATTCAAATTTTGGGGTATGTAAGATTATTAAATTTTTTTTAAGTCTCTTATGTTCTCTAAGGCTACATTCATTTGATCAAAATACTTATATATGTGATCAATATTGTGAAAAATTATTACAATTTATGAAACATATTTTAAAATTAAATGTAGTCCTGTGATGGCAAAGCTGAATTGTTTTTACACTGACATGATATTTCAGTGTAGCCCAGATTTTTAAATGGCTTTTAAAGGGACAGTTCACCCAAAATGTAACTTCTGAGTAACACAAAAGTTATTCAGCTGAATGACCAAGTTGATTTTCATATGATGAATGCAAATAGGAACTTGGGCTGTGTAAGGTCTAAAAGGACCTAAAAGGTTTTTTTTCTTCTTGTGGAACACCGAATAAGGTATTTTGAAGAATGTTTAAATTGTCTATTGTCAATGAGGCCCAAAACAAAATTGTAATCTATTAATTTGTTTGTACAGACAAAAAACAAGAACAACAACAACATTCAGACATTTTTTTCAAAATATATTTTTTGTTCCTCAGATGAAAGAAACAACATGAGGGTGATTAAATGATAACAGAAATGTCATTTTCAGGTAACTATCCCTTTAAGTGCTTTTAATTGAATGTACTAGCTTTGACACGTTCAACAGGCACGATCACTGTCCTGAGATTGGCTTCTTCTTTCAAGATTGTCCGTTAGGAAATGGCTTTTTTTTAGGCAGGTCTGAAAAGGCCAAAACCAGACCAATCTAGATAATGTCTATCTGTGAATTAATGCACACTTGTCTTCAAAGAGAACCACAGACTACTAACCTGTGTCATTATCGTAATCGTAATGTCTTATCTTTTCAGCACTGCAATTAACCCTACCTTGATTAACATCAATAACTCTCTTAGAGGACACACAATCGTTATTTTAGATTACTTCAATCCATCACAATCCCCTTTTATTTGCTCATACCCATATTAAAAAGAAAGATGGATGTTCTGCTCACCCTCCTTCCTCTTGAAATGCAGAGCAGGTGGTGTGATTATGTCAGTACTGATGTCTGCTGTCAGCTATAGCTTTAGTTCACACATTTCCCATATAATATAACATTGTAAATAAATCCTACCCAGATCTGTCTGTTCCCTTGTCTAAATAGTCACAGGTCTAAATGTTTCTAACAGGGTTTAATGGAATTCATTGAAATGTTAGACTGTTATTCACGAGTTCTCTGGCTGTCAGGGTGTGTACACACCAGCGCACTATTGTGAGATGAGGGAAAGAATTAAGAGGCAGTTTTTTTCTTCACTGCATGTCAAATTCAGCTTGTGTCCGTAAGGAGGTTCAACTGTGAAAATGTGTCAAATACGTTCACTTTCAGGCTAAATGAGTGTCTGCTGAATCCCTTTGTGCTCAGTGGAAACACTCACCTTCATGTCGTTCCAAACTTTCCTTCTTTTGGAAGATAAAAAGGTATATTTGATGGGATGATGGATGCACTATCTCTTTAAACATTGATAAGTGTTTATGACATCAAGCAAATCCAGAGATTAAGGCAAAATGGTCACTTGTAATGTTTCATGATGGTTGGGGTGCTGACTATGTCGAAGACTTCAAGGCAGCTCAAATATATTGTATACAACTTAGTTATATATTATACTTATATACAACTATAATAATATATAATATAACCACATACATATATACACTACACTCACGTAAAACCATATTTACTATATAGCAAATCTTAACTGTCTTATTTTTTATTTTGTCACAAAATGTAACTATATTATCGCCCAGCTGTATAACATAGATATATGTAAGCAATAAAGTGCAAGAGGCTGTATCGTGTGTAAGTGCTGTATAGTGAATAATTCACGGCTGAATAAAGCACGACGCGAAGCGGAGTACCTTATTGCTTTTATAAAACGGTTGCCACACAATGCAAATATTAAAGCCGAAAAATATGTGTCTATGCAACTTTCATTAAGTAAAATCACTAAAAGCCTTCCTTCCGCTGGAAAAAAAATAGTCCCTGACCGTAAACAGCAACAAAAGTTACATTGATTATTTCGCCAATAGATGGCGGCAAACACTGTCTTAATGAGTGAGTCAGTCAGTCAGAGAAGACTTTTACATTGAAAGGACTCAAACTTGTGATCACGGAGAAAGAAGACGCAACTGACAAATGACACGTTAGGGCTTGGAAAACCCCTTAACTGTTAAAGGTTGTATCAGTGATTTCAGGCCCAAAAATGAATGTCTAATCTTTCCTAACGATCCGCTAGCTGCCCGCCCCATAAGTAGGCTGTCAAAAAAAACGCATCTCTGTAGGCCTGAAATCACTGATACAACCTTTAAAAAGACAAGATATCGCAGCGGACATTCAAACTGATTTTTTTTTAATTATGAATATAGGACTGACCTGAAGGAAAATGCTATGTCCACTGTAAATGCAGGTACACTCGCATACTCGATCTCTCACAATACTCTACTCTAGCTTTAATTAACAATATCAATGAGATCAAACATGTGTTTAAGATGCTAAGAGCGGTTGCTAGGGGTGTTGTGTAGTGATGCATAGAACCGTTGGATATCGTGAATAAAACACAGCTATTGACCAATTAGAATCAAGGATTGGAACTAACCGTTTAATATAAAAGTATATAACTTTATCCGCATACATACATTTTACTTGCGTTGGGCAATGCTATCTAGACTGCTAAATCTCAACTGCTTTATTGTTTATCTTAAAATGTGAACTAAGTTAGCTGTAATCTGCTAAATGCATGACGATGCACCATGATTTTCTGTAGGATTGCTTTAAAACAATGTGTATTGTAAAGTGCGCTATACAAATAATTTTGACTTGACTGGAACAGAACCTGAATCTCTTCCTTGTATAAGAAAGTAGACCTAACATGCTGTATTCAGACCATGTTCCCTTCAGCACAGTGTTCATGTGATTACATCACCACTTCATTCACCAGAGGGGCCACAAATGAGAGGAGATGAGACACTGTTCACACAGCTCACCAAAGGTCAAGGGTCACGGCCACCGCACACTCCAGAGCAAAAGTCCATTTCACCCTCAATTCTATTCACAGGAAAAGTAATTTAGTTGATCCAATCCCAAGCCAAGAAATGTCCTATACAGAGTTCATTTACAGGTAAAACCCTGATGTAGACAAGAATTGAATAGAGCTTGTCACATTTTTATATTGAGGTTCCTTCCTTGGGGTTTTGAAATGCAGTTTACTATGTTAGTGCTATGTGTAAATTGCTGCTTAAATCACCTGGAAATTCAACAAGCCATCCAAATAAATTTTCACAAAACATCAACATCTAGCTTTTGAATGATTACATTTCCTTTCACTATTCAGCTTAGAAATTTTTTTTTTGCCTTGCAATGAAAATTTCATCGAATTGAATGTGCAGCCACGTAGCCGACAGACATTTTATGACTGTAAGCAAAGAGTGTGCTCCTTTAACAAGTATAAGACGGCTTTTGCTATTTGAACTCAAAGAATTTCCATATGTTTATCTCTGAGAGACTAACAACCCTCAGGATGTATTATAACCGGAGGAACATTTGTTAATCTACTGACGGGAGCACTGGCATAAAAATCATACCATGACGTTCTGGGCTTGTTTTTCGCTCCAGCTGAGGCTTAAAATGCTCTGCCTGGTGTTTGACAACATTAAAGAGGGCATGTTTTGAGCAAAAAAGTCTTCAAACGTGTGAAGCCTTTTTTAAACAGTCCCCTTTTTGAAAGCTCAAAAGATTTAAACATGCTTAGCACGCAATATACTTGAACAGTACATAGAAGCGTTTTAAAAGAATCTTATTAATATTGAGTCCGGGGAGAGCTGGATGGAGCGGAAATCAACAATGAAGCAGTGTAAGAGAGAGTTTCAGGCCGTTCATGGTCTTACCTTACAATGATTTGCTGATCATGGACGTGATAATATGCCTTGAATACGAAAACATTTGGTTTTCTGTCACGTTTTGAAAGTTTTGGGGAATTATGCTCGTCACCAAGCCAAAGGGTTTTGTCGAAATTGGTCTATCTGCGAAACATCAGTTAAAATGGTTTAAAAATCCTAACTAATAACAATCAATATCATTCTGCACCTTCTGCCAGTTTAGAACTGTCACATTATACATTATAGCTGTGAAACTTTGCTAAAAAATAATATATGTACTGTAATATTATTTATTAATATATTTTTGTGCTGGGGTCGGTGTAAATGTTGGCAGTGCATATAAAAATCTGAACTGCTGGCCCGAATTCTTATTGTTGAACCCTATGGAGTGCAATCACAAAATGTAATGCTTGATAATGCATCTTAATACACACTTGCATCCGCATGCTGATATGCTGAGTTTGACCATCAGCAGTGCAAACGTTCATGGCTCCAGTCACCACGGGCACTCACCAAAGGTGTGAGAGCTGTCTTTTTATAGAGACGTGTTAGTGTGTTGATTCATTCACACCTACAGTGTGGACTCCTTTAGTCCTGGCACACTGGCTATGGGCCGGCCTTTTGCCTTCGATCCAACATGCTGCAGAAAGTTGAATGTGAACACAATCTCAGTCCAAATACGCCACAGTGCTGTAGGACATTTAAAGGGATAGTTACCCCAAAATGAAAACGGTCATAATTTTCTCACCCTCAAGTTCCAAACCTGTATGAATTTCTTTCTTATTTTGAAGATATTTTGAAAAATATGGGTAACCAAACAGTTGATGGACCCCATTGACTTCCATATATCAATATATCAATGGGGTCCATCAACTGTTTGGATACCGACATCCTTCAAAATACCTTCTTTTGTGTTCAACAGAAGAAAGAATTTCATACAGGTTTGGAACAACTTGAGGGTGAGAAAAATGTTTCATTTTTGGGTGAACTATTAATAACCCTTTAACAAGAATCTATTACATTTTACTTCACAATATCCTGTGATGTTGCACACCCTTGTCTTTAGTTTAGTTTTATAGATTTTGGTCTATCACGCAGATAAGAGCTGTACTTATAGGTTATAACTGTCACCTACATAGAAAATTGTCACTGAAAAAGAAGGAACAGATTTATCTTGATGAGACTTTGGCTAAACTCAGCCTTCTTCTTTTTCAGCTTTCTTTTGCGGCCACAACTCCTGTCCTGGCAGACAGGAAAAAGTATCCAAATTTCTTCAGGACGGTCCCGTCAGACAATGCCGTGAACCCCGCTGTGGTGAAGTTTCTCAACTTTTACAACTGGAGCAGAGTGGGAACCTTGACCCAGGATGTCCAGCGCTTTTCTGAGGTATGTTGAGGAAAATAACCTGTCCTCTTTTTGAATGTATCTTGAATCATGATATTGTGGCTCAGCCTTCAAACTAAAATGTTATCAATGTTTGTGGAGAGTAGATATTATGTTTTATGTCCTTATTCTTGGAGTGACTAAATGAAAATGTAGTGACTTTAACACAATGGAAGTGAATGGAGCCAATCCGTAAACGCTAAAATACTCTCTGATTTTAATAGTATAGACAATATGTGACCCTGGACCACAAAACCAGTCTTATGGGTCATTTTCTTTAAATTGAGATTTATACATCACATGAACGCTGAATAAATAAGCTTTCCATTGATGTATGGTTTGTTAGGATATGACAATATTTGGCCGAAATACAACCTTTTGAAAATCTGGAATCTGATGGGGCAAAAAATCTAAATATTGAGAAAATCGCCTTTAAAGTTGTCCAAATGAAGTCCTTAGCTATGCATATTACTAATGAAGGGAAATAAATAAAATTTACACCATTGATTTACCACAACTAAACCTTTATACACACAAAAAATCTCATTAAAATAGCCTATTTGTAATGCGATCTGGGCAAACCCATCTGCTGTCGCGCTGGTACGGTTTCAGTAAGGTCTAAAAATAGATCAAAAACTGACATTCTTGTCAAAATTGGGTTTTCATTAAATTATTATTCTATAACATCTTGTCTATCCTCTTTGAATATATCTTGGGAAAATTTACACGTTTAGTGCAGAAAAATTGCGATTTATAGTGGCAAGCTGAAAAGACTGTCTTTCACTTTAAGAACACGCACGGAGAGAGAGAAAAAATCATCATTTTAATCAATGAAAGAAAAACAGATTTGGAAAACAGATTATCAAAACCTGTAATAGGCTATGTCAAATTTCACCATGTGGTGGCATTTACCAGATCGCATCACATTTCACCAGGAACATATTTTGAAGAGATCCACACATTGATCGAATTCGTCGTCTTCCAGGGCATATCCTTTGCCAAGCCGGCCTCTGGACATTCTGTATCATCTTCCCAATCATTTTCGAAAAAATAATTTACTATGTTCGTTACATTATTGCTGTCATTAAAGTTTAAATTGAGTAAACGCGCTATCTCAGAATCCATGGCTTGCACCGTAACCATTGCGGATTGTGTACACTGTGCACGCGAAGAAGTCGCCAGCCAATGAGAGGCGCTGTAGCAGGCCGTTGCTAAGAAGAAAACTGTTTTTTTTTACATGAGAAAGTTTTGTTTTAACGCTCTCTATTGGCTTACTGCTCTAATGACGTTGTGGAGAGTTATGAAACCGAAAGTGGGAAATCTAAGTTTGACAACGATACCAAACTTAGCAGCGAGCGAAGTTTTTTAGGCGTGTTTTCTGACTTTTTTTGCGCGATTTTGCTGCATCCACTCACAAAAATATTTTTTATATATATTTACGGTAGGAAATTTACAAAATATCTTAATGGAACATGATCTTTACTGAATATACTAATGATTTTGGCATAAAAGAAAAATCGATCATTTTGACCCATACAATGTATTGTTGGCTGTTGCTAAAAATATACCCGTGCGACTTACGACTGGTTTTGTGGTCCAGGGTCACATATGAGACAAGACATTGACAATATGAATTTTAACATGATTTCAATGTGAATAAAATCCCTCACCCTTTCTGTTTAAAGTTATATCCAATATAAAAAATTTGCCATGACAACTTAACACCTAAAACCCTAAAACAGACGTGAAAAATATCAAGAACAACTTTCAAGTTTTAACAGAAAAATTATTTCAAAAGTTTTACATGCTTTTAATTACACCGGTAATTGGGCTCATTCACTTCCATTATAAGTGCCTCAATGCAACCTAGTTCCCTTTCGAGGGAACTCGAACTGCGTAGAATGACACTTTGGGGGAACGCCCCTCAGCGTAGCGCCTCTGAAGTATGAATGAAACTAAGCCAATCTTGATTGTTGTTGCGTCATGACGTAACGTGTGACGGCATATGCGGAAGCTACAAAAGGACCCCGGCACACAACAGAGTTAGCTTTCTGTTCTTCAGCAAGCGCTCTCTGTATATTCGAGCAGCTCTTGAGGGTGGGCTGCTTGCGCGGATTGTGAGTCATTTCCAGTCCGTGTGTTGCGCTCCCGCCTGGCCATTTTTAATGAGGATGTCCCGTGGTGCGGGACCCGCATCTGCTGAGGAGGCACGGCAACGCTCTTCATGGGGCTCGCAGATGGATCTGACAGGGGATCCCGAGGCTGCTAAGGCACCTTCTTGGGATTCATCTGCCAGTTCCGATGATCTCCCTCCTCATGCGGAAGCCCGCGCTGCGGCTTCTTCCGCACAAGTGGAGACCCCGATGCTTGAGCTGTCTGCTTCCGAGGAAGTAGACGTGCTCAGCATTGAGGGTGGGGATTTTGGGGACGACTCGCCACCCCATGTCCCCGCATATGAGGAGCTGGTCGAGGTTGTCTCTCGTGCAGCTGTCCGTCTTAACATCAGTTGGCCACATGCGAGGACATTCCTGCAGCACAGAGAGCAACCTCACCACCGGGGATTGCCGTTCTTTCCCGATTTACAGATTTTCCCGAGTTGTGTAAATCGTGGAACAGACCTCACTCTTCTCGCGTGTCCAACCCCCCTGTGTTAAATTATAGTAACAGCTTGGGGGCGCGAGAGAACGGTTACGGGATGATGCCTTGAGTGGAACAGCCGCTTGCCAACTATTTATCCCCCGAATTTGCATCATCCCTGAAAACCCCGGTGCTGCCCACTAAATCCTGCAGGGATACATCATCTTTAGTGGGCAGGGCTTATATGGCTGCAGGTCGACCTTCTTTAAGACATTGATGAGGGCAAGTGTCCAACTCCCGAGGATGTCGCGGAGTTGAGGAAGGCTGCAGACCTGTCTCTCCGAGTCACCAAGGAAATGGCCCGTTCCAATAGTGGCGATGGTGGTGTCGGAGAGGCACCCATGTTTGAATTTATCGGGCATCAATGAGAAAGACAGAGCATGCGTTCGCTGGAAACTGATGCATCCCGAAGCGTGCTTGACGGCGGGAAGGCAACATCGATTTCCTGCGGGCTCCGCGGAGGAGGCGACCTCGATCGCAAACAGATCCACTTCCACTGGGCCGAACCCATCACTTCAAGGTGGAGTCACCATTCCCCGGGCCTCAGCCCCTGCTTTGACAGGATGTTTGCTCCCTGATTCTGAGCTCCCTCCACGAGGAAATTGTACAGCCTAAAATGGAATGTTTTCACCACATGGTGTGGAGAGTGTGAGGTGGACCCAATTAACTGCCCAGTGGCTTCAGTGCTGGAGTTCCTCCAAGATCGCTTCTCGGCTAGTCTTACCCCATCCACACTCAAGGTGTATGTGGCTGCCATTGGGGCTTTCCACACTCCTCTGGGTGATGGACCTCTGGGGAGGCAGCAGTTGGTCATACGTTTCCTCCATGGGGCTTGGAGGATGAGACCTGCGGCTGGCCGAGGCCCCCTTCGAACCTCTGGAGTCGGCTGAGGCCAAGATCCTTTCCCTAAAGGTGGCTTTTTTGCTGGCCATTACTTCTCTGAGGAGGGTAGGAGATCTTCTGGCGCTCTCCATCTTGCATCCTAGGCTTTTCATCCTCCACCTCACATGACGGCGGATGAGGAGAGACTTCATCTGGTCTGCCCTGTCAGAGTTCTTAAATTATATATTCAGAGGTCCTCTTCATGGCGGAAGTCAGACCAGTTGCTAGTGTGTTTCGGGTCACCCAAGAAGGGGCTTCCCGCATCCAAGCAGACCATTAGCAACTGGATTGTCCAAGCTATATCTATGGCCTACCAGGTGTGCAGCTTGCTTTCACTTTTGGCCGTGAGGGCTCATTCAACCAGAGGCATGGCGTCTTCTAGAGCCCTCCTTTTGGGGGCCCCGATCCAGGAAGTCTGCGATGCAGCAGGATAGGCCACCCCTCACACTTTTATTAGATTTTACAGCTTGGACATTCCAACTACACCTGGCAACCTTGTGCTCTCGTCCTAAGTATGCCTGTGCGCAGCTTCACACTAGGACAGGCAGGGCTCGTTGTGGCATAGTGGGTATTCATTCCCCCAAAGTGTCATTCGAAGAAGTTTGAGTTCCCTCGAAAGGGAACATCTCGGGTTACGACTGTAACCCTTGTTCCCTGAGAAAGGGAACGAGAACTGCGTCCCTTCGCCACGCCTTCCCCTGCCTGGAGTACTTGCTTCATCACAGAAGCTAACTCTATTGTGTGCCGGCGTCCTTTTGTAGCTTCCGCATATGCCGTCACACATTACGTCATGACGTGACACCAATCAATATTGGCTTAGTTTCATTCATACTTCAGAGGCGCTACGCTGAGGGACGTTCCCCCAAAGTGTCATTCGACGCAGTTCTCGTTCCCTTTCTCAGGGAACAAGGGTTACAGTCGTAACCCGAGAAGGTTTTTTTTATTAATTTTTTTATTTTTTAAAGAAAACAAAGGTACATGTCTAAATTATTTTTGTGGTATTCAACGTTATATGCCAACTTGTATTGAAGCAACCTGGTATATTCCTTTAACTGATTCCTTCTCATTGGGAAAATTAAGTATTGTAGAGATATAGACATATTATATTCCTCCACATAAACAGCTTTACCTGCCCACCACGTTTTGGAAGAGTGCTTCTCAGAAATATAAGACCTATTGTTTTCTGTTTGAGAGTGGGTGTGTATCATTTTCCTTCTGTTTGTATTTCATATGAATAGACCCAGTAAGATTTCCCTGTGGAATTGAGTGTCGATCTCATTTCAATGACTGAGCTAGACGTAGATTGAATTGATTGGTTGAGACATTTATACATAACCTGATCAGGAATCGTGTCGTGTGTGTTTGTGTGTTTATTGTAAGCCTCTGGAAATTCCTTCCTCCAATGGGACATGTAGCTGAAACCCTCCAGGGGCAGAGAGACATTAGCATCTCTTTCTCACACGAGTGCTCCATAGTAACCGTGTGCTGTCGGAGTTCAAAGTATTCCTCAGGTGATAGATCTAAAACCTGGATCATCATTACAGATCCGCCTAGCCATGGATCAGTGGTACTGCTAGTGCTAGCAAATCCTGCTGGTCTGAGAACTATAACGCTGACACTGCAGTTTTATGTTGCTGATAGAAACATGTGGGGAAAAGGCTCACAGTGGACTGTTTCAAGCTGAAATTAAATAATATTTCTTGTTAAAAAAATTTGTTGTCAGTTCACACCAATATATTACATTCGCCAATATATCTGTGATGCTAGCTATATAGGATGCTAGCTTACTATAGGACTCATGGAAGTTATCATAAATAAACAAGTTCTTTACAATTTATGAGACGAAGCTGACATACCATGCTTGTGACATGGAAAATAGCTGGTGAATTATATAAAGAGCATGTTCAAGTTGAAGGCTGACTTTGATTTTGCCGGATAAAACAAATATCGGATAAAATGCAGCGACACGGCTGTAAATTATTGATCAAGGTCTAAGCTGTGTTTTTACAATATTTGCAAAAGGAAATATGTAGTAAACTAAATAAATGCATTCCAGGTGTGTCAAAAATAAAGTGATTGAAAGTTTGTAGCTCTGTATTTGAAGATTTAATATTTTCTTTTACCAATGCAAATTGCTCTCCTGCTATTCTCGTAGACTCCCAGGAAAGCACAGCATTGAGTACCAAGAAGTATAACTGTCCGGTAGTGAATAACTAATAATTGTAATTATTTATTTTTATTTATTATTTATTGATTTAATAGTTATTGATAGTTTTAGCATTATAATTTAAATTAGAGGTATATTCTTTAATTTATATAATATATATACTGTATATACATTATTTCAGCACCTATTTTCCCAGTCTGTCAGTAACGCTCTGTTTAGTTCCTGTCTCTATGAAGCCCCTCCTTTCGATTCGTCGGCTGGACCAGTTTGTTGTGATTAATCAACAGCTTCGAGCGTGTTTCGGAAATGTCACGACCCTTACCATAATCACGAGTTTCACTAATTTCAAGTTTTTTACTAAAGTAATGCAACCAGGCCTTTTTTGCATTTGCCTATAGGGTGGAAATATTGTGTCGTGTACGTTCTCGGAAGAAAACTCAAGACTACAATCGAGGCATTTCAGGGAGTTCAGAAACAGTGCGCACTGAAATAGATAATAACTCCATTTGGAGTGGACTTTGTGACTTGTAACTTTGCAACATTACACATACACACTTAAGAAAGATGAAAATGTACAACAACAAAAAAGGATACAGGATTCCTTTTAGAACATTCTAGTGAAAGACTCGGATTAATAAAAAACAAACAATTATATTTTATTTTTTAAAATTAATGTCAGGCAAAGTTGTCTCAAGAATCTGCACATTTATTTATATTTAAGTAAATACTATAAATAAATAAATAAATAAATAAGCAATAACGCTCTGTATCTGAATGACCAAACTGCATTGTGCTCTTGCCTTTGGAGAGGTAAGGAGCTCCAGGATGAGTTGTGCAAAGTGTAAATCCTTTTATCTTTTCCTCTGGATGGAGATGCTGAACAGACACTGATCCCATCAGCATCCTGCCTGAGGAGGGCACTGGAAGCCTGATTAGCATACCAGTGTCACGCTCTCTCACCCTCAGCGGTGCCATATCGCAGGATAGCTGCCTGCCCTGTGTGTGTGTGATGTGAAATTTCAGGAGGAGGTGCATCTGTTGTGTCACACAAATTAGGAGGTGTGGATCTAGAACCTCACTTGCTGGCCTTTTCTTGGAGACTTGGGTTGACTGCTAGTGTCACAGAGGATTAATAATATTCATCTCAAAAGCAGAAGTGCTTCACTCTAATTGCATATATGGAATCCTTTCTTTAATACTAGGAATAAACAATGAGATTGTTTGAGTAGGATTGTGTGTGTGTGTGTGTGTTTTGTGCATGAATGCTCTGGTTTTCTGTCTCAGCTTGTTCCAGTGAAGTAATTTAGCACCTGTCCTGTCTGCTGCTTGATATCGGACACATTGCAGGAGGCTGTCAGTGTTTTGCCTGAGTGTCTATCAATAAGTGGATTAAGGGCTGTTCACACTCCCGCATGAATCACACACCAGTATGCTGTTTTACAGATTAAGACCCAATCCCCTTTTTATGTGGTAAAAGATTAGATGACTTGCGCCCCCGATGAGGAATTAAACCCATTTGTCAGGCCTCGCACTTTGAGTAGGATTGTGAGCGTTTGTGTGTTTTTGTGTATCTATCTACACATAAATTGCTGTGCATTTACAGTAGTTGTAGATAGATGATAGATTTCCTATTTATCTATCTATCTATCTATCTATCTATCTATCTATCTATCTATCTATCTATCTATCTATCTATCTATCTGTCTGTCTGTCTGTCTGTCTGTCTGTCTGTCTGTCTGTCTGTCTGCCTGTCTGTCTGAAATGAAAAATTAAGTGCATTCATAATATGAATTTAAATTTAGATGAGAAATATGTACATTGTAAATAACATATGACCATATATATTTACTATGTAACTATTCTTATTTAAATTAAGAAAAAAAAAATCGTATTTCTTATAAAACTCTATTTTATACATATTAATAGTTTGAGTATTATGTACTTTGTTCAGAAAATTGCCTAAAATGTTTCTATAGCTTTATCTTTGTCAATTATTACACATGTAAACTAAGGAAAATGAATGATAATTAAAATCGTATTAATGTATATAAGTTAAACGTGACCATACACGTTCCCTATATCTGAATTTCTGAGAGTATTTAATCCTTTGCCTGCATCCCATCCAGCGTACAGCAGTAATTAAAAGCAAATGTTTACACAGGTATTATGGTTTGTGTGACTATCTCACTTGCGTCAGACCAAAGGTTCTTCTCTCTCTCTGTCTCTCTCTCTCTCTCTCTCTCTCTCTCTCTCTCTCTCTCTCTCTCTCTCTCTCTCTCTCTCTCTCTCTCTCTCTCTCTCTCTCTCTCTCTCTCCCTCTCTCTCTCTAAATGTGTGAAAATTAAACGAGAATGCGAGTGTTTTAAGCAGGTCACCATATGGTTTCTCTACTGTACATGCTCTGTCCTCTTTTACACCAAGGTGCTCCATTAGTGACCTATTGGACACACTCCAGCAGCTTCAGTAATGGGGCTCTATTCAGGTGTACGCGTACGTGTGTGTGTGTCTGTCTGTCTGTCTGTCTGTCTGAGTGTGTGTGTGTAATGAAGTTTCTGCTTGTTTGATCACTGATTAAACATTCAGGCAACACAAGCACAATCGGCTGGCTCAGCCAAGCTAATTGCATTCCCTAAGGAGATGATCCAAGCACAAGTCATCCAATCCTCCTTTCATGGATCGGACCTCATGGGCAGTCCTATATCTGTGCAGATCAGTTTGTGTGCGTGCGTTGACCATTGTTTTGTGCTTTCTGCCTGTTCGTGTCTGTTTCAGTTTAAAGACTAATTAAACCTGTGCTATAAATAGATGCATATGTCTTCTCGGCCTCAGCGGTGCATTGAACGTGTTGGCTTTTTCTCGCTCTTTGTCTCTGTGTTGTGTTTGACTTATCCTGATGCGTTGGCTGCTCCTGAGGACATAGGAATCCCGACACTATACTGCACAATCCAGAATAGACTTGTCCACAGTTACATCAGGCTGAATGTGTCTTTCTTTCGCATCTGTCCCCCAGAACACAGGTGCATGAGGCCAGTGGGAATGTTGCAATACAAAAATAACACATGGACCAAAATTGTGCATATAGGACATCTATCTTTAAGCATCAAGGGTCTCTTTTCTTGTCTTTGTTTGTTTTGAGTGTCCAGGGTATCTTGAATAGGAAAAATGTGCATGTACAGTATGTTTACTTAGCTGTACTCTGGGGACAAGATTGTCCCTAAAAGCTCCCCTTGGGAATTTTCTCAAATGTAAAATTATAAATATTTTAAAGTTAAGGTGGGGTAGGCTAACATTATAATTAGGTTTATAATTAGCTGTATATAAAAGTCTATAATGCGGTCTGGTCTGTCCTAATTTAAATAAGGTGTTAAAAAAACTTTTGGATCCCGAGGACCCCAAAATATGGGGACTTCCTTAAAAAGTAATGGCATATATTTAATATAATTTTTAAACATAAATTAAGAGATAAAGGTAAAAAGTAGATAAAGGTATTGTAATAAGGAAAAGTAGTTTCAAAACCAGTAGTTTCTTATATAGTGTGTATGTATATATATATAATTTATTTAGGGTTTTTTACTAGTTGGTTGACAGTTTTGTAAATACAATAATATTACTGAATAAAATGGTTAATCTTTTGCCAGTCTTTAGTAAGCAAAATAGTTACCTTTGACTACTCTAGAACAACTCTGACACTTTAGCAATGTGCTTTAAACCACTCAAAATAATTCTAGTATTGTGTAAAAATTTAGTTAACATGATTGAAAATCAGACATGCCTAATAAAAACGAAACATTTAAAAAACAGCTCAATTAAAAAATAAATCTCTGAGCATCCACTTCTACTATAAGTTATGTTAAATAATGTTAAATAATAATTTATGTTACTTTGCATCCTCAGTGCCCATATACAGATGAGATTTGTCAGTGGCGGGTTACACTATCAGGCCACTGTCCTCTGTCAGAGCTCATTGTGCCGTCAGCAGACAGAGAAGATCCCGGCTGACACTCACACACCTTCCTATATATCTCCAAACACAGCCAATCACAGACTCGTGGCGCTCGGTCTCACGGGGACCTGAGCAGTGTGCAAAATGTGGCTGATGATGGACTGCTGTGGGTTTAGAAAAAGAGGGAAAAATAAGGCAGCGACACAACAAACTGTGACCCACGCTAGTCCTGTTAATTCATCATCTACGGGACTGGCAGCTCTAAAGAGAACATGTTGCTGCTTGGTATCATGATGACTGGTTGATATCTGTGATGCCGTGAAGAAAAGGATCACTTTTGGAAAGTGTGGAGTGTGGCTAATGCTGAGGCTAAAGCTAATGCTTATACCAATTAATTAAAATTTGATCCAAAAACATGGTATTATAATTTTTTTTTTATTGGTAAAAATAAAGCTAAAATGAAAACTGCTAATATATAAAGCTAATTCAAAATCAAAAATAAAACTAATAATACTAATACTGTAGTAGTATAATTAGTTTTATTTTTGTATTATTTATGATTATGGTATTTATTCATATTTTGAATTAGCTTTAATTTTGATATTTTCAGTTTTCAGTTTAGCTTTATTTTTATTTCAGATTTAGTTTGAGTAATTTTAGTACTTCTACTTAAAGATACACTACAGCTGTGTCCCAATTCAAAGGCTCCATCCTTTGAAGGGCGCATTCATTGAAAGGTCGTTTGCGTCACTGCAACGAAGGCTGTCCCAATTCGAAGGCTCCTTCAGATGCAGCCTCAAAATGCCTCCTTCGCTTCCCGTAAAAATAAAGGATACAACAGATGGATCCTTCGGGGCCTTGCCTACCCCAAAAGATTGATGATATATTGACTCGTTATTTAAATTTGATTAATTTTGAACCAAAAAAAGTTACACAGTGCACCTTTAAACATATTTCAGTTAGTTTTAGTTTTAGTTGACGATAACAACACTGCCAAAAACACCATATTATCTACACACTGTCAATATACGTGACCTAAAATGTTTTGAACCCTTATATTTTGGGGGGTTAGGGTTATAAATAGGTTGTGTTGAAATATGGACTGTGGTCTCCTTTGGAAACCTTAAGCTGTAGGCATTTATGGCATACACAGTTTGTATATCTGGGTGAGATGGAGAATAATGTCTGGTTTATGGTAAATTAGCCTGCAGAGCTTCTTTACAGCCAGTATTGTGCTCTTATGTCTCTCTAACTGATTTATGTGTCTTCCTGTTTTTCTCTGGGTTCATTTGACAGGTCAGTGCATAAATGCATTATGAATTTCACATCACATCATGCTCATTTCTCCTCAGCTTTAGGACAGCTCTCAAATCCCATAATCCTTTGGAGCTCCTTTACTACAGTGTGCCTACCCGTCCCTCTCTGTGTCTCTTTCTGTCTCTCTTTCCTCTTGCTTAAATCAGGGGATCTCTTGTGCTCACACACAAGCACACAGTTATTGCGTTTACATGCTCATGAGATCCACATACACATATACCCACACAAACAAACACACACACTTGCTCATGTGGAAAGGGATTTCCAGGATCTGCCAGCTTTAAGCTACAAATATGCGCAACGCATCAGTAATCAAGACAATGTGGATCAGCCAGGCTTTTCAGGTAACGTCTGTCAGAATGAGTTCAGGTTTCTGCCAAAATCTGACACCGTTTACTCCTGGTTTGCGCCTCGGGTGATCTGGTCACAAGTGGTCAGCCGAGACAGATCGACAGATCTTACCAAGTGTTTAAACAGGTTTACATCTGCTATTACGTATTCGCTGCTTAAAAATTTGGTGAAATATTTGTGTCAGGATTTTTTGTGGAATAAAAAGGTCAGAAGAACAGCATTTATTTGAAATAGAAATCTTTTGTAACATTGTTAATGTTAATATTAACATAACATTGTTAATAAACATCTTTATTGTCAATTGATCAATTGAATGCGCCCTGGTGAATAAAAGTATTAATTTTGAACGCTAGTGTATTTTCACAATGGACTAGTCGGTGGCTTGACTTGTCAAATATTCAATCTCTGAAAAATTAGGCTGGTTCAGTGGTCCCGAGATCTTTAAAACACAACACTTATGGAGTGAGATGCCGATAAAAGCTATGACTCAACAGGCAAAAATGTGTGTATTAATATGTATGACTGTATTTAAGAGAATAAGTTTAAAGATAAAGCTTTTCTAAGAGTTTTACCCTGTACCAAACAGTACTTGTGACCTTTTACAGCACAGCGTACTCTGGTTACAGCCCATGTTTGAGTGTATTTTTGGGTAATGTGTGTGTCCCATGTCTTGTTGATGGGTTGGAATTTTTGCAGCAAGTGGTTTTGAGTGTATGAAAAGATCCCTTTTTTGTTAAACAATACACCGGCACTCAATATAGTACATGCTTTGAATCTTACTCCGTAAATCTTTGTGGAGGGAGGAAAGTATTGAGACTTTATTTGGAAGGAACTGGTCCATTTTTCAAAAGCATCCATGGACATGGATGGATGAAGTCTGTGGGGAGCCGAGCTGGTTGGAGTCGTGTTTTATCCAAAGCCCAGTGGGATCATTGGAGGAAAGATTTCCACAGATGCTCCAGGCTGATTGGGATGCAGGGGGAACGTCAGATCGGCAGGAGATTAGAGTGAATTGAGACATGTATCAGAGGAAGGGGGTGCTGCCTTTGATTGGGTACTTTTCTGGGTGGTTCACCATCCACAAACCCTGCTTTCATTCAGTTCTCTTTCATTTCTAGTTCCCTTTCTCACTCATTCTCCCTCTCTGACAGGTGCGGAATGATTTGACCAATGAACTGGAGAAGGCAGACATCCAGATTGCAGACACTGAGAGTTTCTCTAATGATCCCTGTGTGAATGTGAAGAAACTGAAGGTAAGAAAGCTTACATGCACCACTAAGAAAACATGAATAACTCACTGTCCACAATGTCCCACTCATACATGTCTATATATATATATATATATATATATATATATATATATATATATATATAATGCACACACTCCTCTCACTTGTATGAAAGTCATGGTTCAGATTCAGCTTGTGCCAATTCTTATCAAATCAACAAACAAAAAAAGAAAGAAAATATTTTTTTGTTACATTTGTGCCTAAAAAAAATTGTCAGTTGGCAAATTGGTCTCATTTTAACAATATTTGTGATGAAAAAAGACAAAAATAAGACAAATTAGGTAATATACTATATACTAATATACTAATGAGTTGTGTGGTAATTTTTTTAACCATTACGGGTTAAGCTTTGGATGACTCTGGAAGAGAATGCTGAAATATTTTCATAGTCATTATCATAAACAAATACAGTGGCAGGAATGCCACGATCAATTTATTTGGGTCTGTGTATGAACTGAATAGCCATGGTTCCATTGTTGACTGCTGTTTCTCTTACTTTGCAATTTTACAACTAAAGGGTTGTTCCCACCTTTTTTGCTGAGTCATTTTTTTCCACCGTGAAACTATTATGATTTCTATTACCTGCCTGACTTAGTAGCTCCATTATCGCAATTCCCCAAATGGCAAAGAACTGCTGAAGAAATGTTTCTTCAAATTTTGCACAGTCAGATTTTTTGACTAGTTGACAGCGTCTCTTAGAGTCTGTAAATTCGACTTTATGCTTCACATTGAAACGGCTGTGCACCGAGTCTGGGCAGTCACCCGTGTTGCATTATATATAAACAAAGAGACTTTTATGAGAGTTTAGAAACACATATCCACTGCAGATGGGCTACCATTCGCTATGTAAATGTGGGAAAGTCTCACAACCATGTCCTTAATAAAAGCAAAGCGACTGGTGAGCGATGTCCTGGGGCAGCCTGGTGTCGATCCAGCCTCCTTTTTGACTGGGTGTAAGAAGCTTGTGTCTGCCAGGACTCCAGGACAGCTGGAGCCACTTACACAGCTGGACAGATTCAGGTTAAGTGCCCACGCCGTCGGGAGCAGCAGCAGGCTTTGTGACGGCCGCTGATTATGAACCAAGAAGCGCTTGACCCAAGCGTTCGGTCCTGAAAAAGGATGCGGGAGTATTTCGCACAATAGTTCCAATATCTCAGCGTGTTCTTTGGCACCACTGCAGAGTGTGGTTTTGTGGCAAATGAGACAGTCTCTGAGAAACATTTGAAGGAAACTGTTTGCCACATGCCACACATTCACTTTCAAATGGTGTTTGAATGCGACTCCATTGCGAATGCTGTTTATGTCACTATTGTCGGGTTAAGAGCAGGCCTGGGATCAGTTTTAGTGCATCCGCTGTGATCTTACCTGTAACGCTACTGTTTTCAGAGATGTTGCTAGCCCACCCACGGTAGTCATTATTTTCTCTTCTGCTTAAACATGATAGTTTTCATCTTGAGCAGCTCATTAGTTGTGCATGTTAAATGCTCTTCCCATAGCCTCATGCTTGAGGATGACATCCCAAGAGGAAAAAGAAAAAAAAGAAAAAATACATCCAGAGATGATTTCTTAAAGTCGCTGGTGGGCATTTCAATATCCTGGCAACTGTGACATATCTTTTGATGGATGGGGCTGCGGCGACCCTCAAACAAAGCTGACTTCCACCTGAAATTTTCATTGGCATTTGCTAGAATCAAGGGCAATATAGTTAATAGGGTGGAGAGGGTTGTTATTAGATTCTGATGTGCAGAATGAGAAAAAAGGATACTTAATAACCTCAGAAGAACCTCAGGTTTATATCTCAAAAATTAGCATTGCCCTTAGCTTAGCACATTACAGATGCGTCCAGAGCATTTTCATGGATTCAGTCTTGGCTTCATCCTGCTCTAGAGATGGATTGATCTTCATAATGCAGAACTGGACAAGGTGGAAAGGAAACCATGCTGAAGTGGGCTAAATTATTTACAGACTCAATCATGCAGCATAAATGCTGGTTATAGATGCAGATCTCTCTGTCTCTCTGGATATGAAGCAATTCATACTGCTGATACTATTGTGCTAATACAATTGTGACCAATACATTTGGTCTTTATGTCTCACCTAGCAAAGCTACACACCCTAATAGTATTTTTGGATTTTTTTTAACAGCTCATGAAAAATCTGCTTGCTTTTATTTTTGAAGCATTTTGGGCATTTTATTAATAGAGACAGTGAAAGAACAGACACAAATTATATGGAAGAGATGGATAACAGGACTGGGAATTGGCCCAATGATTTGTACTTGTATTTCCATACAAGTGAGTGGAGTGTGTGCACTACTTTTCCAGTGTTTGGGACATGTTTCATTGAACGCAAAATGTATAATTTATTCTCCAAATGGATTTGCAATCTGTTTGTTTGAGAGGCCCAATGGGAGTGACCTAACAACATTTCAACCAATAGCATGAGTGGGGCTGGACTACCTGTTTTTAAGAACAATGACTACCGCATGAATTCCTGGGTTAAGGATAAAAAAAAAATTCCGTTGTGACATTTGTGTACATTTCACCATTATATAGGTTATATTTAAATCGTATTATTATTTAGCCATTAACTACTCATTAAATGCTGTTCTCTACCCCCTCTCTGTAGGATAATGATGTTCGGATCATCATTGGTCAGTTCGATGAGAATCTGGCCGCTAAGGTCTTCTGTTGTGTAAGTTAGCCAAACTTAGTCACCATAACATGCACCATGAGCCTTAGATTTACTGCAAAGGGCCAGTTGAATTGAGGAATTTTGGACTTATTTAATAGACTGTACATGTCCCACAGAAACGTTTAACTGCCTGAGTGTTGATATGACTGTTTAGTCCCCGATCTCGTGTGTGTGCTCCAGGCTTATAACCTTAACATGTATGGCAGTAAGTACCAGTGGATCATCCCAGGATGGTATCAGGGGAACTGGTGGGAACAGGCAAACTCCACAAACTGCACCACTAAGAAGCTGCTGACAGCCATGGAGGGTTATATCAGCGTGGACTTCGAGCCCCTCAGTGCCAAACAGATAAAGGGAATATCAGGAAGAGTGAGTGTCTGCAAATGCGGTGGGATCTCACAAGTTATGAATGACATTTCTGATTTCTGACAGACAAAAAAATTCTACAATGTGCATGCAATAGGATAAAATTCTGTTTCAATAGTTTCTCACTATCAGCTTTCCTTAATTGTCCCTGTTGAAATAAGCAGCTTAGACCAGCATGTTTTTTTTAAATATAAAGTTACATGCATTCATGGTTATTTAAGATGTAATGATGATTACATTGCTTGTTTATTAAATTCAAAATTTAAACTTTGTTACAAAATATTTAAATTTCAAATAAATGCTGTTCTTTGAAATTTCTGTTCATCAAATGTTTTCACACACACACACACACACATTTGTAATTACAATCAATGTTAAATAGAAGACTATTAATAATTTAAAAAATGGAAGTTTCAAGAACCTGGGCCGGGTTTCCCGATAACGATGTATCTTAGCTCTTAAGAGCGCTCTCTACGTGCAAGGTTATGAACGCTCGCCGCAATTCCACACACGTTTCCCAAAAATGCACTTAACATGAACGCGCGAGAACGCATTCTACGTGCTACTCAAGCATCGTTGTCCATTCGCGAAGTGCTGAAATATAACCTTATATGGAATTGGAATCTTTAATGTTTAACCTAATAATCGTCATTTGTTGTGGATTATAAATCAAGACAAGACTATAGAGCACCTATACAGTCGGAGGCACTGACAAAATGGCTGAACACAAAAAAAACTAAACAAGAGAAGATACTTTTCAAAAAGATAAAATGAATGTCCTTTTAGAGGAGATAGAGTGAAACAAATATTTTATTTTGATCAGATTTAAAGGACACCATACAAATAAGGGAAAAAAAAAACATCTGGGAGGACATTGCAAACTAACTGCAACAAGAGGTGTTCAAAGATCAGGGAAGGAGGTCCGCAAGAAATGCCCAATACATGGCTGGGTTTCGTGCATGTCAGCAAGTCACTGACAGATTTTTTTTTTTATTCGTCCCTATTTTGACCTGGTTGTCTTCTTACGATGCACTTGGGGATTAACGATTACTCCAGAGCACTCGTAGTTCTACGAAGATTTTCAAGTGCTACTTAAGTTACGATGCTTTTGGGAAACAGACCATAATATTAAGATCAGTCCTACAATCGTTTTTATGAACTTCTTAGGCTTACGATGCTTTTGGGAAACCCAGCCCTGGTCTATATGTTTCAAACTACATTTTTAAAAGATTTCTACCTTTTTATCATCTTGGGCTTCCTTATTTGTGAAGCAGTGCTGCTTTACCTCTGTGTGTTCAGACACCGCAGGAGTACGCGAGGGAGTACAACCGGGAGCGAGAGCAGAAAGGAGTGGAGCCCAGCAAGTTTCACGGCTTTGCCTACGATGGCATCTGGGTGATAGCGAAGACCCTCACCCGTGTCATGGAGCTCCTAAGACACAAGGAGAGGCACGACATGTACCACAACTTCACGGTAGATGACCGAGAGGTGGGCAAGATGGTCCTGGACGTGATGAATGAAACCAACTTCTTTGGAGTGACGGTAAGTTTGTGTTAACCAGGCTTTGCTTGGGTCCAAGCGCAGTGTTTGGTTGGCCTCTTTACAATTCTGTAACATGTTCCACTCAAAAAGCTACTGTGGCTAGCACAATCTAGGCATGTCATTTTATATTGAGCCATCATTTCCTAAAGCTGAAGAATTGTTAAGGCCATTTTGTGATCACCAAGTCAAAAGAGAGATAGGCCTGCTTCATTGCTTGTAAACTGCCTGTGAGAGGCTGAAGGGAGGGCAAATATTTAAGAATGTAACTTGGGATTAGAGGCTAGTATTGCTAAACATGCGATGCCGCTGACAGAATGAGAACCAGATAAGAGGTAGGGAGATATTTGGTATGCAGAGAGTGTCCTGTCTGCAGACATCACCGAATGTGTGTTTGTTTATGAGAAAACACTGCTGCAGGCTGCCAAAACAGAGAATCGCAAAAAGAGCACAAGAAGAAGGCAAGTCAGCAAATCTAAAGGCACGTGCTGAAGCTGATCCGACCTGTCTCTCTAAAAAAAATCTGAAGGCATTTTGATAGTGCAGTAAATGCTGTTGGTTTGGGAAATGAATAGGGGTTAATGGGCATTTTGGGTTTTAGTACGGTATGTCCTCCAGCCCTCCATCTTCAGCTTTTATCAAGCAGTTATCTCTCATGTGTAGCAGAGTATGTTTTATGTTTGCCCAGGCTGCTAACAAACAATTCATATGCCGCGAGACCTCTGCGCAGAAGCTTAATGGAGAGGAAGGAAAAACAAACAACACACAAGAAAATATTGCTGGAAGACCAGTGGAGATATGAGCAGAAATGCAAACAAGAGTGTTTCTACCTCCTTTTAGATAGGGATGCACAATATATTGGTACCATAATGTTTATTGCCCGACATAAGATTATTAATTTATTGGACAATTAAATAGTTAATTTCCTCTATTTTTAGATTTAGATTACGTTTGCCATCATCTAACATTTACTTAAAGTCAATTCTTAAAATGCGGTATTTAGCAAATCTTCAGGGCTGGAAAGATGTATGCAATTTTATTTTTGCTGTCTGAAAATAATCACTTTTTTTCAATTCCTAAAGTAGCTATGTTAATATCTGTTTCACATTCTATTGCTAGCTGTATAGTATATGATCACGCTATCTGCAACTATGATTACTAATTTTATTAAAGGGATAGTTCACCCCAAAACCACTTATTCACCCTCAAATCGTTCTAATCCTGTATGAGGTTCTTTTTCTTAACACAAAAGAAGATATTTTAAATAAAGTTGGTAATCAAACAGTTGACGTTAGCCATTGACTTCTTAGTAGGAAAAAAATACTGTCTGGTTACCAACAGGAATATCTTCTTTTGAGACAGAAGAAAAAACCTCATACAGGTTTGGAATAATGTGAGGGTGATTAAGTGATGACAAAATTTTCATTTTTTGGGTGAGCTATTCCTTTAATATTATGCATCACTATTAGGGATGCACCGAAATGAAAATTCTTGGCCGAAACCGAAAACCGAAAAAGAGGAAATCAAGGCCGAAAACCGAAAACCGAACCACCGAAAGAAATTATGCCAATTATTAACACCATTGCATTTATGGCAATGACTGTGTACTAAATTCAAGGCATTGCAATTGCATAAATTAATATTAAAGTTTCAAAGAATAAATCAATGACAAATTATGCAAATATTTATTTAGCACATTGCAACAATGCACAGTATAAAATAAAATTCAAACTAAAATGTTTAACTTGACCCCACTCATATGTACATTAAATAATAATGTAAAGGCCTACTGGCCTGCAGACTTTAGTGCAAACTTAAATGTTCTCTCATAAAAACAAAGTGAATTTAGGTCTAGTGCATTTTAATTTTTCTCTGTAGGACTACTACAAGAAAATGCATTCAGAACAAGTGCAAAGTCTGCTTAAGATACTTTTCTCTGTAAGCCTTCAACATAATAGTGTATCAAAACAAAAACTGCCATAGCCCATATGTTAACTGTAGAATTCTATCTATCGATTCTATCGAACCCTGATGCGTTTGCGTGTATATTACGTCATCGCAAACGTGCACGGCGCATGATAGAAAACAGAACATATGGGTCAATATATTGTGCTTTTTATTAATTCGCTGCTATTATGTGCAGTTGAGTGAACAATACAGGTTTACTCTGTGTGTGTCCATAAGGTGTCCTTCTGCTTGCAAATGGACTCTTCTACATACACTGCCGGCTCACTCTCGCTCGTAATTCATCAACACTATCATCCCATACAAGTGTTTTATTTAACTGAATACATCACAAAAAGCTAAAACCTATGCGCAGATCACTTTACTTCCTGAACAAGTGCGCACCCGAGTCCGTGTTGTTTGCACATTCACGCGAGCCGCGCCACGGTTCGGGAATCGGGAGCAACCGAACTCAGACCACCTCCTCCAGGTAGTCTCGGGTGTTTCATGCGAACCGTGCCCCGTTCCAAACTAAACTGCCAGTGTGAAAGCCCCCTGAAGTACGTCCACACCACAGACATGTTGCTTCAGACAAGCACGTGCAGGTCACGGTTTCTGTTTGTGTCATCACAACATTTCGGCTGTATTGTTTCGGTGATAAAAGTCTTTCGGCCGAAAACCGAAAATGGCCCAAAAGAGCATTTTCGGTGGCCGAATATTCGGTGCATCCCTAATCACTATAGGTTAGAGTTGTCAAAAAGTACTGACTTCGGTACCAAGCCGCTCATCGGATATTTCTGTGATTGGCTACAATGGTCAGCGCTTCAAAAACAGGTTGTAGATATACATCAATGACACTCTTCACCTAGTTCGCTCTGCTGATAGACGCCTGCTTGTGCTTTCAAACACTCCCGCTCCCGCTTTCAAATCATTTTCAAAAACGTCCATGTGCTCTCTCAAATGCTCCCGTGTGTTGATCATTGTAGCCAATCACAGATATATCCGATGAGAGTGTGAACACAATGGCCAATCAGTGGTGTTTACGATTCCACTCAACAGCGCTCAAAGCGCCACAATTTTTACATTTCAGTCAGTACTCTTGAAAAGGTCTCTGGTTACTGGTGTAACCTATGTTCTCTGAATAGGGAACGAGATGCTGCGTAGCTTAAGACGCAGTGGGAACGCCCTCTGGGTGTGCCGGATGTCTGAAGCCCTTATAGAATCACGCCAATCCATTGGCTGATGGCGCGGGCGCCGCCCCGACGCTCTTGCGTCGTCATATTATATTATCGTGCGCGCGCCATCTGCTCCTCAGATTTCTCAGGCGAAAAAGGAAACTTGTCGGCAGCGCAAGGAGCTTGGAAGCGAACGCAGCGTCTCGTTCCCTATTCAGAGAACATAGGTTACACCAGTAACCAGAGACGTTCTCTTTTATAGGTTCACTCAACGCTGCGTAGCTTAAGACGCATTGGCAGCGAAATACCAAACTCGCCAAGCTAAGCGCTGCCGTAACTAGTACAAAGACCAGATAGCTCACACGACTGGTTCAAGCAGATAAGACTTGGGAACCTGGAGTCATGTCAAGATCCAAACTATAGAATCTGACAAAAGTGAGCGGAGAGGACCAGCCTGCCGCCACACAAATGTCTTCCAGGAGGGCACCTCTAAAAAGTGCCTGAGAGGAAGCCACGCCTCTGGTGGAATGTGCCCTGATGCTAAGAGGTGAAGGCAGACTGCGCACCTCATATGCCAGTGAAATAGCCTCTGTAACCCAGTGGGAAATTCTCTGTTTTGACGCAGCAAGCCCTCTGCGGCCAGCACCAAAACATACCAAGAGCTGGTTGGATTTTCTCCAACCGTCAGAGTGATCCACGTATAACTTTAATGCTCGGACAGGGCAGAGCAAATTAAGATTCTTGTCCTCCTCAGAGACAAAAGGAGGAGGATGGAAAGAGTGAAGGTTAATAACCTGAGACCAGAATGCTGTGGACAACACTTTGGGTTTCGGTTTCGGTCTCAAAGTCACCCTGACCAGACCAGGAGCGAAATCTATACATGTCTCGCTAACAGAAAGAGCTTGCAAATCCCCTACCCGCTTCAAAGAAGCCAAGGCCAACAAAAGAGTAACCTTGAGAGTCAGAATCCGCTCTGGAGCTGACTCTAAGGGCTCAAAGGGAGCCTCCGTTAAGCCCTCCAGGACGACCGACAGGTCCCAAGAAGGAATTCCAGGGGAGCGTACTGGTTTCAGGCGCCTAACCCCATGCATTCCGCTGGAATGGCGGAATAGCCCTGCTCCACAGAACCAACGAGGTTGGTGAAGTCAGCGGCTGCCGCGTTTGTTAGACGTGCGGAAAAAGGCTGTTTCCAGGATCTGGAGATCTCGTGATCTTGTGAGATCGCGTGATGCAGATCACTGAAAAAGGGCAGCTTCCTCCGTTCAGGCCTAGAATTAGGGCCACTTAAAAATCTCTCGTCGAGTTTAGACGATAGTGACTCGCGGGGCTCGTCGGGCCAGTCGATGGAGAGCTTCTCTGTAGCGTGCGAAAGCACGTCGATAAGCTCCGTGTAGGCCGCAGTAGGCCGTGCCTCCTGGCCGCTAGGCGGGAGACCGTCAGTAGCTAAAACAGGCCCGAAATCCTCGGAGTCGGACGCTGTAGTGTAAAAAATATCTTCCAGCCCGAAAGAAACCGTCTCGCGTGCTCTCGGGCTGGGGCATAAATAATCATGCGAAAACTCGACTGCCCGAACACCGCGTGCGTGCTCGGGAGAGGGAGGGAGAGAAAGGGCATGGCCTGTCTGCTCGTACTCTATATCCTCGAGCTCTACATCCGAGCCCCAGGTCACGGATTCCAAAGAGGCCTCGGCAGCCTCGGCAGCCTCGGGAGCGCGAAGGGGGGGGACGAATGACTCCTCCTCAAAAACCGCGAGCCAAGAGCTGGGGGTTTTGAGAGCAGGTTGTCACAAAACTTGCATTTAGACAAGCCTAAAACAGCCTCGCGCGCATGCGAAAAACCCAAACATTTAACACACTTACTGTGAGGGTCGTCGTTCGCAATAAAGCGAACGCATGGCGGCGGGCAACGACGAAACTCCATGGCACTTCACCGCAAGGAGAACTGAGATCCACTTTCCGCAGTCGCTGAAGTGCAGATGAAAAATGCTGATGATAAATCCGAATATTTGGGCCAGAAAAACCAAGACCGAACCAAGTCTTAAGCTACGCAGCGTTGAGTGAACCTATGAAAGAGAACACTATAGGTGATGTTTTAGTGGCTTACCAGATGGATACGCACTATTCATGATCTCAGATTCTAATTTAAAATTTATAATGGGAAATAACTTCTTCCCTTCAAAGTATAGAATCTTCTAGAACACAATCACATAAAAATAGATTGCAATCTGACTACAACAGATTTAGTGGTCCCGCAAGGATCAGGTTTGTCTCGTACTGATGGCTGGGTCTTTGTCCAACAGAACGGGCTGTTCTTGCTTCTCCATCAGACTTTGAGTCCTCTGAGGAGAGCTATCGATTGAGTGCCAGCATGCCTCAGGAACTAAAACATTATCTTAGAGAGTCTCTGTGGATCATTTTGAGTGACGAGTAATGGTGTGCTGCTTTCATTTTGGTTAGCACAACTTACATTCTAGAAGCAAACATATTGTTCAAAAGTTTGAGGTCAGTAATATAGATATTTTTGAAAGAAATTAATACTTTTATTCAGAAAGGATGCATTCAATTGATCAAAAGTGACAGTAAAGACATTTATAATGTTACAAAAGATTTCTGTTTGAAATAAATCCTGTTCTTTTGAACTTTCTATTCATCAAAGAATCCGGTTAAAAAATAAACAAAAACAAAAAACCATAACTGTTTTCACCATTGGTAATAATAAGAAATGTTTCTTGGGCACCAAATCGGCATATTATCATTTTTCCTTCTTTAACCTCTGACAGTTTACCATTTCTTTTGTAACATTTCAGATTATTCACTATGCTTGAACTGCTTAAATTTCAATAAAAAAGGAAATGTCTTCTAAAAATTATTCTTTTAAGTTGTATAATATTAGGAAAGCTGAAAATAAATTGTTGCACTGCAGATGTGGGCTGTGGCAGCAAAGCTGTTGTTTGCATAATCTCAGACTCTTTGCATTGTCAGTAGAAGGTCTCTTATATATAAGTTTGTGGGGGATATTTTAGGGCCAAACTATCTGCCATCTGCTAATATAAGTTGCTGTTTGGTCTGTTCGACAGCGACATCATCATTTGCTTCACCACCTTCATCACCTCCACCCACAACCCCCTTTTGCAGGCCTGAGGGTGCCTTTCACACCTGTGTGATCTCCATAAGGCCTCCTGCTCCCAGCCTGTCCACACCTCTGCACAGACTCTCTCTCTCTCTCACACACACACACACACACGCACACACACACACACACACACACACACACACACACAAACAAACACACACACAGATAAAGGTGCCATCAACATGTTTGACCCATAAGCCCACACCTGTAGTGCAACAAAACCTATTTTCAGCTTTTCAGACAATGTTATGAAACCAGTCTAAACAAAGAAACTGAAAAAGAGTGTGAAAACTGAGAAAAAGCCTTCATTAATTTAGAAAAACATTACGACTACTATCACAGCTTTTCACTTGAGTCTTAAAGGGATAGTTCACCCCCCCAAAGAAAAATTATGTCACCATTTTATCACCCTCATGCCACCATCCAAATTACTTTCTTTCCTCCGTTTTATAAAATTAATAATGAAAATGATGGTCCTGAACAACAAAATATGACCATCATTTCTCATTGTTGTATTGTCTCCACAATGTCACAAATTGACATCCTGCTCAGCTTGAAGGCCTATGAGATATGTGTAAATATACGAGTACTGCAGTTCACATTATAAATTGTTTACACACATTACTCTGAATTGCAGCTTTAATGTGTTTTGTGAAGGCGAGCATTTATCCAGCGCGCCCACGTCAGAGCATCTAAACAAAGAATCGTATCGCACTGGGACCGGAGCCTGCTCTACACTTCAAAGACAGACATTTTTAGAGATATGATCACTTCTGAGTTGCCTCCCATGGTTTTAATGGGCTTCTAATCATTGCCATGGTAATGCAGTATGCCTCTCACCTGTTATTTTATTGGGCCGAGTGATCCCAAATCCTTTTAAATGGCTCATTAGGCAGTTCCGGGGGCAGACAGACAGCAAACTGCATTTACACATTTCCTTTTTAGGATTTAATGAGCAAATTAGATAGTATTTTGATCCAGTGACGGAGCTATTTATGTAAAAATGCTAGATACTCATCTGCGTTTTGATCAGATATCCATGATTAACCTGCAAGGTCTGTTGAGGCTTTTTGCGGCATATTTGAATTCATTATTTTGCTGGAAACTTTACTTCTTCTGTTAATGATTGTTTTCTAACTGGGTAAAGGGATTTATTATTTATATATTTATTATTAATTGGTTTCTTCCTCTTTAGTAGATGCATTTTAATTTAAAGTTTCTTGCAGTGCTCTTATTGCTGTGATGATCTCTCAAGGGCATAAGAAGGATAATGCAAAATAACCTTTTTATATTTTCTGGCTCACTGTTATTTGCGATTGAACCTACAACTTTTCTTTGGCATTATTCTGCTTCTTTGTTTGTTTTTTTGTTGTGTTGGCTGAAGTAAGAAAATATTTAGAAGTGTTATATATATATATATATATATATATATATATATATATATATATATATATATATATATAATTTTGACAATATTAACTACATTCTACAACAATACAATTTTTATTTTATTTTATTTTATTTTATTTTATTTTATTTTATTTTATTTTTTGTATTTTTTGTATTTGTGAACCAGTAAAGCATCCCAGTTCTCCTCACCTGGCACAACCTGACAACCATCTCAGACCTCCATGCGCTCCTTTAATTTAACAAATCAATAGTGCTGCTATTAATTATGTTTGCCTCAAGAATGCGATCAATTCAAAGATCTTTAAACTAATAAATGAGCCAAAAAACAAGCACTGTGCCGGACTTCAAGCTATACACTCCCAATTTGTTGCTGTGCCAAGAGTAAAGGATATGGCAACAAGATGGAAAATCGATCCTTGTGAAATATATGTTGGATTATGTGCCATGATATTAATCATCTCAACTGTGCAATCAAGACTTCTGCAAACTGTCCATTTACACGTGATAAGCAGCTCTTGTGAAGGTTGTTCGCTGTGTGTTTTTTTTCGCAGGGTCAGGTGATGTTCAGGAACGGGGAACGCATGGGAACCATAAAATTCACCCAGTTTCAAGGTAAGTCCATCAGATGGTCATTTTTCATGGTTAACAAGCCTTTTTATAGGAAATGCTGGATCAAATTCAGGTCGTTCAGCCAATGTGGATCATTCTCTGTGTTAAACGAACATCTCAATCTATGCCAGTGTCGTTTTGTAGAATATGTGTGACATATATCTCAGTGTGACGTTGAGTCAGCGCTTGTGCAATACATCACGTAGATGGTCGTGTGCACAGCGGCGGCTTTGGTGCCGTCCTGTAGTTTAATGGGGGTCAGAGAATTCCCCTGCTTGGCCCTCTGATGTGATTAATCCAGTGTGTATGTGTGTGTTTCCTGAGGGCAGGGAAGATTAACTCTGGTTTGTGGGATTTAATCTTGGTGCAGGGATTTCCCCCTCACACCCCATGGCAGCCGCAGGCCAGCCTTCCCCACCCTCTTCAGTCTTATCTGTTTCGGCACAGAGGCAACCCTCCCATAGTGTTACATCACCTCTTCAGACTGTATTTGTGAGCAGGCCGCAGGATCGGAGGGTTGTTTGGCTGAGGGGTGATTGAACTGTCTGTCAATATGAAGGCGAATGGCAGTCTGGGATAAATAATGAAAAAAAAGAAAGAAAGGAAAAGCTGTTATCAGCAGCGCCCTGGAGAGCGTAGTCTTCTAGGCCGAGAACAATCACAACTCACACCGACTCAAAGCGCACACTTGCTTTGGGCTCCTTCTTTCTTTAGGTTTCTCACTCTATTACTCTGCTTTCTGTCTCTCTTATTCACTCGCTCACTCACACTCATATTCACTCAGTCTCTTTCTCACTCATTTGTTTACTCGCATTAAAGATGCAGTGAGCGATTTCTGAGAATGATATTTGAAATCAACCCAAACAGACACACCCTTCTGTTCTGCCCCCTAAACGCATGAACATGCAATGTAAGAGTGGATGTCTTGTTATCATAGCAGAAGCGAAGCAATATAAAGATTTGCGAAAAATAAAGGTAAGATGATGAACGAATAACAAGGAAGAACAAAAAGTTAACATAACTTGTAACTTTTGCTCTTTTAATGTATAGGGTTAGAGTTAGAGCAAAAGTTGGTTGTTAGTCGTCAGTAGCACACTCTCAAAACGTCTCGGGTTACGTCTGTAACCATAGTTCCCTGAGAAAGGGAATGAGACGATGCGTCTAACGCTTTGGGAGCGTTATCTCCGGCGTGCTGGAGATCTCCGTTCGCTGGAGACCACTGCGCCCCGAAGCACCAAGGGTGGCGGGGTTGGCAGAATGGTCCCCTGAGGACACAGAGGTGGAACGGACACCGTATACTGAGGTGTGACCCGCTCCACCCCGAGTGGGGCTGCCCTCACTGGTCTGACGCCATTGACGTCAGGGCCTTTCCTTTTGAGCCGAAGCTTGACGACTGGGGCTGCTCACGCCCAGCATACCCAGGGGGTTGGACACGGCAAGGGAGAGATTTTTTTAACGCCTCTGACTGTTTCTTGGCCTCCTGGAACCTCTCGAACAGTGTCGCCGAAGAGACCAGAAGGCTCCCACGAAAGGGAACCAATCTTACTCAAGTCATGTATAGAGCAGAAATAATGCAACCTCTGTGTCCGTTTTCAGGTCCCTCCTGCACTGGAAAGCTTTTTTAATATTAACACGGGTCTTAAAGCTCTTGCCTGATCATAACCCTTTTATATTAGAAGAGATATTCCTTTCTTCAAATCTCACTCTCTCTCCTCCCCCATCATGAGTGGACACGCCCAGGGGCGAAAATTTCATCTAAATGTTGGGGGGGGACAATAAACATAACATTTCTCAAGAGCAATTTTTGAAGGGGACACCAATAATACAGGCAAAATTGTACTTGCGAGGATACGTGTACAAAGACGAAAGCCTTACTACTATTATTAGTGTAGCATGGAGACCGTTCCATTCTTCTCAAAGTTTCTTTCTGGTTCAATGAAAAAGCTGACTAAATTGACCCAAAAAAAATTTTTATTGCAATGTTTTTTAATTTGTTTACACAATCAATATTTTGTCTCGCACGCAAGGTCTCTCACTCTCTCTCTGTGCCGTGCGCGCGCTACACGGTTTGGCGCACACATACAATATGTTCTGTCTCGCATGCGCAGCTCTAGATTCAGTATGCGGGATTTTTATAGGTTATTTTTTTTTAAAACAATTCAGGGGCTTAAAATGAGACTGTCCGGCCAAAATCCGGACGTATGACCACCCTAGTTGCAACATATATTTCATCCTGGATGTGTGCGCGTGGCGTGCGACCGACCGACAGCACAGGCAGTTGATAGGCGATAATTTGAGCTTTGTATTTCTGCTTCCAATCAAAGTAAACGCCTGGCATTGGCCAATCCACTGTTTTACCCGTTTTCGAACACAGGATTGGATGTAGCTAGCTAATCTGAAACCAGGAAATTCTACTTTTGAAGTAGGCTACATTTTCACAAAAAAACTGGACAATTCGTGTCCCGGGAAAGAATATACATTTTCCGGGACCG
This sequence comes from Semotilus atromaculatus, assembly GCA_031834385.1. Taxonomy (NCBI): domain Eukaryota; kingdom Metazoa; phylum Chordata; class Actinopteri; order Cypriniformes; family Leuciscidae; genus Semotilus; species Semotilus atromaculatus. Next base: position 35,767,998 of record JAULUF010000022.1, read on the forward strand.
TCGCTCAAAAAAGAGAACAATCCCTGGAAAACCGGGACGGGTGGAAACGCTAGCACCCGCACTAGTCTAACTAACGTTACATCACGTAACAGTCTGCGTACACTCTGTGTGTGTGTGTGTGTGTGTGAGAGAGAGAGAGAGAGTGAGGGAAATACTACGTATTAAACAAGGTAGGTAAACGCATAGACTGTATGAAACAAGGGTAAACGTTATAATCGCTAACATAGCGATCTACTACATCGGTGACAAAAATACATTGGTACACAATCATATTTTTTTCAAATTATTTATTAATGAATCAGCGTCATCTATATTAAAGAGAAAACAATCACTTCAATCGGCGTTCAAAGTGAATAAAATAGCATTAACTTACTGGAGTGCCACAACTAGGCTACTAGCCTACTCAAAAACTTTGTTCTCTCCCGCCGGACTGTGTCTCTGTGCGCGTCGGTGGTGAGGTAAAAGGGGAGTGGACCAAAGCACTGTGAGGCAAGGGGGGACTCAAAATGTTTAAAACGTTGTTGTTGTTTTTTGCCCCGTTTGCATTTGTATTGTTAGAATATTTGCACAACTATTTTAAGTATATATCATTATATTATTTACAATACACATTTTATTAATATTTTAGGGGGGACAACCCTCAGACAGGGGGGGTCCGGACCCCCCCGACCCCCCCGCGATTTCCGCCCCTGGACACGCCCCCTACTGCTGATTGGCTTCAAGTTTGTTGTGGTGCTCGGTCCATTCTACTTTCAACAGTGTTTTTCTGAACAATCGCTTACTGCACCTTTAACTCACTCACTCATACCCATCATTCATGCATTTACTCATGCGCTTACATTCTTATTCACTGTATTTATTCTCTCTCACACGCATTTGTTTGTTCATTCACACATTCATTTAAACACATTTGCTTTTGGGGTCCTTTAGTCATTCATTAACTCACTTTCTCGCTTATTCGCTCATTCACTTTATTCGTTAACTTAGTTCTTTCAGTCAGTAACTGACTCACACATCGACTCAGTCTCTATCATTCACAGTACTTTTTAATTGGTCCTTTAATTTGTTTTATTAATAAAAAATATCCCTGAATGTTGAGAAGCAACACTGCAAGATTTCATTCACTTGTTTTCAGAGAGAGCATCATTAATAGAAATGTATTTTATCTTACTGTAAAATGTTTAGATATTTGAACTGGAAAATGACTTTTGCAGCTCACACTCAGGTGGTTTGCAAATTCCCTCAGATTTCCCGGTTTCTTTCTGGATTCCATTCATTTCTAACCTCTCTCTCTCTCTCTCTCTCTCTCTCTCTCTCTCTTTCTTATATCACACCTACTGCCAACATACACCAAACCATCCAGACAGGACACTCAGAGCCATTTCTTAACCTAGTTATGCAACAATCACCTACTAACAAAATTGTGTTCGGGCCAAACTATTTCTTTCTCGTCGCCTTTTACTTTTACTTATACTTTTCTGACCAATATGTAAGATTTTATAAGTCAACGGAATGCTGTCCATCAGTTTACATGCTTGTGGTTTTTGTAGTGTCTCATTGATCTCATGGTCAGATAAGTACCTGAAAACATTTACTACATGGAGCTCTGACATCACCTGATTATTCACAGTCAAAGATTCACCTGACACAGCAAGACCACCTAGGGCACAAAACTTAATCAAATGTCAGATTGAAGGAGGTCCATTAGTACTACTAGTTAATCTTGTTGGCGATCATGTTTAAATTGTGTAATTCACATTAAAGCTTTTCCTAGTTTAACCCACATAACCCATATGTGAAAATCTGAGACCATCAGATGAATTGCATTGACCAGAAAATGGGTTGGCGTCTCAGTTCAGTACAGTAAATGTTTAATGTTAGCAGTTTGGAAACTATATACTTCCAGGAGCTAAATGATAAATATCTTATTTCCTATGTTCTCTTTTTTTAAATAAGTTTTCATCTCTAGAAGGAATGCATTTTTCCCTGCAGGTGTGTCAGTCAATACACAAGTAGTTTTAAAGCGACCAGGGAGAAATATTGAGTTTTAAGATGGCTTTGGAATAGACTTTGAGTTATATTTGCCTTCTGAGAGTAAGTCTTGTTCTGCTGGGGATTTATTGACACTAAGCTTTATTTTATTGCATCTTTGGATACAAAACCTCAAGTTACACCTAACCAACCATCTGTTTTCATCTTTAATACCTAGTTCAGTGTTTTGTTTAGTTTTTCGTGTTTTTTTTTTGTTTTTTGTTTTTGTTAGCAATAACAAAAACAAAATGAAAAATGTGCATTATGGTGATAAATAATGGAAGAAAAAAAAAACTAAGGAAAAAGAAGAAAAATAAGTAAAAACAGCATCTTGATTTTTGAAGTATCATGTTACACTGAAGACTGCAGCAATGTCTACTGAAAATACAACTTTTCCATCAGGAATTAATTACATTCTAAAATATATTTAAATAGAAAACTGATCAAAAATACAGTAGAAACTGTAATATTGTGAAACATTATAATACCAAATAAATGCATCCTTGGTAAGAATAAGAGACTTTCAAAAATGTTAAATAATCTTACTAACACCAAACTTTTGAGCTTTTGTGTATATCATGTTATAATTAGCAAAAAAAGTACTATATTGTGCCATTTCATTTAAAGTGAAATGGACTAAAATTAATTTATTAATTAACATTGACTAAAGGTTAAATATTGAATTAATTTAAAGGTGCAGTAAGCAATAAAAAAAAAGCTGTTGAAAAGTGCATCGGACTGAGCATCAAAGCACACTTGTAGCCAATCAGCAGTAAGGGGTGTGTCCACTCCTGATGGGGGAGGAGAGAGAGCTCAGTGCACAAGAAAGACATTTGAACAACTATAGAAAGAGGGAGATGGCAGAGAAAACACAAAAGAGAAAAATGCCTGGGGAATATAACTTTAAAAAGAAGGGATATGATCAGGCAAGAGGTAGGACCCGCATTAATATCGAAGAAGCTTTCCAGCACTAGAGAGACCTTAAGGAGCGGGAAGGCCTGAAAACGGACGCAAGGTCGCTTTATTTCTTTATTTCTTCTCCATACGCGAGTAACGTTAGTTTTGCATAATTTCACAGAACTAAGATATGCTGTATTTTGCTTAAATATACTTGTGTGTCATCTTTGCTTGTTTGTTCATTTGCATTATTACTATTATTAAAAGCCTGGAATGTTTAAATCTCCTCCACCGCCCGTACCAAGCGTCGGGTCCCGAAGTGTGTCCAAAAAGAGAGATAACATACTCCTAATATATGTTTTTTCTTTTGATTCCTGCTTTTAAGGATCACAATAAACCCTTAATCTTGTCACATTTGTAAAATATTAGTTACTTGGACTATCGTGTTATGTAGGGAGCTGTTCATGAAAACTGTTTTATTTTCTGGGATGGAAGGGATGACTTTGCCATCAAAGGAGGAGAGGAGCTAAACAACAATTAGACATTCGACCTGAATTATCATAGTAACACAAATTGCTTTCATTTATTGATGACATCATACCCTCGGGCGGCAGGCACAGCAGACTCCGCCATAGTCATTGCCTGTGTTGCATAGCGTGTACATGTGTGGGCGGAGGCATCAAGATAGGGGTGTGATGCTTTTGGGTAGGAGTGTGTTTGTTTTGGTGATTTCAAATATTAACAACTCAGAAATCACTTACTGCACCTTTAAAGGACGTTTTTGCCAATGCAAAAAGTGTGTAAAAAATAACAATGCATCCTTGTTAGAAAAGCTAGGTTTTCTGAGTTATTCATCGTGAGATCAATGTTTCAATTCATTGTTTTTCCAGACTCTCTAATCAGGTGCCTTTTAATTGATGTGCAAATGCATGAGGTTGCAATTTACATACTTTTTTAGGTCAACATCGCCCTGAGTATTTTGGGACAATATGTTGGGTAGGTTCTGCAGTGGAGCGCACAGAAACTAAATGTACTGTCTATTGTCATGTTTCTCTCTGGGGGTCGCCGGCTTTGAACACACTGCTCTTATCTCCGTCGTCCTCTTGTTCTTGCTGTCTTTCACAGAGGGTCAAGAGGTGAAGGTGGGCGAGTACAACGCCATTGCAGATGTACTGGACCTTATCAACAACACTATCAGGTTCCAAGGTAGGAAAAGCCCTGTTTGTGTGTGTTTGCGGGTCAGCGTTTGAGTGAGAGAGAGACAGAAGGTTCACACGCCTGCCAATGTTGTGTACCCACTGGTCTGTGTGTGGTCATCTGAATAATTCAAGAGTTATTTTTCTGTTTGGCCACAATGACAATCTTTTGTTTGGGGGTTTCATTATTCCCTGGATGTTGTTTTTTTTTTTTTTTTTATTGCCTCTGAGGAACACAGTGTTGGACAGGAAGTAAAACGTTTTATTGTCTTACTTTAATGGAACTTGTTAAGAGGGAATCTGAAGGAATCATTTGGCATACTTAACTCTTTCCCCGCCATTGTTGAGATTTTCCATCAGTTATGACAAAACACTTCCCAGCCAATCGATGAGTTTTTCCAGTAAACCGTGTTTTTACTGTTATAGGGTAGGGCCGCTGTTACAGATCTTCTGAAACAGTACGGCATCTCCGGATTCAAAAACAAGCAAAGAAAAAGATCTGTGTTAACCAGAAGGAGCGGATAGAAGTTGTTAATGCACAAGTAAGCTAATGTGAACAGCACGATAAATCAAAACTGCACAACGTTACTGAGAAAAAAGCCGAAACCTGCAAAGAGGTATAGGTCTGTGCAAGCTTTGTTGTGTTGATGGACTCAATCTGTATTTTTGATATATTCACTGTTTACATATTCATACAACAAATTATTCTGGGGGCCATGAAATATTTCTGTATGATATGATCAAAAATGCTGGCGCTGGCTGGCAACTTAAAAATAATACTCTGGCGGGAAAAGAGTTAAGAGAGAAAAAAAATGTCCAAACACTCACCCCAACTGAGATTGTTTTCTAAATGAAAAAGAGTAAACCATTTGCTTTTGAGCTAATAGCAGTAAAGCCTCACCGTTGTACATGAAATCACCAAGGTTGTCAAGTCACGCAAATAACTCTTGACTCATTTTGGTGACTCAATTGTTGTGCTCTACTGTCTTCCAACTTCTCATTATGATGTAAGATCTAATCGCATCTTACATCACGGTCACCGTTTTTTAAACCCATCCACAAATATTATTATGTAACATTGTGCAGAAATAGAGCTAATACTGTATGTCACATGAGTGGCATTTTAAAATCTTAGTCATTTAAATTACACAGCGAAGTGTTGAGAGCTTTCTCTGAGATGACGTTCTTTGAGATGACTCCAAGAGTAACTGACTGTGAACCATCATGACTCTCGTAGGTGTTGAACCGCCGAAGGATCGGACGTTTGTGCGTCTGCAGCGCCGGCAAATAAATGTCCCCCTCTACAGCATCCTGTCTACCATCACTATCCTGGGCATGCTCATGGCAGGAGCCTTCCTCTTCTTTAACATCAAAAACCGCAACCACAGGTCAGGGCTGAGCGAGACTACGACAGGAAATAGTTCAAGAGTGAGACCTGAGTCTGAGACCACACTGGAAATCTGGGATCTTTTGTTTCATGAGGAAATCAGTTTTAGGATTTTAAAAAATGTTAAAATAGAAAAGTTATGATAGATAATGAACACAAAGTAAAAAAAAATATATATATATATATATATATAGAGCACCAAATCAGAATGATTTCTAAATGATCATGTGACACTGCAGACTGGAGTAATGACTGCTGAAAATTCAGCTTTTGAGGTCACAGAAATACATTACATTTTAAAATGTATTATTCAGGATTTTTATTTTTGTCAGATGTTCTTGATTCCCAGAAGATGCTCTTTTGTTCAATATTTGATTTAAATGGTTATTTTGATCATATAAATTGCAAAGTTTTTAAATAATGCAAAATAAAGGCATTTTTACTAGTGGTTTTGGGCTTTTTGGATCCCACAGTATATGATACAGTCATGGATGTAGATCCTCATTTAATTGCAGTTGTTAATAATAAATGAAATGTGAATATTTAATGTATCAGCTGTGTGCTTCCCTCCATCTGCAGGCTGATCAAAATGTCGAGTCCCTATATGAACAACCTGATCATTCTGGGTGGCCTTCTTTCATATGCTTCCATTTTCCTCTTTGGTCTGGATGGATCTTTTGTGTCAGACAAGGAGTTTGAGACCCTCTGTACTGTGAGTAATGACTGATTTCTGTGAATCAGATATGAATATGTCTAGACCATGGGTTAGTTTTCTTAGTTTTTTTTTTTTTTGTCCCGTAAGTGTTCTGAGGGTGCAATTATGTGCTGTAATGGATAAATTGTCACAATGATAACCAAACATATGATGAAATTGGAATTTTAGTTTGAAGGATATTGTTCATTATTCTAATTTAGAAATTCGTTGGTGTTTTATACCAACATGCTTAACCAGTGCTAGAGAAAACAAGCATTTGGGCAACTGGATATCTGACTCAAAACCTTTTCGAGATTTCGATAGCTTCCCCTGTGCCAACCTCCACAGAGACAACTGTCCCCGGTCTCCTCTATTTTTGAATCTGAACGCTTTTCACCTCTACTCAGGCTGTATCACCAAACTGAGTAAGCCTGATTGGATGTGTCTCGTCACGCCTCCACTGTCTGTTTGCATGTGACCATAATCCACCTTTTAATTATGAGGCTTTGGCTACTGCAGTAACTCCAGTCACAGGGGAAATAGCTCACAAATGTGTTGAGCAGGGCACATGCTACCTGCCTGAGACGGGCTCTGTTCTCTACGCCCTAACAACGTTTTTCATTGCGATATCAAGGATGGGGTGAATTTGGATAATTAATATTCTTTATTCTTGGACTCAAAGAGAAATGGTTAGGACTCAACAGGACTTTTTCTGCTAATATATTTTGAACATTAGCAACATATTTTTATGTGTCAGAGAAATTATTATATTTACAATCAGTTAGAAATTAATTCTTTTTATTTTTAATTCATGTTTTCGGTCACACTTTAGATTAGACAATTCTCACTATTAACTATGACTTTTGCCTCAATAAATTCCTAATTACTGCTTATTAATTGTTAGTAAGGAAGTTATTGGGTAAGATTAAGGGATATAGCATATGGTCATGCAGAAAAAGGCATTATTATGTGCTCAATAAGTACTAATAAACAGCCAAAATTCTAGTAATATGCATACTATTAAGCAATAGTTAATAGTGAGAATTGGACCCTAAACTAAAGTGTTACCAAGTTTTCTTTACCAATAAATACAGTTACAACAAACAAATTTAGGTTTATAACCAATAATATGTGACCATTTTTACAGCTTCAACTATTAACATATCTGACAACTGATGACAACTATAAATTCAAAATCACATGTTGAGTTAATTTAATTCTGTAGAATCCAGCGCAACATTCAACACATCACATAAAACCACATCAAATCTCACAAGATGTAGTGACAGTCCTGCCTTATAGATACTGTGAATTACTTTCCCAGAGGAGCTCAGAATAAAGAACTCTAGATCTGTGGAAGAGGGTCAGAAGATGAAGAGAGGACAAAAAGAAAAGAAAAAAGCTTCAGGAACTTCTACAACTTCCACAGAATTCACAACACACCCTGTCACCCGATTTGCTTTCTGATAGTAGAAGTGGGATCACTATATTTTTATGGTTTTGCAGTTTCTGCTTTGTATTCTATACAAACTGGTGTTACAGTCTAATCTTGGTTTATGGGGTAGCATTCCAGTGCCTAAATTATAATAACTATTGGTTTGTAACAAACATGTTTTACTTTCACATTTAACGTTTTTAGGTCCGTACATGGATCCTCATTGTGGGTTACACAACAGCGTTTGGCGCCATGTTTGCGAAGACCTGGAGAGTGCACGCCATCTTCAAGAATGTAAAGATGAAGAAGAAGGTGAGAAATAGACTTTCAAAGCATTTCAGTTACAACATAGCACTCTATTCAACAAATATACCGTTTCAAATTATCATAATCATGATCAATGAAAATTATTTTATTTCATTGATAATATATCGGAAACATACACTGCCGTTCAAAAGTTTGGGGTCAGTAAATGTTTTTGTTTTTGAAAATGTTCTCGTCCTCACCAAGGAATACAAAACAGTAATATTGTGAAATATTATTAAAGTTTTAAACTGTTTTCTATTGTAATATATTTTAAAATGTAATGTATTCCTGTGATGGCAACGGTGAATTTTCAGCATCATTACTCCAGTCTTCAGTGTCACATGATCCTTCAGAAATAATTCTAATACGCTAATTTTGCTGCTCAAGAAACATTTCCTATTATTATACAATTGTGCTGCTTAATATATAGTGTATATATTTTTTAGACTATGATACCTTTTTACTGGATTCTGTGATGAATACAAAGTTCAAAAGAACAGCATTTATTTGAAATAGAAACTTTTGTAACATTATAAATGTCTTTACTGTTACTGTCTTTTTATCAATGTAATGTGCATTGCTGATCAAAACTATTCATTTCTTTTAAAAAATCTTACTGACCCCAAACCTCATATGGCAGGATTAATTGGGTTCCAGTGTAGCAGAACACACAGAAACTGGTATAATCTGCCTTATAATGATCACATTTCACTGCAGTTTTATGATTTTAATATTTTATTGTTTTTAAAAGAATTATAATACAAAAAAAAAAGCAGAACTTGATGAAATTATACTGCAGTTTATACATGGATGTTGTAATGGAGATGTAGATAATGAGATGGAGAAACGATGAAAGAGAGAGATATTTGTAGAAGGAGAAACGGGTTCCATGCTTAAAGCATCATGGGAAAGCAACGTTGCCACTGGGCTGTCAGCTGTCTAATTTTTCAACTGCCAAAAAGCTCAAATATAGAAATGCTTTCTTCACTGAGGGTCAGTTTGCTGTCTCCATACTCAGTTTCCTGACATATCAAGAGGCAGCCGGCACTGCCAGTGCTAACCAATGAATCTCTGATCTCTTCTAAAGAACAATGTCTTCCTGCTCCGCTAGACGCGGTCTTCGCAAGTCTGCGTGTGAATTACCTCCGCAAGAAAAAGCATCACACTATGGGGAATAGTGCAGTGGGTTTCTTTTGAACTGTAGCTATACGCACAAGCGCATACATGCAGGTCTTTAACACAACAGATTCAGTGCATGCACACTGACCTCCTTTCATGCGCTCTTTCTCTCTTGTTTTTCAATGCAGCGTAAGAATGTGGCGAGTGAGGCAGCTGATACTGTATGACAGTGCTGTAAAGGATGGCTAGCCACAGCTCCAGCACCCTGCTGGCCATCTTTATTTATAGAGCTCACAGCCTGCTTCCACTGCTGCAGTCAGAATCAGTGGGATGATTTCAAGCAGAATATATACAGAAGGAGAGAGCAAGACAGAGGGTGATAAACAATGCTGCAGGTAAACTAGGTAACCGAGAGAACTCATAACTTCAAAGGAATCTTCCTATATTAGTATTATTTATAGGGATGTCCCGAGCCGATCTCAGGGATTGGCATTTTCACAAAAAGAACAGTCCCTCTGCTTTTAAACAAACAAAAAAAAAACGTATATTCTAGCTTCATGAAGTCTAACACATTGCAATGTATACAGTGGGCCCTATCTTGCACCAGGCGCGAATTACTTTGTACACTGACGCACATTGGTATTTTGCACCCGCGCAAAGCGGACTTTTCCTTCCACAGACGCACGCCGGCAAACTAAAGAATGAACTTGCGCTCCCTGGGCGGGTCAGCACAAAAAAGGAGGCGTGTTCCGGCGCAAACAATCCCTGGTGCTATTTTGCAGTTCCAGAAAACAATTGCGCCACTGACCAGAAAAAACCTAGTCTAAAGTCATTGGCGCGTTGAGCGTACATTCAGATGCTATTTTAAGCGAGCATGCTTGGTCATAATACAGAGTGTGAACAACGCGCATACACTGTAGATGATTCTCTCATCTACACAGATGCATTTTCCTTTTTGCAAATGATACATTATTATAAGGAAAAATATTAAAACACGAGGGAAATCATTGTTGTGTCCATGATGATCGGAAAAATAGGCATAAAGCTTACATATTTACCCAAATTATTATATGCATGTATAACCGAAGCTAATTTGGTTGGGTTTGTCCCATCCCCAATGTCACTTCTCTTTCTTTTACGGCCCTGACGAGAACATCGATCTCCTCGGCTGAGGACCGATTCTGAAGCGCTCCTGGTAAATGCACCGTTATAATAGTATTGCGCCATGGAACAAGCGCACCTCGTTCATCATGCTCTTAAAGGGAATGTGATAGGACGCTCTGATTGGTTTATTTCACGTTACGCCCAAACCACACCTATGAATAATGAAGCTACTGTACTTCAGACCAACCCCTTTAAACTTGCGTCGGGCGCAAGAGTCATTTATCCCGTCTGTAAAATAGCAACAGCGCCCAAGACCCACCCACAAAGTTACTTGCGCTTCGTGCTTGATACTTGCGTTTCAGATAGTTAAAATAGGGCCCAGTATGTCAAAATCTCTTTTTTTTTTTATTGATCAAGGAACAACAAAAATCATGTTATCCCTGATAATGGTCTTCCAATCAAAGGTTTAGAAGGAGTATGTGATGTAATTCCAGCTTGATACATTGCATGTCAGTTTTTTTTCCCCTGGTGTCTTCTCTTCAGTTGCACTTTCACACTCAATTAGCAGTTCTTAACTAGACCCACTGCATATAAATAAATTCAGAGACAGGTAATGCCCAGGCTCAGGGCTTTAATTCCCTCTGGCACTTCAGTGTGCAGGAAGCTGGCAGTGAGCGGACTCCCGCTCCACACAGTGATGGACTGCTGGGCTTTGGCACTCTAAAGCGATGGCTGCTGTCAGGACTGTGTTTTGTGAGTGTGCATGTGGGTGTGCCATCTCTTTATCAAGCTGAGAAGCAGTCTCACAGTATGTGACTCCGCGGACAGCCCATTGCAAATCAGCCGCCGTTCGATGCGGGTCCGGTGGTCCGAGGGGTCTGTTACAGTCTCTCCCTCAGGGCGCAGCGAGGGTTAAGTCAATCACCTCTGTGGACCGTGAAGAAACAAAGGGAAATGAAGCAGATACACACACAAACATGCTTTCACAGCGCACAGTGATGTTTGCTTCAGCTGTTTCTTTTTCCGTATACATGTTTTTAGTTGATTGTAGGTATATTTATCTTTTCTAAAATTAGTTGGACCACAGATTTTTAGTCTTAAAGTCATTATTTACTCACCCTCATGTCATTCCAAACCTGGATGATTTTTATTCTGTGCAACACAAAAAAAGATACTCAGTGTTTTTATGTCCATACAGTGAAAGTCAAAGGAATCCAGTGTTGTTTTGGACCCCGCTGACGTTCATTACATGGGGAAAAAACGGTTCAAATGTTCTGGAATCCTTCATCGCTGCATTTTTCATGCAATTATATTGGGACTGAAAACAACAACAACAACAAAAACTTTATCATGAAACCATTCAAAAATCCAGTGAGCTGTTATTGAGACAGTGAGATGAATTGAGAACGAATCATTCAGATCAATTTATTAAGTGAAAAGATTCAGTTCTAAAGAATTGTTCTTTCATGAATAAGGCATTGTTGCTTCTCTCAAGGTGAGCTAGGACGGAAAAAGCTTAGAGCTTAGTATCATTGCTATATTGTTATAATTTTTGTTCATATTTTGAATTATATTCTATTGACATATTTTCTTTTTTTCACTAATTTTGAGTTGTTTTGTGTTTTGTCATTTTATATTTTTTTTATGACTGCAATATATAGTCTGCATTTAGTTTTAGTTATTTACGTGTGTTAAATTAAACTAAATGGAAATGAGAAATGTTTGGCAACTTGCTGAAATAAAATATGTTTTTTTTGTTTTGTTATATTTATTATTTAACATGAACATTTATTTAAACTAATTAATTTTTTTAAATATTGTTTTTGGTTTAGTTTTAGTTAACGATAATAACCCTGCTTCAGAAGACTTGATATGTAACATGAGTAATATGGAACACTTTATGATACATTTATGGTGCTTTTACATAATTTCATGAAGCATAAAAAGACGCATTGATGAGTACACCTACATTTTTAGGTACACTTTAAGCCTTCAATTTCTTTGATCTATCAGTCTGATTCTTCCTCGTTTTTTTTTATTTATTTATGAAATTTTTTATCTGAATATACAGTTAGAATTATTGTACACATCCACATACTGCATAATGCATCATTCAGACTGCATTATGGAACATACAGCGTCACAAATAGATGGCATCAGAGATGTGTGCATCTGTAAATTCAATCAGACACAAGCACATGATGGCCTGCATAACTTAGACTGAGCACAAACACAATCTGACACTAATGCACCACATGCTCTTGTAGACCTGCAGCAATAATCTTGTACAAACGGTGAGCAATTTGAAATGGAATACAAAAACTTAAACTATTGGGTCTTAAAACCAAGTGTTATTAGTTTACAAGCTCATGATTGGCGCCATTAAAGGTGAAGTGTGTCATTCTTTCGATGTTAAAGCACTACTTCCCTGTTAAATGTGCACAGATGTCTATAATTAGGCCATATGTGTCAATGTTTGTTTAAAGGGATACTTTAGCAAATTTCTAATGGCAGATGGGGGTGAAAAGTAGTTTTTGGGGAAACCTCTTTGAAAACCGTTATTTCTTTTTCCATTGTTTATACCTATGAACTAGACAGAGTCTTCTGAGAATCATTTGCAATTATTTTTTTGAAGGGTATATTTACAATTATTGCAAATAGCCATCTTTTTGGCAAAGGCTATTTACACTAAATCCGCCCACCTTTCTGGTTAGGCCAGAAAGATTGACCAACGAAGCCACTCCAGGAACCGATAGAGTGGTGCGGAGAGTAAGGACTCTCCATTTAGGTTTTGATGTAAATTTGAAATTCAAATCCATGTATTTCCGATCCTATCCTTCTCCCTTTTCCCATTGCATATCAGCTCAAAGAAGTGATTGTTATATAAAAAAAATAAAGAATATATTCCAAAAGTGGAAATAAAGTTCCTATCGGGAATTTAAACGTCCTGAAATTTAAATTTCAAATTTGATTAATTCATTATTTTAATACATATAATGATATATAATGTTGTTATTTTTGTTATTATTGCATTTTGTGCAATAGAGTGAAGTTCTATGGTCACATGGCCAAGCATTGCTCTCAGTGATTGTGCTAATGCATCTTGAAGCGTCATGATCCTGTGTTATTTCACATGTCTGGCCATTTAATGAAACCATCAACCTCTGTTTGATTGAAGATAAAGAGCATCCATTCTGCTAAAATTCAGTATGGCGCTCAATGGTCATAGAGTTGCTCACCACCTCCTTGTTTCCCACGACGCAAGGTTTTGGCTATTGGTAAGCCATCAAAAGACACCAGATCAAAAACGAGTTAGCATTTTTATTCTGAATCATGGAAGAATTTGTTCGTTCCCGCCGTCTGAATACACGCAGGCCTCCTCGCGATGACCTTTCTTTTGATTTGAGTTCTGTTCAGGTCAACCACTGTTAAATAGAAGAAAAGAGAGAAAGATCAGACAGGAGCAGCACTTTCATCCACAAAGGTTCAGAATGCGAGAGAAGATCATGCGTTTGAATTGAGCGAACAGCCCATTGATGGATCCTGCCCATCGCTGCCTCTTTCTCATCCCTTAATCACCTCGTCCATTGCTTTTCTTTTTTTTCTCTTCCAGATTATCAAGGACCAGAAGCTCTTTATCATCGTGGGTGGGATGTTGCTGATTGATTTGTGCATCCTTATATGCTGGCAGATCGTGGATCCCCTGAAGAGAACTGTGGAAGAGTACAGCTTGGAGGCGAGTCCAATTGGTTATTATTAATGTTGTATGTAACGATTCAGCAGAATCCCTCGACCGGGTAGTAATGGTTAATCAATCCCAACTAAATCATAGTCACAGGGAGCTGGGATCACCGGGGAGTACGTAGCGGCCAAGGTTTTATTACCATCTGCGTTATTTTTGGTTCAGGAAGTGAGACGCCCTGCCCCCACATCCACGGCGGTTGGGGACATAGGCCAGCTGGAATGTGGGACATTGGCACAACTGCTTGGAAAAAAAGGCATTTTCATGAGCCCGTCCCATGCTGACACATAAGGGGAAGTGTGTGATTGAGCAGGGCTTCAAAATAGGCTGGACATTTTAAATGTCTGCTTGCTTTATTCATGTGCATTTAGTCATGTGCGTTCATGGACTTACAGTAAGTCAGACGCTGTCGCAAATGATTGGACGTGTTTAGCTGAAAGCAAAGCAAAAATAGACAATGTCAGACCTGATTGTGTAGTGGATAGCTATTAAAGTTACCTTGATTTGTGTGTGTGTGGTTGGTTTCTTTACTTAAAGGGATAGTTCACCAAAAAAATTTAATTCTCTCATAATTTACTCACCCTCATGTCATTCCAAACCCATATGACTTTGTTTAATCTTAACGAAACTGTCACACTTGTTAAGTTTTGTTTGTTCTTAGTTTTTGTTTTCATGGACTTTTGATTTGTTATTTTCAGTCACATGTGTTTCTTTGTCTTAGTTTCCCGCCAGTCATCAGTTGTCATGGACACTCATGACACTCACGTTCTTCTACGTTTTTTGGTTACCTGGACTTTCATTTGAGGGATAGAAACCTCTCAGGTTTCATAAAAAAAAAAAATATAAAAAAAAAGTGTTTTTCGAAGATTAACCAAAGTCTTAAGGGTTTGGACCGACATAAGGATGAATAAGTAATGACAGATTTAAATTTATTGGGTGAACTATCCCTTTAAAAGTATGTTTTTAATGATGTGCAGCTTTCCTTTCCATTTGTCTGTCAATTCCTGAGGTGTATGATCCCTGTACTTAGTGTGTTAAAGAGTGAAAGGCCTGGTGACTAACAAGCGATGTGGCTGAGTGGACTTTGCCGTCACACCGATGGAATCATGGCCGCCGTCTCCCTAGAGAACTCTCGGCAGGGAGATTAGCGCAGATTGATTGGTGCAAGGAAAAGGCCCATTAACTTTCCCATCACTCTAGAGTGTTTAGACGAGCTTCTCCTTCCTCCTTTCCCCCGTCCTCTACTGTATATATAGTTATTTCAGGCCATAAGCGCTTCTCAAAGGTCAAAGAATCGCGAATGAACAATGTCTTTGGGCTTCAAGCAAGCCATCTCATAGGCGTTCACATCAACCGCAATTTTAGCAAGAAAGAGTTTAAAAGTCAATCATTTTCAATGAAAGTTGGCCATCTGATGCCAATGTTCGATAGTGACCGCTGGGGATGCAACAAAGTTGAGCAGACAGTGAAGCTTGAATGATTTGTCGCCTGATGTTGTTAAGTTTAGGCATGACTAATAGTAACCAGCAGTATAGCAATTTAACAACCTTTAAGTTGAATCTCTGTCAGTGTGAATGGAACTTTAGGGCTGAATCACGTTTGGGTCAGGAATAAGCTATTGTTGACTGCTGTAGGACACTGAGTGTGTGTTTATTTAAAATGATTGTCTGTGAGGCTGGAGACAATTACAGTGGACAGTCTGTCAGGGACATGAAACGGAGGAATGTAAACAGATCTGAGTGCAGCGGACAGCATTGATGTGAGCTGCAAACTTCTGTGTTTAGAGCTTCACTCACTGCTCTGCTGAAAACCAGCTCAGTTTATGCTTCCTCTGATCCAGATTAAGTACTCAAACTTTGCAGATATTTGTAAAAAGTTAAAAACTGGGCCATATGTGCTGCATTATGACAAAGAAAAACATGCAGAAGATTTTTAAAGTTTTATACCTGTTCTTTACTAAAATATATGAGGGTGGTTGACATGACATGTCTAAATGTTCCCTGCAGTGTGACATGCTTTACTTCTTCCAGAACTATTTTAAGCAATCTTTTTCTAATTCATGTCAATTTGTATAGTAGTTTCTATGACCTCATATGAACTGAAAGACTACATGTAATATTTGAACTTGTATTATAAATGTATTTCTCACAGTGCATCTCTCAGAACTATTTATGAGTGAACAGCAAAATAATGTTTAAAGTGAAATTACAATTTTTATTGTGCAGTGATGCATTAAATTGATCAAAAGTAGCAGTAAAGACATTTATAATGTTACATAAGATTTCTATTTCAAATAAATGCTGTTCTTTTTCACTCTCTATTCTTCAAAGAATCCGAAAAAAAAAAGTGTTTTCACTGAACACTAAAAAAAGCACATTTGAGTTAATATCACATTTCCATGTGTTTGGATTACACAGTTTTAATATATAAACAAGCTAATACTTAATGTGATGCATATTTGCTAGTCGTAAATGAAACAGGTAAGATTTGCATCTATTTGATTTTATTTAAATAATAAAAAAATGTAAATGCATTTATTCAAATTGCTTAAGATCAGCATAAATCTGTTCATTGTGAAAACTATTAAAATTATTCAGTTAAAATAAAAAAAAAGTATGATCATGGTTAAAATGGTGCTAGCTCTAGACCAAGCAATATTCAATTGGTTAAACTGTATGACATTGAAAGAAATTGGATTTATTAAGGATAAATATATAAACCTTGTAATTGTGTATTTAAAACACATTTAAAACTATTTAATTTTATATGCAATTTAATACATAAATCTTAAATGTAGGCCTAAATACTTTAGAGTGAAGACTGGAATCATTTCAGAATTGCCATCACAATCAATGCAAATTGAAATGACAATTTCAATTGTAACCGTTCACATTGCTGTTTTAACTGAATTTTTGAGCTTCACTATAAATCTATAGATCTATGAAACGTTAAAATATCTGTAAAACTGAACATTTTGTTGAAAAGAAAAAAAAAAAACGTTCATGGACATGTTATTTGTCAACTGCCCACAAACAGAATACAGCATTGGATTAACTTTGATAGATGGACAAACAAAATGTTTCTTCTTGTGGTATGTGTTGTAGAATGGAGAGAGAGTGAGAGCGCACGTATAATGTAGATCCTGAGTGTTTCTCTGGTCTGATGAAGGACACGCTGTGGAGGAGCTGATTAGCATTCAGCAGGT
Organism: Semotilus atromaculatus; assembly: GCA_031834385.1. NCBI lineage: Eukaryota > Metazoa > Chordata > Actinopteri > Cypriniformes > Leuciscidae > Semotilus > Semotilus atromaculatus. The sequence goes on from JAULUF010000022.1 coordinate 35,785,114, forward strand.
TTCTTCTGCAACACTCACCGTTCTCGCTCCTGTTCTTGTGTCGACGCTGCAGCAAGCGCAGTCTGCCTGCACACACTATTGCAGTGTGGCATTGCCATGGCAACAGCCAAGGCTTCTGACACCCATAAACCAGTGCTGTCATTGCTGATCCCCAAAACAACAATACAGAGAAAGGCTTTGGACAGGCGCTGTAATGACGGATACCTGCGAAATGCACACACATGATGACAAGTATGTAGAATTTGAGTAAGATCTTAAACTAACAAAATGCAAACATTTTGAGTACATTGAGATGCTCCCGTTCTCATAATCCAACGAAGCGTCAAGCATAAAGTACGTTTACTCTAAGAGCGAATTCACTAAACAGTTGTTTTGCAGAATGCAATATTCCAGCACAATAACCGCGTCTTATTCAATTATCACCCATACAGTTTAAGAGCCACAAAAAGTGCTGAAATATTGCTGCACTGTGAGTTTTTAAATTAAGCCACTGTCATTTTTTTTTTCAGCACAAACATACCTGCTTTCTATGTAAATTAGACTTATTATAGCATCTTATTTATAAAAGTCATCTGCCGTAATTAAAGGAGAACTGTTCCTGCCTGTAGAAAGCAGACGGTAAACCGAAATACTATTTAATAGAGACATTTCAGTACATTTTCTATCAATCACGGCAGCAGTAATTCATCAAATCACGATGATGGATGAAATGATGGAGAAGAGCATCAAACCAGACGTGTTTACAGAATTCTGAACACAGAAAAACACAGGAACACGCTCATATAATATAAGGGACTCTCTCATGTATTTTCCTAAGTGAAAGTGAGCCGTCTGTCAAATTGTCTGAAGTGTTCCTATGGCAGTTTTTCCTCACTCTCGGTGTCAGACTGAGGACAGGCAGACAGCCGTGAGTCACAGGGTCTTTTCATGTGCAAATGCTTACTTTAAGGCGAACCTTTAATACATGAAATAATTGGTCTGCACTTGTGCGCTTTGATTGTGGATTGATTTAGATGCAGGTCTGGAGTGTGAAGGGGTCTGATGTGACTGTACAGCTGGAATGATTCACTTTGTTGGCAGGGGACCAATCTAATGAATAGACATGTATATTCTAGCATTTTGGGGACATTTGATTGATTTCCATTCATTTTATAGTGAGAAGATGTCCTTCTATCTACTAAATCAGTTATTCTTAGTGATGGATTTGCTTTTATAAACCACATTTTACATGAGACATCAAATTTCAAAAGTATCAAAATTGTATCAAAATTGTATAAAAGTAAACAAAAGTAGTTGGAAAACCTCAGTCTATTATATATGTATTTATTCAATATCCTTTTTTACTTAAAATCCATAAGAAATGTATTTTCATTTATTTAAATGTATAAGAAATGTTATTTATTTTATTTTTTGTTATTTATTTTTATATTTCCATTAATTGCATGCATCCAGCAGTATACCAAATGCGTTTTTGCATTTTTATTAAAACATTTAGCATGTTTAATAAGCAGTAGCATGTTTGTTGGCTGGTCCCCAAAATGCTGGTGATGTGAGATTTCACATGTAGACAAAAAAAATCTAAAGAAAAGAAAATCAACTAATAAACCAATGGAGTTTGTACTTGCCTAGACAGGACTGCCGGACAGGTATTTCTGTCTTTATTTATGTTTTTCTCTGCTCTTTTATAACAGGTTACCACATATGCATATTTAAAGCCAATTAACAATGTGGGTGGGCCACTATATGTTTTATAGATCCTTGAACAATATTCTTGTATTCACATTTGTTTAAGAATGCCTTAGAGCTATTAATGCAGGGATAAAAGCCATCTGTCCATTTGTGTCCTAAGCTTTTTGTTTTGTATATCATGTTCATGCAGGACATTTGCAGGAGTGTGTGTGTTTGTGTCTGTGTGCGTGCGTGCGTGCGTGTGTGTGTTCAGTAATCTGAAAGGCATTGTAGGACTCCTTATGTTAAACGGCTGTGGTTTGTGCAGGAATCAATGGCTCAACAACACAAACTGGGTCATTTAGGACTGGAAAGCCACCCACCTCTCTCCTCCATTGATCAAGTGTGAGGAACAGGAGGGAAAACCTTGCTTTCAGGAGCAGTGGGATCATGTGGACATGGTTATTGTCTGCTGTACACATCAGTCATTTTGACAGGAGTATGGGGCTCTGTTTATGTTGCCAAAGATTTATACAGTATTTGTAGTAAACAAGAGGTGATTGATGGTGGTTTATTAAGCGTATATTTAACATAATTCTGAATGAGTCTTCAGTTGGGCCCTATTGGTTGCATGCTTTTCGGGCCTTACCACTAATCTTTATGAAATACAGTTCGCTCCTCATGATCCAAGAAAGTGTCTCTCTCTCCATCTCACTTAAATCATCCTGTCTTCCCATTGTCTCTTGCATTCATGTGGTCTGGATAAGCAGACTCTGTCTCTGGGCTCACTGTTGCTATGCGACTGCTGATTGAGCTTAAGGGGGATGCAATTTACCAATTAGAGGCCTTCTAAATTAAAGACAGTGTCAAGGGTTCCTGTACTTAGAAAGAAGCGCTGTCCATCAGGGCCATCTGATGTACAGATTGTTAAGGGTCTGAGTCCCCTGCAGCTGAATATGATATTGTTTTTTCAGCTATTTCAAGAGATTTGGAGCTCTCTGAAGCCCATTTATCATGCACTGACATGCTGATGTGGTAAATCCAGGTCAGTTCGGTCACTTTTGATGTCTAAATGGCAAAACGGAGCCCAGTTTTCCTCAATTCACCATAGATGTTGAGTATAATTTCATGGATAACTGTACTGTACTCTACCTTTCAAAATTTTGGGGCCAGTACAATCTTTCATGAACTATATTTTTTTATAATGTTTTATTTAATAATGTTCTCTGAGGTCCACTTACAATATTATCAATATTTAGAAGTCATTTAGAAGCCCTCTCCCTCGAACACTCTTTGATAGGCACATTTTGATAGGCATGCCATAACAATAACAAAAGCAGTTCTCCACATACTCTCTTCCGTATCCGTTAATCCAAATCATTAACCCAATAAATGCCGAAGCAAAGGAAATAACAGCAAATCGCAACTATCAGAACTATTCAGTTTGACTGCAGCGCTACAGTATTAATAGTCAGTGCATATTAAACGTTCTTTAACAGACAAAGCAATAGTTCACATGGTAAAAACACTGTTACACACACTTGTGTTGTGACATTACTGTCGTATCCAATGTAGCACTGCATCCTCTTTTATTTTTGTCTCTGAAAAACCTGCACCAAATGGTGTCTTGTTTCAGAATAAACCCACAGTAAAATGAAGCGAACTAGCAATCTGTGTCTTACTGACACGATTTTACGTTCATCCACGCTTTCTTAATGTTAGGATCACAAGGATGGCAATGAAAAGACAAGTGTTTTCCCACAACTTGACACTCTATCGATTTGTTGCTTAAGTAATCCTGTGTTTGTGTCAGTCTCGTATTTACTACTACATGATGTGTGCAAATTGGTGGGCGGGGCTAAAGAGGCAATGATGTAGAAGTAGGCGTTGATCTTCTACGGTGGCAGTCTTTCGTCGCACTATGACGTAATAATGTGACAAAATCCGAAACTTTTGTTTGAGTGCCGAAGTTATGACGCCACTTTGTAGGCCAAAACGCGGAAGTGAGTTAGCATTTTAGCACTTCCGGTTCCCTCGGCCTAAAGTCTATGGGTTTTTTGAATGGGTTTTTGCTAAATCGCCTGAAATAAGGTCTGTGGTTAACAAAGCCTCTAAATATTTTCACGTTTTTTAACTATGACATAAAACACACCAGTTATAACCTGCTTTGTGGTTTTTTAAACTTTTTACCGTTATCATTTTATATCTAACGGCTTTATTTAGGCTTCAAAATGTATACATTTTGGATTACCTTGTAAAGATTATCTTGATAGACAAAACGTGTAAGGGTCACAACTCTTTGTTGAACACAGACATTTATTTTTTGCGATTTTCCAAAAGACTATGGGGAAAATGCATAGCTTTCCGATCGAGGGAACCCATGCGCCGCTAGCTTCCGAGTTGTCCTACAAAGTGATGTTATAACTTCGGCACTCTATTGGAGTAATAATGTCAAAAAATAAATAAATAATTGAATGAATAAAAAAATTTGCATTCTTGAGGAATATAGAGACTTACTCCCTAGAACCCTCGCTCTCTCTCTCTCTCTCTCTCCCTCCCTCCCTCTCTCTCTCTCTCTCTCTCCCCCCTCCCTCCCTCTCTCCCTCTCTCTCTCTCTCTCTCTCCCTCCATCCCTCCCCTCTCTCTCTCTCTCTCTCTCTCTCTCTCTCTCTCTCTCTCTCTCTCTCTCTCTCCCTCTCTCTCTCTCCCTTCATCCCTCCCTCCCTCCCTCCCTCCCTCCCTCTCTCTCTCTCTCTCTCTCTCTCTCTCTCTCGCTCTGGTCCTGAACAGACACTCTCAATCACGGCCTCAGACATATCCATTACACTCAACTCTACAGCTCCTCACAAAGAAAATCCATTAGTCTGTGTGTTTGAGAGTGAGAAAGCGAATATGAGGGCATGTAATAGAAAGAAAATGGAGAGAGAAACGCATAGCTGCAATACCTCTGTGTCCTCCATGTGCCTCCACTACAGCTGTTGTAATTGTCATCACACAGATTTGTGTGTGTGTGTCTGTGTCTGTGTGTGTGTCTGTGTGTGTGTGTGTGTGTGTGCTCGTGTTTATATTACATTGTGGGGACCAAATGTCCCCACAAGTATAGTAAAACCTGAAATCACCTACATTGTGGGGACCAGTCAGCGGTCCCCATGAGGAGAACAGCGTATAAATCACACTAAGTAATGTTTTTTGAAAATGTAAAAATGCAGAATGTCTCCTGTGATGGGTAGGTTTAGGGATAGGGGCAGTGTAAGGGGACAGAATATACAGTTTGTACTGTATAAAAACCATTACGCCTATGGAGAGTCCCCACAAAGATAGCGAACCAGACATGTGTGTGTGTGCGCGTGTAGTAAATCCATGTAGTAAAACCATAATACACACAGATAAATCACAAAAAAATATATTATTTTCTTCCCTTAATAGTTTAGTGTGAATCTATAGAATTTTCAAATATCATTGTAAATTTAAAAATTCTAGGGAGCCAAATACATCTCAATCCCCCCAGCAATTTGTGTACATGAAAATGCTTATCTAGTAACATTTTAACACATTAAAGAATAAATGCGTTTTTTGTGTGTGTGTTTTTTTTGTGGAAAAAGCTACACTTCATATGAACAACAATTCCATAATTATAATAATTTTGAAAAACAATTTCATTTAAAGTCAGACATGACTGAAATATTTGCGGTTCAGTAAGTGAGTCAGATGCTAATTTAATAAAAATTCTGATGGATTACTGTTCAATCAGTTAATTCAGTGAAGAATTCTTTGAACTGATTCTAACCAATAACTTAGTTTCTAAGTCTTTTCGATGGTTATTCAGTAACTGTTCTGATAGATTCAGCCAGTTCATTCAGAGAAGGATTCGTCAGACTTATTCAACTTGTAGTGATTTATTAGAAGAACTGACTCATCTATTCATGAATAATGATTATCTGCTGTTTATTGTGCAGCAAATGCATTAGAAACGTCTGTCTTTATATTATATTAGCACATTCAGTCTGCAAGCTCACAACTTTGGGAAAATACAATTTAATTTGCTGTGGTGCAGAATGATGTGGTGATGAAATTGTATTTTTTACTCTTTTTGGCCTGTTAAAAACAAATGAGTGTCACAGGTGGGTCTTTCCACACTACGATTTAGAAAGCGTTAAAGTCCCCCTGTGGTGAAAATCAAGTTTTTTAATGTTGTTGATATATCTATGTTGTGTTAATATGCTTTAAGACAAACTACCCTGTAACCAATCACGTCAATGTGTGATCGTCAACGAGGGGATCTCTGAGCTGGTGTGAGTGAGTGAAGGTGTGGCTAATTTGCATATTCATTGATCCACGTATACTAAAAAAGGCAAGGGTGTAGAGCTACATTCAAGCTATTTTAAGACATGAAGAAGTTTTTTTCAAGGAAAACTTTTAAATATGTCATTTTGGTGATCAAAGATGAGTTTTAAGGGATAATATATTGACTACAGGGGGACTTAAAGTAAATGTGTGTTTATAATACATCTAAAAATAATTTGGTATAGGGCTCTGAATAACCTGCATGGGGTGGATAACCGGTTGGCTGTTGTTCATCAGTGTGTGGAGGAGCGAGGGCAACATTCTTCTCCCTTGTGTGTACATCTTTCTTGCTGCATCAGCAGTGCGGTAGCAGGATGCATACAGATGCCAAGCGCACAGCTGCATCAACTCCTTCAGTCCTTGAGGAGATTCTTTTTTTCCTACTTGTCCCATGGGTAAAAGGCGATGCTCGAGGCAGATCTCTTCCGTATACTCACCTGCTACGGATATGCGCTATATTGAGCAAGATGGAACAGAGGTACGGTGTCATGTCTGGGTAACGTCACGCAATCGCGTGTGACATTCATCACCCTCCTCCGTCCCCCAAGGCATCCGGGACTCCGCAGCCTTGAGGCTCGGCTAATTAAACCCTCGGCGGTGGCAGGGGAGCTGGCTGGGTGCCAACCCACCTGGGCATAATGACGCACACAGCTGGTGACACGAACCAGAGAGCAACACTCATACTCATATGATATGCCCTCTCTGAGTCACAGCGGATCTTATAAAGAAGTGTTTGCTCACGGTCTCCTTTATCACTGGTGGCCATCGTCCCTTGAGTCCAATGCTGCAACGAGACACTTATGTATTCATCCATACATCATGTGATTGTAAATAACAGTGGTAGTGTGGGTGTTGGTTTATTTGGCTACAATGATGAATGGGATGTCGGGTTGATTTGTGATCCTGTCTCTGCATCGTCTGATTATATTTGCTTTGAATTTGGAAACAGTCCTCACTTCTCTGGAAGTGGCAGTCTAAGTAAGAGGTTTGGGAGAGGGTTTAGATGTGGACCTTGGGGTTTTATTGCTCTGATTTGTGGCCGTAATCTGAGCTTCATATTTAGCAGCCTTGAAATGATATGTGATATTCTTTGAAGTGTTAGTATTGTTTGTTAAGGCACTAAACACAAACCCTAAGTATTAAACTTTGCCATCTAACTCATCCCACAACAGACATGCATTTTGAATGCATCCTCAAATCATGTGGCTTGTTGTGAAAAGTGTGCTATTACTTTTCAAAGTGAATGACCTTATAATTTTCACCTGGCAGACCATAAAACAGGCACAAAAAATACTGCAGACCTATGTACAATGGAGGGACCCGAACAATAGCTAGAGACCAGAATATCACAGAGGTGGGCTCTTCAACTCCGGTCCTGCAGAGTTTAGCTCCAACTCTGATCAAACTCACCTGCCTGTAACTTTCTTGTGATCTTGAAGACCTTGATTAGCTTATCCAAGTCTGTCTGATGAAGTGTTCTAGCTAAGCTCTGCAGGATAGTGGACCTCCAGAACTGAAGTTGAAGAGCTGTCATAGAGACTTGGGGCTAGTAAGAAATCACCCAGCAACACCCATGGGCCAAATCGGTCCTGGAACTCCGCTTTGGATACCCTACCTTGGATACCCTCCGCTCCAACCCTAATCAGACACACCTTAACCAGCTAATCAATTTATTCAGGATTACCAGAAGACTACAGGCAGGTGAGTTTTATCAAGGTTGGTGCTAAACTCTGCAGGACAGTGGCCCTCCAGGACTGAGTTTGCCCATCCCTGCCCTAGAGACTATGCAAAACACCCTTGCAACCATTCTGAAAACCCTGGTATCTGCGTAGAAATTCCCTAGCAATCTTCCAGAACAATCTAGCATTGTGGTGGCGGGTTTTGCACACTCACATTTTCTACAGAACTTGAGAAAATCAAGTTTAATTGTACAATCCCCAGTCCAAGAAACAGAAAATGAAAATTTGCTGCTCAAACACACTCATAATCTATCAGCAGCTGTGAAGGGAACGTGTGTTTCTTTGTGCCCCACAGTTCATTACACGGCATTACATTTAAGAGGCCTTAAGACTCAGATGTGTGCCGTGGCGGCTGGTGCTTATCCAGAGTGGAGACACACAGATGTCGCTTATCAGTTTAAAATGTAGTTGCTCCCAAAAGCTGCTTCGCAAACTGCTACTAAACTGGTCTTATTGAAAATTTTTCAGAACTGCAGTATTTTTTTCAAATGCCAATAGGCAAGAGACAAGATTTTGAACTCCAAGCTAAATGTTACAGCAGCTAACCGCATCTGTATCTCTGAGCAAGTTTTTTTTTTATTTTCAAACAATGTATGTTAGGTACCTCAACGTTTCATTGGTGGTACATGCTGAAATTCACATGAGCACTCTTGTTTGTGGGATTTTACTCACAGTAAATATTTCTACACAATATACGTTTGAGTGAAACTGCACTAAAGCAATTACTGCATGCGATCAGCTAACTCCATAAAAACAATCTAGCAGCATTGCAGGGAACTCAATGCACATCACAGATGGAAAAAAGTATCCTGTAGTAGACCAATACAATGGAGGGACCCGAGCCACATCTAGAATATTAGAGAGCAGGGCTCTTCAACTCCGGTCCTGTCGGGCCTCTTTCCTGCAAAAGTTTACTCCAACCCTGATCAAACTTACCTGCTTTTAACTTTCAGTGATCCTGAAGACCTTGATTAGCTGAACCTAAACCTAGAGATAAACCTAAACTCTGCTGGATAGTGGGCCTCCAAAGTTAAGGGGCCCTGTCATGGAGTTTTGGGGCCAGTAAGCAACACCCTAGCAACCATCCAGGGGTGTGTTTCCCGTACAACGATTTAACTCGTTGCTTAACTACCAGTTCCGATGCATCGTTGAAGAAATCAACTAGCTAATCACGACTGTTTCCTGAAACTGTATTGAAGCAAATTGGTCGTTCAACCACGTTGGTTTATGATGGTGGTGGTGTAAAACTACTTTTAATGTATCTGTTTGAGATCGAATTAATGCTAGATGTTTTGCAATAAATGCATGGCATCTGAGGACTATTTCTAATTTTTCTTTTTTTCTTTTTTTTTTCTTTATTTCCAGATTCAATCATAGGCTCGTTCTTACGTAGTAAAGCACGTTCGCACATGCGCACTATTCAAAACAACTCTTTAAATCTCTTGACAAACTAAAAGACGTAAATTACATTTGTATGAATTCTAAATAAAAGATAGAGATTGTACTGAATGTCAGCTTGCTCATTTGGCTCAAGATAAGGATTTATTGAGTCCACGTGTCATGCAAACAAGAAACTATGCTCTAACCACAGGTCAAGAGCTGTCATTCCAACCACACAACTTTTCGATGCTGTTTCCGAATGTTAGTTAGAACTATGTTTTTGGGAAACACAGACTCAATGAAATATGCCGATAACGGCGGAACGTGCGACCATAGTTGGCTAACGATGCTTTTGGGAAACGCACCCCAGAAATCTGTGTATGACTGAAAACAAGCTGTGTTTTTATTTTCAAACACTGTACTTTCAAACCACCGCATTGTTTCATTGGTGGAACATGCTGAATTTCACAATAGCGGGATTTTCCTTAAATATGTTCAAACGAAACTGTGCTACCCATGTAGTCGTAAAGCAATCGCTGCATGTGATCAGCCTGTTCACTCCCTAAAAACAATCTAGCAGCATTGCGGGGAACTCAATGCACATCACAGATGGAAATCTCAGTGTGGTGGGAACATCGTCTACTGTCTCTGCCCAGAGTGCTTCTGCTTCCTGCTCTTATCGCCATCAGTCTGCTGTGGAGGCCTCCATCCTCTCTGCGGTCCGGAAACCGAGAGATTTGAGAGTGAGACCGAAGAGGAGGGGAAGGAAAGAGCCCTCAGGATCAATACGCTCACAAGCACTGGAGGAAAAGCATGGTGTGAGCGGAGATGTTAACCATATGGCACTATTAAACCCTACAACAGTCACTTAGTGCAGCAGGCCGTGGGAGTCCGTACACAAGTCTGCTCTCTCCTCTGCGTCCTCCTCGACACACTCATGCACGGCTGCCTTCCTAATCACCGCTCCTCACCCCGCCCTCCTGCCCTGCCCTGTCCCGCACGGAGCCTCTGTCCTTCAGGACATGTTTAGCCTGAGATTTCATGCTTCCGCGATCCACGCCGCAGGTGCCTGCCGAACATATTTAACCCCGCCTTTGTCCCCAGTTACAGCTCTCTGCTGCGTGAGGAGGCAGTAATAACGCTATTGTGATTGCCCTGCCGAATCCCTTGTTAGGAAAGCTGTGAAATCAAGTGAGCTTTCTGCTCACGGGATGCACACACACTTGCATGCGAAACGGCAGTACGCAGCAGGTGATCTCTGAGAGCGCTGTAAAGCTGCGTGTGGTGGGAATAACGTAGGTAAATAAGATGTTAAAGGAGAAGGAGAGACGTGAAGAATGAGAGAAGAGGGAAGATGGAGCCGACTGCAGGCACAGCCCCCCTCCTGACCGCCATCTGCACATTCATTAACCTGCATGCCACAACAGACTGCTGCGATGGGACGTGCCAATCAGGAGTGTGTGTGTGTGTGTGTTTGTCTCTGCTCATCTACCAGATCTATAATTAAGATTGTATCTCTGTACATATTTCAGAACAAAGAGAAGAAACACAGTGTTTTAACGGATTTGCATGATGTCGAATGTGATTTAGCTTGTGTTTGAAACTGTTATTATGATTTATTTAAGTGCTGAATTGTGATTAGTCTTTTCTTTCATAATTCCTTTTGTGTTGGTTAGAGATGTTTGTGTTAAGTAAGTGGGCAGGGCAAAGGAGACATCAGAGAGGTCTGTGGCCCCTGATGCCCTTCACATGCACAGCTCCACGGGGCCAAAACAAGGCCACATCAAAGGGCTTCAAAGGGCCTTTGAAGTAAACACCTATTAATAACGTATTGTAACTCAGGCAAACAGCTTTTTATGAGACAGTTGCTTACATTTGTTACGTGTATATATAATTTTCTATGATTCACATAGCCAGTCTTAAAATTTTCAATGTGAAGTAAATTATTTCCTAATGAATCGGAAATCTCGCAAATTCACAGAATATAGCTTAAATCCGCGTTGCAAAATAAGGTGGAAAGAGACCAGCGGTGCGCCCGAAATCACATACTTTTATTTGAACTCACTTTGCGACCATTAAAAAAAGTATGTTCTATATAGTATGTGTAGTATGAATGTATTCCGGACGTACTACACTCACCATGTTATCATGGGACCTACCAGCGTCATTTGCATAGCTTCACTTCCATTCATAAATCCTCTCCCGTGGCCTCATGGGATAGTAATGCCATCGATTGCACTCTTCAGAATCTCTCCAGAGTAGTAGGTCATCCAGGACTTTTCGCCTTTTACTACTCTGCTGGCACACATTTTCGCATACTATATAGTAGGGAAGTATTCGATTTCGGATGCTTATCTTATTTATGTGGTAATTAACAGCTGCATGTTTTAATTGTAATGTGTTTGAGTCTCGCCCTCTGCTGGTGTGGATGAGCAGTGATGTTGCATCTGGTACTGTAACTTTGCCTTTTTTTAGGGGAAACACAGTTCGGACATAGGGGCCTTTTACACGCCACCGTTTTCAACTAAAAAATTAAAACTTTTATGCGTTTTGGCCATTAATTTACAAAACAACAGTGTTTTGGAGGCCTGAAAACGCAAGCTTTTGAAAACTGGTTCCAAAGTGCACATTTTTGAAAAGAGTTTGTTTTCGTCTTTGTTGTAAACAAAAATGTTTGTGAATTCGTTCACTCTACGGGTCGTAGTGTTTCTATACAAAGTGTTATCGCATCGGTTTTCGCTGATCCGTTTGAACAGAGATCATTTTGATAACGTTGTCTTCTGTACACCAAAAAAGGAAAATCTTTTCCGTTTTTAGTACAACGTTGTTATGAAAACGTACCCATAGACTAAAAGACTAAATTAAGGAAGGATGTGCTGTGGATAACCACACATTACAGCAGAAGATCAAATTTTATTTTTGTATATTGTTCGTTTCGGAATTTGTTTCTAATAACAGCCGTGATCAGGAGCTGGATGGAGAGAATGGTCCCATACATCCGTACGCACTGTAATGTTCACATCAGAGCTTGACATGTATTGATTCTGACTGTAATTTGTTCCACACTGCCATCTCGATATGGCCCATCCTTATCTACAGAGTGGTTGAATGGGCGATTTGAATTTGGTTGCTTTTCAAATGATGATTGAAATCATATAATACATAGACCAGAATGCTACAGCTACACTGTTAAAGAGTGTCTTTTCTCTTTATCAGTCTGTTCTCTTATGCAATCACACAGACTGTCTGCCCGTTCCTCCTCCCGCTCTCATCAGCTCTGAGATCTCGACAGACTTGGCCTGCAATCAGACCAGCTGTAATGAATTTATACTCCGCAGTGGGTTTCGTTCCTTTTGGGATCCAGATCTGATGGTGCTGCTCGGTGCACACGGTTCAAGTTTTCCGGCCCTTTATCGTTGTTGCTTGTCAGATTGTACAATATTAACACAGAGGGATTGTGTAAAAGCCAAGGCAAACTCTGCAATTTCAATGTCAGACTGTACCTCATGCAAAAAAATTCCATCGTCATTTACTCACCTTCATGCCGTTTCAAATTTGTATAACTTTCTTATTTTGTTTTGGACCCCATTGCTTTTCATTGTATGAAAATGTTTCTACATTTCTTTATTTGTTTTCTGCAGAAGAAAGAAAGTCATACAGGTTTTGAACACTAAGCAATGAAAGATTTTGCTGGACAATGAAAGAAATCTTTAAAAAAAAAAAAAAAATGTTTGGTTACAGGGTGCTTTATGGGCAAGTTTCAGAGTTTTCCTCTATTTGCTGATGCTACTTTGTGTGTAACGTCTGCTCTCGTTAAGATTTCATGATGAATTAGCTTGGAGAACGCATGTATTTTTAATCATCTTGAATGGCGCCAGGATCCACTCACCAGGATCGTTCAGATCCACTTGCAGCAACTTTTTGATTAACCTATTTAATGGGATTTTTTTCCAACATCGTCTTTTATGTGAACACAAGCTATATTTGTGTTCTATTGGCCCTGAAAATGATCATACAGAACAAAATCTTTACACAAGATGCGCTCTCTCTCTCTCTCTCTCTCTCTCTCTCTCTCTCCCTCTCCCCCTCTCTCTCTCTCTCTCGCTCTCTCTCTCTCTCTCTCTCTCTCTCTCTCTCTCTCTCTCTCTCTCTCTCTCTCTCTCTCTCTCTCTCTCTCTCTCTCCAGTCTTAATATGAAGCCGTGTGTTGAAGCTCACACCCCCAAAATGGTTCTGTGTGAAAGAGAGCTGATTTGAAGCGTGGGTCGATGGCGCTGGCACCGCACAGACCTCCAGAGCCAGATAACTCAGCCACAAACAGCTCTTCATTACTCTCATAAGACTCGAGTCTCCGTGAGAATGAAATGTGTCATTTGGCCGATATGAGAGGCAGGTGCTGCAGGCCGATCTGAGGGATTGGATCGATGTGACGGGCTGCAGGTGGTCCGTCATTACCACACGACTCCAAATGAGCTGATTTTTTTATTTATTTATATTTTTTCTTTGAGAGAAATTGTTAAATAATTTATTCAATGATGTAGGAGTGAAATACAGTGGGGTCTGACAGTCTGAGACCACATTGAAAATCTGAGATTATCTTTTATAATTTATTTAAACCTGTAAATAAACAAAAGTATTTTGGGAAGAATTTGGAGAGAAATAAGAAATGGAAAAGGTATATTTCGCTCAAACTTTTTTTCTTTTTTTTTAACTGGAAATACATTTTATTTGTAGGGAATTGGAAATAAAAAAATTAAAAGAGAAATAAAATGGACTAAGCATTTTTTTATTAGTTTATTCTTTTATTTAGGAGAAATTTTAATAAATTAAAGGTCATAGTATTTGGTGCATTCCCTTTTTGCTTTATTTCTTTTTTTTTAATTTAATTTCGATTCCTCTAAAAATTATATTTTATTTTTGGCTAATTATAAAACCTGCTGGAGAAATTCTAAATGCTTTTTTGTGTAGTTCATTATACTTATTTTACGGAATTTTATGGAAGTTTATTTCATTGGTGTAAATAATTGCATGTTACTCAAAGACTACTGACATGTTTGGCTTCTCAAAAATGTTACGTTCAGATGTCGCAAACTTTATGCTTTTTGAAAATCCTGTTCCATTTCAGCAAAACAAGAAACAACCACGACCTTTTTCAGAAAGATACTAAAAGGCCTTTTATATAAAGTTTAATCAATCAGATGACAGAAGGCACATAGTAGATCGTGTACAACAGGTTTTTTAGAAAAGTTTTGATCATGTCGATAATTTATAGGCCTTAGAAATTGTCCATAAAATAGGATACAGTAGCTTCCTATAAGAAGAGCCTTGTAGGAACAGACATGTGTGTCCATTGCTAGAGTTACAGAACATTTTCTCAATGCTTTCAAACTCAACCTCTCTAGCACCCCTGATGGCTGATGACCGCCTGTGGCACCGGCCTGCCCACTGACACTGTTTTCAGTCTGAGCAGCTGAGACCCGATAACAAACCAGCTCTGACCATCTGACAGTAAGACAGGCTGCCTGGCAGCCGGATGGAGTCGAGCCCCCCTCCTTCGTTTTCAACTGCACCCCCTGAAACCCTGCCAGCCCCCACAGCCTGGAGAGCGTCCAGCTGAAGTCAGGCGGACATCAGTGCCCCTTGCCCAACGCACACACACGCACACAAAAATCCACCAATGCACACTCTTTCACACCTGCAAAAATCTGATGGGTACACGTGTGCGTGCATACACATTCAGTACATACTCCACAGATCTGAAGTCATGTGACGCTGTCAGCAGCGTGACTAACGTGAATGCAAATGGAGTGTGAGTGAAAGAAACGAGTATAAAATGAGAAGACATCCCGTCATATGCATAATTGCATGTGCGGAGCGTGACTGCGGGATTATTTCAGTGGCTGGCTGTGCAGTTTGATGTATCATAAGGAGTGAAGTTAGGAGAGACCCGTTATCACTGTTGAGCAGAACATTCCAACAGACTTGGAACTGAGCTGCTCATTTGTTTCCATGGAAACAAATTAATAGAGTTCCATACTATTAATCATTAAGTCATTTGTCAGGCTAAGATCTCTCTTTGTCTCTATTTTTCTCTCTGTCTCCCGCTCTCTTTCTTGTGCACACACGCTGAGTAGATGAATTTAAAAATTTGAGAATCAAAATGTCCTCTAAAGCTTGTTCTTTTTTGATAGGCTGAGATGTTCACAATGCGTCAACTGCAAAAACACAGTCTGTTCCTCTTCATTATGTTCTACAGCATCACATTTCTGTTTTCTTACTGTGAGATTTACTCGACTCATCAGAATGCAAAAGAAACAGTCCTTCCAAAAGCAGTTCCCTTTCCCTGTTCCTCTTAGTTAAAGAGACAGATTGCTGGCCTCTCGGCTGCTATAAAGTGGGCCGATGGGAGGGGAACATGGCTCCCGCTCAGAGAAATCCAAATAGGCTGCTCCTTTTTAACATGCTTCCAAATGCAGAGGTGCAGAAGCCAAGCGTGTATCCTCTTTTATTTATTTTTTTATCTTCGAGTCCCTCAAAGTATTTGGTTCAAATGGCCACCTACAATCACAGTAATCTAATTTGGCACTGAGGCGAGCTATAGGGAACAAAAAGAGTCCACATCCGGACAATGTGCAGTAGGCAGAAAAGAGCAGTTTGGTGTGGCAGTGCATCGGTATTCCTGAAGCCAGTGAATTTCGTCGGCACATAATCCAGGAGACTATCAGAAACGTGCCACTCCCTGACATCCAGCACCATTATATTGCAATATGTTTTGTGTAACATATTATACAATATGCACTATTTCAATAATATGCATTAATATAATATGCAATATTATTTTATTATTCATGTAAAATAATAGTGGGAACTGAAAAATCATACCCCCGCTCTTACGGATTAGAGCAATGAGCAAACGGCATTGCAGTTGTTTGACTGTATTAAAGGGATAGTTCACCCAAAAATGAAAATGTTGTCATAATTTTGTCTCATGTTGTTCCAAACCTGGATGAGTTTCTTTTTACTGTTGAACACAAAAGAAAATAATTTGAAGAGTGTTGGTATCCAGACAGTTGATGGCACCATAGTATTTTTTTTCCTATCATGGAAGTCAATGGTTACGATCAACTGTATGGTTAACAACACTCTTTAAAATATCTTCTTTTATGTTCAACAGAAGACAGGTTTGGAACAACTTGAGGATAAGTAATGACAAAATGTTCATTTTTGGGTGAACTACCGCTGATGGATTTTCCTATTATTGGATGTTTTATTCAGTCTTTGATCAAGGCCCCGATATATTCAAGACATTATTTTTCATTCTTCGCTTAAGGGTAGTTAAGAAAACATCTTACCCTAATGAAAATTAACCATGGTTTTATTATAGTAAAAGTGTAGTATCCATATACCATGTTTTTTGGGGGGGACGGATTGATTACAATTTGTATAACTACAATTTTACTACAAATAATAATTTTTCTCAGTGTTGATGGTTAAACTATGGTTAGTGTAGCTGAAAAACTCTCAGTGTGTTCATGTTTTTACCTACGCCTGACCTTGATGTAGTCCGTCCGTCCGTCTGTTAATGTTTGTAGTCATTTACTGTGTTCTTGCTCTAGCAGCATGTTGTTGAGGTCCTAAGAAACACTACATATCTGTGTCATAACACTCTTTAAAGTTGTCATGCAGCTCACAGCTTTAGGGTTGCCTAGGAGAACAGACAAGTGGAAGAAAGAGGTGGTCACATGATCACACTTAGCAACGTTTCCCTGCTTGGGGGCCATGTCATGTGACCTGGCCCTGAAGACAGCAAGGAAGAATCACATAGTCTGCTCATGTTATGACAGGTGTTAATGTGGTAATTGTGAGGTGTGATTGGAGTGAAATGCAGATGCCCACCCAATCCGAATTTAGGTAAAGATAGAATGACTCTTTTAAAATCAGCTATAGAAATTTTCGTATTTACAAGTAAAGATACATATATTTACTTGTAAATATTAACATTTCTATAGCTGATTTTAAAGTGTAATTTTTCCAACCCTAAAATGGGTTATAGCATTGCAATTACCTGAGCAGTTGAATAAAATACGCTAGAAAACCTTGCTTACTTAAGAACTATCTATCTATCCTGTGTATATATATATATATATATATATATGGAATCACATTATGAAATAAATGTTTTCTCCAAAACACGTTGGGAACAAATATTTGCCCCCTTTTATAAAATACTTTTTGCAACCTCCTTTTTCCAAGATAACAGCTCTGAGTCTTCTCCTATGCCTGATGAGTTTGGAGAACAGCTGACAAGAGATCAGAGACCATTCCTCCATACAGAATCTCTCCGGATCCTTCAGATTCCCAGATCCATGTTGGCGCTTCTTCTCTTCAGTTCAGCCCACTCATTTTCTATAGGGTTCAGGTCTGGCCATTGCAGATGCTTGGTTTTGTGCTCAGTGACCAATTTTTGTTTTGATTTTGATGTTTGTTTTTGGAATACTGTCCTGTTGGAAGATTTTTTTGTTTCATCTGACCATAGAACCAGTTCTGTTTGAAGTTCCAGTAGTGTCAGTTACTTTTCAAATGTTCTATGGTAAGATTAAACAACAAAAAAGAGCTTTTTGGCAGCAAACACTTAATATGGGTTTGGGTCAGGGATAAAAAAAGTACCCCATGTGAAAAAGGAGGTTGCAAAAAGTATTTAATAAAAGGGGGCAAATAATTGTTCTCAATGTGTTTTGGAGAAGAAGAAAAAATGCATAATGTGATTTTTCCCCCCACTTTCAATTCTTTTACTTCAATAAAAGGTTAGATTTGTGCTTTTTTTTTATTTTATATTTTTTATAAAATATCAAAAGGATAAACAATGCTGATTTATTTTTTACAGCCATCTTTGATCATATTTACCAAGGGTGCAAATAATTCTGACCAGCACTGTATATATATATATATACATATCTGGTCTAAAACAGAATTGGATAAATGTTATATCGACCAGTGACCTTATCAGTCTTACCCATGAATACTATAGAGCAAAATTCTCTTGCTGTTAAGCAGCCCATCTGTAAGTTCTATAGTCTGCATAATACACCCCAGTACATCACAACACCTCCATTGAGCCTCCAAGGACTCAATTTCTGCTATCTCGGCTAGCAATGACAGGAATATGATGTGCATGCACACGTTTGAGTCTGCCAAAGACAGAAAATTTGGAAAAAGAGAGAGTTTTGTCTCACTGCTGGAAGTATAGCTTTTTTGAATCACAAGTTTTGGCTTAACTTTCCTAAAAACTAAATTCTGTATTAAACTCCAGCAGGACCAGCCTAACAGATCTTGACAGTAGCCGTGCACATAATAGTCGACAAATTTGTTATTACAACCGGGAACATTCAGTATCTTGTACGAAATTAACATCATCAAAAGATATCACGTTCACTCAGAGCTTTATAATCATGTTTAATTAATGTTAACACAAGGGGTAATATCCTGGACAGGACGTGCACCTCAATGGAGTCAATGAAGGCGAGGTAAACCGAGAACAAGAGAAAATGAGGTGCGGATGATCCCAGGCATGATAAAGTAAATGAGACGCAAGTGGGACTTTACCTCGAGGATTAGATCAGACAGTGTTTGAAGTATGCTGGGAGTTTGTTTAATGTGAAGTGCACTGGGTCAGTTCAGACCTCACATGCAGTGGATTACTGCCGCCCATTTTTGGACATTTTACCAATAGGTTCAAAGAGCTCTTAAATAAATGTTTAAGGACATTTTTCTTAGTAATTATATGGATTTTTCTTCAGCCACACATGCACTTTTAAGGGTTGATTTTGATTATTTTCTTATTGTTATGTTCTTTTTATTATGCCAAAAGATTAAATGGGTCCTAATTGTTTTTTTTACATTTTCAACTTTTAGTGCGTAATGTTGCTGTTTGAGCATGAAAAAGGTTTGCAAAGTTACAAAGCACAAAGTCACTCCAATGGCAGTTATTTTCTATTTCAGTGAGCTCTGTTTCTGAACTCCCCGAAAAGCCTTGATTGTATTATTTTTCTTCACATCTTTTCTAATGTACACATCACAATATTCCTCATTTAAAGTATTCCCACCCAAGACATATGCAAAAAAAGGGGGCGAGGCCTCGTTGAGTTGTGTTAGTTGTGTGTTGAAACTCACGGTTAAGGTAAGGGGCGTGACATTTCTGTAACATGGTTGAAGCAGTTGACCAATCACAACACACTGGTCCAGCCGACCAATCAGTGCACATTGCACTTTTCGGGGGGATGGGCTTCATAGAGACAGGAACAAAACAGAGCGTTACTGACAGACTGGGAAGAGGGGTGCTGAAATATAGTAAAATATGAGAAAATGAATGTGTTTATTGAACATTCAAGCATGAAAACCTATTCTAGTGGACCCCTAAAACAAAATCAAGACTTTGAAAAGGAGGATAATAGGTCCTCTTTAAGCCATACTTGCAATATGCTATGCTACTTGCAATACTATTGGAAGTCAGCCATTTCATTCCAAAAATGTTTTTTTTTCCACTACTATTATTCCCATCACCGAATGTGAACACAGAATTTAAGATGTGGTGTATTTATAAACAATGTTGGTCATGGTTATAGGACAGTTGCACAAATACCCATCTACTCTTTTCTGTACCCTGATGTCCACGGCACAGAGAGGTGCTTGTGGCTTCAGTCATCATGGGGGCAGCAGAGTGCACTATGATGGAGAGCGGCCATCCTCCATCACTCACAGTTTGCTATGCCTGCCCTCATGGAGGAAAAAAACAGCAGTCCTAATGAGTTATCAGGACGGATGGCTTATCATGTGTGGGACCTCTCTGTGTCCTTGACTCAACAAAGATGTATAGATGACCCGAGTCACAAATCGCGACTCTCCCCCGGAAAAGAAAACATGCTGTATGCGTTATGGCCTTCCAATTTTGTGAGTGTATGCGAGTGTTTGTGTGTCCGTGACCGTAATACTGAGAGCGCATCTGTGTGCATACCTCGGTATAATCCCAGTAGTCACCAGATTCAAATGTTTGCCCATGTGTGAGCTTTAATAACGTTTGACAGCGAGCACTCGAACTCCATTTATGAAGGTTGTTATTCGCAAATTAGCTGTATGTTCATAAGTGAGTGCGTTTGTATAGGGTGAAGGGTGCGCGGTACGGCAGTCACGTGACGGCAACATAGTGAAAGTCATTTGCATCTGAGACTCGCAGAGAGCGAGCAGATGGGAGTTGTGATTAAAACCGAGATATTCTGGAGCATTAGATTAAAGAATGATGTCAATAAAAAGCATTTTAGGCTGCAATAACAAAGGCAATCCGAAACATGCCACTGCAAGTTCTCATTTGCATATTTAAATGCGCTTGATGTTCGGGGTTTGATTCCTGGTCTAATGATGCATTTAGCCTGTAATGAATCAGTGATGGCAGCTCCCAGGCTCAGCCGCAGGGACTGCAGCAGGGCCACTTTGAAGTCACTGCATTTGAAGTGGAGTTTAGAGCAATGGACTCCAAAAATAAGCATACACCAGAGGGAGACAGATCTGCAAAGCCTCAGCATGCAGCTGCAGGTTCATCCTCAAACTGGAGCAGGTAGATGTAACCCTGGAGGAGCCACACAGAGATGCAGTCAGCGAGCCGGAAAGTGCTAAACATGGTCCAAAATTTACTTTGGCCACACCTGCAAAATGCACGTGATCAAAGAAAGTGGCATATTTTGGATTAAATTAATCTAATTCCACATTGTGCCACATCCTAGATAAATTGTCTTCGATTTGAATCGCTCACGTGAGGTCATTCTATCATTTTTAATTTAGATAAAGTGAGGCAAAGTGAGTGTGTTATTTACTGACCTGAGCTGATTTTTATTCGTATTTGGTGCTTGGCGAGTGTTGGTTTTGAACCATGGTGCTAAACCTTGTTCCTTGATGTGTGTCATGTCTTTGCTGTGGGATTAGGTCAGTGAAGTATCGTTCGAGTTGACCTTAAGATTTGAAGGCTGAATAATTGACTTCTCGTTAAACAACTCTCAGCTCCATTGAATAATATCTGTCTCTCCATACTACATTTAAGCAGTGGCACGCAGAGATCACAGGGTGTAATGTAAAAGGATTACTACAGATAAGAGATTGTGGTCACGAGAAGCCATGTCAGAGAGAAACAGATGGACAGAAGGGTGACTGACCCATACAAATGAGTATTATAACTATCGTTTCTCTTAAACAAGAGCTTAGCTCAAAATCAAAGGTCTTAGAAAGAGGCTGGATAATAGAAATCTCATTCATGCTGTACTAAACTCTCAATGGAATAAAATATATGCTCATGGAGAAGTGACTGAGGCAAAGAACCCTTAAGTCCATGATTCTTTCTCTCACCGTCATTTTAGGTTGATACATTTTTTTTCATGCTCAGATTGAGATAAATGGAGGACAGGATCACACCATGTAAACTTTAATGCATATAGGTCTTCCTGGGGACCCACTGTCCTGCAGAGTTTAGCTTCAATCCTAATTAGATACATGTGTGTAATTAGTACTAAGAGCTGTGCAGGTAAATCACACTCCCTCTGCCTCAAGAGGCACACTGGCGACTAACGTCTTTAACGTCCTTAGCGTGTCCGCCTCTCATGCTGGAAACCCCCGGTTCGAATCCTGCTCGGAGTGGGTCGAGTAACACCTGACCCAGCTAATCCAGGTCTTCAGGATCACTTGAAAAACCACATGCCAGATGAGCTGAAGCATGATGGAAATACATTTTGCCTGACAGTTGGGTCTCCAGAAGCAGGGTTGAAGACCTACAGTAGGCTTTAATGCGTTAAACAATGAGATCATGTACAATAAAACGTTCAAATGTTTGGATTTGTTTTTTTAATTAAAAGTTTTCTTTAGCAATGACGTATTAAACTGATAAAAAGGAAATACATGCTGTTATTAGAAATACACTTTCTAGTTTACATCTTGCAGTTCTTTATTTCTCTGAATTGCGAGATGTAAAGTCAGAATTGCTAGAAATAAACTAAATTCTGACGCAATTCTGACTTTACTGGGTACATTATTTGGACTTTACATCTTGCAATTCTGACAACTTTTGAGAGAGATAAAGTCACTATTGCGTGTTATTGTCACAAACTGCTCTGAGACAAGAAGGTTGAAGACCCAAACGCAATATTCATTGAACAGGGTAATCCAAAGACGTAATCCAAATCCAGGCAAGGTCATACACAAACAAGCAATCCAAACAATAACAGAAAAGGGATAAGGCAAGGAGAGAAATCCGAGGGAACAGGCAGAGAATCAAGGGAACCAGGACAAACAGGATACAAACACACTCCGAATTGCAGTACACACACTAAACAAGACTTTGCAGGGAATGAATGTGAAAACCAGGCTTATATGGGGTGAGCTAAACAAGGTAAAGAGAGATACAGGTGAATGTGATCATGGATGATTAGTCTGGGAAAAATGTAGTTTGTGGATGTGTGGTGATTGTTCGGGTTGGAGTGCCCTCTGATGGTTATCTCTGGCACTCTCACTGGTGATCGTTACAGTTGAAAAAAAACTCAAAAAAACTCTTGCGAGTTTCGTTACTCAAAAAAACTCTGGCGAGTTTATATCTCACAATTCTGACTTTATAACACGCAATAGCGACTTTATATCATCCAATTCGAGCTTTATATCTCCCGATTGTGTGTTATAGAGTCCGAATTGCGAGATATAAACATGCAATTCTGAGAAAAAAAGTCTCAATTTCGAATTTATATCTCGCAATTGCGACTATATCACGCAATTCTGACTTTATAACTTGCGACTTTATATTAGATGTAAAACTCGCAATTGTGAGAAAAAAAAGTCAGACTTGTGAGATAAAAAGCCACGGGGTGGGGGGAGGGGGAATAGAAAATTAAAATCGCTATAATTTATGATAAATAAATTAGATCATTTATTAAAGTATATATATATATAGAATTTACATATGCAATCTTCCACCATTTAGTAAGCTAGGCTTTAATAATACATTTGTAAGTCTCGGGCAGGAGTTATAGGGTTATCTGTGTGCTGCCCCTTCTGTGTCTAAACCTGTTACTGTCCTAATACACACATAATGGCTGTCTGTTTGCAGTGTCCATATGGTTCATTCCAGTCTATAAACTGATATAATTCTCTCTTCTCAGCTAACTGTGTCCCTCTTGTCACCGTCTCTCCAAAGACACTCTGTCAGTCACACATCCTTCCAGCTTCCAGTGAACAATTACATTAGACGCCTAATGCAGTGAGAAATAACTGAGCACCCAGCACTCTCTTTAAGCCCAACCCACGACTGTTGCCTGGCAACACCACACAGCTCCTCTAACTACAGCTCAGGCTATGAGGAAAGCAGAGCTCTTGTTGTTGTGCAGTTAGAAATAAGCAGTTGATTTAAGTTTTATCTTTTCATTTCTGCGTTTTTGAGGTCAGAATGAACACTTGAATGTTTAACAGAGAAGTAAAAGCATTGTTGTGTTAGTTTCAGTGAGGGGAAAGATAGTTCTTTATTGCTATTTTTTTTCGTTGTCATTGTAGAAGCACTTTATCCCATCAACATTTTTCGCAGACTATACATCATCAGCAGTTCCTCTCTGATCTGTTCTCTCGCTGAGTTTAAAAAATGTCTGACAATGTCTGTTTGACTTCTAGGATTCATCACATCTTGGAATATGTAATTTATAAATAGAACGTCTTGTGTTGGCTGGCCCAATTAACTCGCGCCGTCACTTTGTGAAGATGTCTTCTGTGCTGTGAACTCCTTAATGCCAAACACAAATCATGCTGATAGAGCCACACAAGCGGCGGATGAAAGCTGGGGGTGTTACGCTCTGTGACTAAACTGGGAAAAATCGGCAAGACTTAGGAATGCGGTTGGAGGTTGGATCCCTGTCTATCTTTGTGTCCGGGTTGTTGCATGGCAAGCTTAAGGTTTTTCAAACTGGGGCAGCAAAAAGTGGGTTAGAGCTTGGCTACTTTTAGACCCAGCACTTTGAGGGGAACTCGGTTGATCTTCTCTTTCGCAGACCTCCTTCTCTGTCCAGTCCTGATCTGTCTTGCATATCAAGACTGTAATCCCATTCAATATCAAGCGATCAATGCCTGACCCATAAAGAGTTATTGTTAATCGTTAACTCTCAAGTGGCATCCCGTAGAGGTGACAATATTATTGTTACTATCTCTGAGAAAGTCCATTAAGGTTGGTCTCCCATGGGAGATTAAATGGTCCCAGTTCCTGTAAGGCCTTCATCCTCAGTATTGGTACTCAATGCAAATACAATTTAGCAAATTTACTTCTAAATCTAAATGCAAATGTATTTAATAAATTCTTAAAGTCAACCCTAAATCATCCTTCATATTAAACGCATTTAAGTCAAGGCAAAATAAGCCCTGGCTCTGTATTTTGTTATTGTTGTTAGTGACAAAGGTGTTTTTTAGCCAGGATTATTTCCACTCATTGGTTTTCTCACTGTGTCTCCACAGGCAGATCCTCAGGGACGAGACATCGCAATCCGGCCCTTCCTGGAGCATTGCGAGAACACGCACATGACCATTTGGCTGGGGATTGTCTATGCCTACAAAGGCCTCCTTATGGTGAGTGAGAACATTCTAGAGAGCAACAACATGATCGCCATCTGCTCCCGCAGACAACCGAGTCTGAATATTCTGCCACTTGGTAAATTATTATATACACTATTTCTCACTGACATGAAAAATGCATTTGCAATACTAGATTCTTAGTCTCTTGTGTTACATCAGGAAATACAAATGACATACATACAGTTATCTAATGTGCATGGCCCACCGAGTGTTAACAAACACAAATTAGAGTACTTGGATATTTATTAGGGAACAATATTGTCTTTTATCATACTTTATAAAAGCTATAAATCAGAAAACCTAAGCCACTTGAGGTCTGCATTACTATGATTTTACCCCTGGTTTTAGGCTTAAGAACAGCTCTTACAGTGACAAAATGATCAATGTGACAATGAAAAATATCAGTCTTTTAAGTTGTTTACACTGAACTAAAAAGTCTAAAACCGAAACTTACTGTAAACTAATGGTTATCAACTAATGGGCCTCAGCAAGGAGGGGCGCAATATGTCTTAAAATGATTTCAATTAAACATTAAAATAAGTAAACACATATTTCATTTCTTTTTGTAATTAATTTTTTTCAACAACTGTCATTTTGTCTTGCCACAAAATTTTGAAAGAATGATTTCTAGACCTGGAAAAGTAGAAATGAATAAAATCCTAAAAAGTTTTGGACATTTTTACAATGAATATAATTTTTTTAGTTATGAAGTTTTTAGCTCTGAAATATTTTGTTTAGAAATTGCTATTTGTGAGTTTAAAAACGTAAAATTTTAAAATGTAAATTCATTGCTGTGAAAGTGTTCCACTCCTAATTTCTGCAAAAAATATATATTAACAATTAAAAATTTCAAAAATTAAAGATTAAAGTTTGCAAATAAGCAGCTTTGACATTACAGCACAAACACTAAAACTATATAGGCGTGCCAGTTCAAATATTGTGTTTTTAGAAATGGAGTCAAAAAGATTGAGAAACTGCTGTAAACTTCAACATTGATCTTTTGCTTCCTTACAAACAGTGCTTACTGGTAAGGTATTTCCTTCCGGAAATGCACGTCTAGTAAACTCACTGACTGGACTTTGATACATTGTACCCCTAGGAGGAGATATAATATGAGCAAGATTGCTCTTTCCAATTAACCTCACTTTAGATTTCTGGTAAGGTGCCTCAGGAAACAAAATGCCCCCAGTCAGTTAATTGCCCATAGAACAGACCATAATCTCTGAGTCAATGGTGGCAACATCCTCAAATAAAAATCTGCCCTCTTACTCACTTTGTGCTCTGTGTAAATGATTTGTCCTCTTATTCTGGCTGCCGTAATAGCGTCAGGTGGTTCGGTTGACTGGCAGGCCATTACCTCTGGTTTTACCCTGCTCTACTGTAGACGATCTGTGTCAAAGTTCAACTGTGGAACATAGAGTATCTCTTCCAGTCTCTTTTGTCTCTCTTCTCTCTAAAAACTAAAGCTGTAGATTTGGGGGGAGGCAAAGGTGTCAATGTTAAATCAAGGCCGAAATGTATTTTAGAATGAAAGTCATCAAATCATAATAGTGAACTAGTGCAAATGCCATCACACTCACGTTCTCTTATAGGCCTGTGTGCCATTTCAGAATACTTCCTCTACCTTCCTCTTGTCATGTTTGAAAACCTGCTGCTAAATCAGCGCGGCTTCACTTACAGCTGACGTGTTCCTGTAGAACGAGAGAAGGAAGAGAGAATGAGAGGGTGAATAAGGAAAAATAGTGAGACGGGCTGTGATTGGATTAGGATTGAATAGGTTTGAGGCGAGTGGGTGCAGAATCAGATCTCAGAGTGTGCGTCATTATGTTAGCTGAGTCATATTTCTCAGAGTTCACTCTAGTCACACACAAAGGTGCTTTGATTACTTCTCTGACTTCCTGAGAGTTGGACAGGTGTTGTTAGCTGCCTTTAGAGGCATTAGGATGTTAAATAAGTCAGCCACAGTACTTTCTCACTGGCTTTATGATTCATCACTGTAAACTGAGGACTGCACACGGTGAAGAAGGTGAAAATGATAGTCTAGATTTCACTGCTCTTATAATACATTGCACTTTTCTCTTTTTTGTCTAGTTGTTTGGGTGTTTTTTGGCCTGGGAGACCAGAAATGTGAGCATTCCAGCCCTGAACGACAGCAAGTACATCGGTATGAGTGTGTATAATGTGGGCATCATGTGTATCATTGGGGCAGCAGTGTCCTTCCTGACCCGAGATCAGCCTAATGTGCAGTTCTGCATCGTGGCACTGGTCATCATCTTCTGCAGCACCATCACGCTGTGTCTGGTTTTTGTGCCAAAGGTAAGTACTGCAACGTACAGCCTGATCCAGCCCTATGGGGAAAGAATTGTAGAGGTCAGCGAAAGCCACATTCTGGCATTTTGATTTGTGCAAATCCCTAGCAAGTTTACCGGAATATAATTGAGAACAGTGCTTACTTTGCATTCCCTGGAGCTCTCTGGAAATGAACACACTGAAATTTGAAAGATTCGACTCTACCTCTAAACAAATACATCCTAAGCAGACTCAAAGCCAAAAGATCTCAATATTATGTCCTTGTTCTCTTCTCGTTTGTTAGTTTGTAACGATGCGAACAAACCCGGATGCTGCCACACAGAACCGGAGGTTAAAGTTCACCCAGAACCAGAAGAAGGAAGATTCCAAGACTTCCACCTCAGTAACCAGTGTTAACCAGGCCAACACTTCCCGTCTGGATGGACTACAGACAGACAACCACCGCCTCCGTATGAGAATTACAGAGGTGACGGAAGTTTCTCCGATTTCAGTCCTCATAAATTTATATGTCATTGTCGTCCCTCCCAGATTAAAATGATTAGATTAAATATAGATTAAATTACTGGTTTACAGTAAGGTTTCATTTGTTAACATAGTTAACTGCAATAGGTAACATGCACTAATAATGAAAAAAAACATTTACTAATCTTAGCTATTGTTAATTTAAGCAGTTACTTGTCATGAAGAGTTGTATTTTTATTAGCTAATTTTGAAAAAGATTAAATATTGTAAAGTACTACCGGATTTGTGTTACAGCTGGATAAGGAACTGGAAGAGGTTACCATGCAGCTCCAGGACACTCCAGAAAAGACTCCATACATTAAACAAAACCACTACCAAGATGTCAACAATATCCTGAGCATACGCAACTTCACTGATGGCAAAGGTAGGAGAAGTGGATATCAAACTCACACACAGCTGTCAGTCGTGACTCATTTCAGTATGTGAAACTCTTTTCCTCTGTTCCTGAGTCTGTCACCCAGAGAAGAAGAACAATTTATTGGTGTTATACATTTTTCGCCCCCAAACATGTCAACCTGAGGTGTCATATAAGGTGTTAGTTCTGACTCAGCATCCTCTTCAGCTGAATCCACCACTGACATCCTAATTCTGAACATCATGTCTTTGTTTTCAGATGGAGAGAAATCTCTGAAGAACCACTTAGAGCAGAAACCTCAGGCTCAGTGGGGATCCATGGATCCTTCTAGGATAAGCAGAGGTCCACTAGAAGACATCAACTCGCCAGAACAGTGAGTTTACACCAGCATGCACTTTCTGGACACATACAAATCTTTCAAATCATAAAAACTTTCCAGACATGACATTTGACAAAAGATTTGTTAGACAATGACAGCATTAAGACAAAAGTATAAGGCTGAGAATACTCTACATGCTTTTAGAAATACATGGGCCACATTTAAGAAAAAAATCAAGAATCTTTTTGAACCTGCATCAGCAAGTTATTTGCAGAAATGTTAGGGTTAGCACAAGTTTGAGTTTGCTTGTTACTTGTTTATTTACTTATTCATTTAATAATTAACTTCATTTTATTCATATCACGGAAAATGACGCACACAAGATGGGAATCATTGTCCGTCATTTTGCGAGCAACTGGTGATAAAGTAAAAAAGTTAAAGAATTTGCGTGACAGTTATGCCGGTGAGGAAGTCTCATACTGACGAGTTTTTGACGCTGCATTAACGGTGCATATTCTCTTAGTGTCACGATGTGGTTTTGTGTTTGTCATGGTCAGTGGTTCCCTGTCTTGTCTATTAGTTATCCCAGGTGTTTCTGATTTCCCATGCCCCCTTGTTATCTCGTTTGTCCATTATTATTTAAGCCCTATGTTTCTGCCCTGTCTTTGTGAGTTCTTGTTAATGTTAGATTGTTAACGCGTGTGTTAGTTCCTGTTCCTGAGTCCCGAGTCCTGTTTCCAGTCTAGTGTGCATAGTTTATAATCTGTTAAATAAAGCGTGTGCTGCATTTGGATCTGCCTCATCTCTGCTTCAACCACACCACGTTACACTTAGAAATGATGAGAGATTAATCAAATTTATTTTCTATATATTTTAATTGTGGCCCATAGTCATAACTATTAAAAGCCATTCAATGACCATAAACTTGTCAGTTATATATATATATATATATATATATATATATACAAACCGTTGTGTTTATGATTATGATAATGAATTAAAATAATATTTGAACAATTACCATTTTCAACATCAAGCAGCGTAACGGACAGTTTTTGTACAGCTACAATATCTGGAAGCGTGTGACACCGGAAGCCTTGCACATTAGAGTAAACACATACCACATACCAATAGCCAGACACACTCGTGCGTTAAAAACAAGGTGAACCGATACAACATATATTGCTGTTTAGACTCATTATGTGAAGGTGAGAAATAATACAGACATCAGGGGAAAAAGTAAATGAAAGCAAGTAGAGATTCAGGGACAGAGAGAGAGACGTGGGAGGGGGGGCTGTGGTTACATAATGTCTGATTTCTAGTGAGAGCGAAAGGCACTGGACCCTGAAAATAGACATGAGAGTAGAATTAGAGGACTACAGGCTGTCCCAGCACATGAATGTTTGATCTCACAGAGGAGGGATTCTGCACTGTCACTGTTCATCAAGCACACACACACACACACTCTCTCACTCACACATACTCTCACACACTTACCCCTGTAGCTGATGGAGTCTTGACCTTGCAAAATAACACCACCTCTGCCATGGGAAAATGCAGCGAATTAATTTATTGTGCCTGTTCTCCATGTATGCAGTATAGAATAAACAAATACATATTTAGTTTAATAACACTGGCATAAAGAGAATTTTTTTTTTTTTTTGCATGTGAACCTGCAATGTTAATTATTTCTAAACACAGAAGACATTTTCCTTAATTGATGTATGAAATTAATATTTAATTGAAAGTAACAATTCAAAGAGACTCCAATCATAAAACCAATCATGAGAGGTATGGTGTGTCCACTTTATATAACTGCTATTTGGTTTCTGTAATTGATTTAAAGGGCTTCGGCCTCTTGGGGTGCAGTATGAATCTAGACACAGGTATGAAATGGACTTTATATGAGGTGATCATCATAAGCCAGGAACATACAGGATTGAAGGCACCAAAAGAGCAAGCACAGTCCAAAACCCATCATCTTGACTATGAGACAGAAAGAAAAAAATAATAATATATATATACTGTAATGTAATATGTGTGATTTCATTGTTGCTGTCAAAAAAATGGAGAAAGATGCTTTATACACTAATAACAAAAGTTTGGGGGTTTTTTTGTCAGCAAGGACACATTAAAAGCAAAGATTTTTATAATGTTATGAATGATTTCTATTTTTTAAAGTTTTTTTTTTTAGAACTTTCCAGTTACCAAGTTTTCAGCAAGAATAATAAGAATGAAAACTGTTTTCAACATTGATAAATAAGATGATTTCTAAGGGATCACGTGACACTAAAGATCGGAGTAATTGCTGTTTTCAGTTCAGATTTGCCATCACAGGAATAAATTACATTTTCAAATATATTCAAATAGAAAAAAAAATCAAATTAATCAAATAAATGCAGCTTTGGTGAGCATACAAAAACATATTACAGGCCCCAAACTTTTAAATGCTAGGTCCAGATGGTGTAGTTCTGGCCAGCAGGGACTAAAGCGGTCATACTAACCAGTTAAACCTTGAACCCTTGATTAAGAACGAAACATGACGTACGTCTGCTTTAAATGTGCTTTGTGATATAATTATAGATGAACGTCTGTTACAGGCATACAAGAGTTCCTCCCCACTATTACACACACATTAACTAAAAAGCATGAAAAAAAAAAAGAGGAATTGGGTATTTTATGTATAATAACCATTTTGGTCTATGTGATTTGTGTTCACAGCATACAGCGCAGGCTGTCCCTGCAGTTGCCGATCCTGCATCACGCATATCTACCCTCCATAGGAGGGGTGGACGCGAGCTGCAGCAGTCCCACGAGCAGCCCGACCTCCAGCCCCCGTCACAGACACATGCCCCCCTCCTACAGGGTTATGGTGTCCGGCCTGTGAGCCTTACCACTGCCCTGCACTGCACTCCCAGGAAGCGATCAGCTTTTTTTTTAAAGACAGACTGAGCAATATCAGCGGTTAACAGAAGTGTGTGAGCAACCCGGGGTGGGGGGGGGTCCGACTCTTCATCCATCCATGACCCCCGTCCCACCATCCATAGCCACATCAGAGCAGGACTGATCTTCAGGCTAGGAGGGAGGTGACCGGAGGTACTCACACAGCAACCCAACCCATTATCTATGTCCCGTCACCTCCCGTTCCTAACTCGATGGACTCAACGCCCCCACACCCCCCACCCCAAACAGCAGCGTGGATCAACGGAGGACAGGCGCTGTAGCCTTAGCTGCTAAAAAATAGACTCTTCCGCCGGCAGCCTTTCCACGAAATCTGTGCACATTGGTTCTGCTGAAACTTGCGGGAAAGGATTGACTGAGGACTCCTCCTCTTTATTCAACACGTCAACAGCCATGTAAATACCATATTTGAACATCAAAGTGAGCTTTGATTATGCTGTGAAATGAATTAGTCCGATGAGGCCTGGTGCTCCGTAGAACTTTACAAACAGTCGACGAGCCAGGAACAGACACGTGCGACGTTGCAAACCGATATGAATTTGTTGTATTGCTTCAGTGTCCCAATGGTGTGCAAAAGTGGTTAATGGTAAATAAGACTATTAGTGTCTGGATTTTTTACTAAAGATAACAAGAGAGTGTAAACGCAGGCCAACTGTTCTCACCTGGATAGACGTGTACCACACATTGTTTGTCTTCAAAAACAGCTAGCATCATGTTGGCCTGTCCTGGTAACAGAGTACCGAAAGTACCACTTTGGTTCATCGCAAATAATGTCACATCAGAATTCACGCAATTGCGACCTCAAAAGAGCCACAGGTCCAGCCAAAAGGGATGTAAGAGACAAAACCGGAGATTTTAGAGAGTCAGTCTTCCATTACAGCCGAGCAAGTTGATCCTGCACACCGGGACTGAAACACACAGATGCAGCCCAAGCTTCGGATGTACAATCGCTGTTACAGAACAAGAAGACTCACAAATTGCGATAATAACAGGGAAGTGGTACTCCATGCAGAG
Organism: Semotilus atromaculatus; assembly: GCA_031834385.1. Lineage (NCBI taxonomy): Eukaryota > Metazoa > Chordata > Actinopteri > Cypriniformes > Leuciscidae > Semotilus > Semotilus atromaculatus. The sequence continues at coordinate 35,817,361 of JAULUF010000022.1, forward strand.
CAAAACCAAAATATCCTCACAGAAAGCTGCGAGGTTACACAAAAGAAGCGGTCCACGCAGCAAGACAGAAGGACGATATTGTATTAAACAGCGGGACTGAAAAATTAGCACAAGTGTAATTAACTTAATAAGTCGAGTCACGTAAGAACAAAGCCTCGTTTTGACTTTCTGGTGCAGTCTCTCAGTTTACCCTCCCTCTGTTTGTTTCTTGTTTGTTTTTGTTTTTTTTTTCTCTTGGTTGATGAAAAAAACCCAAACATTTGCGAATCCTCTACGGTTGTAGCTTGGGCTAAAAGGGCTCGGGTTGAGGCGTGTGTGTGTGTGCCGTGTTGTTCCAGAGGAGAAATGGCAGAGTGACATTGTGAAATACTCTCACTCTTAGCAACAGTGAAACGACCTCCTAGTTGCTATAGAAATGTTATTGTGTGCTGTGAACTTTGCACAATGTCTTGCAGAGATAGGGAGCATCAGCTAAAGCTGTTTTGTAAATCTGGAAATGTAATCAAAATATGAATTATCGGAAATAAGCTACGTATCATTCAAATCAATGGCAAGAGTTTGTTTCGGCTGATATCTCACCGTCGGTGTCTTGGTTTTAGTTTCTGTCAGATTTGTTACTGTACGTGTGTGCCTGTCGTCTTACGGGAGCCTAAAGGACCGAATCGCGTCGACCGGATGACGAAAAGAGTGACTTCACATATTATCCTATTCCTAAGTCATTACATCGAGAATTTCACTAACTCGTGACTTCCTTCTGTATGGCTGTTGTCTGATGATAACGCAACATTCGTGGGTATTTATTGTCTCAACTTTTCGGGGAAGAAAGAGGAGACTGAAACAACACAGGTTCGTTTGCTAACAGTGATTGTCATTGTACCTCACGCTCACTAATGTGTCACGGTGACAAAGACCTTTAAACAACACCGATACGCAAAAATCCCACAACGCCACGGGAGCTTGTCTTAGCATGACGGCCACGACCTAGACTGACGTTTCTAATACACAATGAGGTTTTCGGTACACGGAGGGGATTGTCTACATTTGGACTTTTGCAACATATGACTATGACTGAGTTTTCATTCTGACTACAATCAGCTCTTATTTCCAAGTTCATTTCAACATAATTGTTTATTCTTCAATGTCTTAATGATATGTTGTTTGGCACGTTCAACAGTCAGTATCCCACAATATGATCATCGTTGGCACATGTGAACATCACATTTAATGTCCTATATTAGAGAATAAACTAAAGCATCAACAAGAGAATAGTGCACACTGGACATTAAAAAACAATATATACAATTTATAACTGGCTTTATTTGTTCACTGTTTCTCATTGCCTTTTAACCTCCTGTTAAAATATGTTATGGTAATAATCTACAACTTTCATTAATATGTCATTAACAAACATGATGCTTAACAGATCTGCTAAAGGTGTTCCTAAAAGATTATAACTTCAATATATTTTAATGGAGGGATGGAAGGTGATAAGCAACAGTGAAGCTCGGTGAATCAGTAGAAGTAAAAGGGCTAGCTCACATTTTACATATTGCATTTCATTTTTTTAAACAGTATATGGCATATCTGACATGTAAACTTACAGCATACGGTCAATACTGTTATTACAACCTTTTAGAAACAGATTACTAATTGTCATAAAATGGGTAGTTTCTCATGCTGGAATCCACTGGTCCTACTTGATCTTCAAGTTGCTGGGGCCTGATTTATAAAATGTTTGATCCAGATGTGAAATCTAAAAATAGCAAATGTTCTTGAATTTGTGCGCAGCTGAATGGTTTCAGATCACCGCCTCATTAATGTCATTAACATGTAAAAGAGCAGCAGTCAACGTCCAAAAATTGCTTATATTTCCAAATACCTGCAGATCTCCAACTCTCTGTCACAAGGAGAAGTGTGTACGTCTGCTTACAACCTGATGTAGCGCTGAGCACTTTTCCACGTCAAAGTACTTTCTTATGAACGTTGCCGTGGATTTTAGCATTTACACACTCTGTTAAAATCTGTGCGTACACCAATTTTATAAATTAGGCCCCTGGTTAATGAGGTTTTCAATGGTTCCAAGCATAAACAGGAACTTTAGTATTCAAATAATAGTTTTTAGAAAACCATCCAAAAGAGCAACTCAAATATCTATTTTATTATTAGTGAATGGGATGTTTACAAGTGATCCGGCCAAACATCTGTCCAAGGAGTGGGCATAATTCAGTACTCTACTTTTAAATCATAATGATAACTATAATATGAATTTATTCGAGGCAACAAAAGCCTAGTGACATGTAATTATGACCAAGAGATTATCAAGAGATTCTTATTCAAAATAATCATACGGTAAAGTATGTATACACAAAGAATGTATTAGATTGATTAAAAAGAATTATTTATTTTTTAATCTTTCGTGCATGGTATCCTATGCATACATTATAGATTTCATTTTTTTGCAGATAATTTTTCTCCATTACTGACAAATGCACAATTATAATAAAAGTGGCAATAATTAGCTCATTATAACTGTATATTGTATGTTCTTGATGGTACATTAAGCTGGAAGGCAGAATCATATCCAAAATATATTTTACACTACCTGTACTTTTGGTGTATAATTATGACACTAATGTTGACATTGCACAGAAATATTGTCATAGAGATCATGCTTCTCAGAACAACCCTAAAGACTGTCGGACACTATGAAGTGTACTAAAAACAAATATGAAGACATTTATAGCACCACACGAATACCATGCACCACAAACTGTTCTTTTTACAATGGAATGGTAAGCACTGATCCGTCTGTGTAAACATGTCATTACCGTTATGGGAAACGTGAATTTGTGACAGTCTCGTTTTAAGGAAATCACTGGAACAACACAAAAACTGGATAATGAGATACAAGGTAGTGATTTATATGATTTTGATTTGGATATGTTCTATACTGTGGATTCAAATCACTGTGTGTGTGTGTGTGCATGTGTCTGTGAATCAAGCGAAACACAAGGTTAACCCGTTAATGCGTTGCTTTTGAAAATACATCTTGGTCTATTGAATGCACATCTGGTTGTTTATGACCGTCTTGGCAATAACCTTGGAAATGAAGTGAAGAGCTGATTTGTTGGTCACTTAAATCTGTGATTTATCTAAAAAAAAAAAAAAACTGAAAATGATCTAAGTGTTGTGTTCTTCTAAAGCAAGAAAACACTCATTTGTGCAAAGAGATTTATGAATTCAGTCTTCAAGATTTGTGAAAATTTTGGGCTGGACTCCATGCGTATTCTGGTGTGAACTGGTCTATCTTTGCATCATGTAACAAACAATAGCAAGGCCTTGTCATCACCCCAGGAGAATGAACAACTTCTAATGTATATAATGTAAACAACTTATTTTTTTCTGTAGAGGTACAATACAATGATAGTGGGGGGTGTTACAAATGACGTTAAAAAGACAGAATGTTAGCAGTGAGCGTGTATGTCTGTTTGCCACTGTGTGAAAACGTGCTGTCTACAAGTTTACACATTGCTATACAAACTATTTATTCTGTGCTGGAAGACTTACCGCTCTTTTTTTTTTTTTTTGTCCTTTTGCTTTATTTTTTTAAATAATTTTTCGAATTTATCATCTCTTTTGAGTTCAGAAAACTCGTCACTGCCCATCAAGAACAAAAAAAAAAAAAAGAAAAAAAAGAGGAACTCCACAAATTTGTTGTTTTGTTTTTCTATACAGTGCTTTTTGGAAGTGTACACTTGTGTGCTCCACTGCGGTACCGTCCCGTGTGTTTGCACTGGCACACACACAGACACACAGGAGCTCTTGAACAAATCAAAGTGGATGTGTTCATTTCATATTTCTTGTACCCTTAAACTGCATGGAAATCATAACATTTTTAATAAATTATTGCAAAAAATGTTTTATTAATAAAATAATTTAAATTATTCTATTTTCATTATTTATCAAGCACCTCATTTGGAAATTAAGAAAAAAATACCAAAATCTACTTAAAAGTGAAAGTTCAGTCACAAATGAATATTCTGTAATTTACTCGCCTTCATGTTGATCCAAACCTGTGTGACTTTCTTCTGATCTCTTTATTATAAAAAAAAAAATTTACATTCATCAAAATGTGTCATTTTATGTTAAAAAATACAGTATGAAAACAAACTATGTTGGTACAAGTGTGAGAGTAGCAACATGTTTAAATTTTGACAGAAATTACATGTCGCTTTCAAAGCAGAGTTTTTGTCTACTAAAAATGTTTTTTTGGAAAGGTGTTCCGTCAGCTGAACAGCTGGCGTACAATCCATTGAACACACCTCCATCCCTCGCAGCCTCATTTTCATTCCTGTTAAAATATGAAATATGGCGCTACTAACCAAATAAATGTGGATAAGAATTGAGTTGTAAGTATTTTAAAATCTTACTCCTAGTTAAAGCTTCAGCTAAGAACTATTCGATTATAGTATAGGCCTTCTATAACAGTCAGCCTAGCAACAAGGCGAACACTGCAGACCCTTCCAGTAGCACCTCATTGCAGTACACGAGATCCAGGGGGCGGAGTCGGATCCAGATCTAAGGGGTGGAGCTGGGTAGGTTTAGTTTTTTGTAAGGTGGGAGGAGTTGGATCTGGATCCGACTCCTCCCCGTGGATTTCATGTTCTGCAGAGAGGACTTCATAGTATCTATTACATACAGTAACAGCGTTAAGATCGGCATGAAACGGAAGTTGCGATAGTCTTTCCTGTCTTGACATTTCCATGTGGAACAAGAAAAATAAGGCGGGACTTGATTTTGTCAGGAATTGATTGGGGGATAAATAATTACGTGAACAGATCATTTATAATAAGTTACACACTGCAATATTCCATTAAAGGTCCTGTTCTTCATGTTTTTTTTTTAGCTTTGATTGTGTTTACAGTGTGCAATATACGCTATTTGAGCATAAGAAACATTTATTGGACAGTTCATGTCAGATTTTGAATCTTTCCCCCGTTCAAATAGATAGGACTTGGTCTTGGATGCCCGGAATAACTGCCTGGAGAAGTTGCAAATATGGCCGCCGAGTGAACAGACTTTCCTTGAAAATAACAACATGCTGTTGTAATTTTCATGACAATCGATAATTATGACTGCATAGCGCCAGTTGCATGTGATTGAAACGAGAGAGGACAGATACAGTACAGTGTTGCTTATATCAGACAGTTGGATGCTGAGATTGACCAATCAGAATTAAGCATTTCAGAGAGCCACATGCAGGGTTTACAATGGCATGAGGGTGAGTAAATAGTGGCAAATGAAACTTTCTTTTCAAATGACATTGTCCACCTCTGGCGCAAAGTACACAACTTCCTTACATATTACTCCATTACAAGTAACAGTTGAAAAGTCTGATTTTTTACTCAAGTAAAATTACTGAAGTACTTGAGTTTTTAAAGTTTTTAAAAGCACTTGAGTATCAAAAGTAAATGTCAATGCATTGTTTTATTATTGTTGCATTGTAACAGTGCCTTATGCCTCATAAGCAACCTAGTGAATAATAATACACTGATCAGTTTGTCTTGTGGAATTGAGAGCTCTAAAAATGTTACAAAACCTATAGAAATTACAGAACTTCATTTTTTTTTTTTTTAACAGTCCTACCACCCCCAAAAAAGAAGTACACATCTATATGTATCCATTCATGCACATTTGAATAATGTAAATAAATACTGATCAGAAAAAAATAAACAGTTACACAACCATAGCTGTACAACTGCCCAACAGCAATACTGCTTTAATAAACAGAAAAATAAAATAAAACTTTCAAACCGTTAGTTGTGACAACTCACAGATGACTAGTAGAGAGAAATTGTACTCAGGCCCTGAGTAACATCACTACATTTCTGTCAAGGTCACTGAGTAGAAAGTAGTTGAGTAAAAAGTACAATATTTGTCTTTCAAATGTAGTGAAGTTAAAGTAACAAGTTTCCATAAAACATAATACTCAAGTAAAGTACAGATACTCAAAAAGTGTACTTAAGTACAGTACCTCAAGTACATGTACTTCATTACTGTCCACCTCTGCATTGCGCAGTGTAGAGTTTTCAATGAGCCCATGTTTTGATCTCTCTCACACACACTTTTACACAATCATAAAACAAACAGAAAGGCAAGGCGGGTGAATATGTCACGAGTGCTTCTGTACGTTCAGTATAATGAATTATTGAGCGTGCAGGGACTTCATGCCAAACTGGATGGTGGAGGACGAAGCCTTCATGTCACAGTCAGCTTTCCCATTCCATCAAGTGCTCAAATATTTAACATGTCAGTACTAGACAGGACACAGAAGACCTTTTCACTTCTCACAACAGCACAACACAGAAATGGGCCAGCGGGTGTCCTCAAAATAGACCACAGTGAATTGCGTCAAAAGACACAGATAAAGTTTAGAAATGTTAAAAGTTTACCACAGAAAATCATTTTGACACATGGGAAGGTTTTCCACTAGATGTTGAACACGGCTTGGCATTGGTCAAGCATGGTAATTTTTTCCAAGGTGTTCATGTACTGAGTTTATGAACATGTTGATGTGTGTTGCTTAAATAACAAAACCCTTTTCTGGTGTTCTTGTACAGGGTTTACTGCCATGTTGGCAAATTGCATATTAGAACCTTGCAAAAAACCCAAGTTAGCAAGTTCTTATTTTACACAATGTGTTAATGTTGTTTGTCGTCTTGCAGCTACACTTCCAAAACAGTCAGTATTTGGAAGTATAGTGTTCACATGGTGCCTGTTTCTGCTGTTCTTGTACATATAATAGAATGTACAGGGTTTACCGTCATGATAGGTTGACAAAATGCATCTAAACCTTGCGAAAACCAAGTTAGCAAGTGATTCTATTACACCATGTTAACATAATGTTTAAATATTGCAGCTATACTTCAAAAAAGCACTTCCTGAGTCTCGCAGAGTCTACATTCATTTCTGTGGTTATCAAAAGCACGTCCCAGATGCTGTCGATACAACTTAAGTTGAATTGAAGCCAGAAAACATTCCTTTAATGTCTCAAGAATGAATGTCATTGGTTTCAATAAAGGACGCGCTCAATAAAAAGGAGCACATTTCCTAAATGAAACACACAATTTCTCCTGTGAATGATTCACGCCTGGTGAGTCTATGGCCCTCACGGCTCATTGTACATCTTATCCGAATGCTCATCTGTCCTTCAGGCACTGGAAACAAGAGGAAGTGAGCCGGATTTTCTATTCTCTTGCCGTCACTTACGGCTGTAGGTTATTACAAGAGGATTTGCCGTTCATGAAATGTGGGCGCTTTAAAAAGCCAATAAAAGAATTATAGTTAGCTTGAGATAAATCACTCCTGTGACATTTCATTACTAGAAAAGAGACATTTATTGTAATACAGAGCAATGTGTTTTTTTTTTTATAAATCATAAATAGTATATTAGTTTGTGTTTACAGGTCATAAGTAATAGTGCTGAAATTCAAAGAACAGAAGCTGATTTAAGGGAAGGAGAACTGCACCCAGCATCATCCTTCATGAAAACAGCACATTCAGGCCCGCTGACCACTTCACAGCAGATCAGGCCACTGTAGTTCATTACTGCGTTTTTCAGCTGGACACACTGAAGATTACCCAGAGCGCACGTCACAGCGCTGAGATTTTGATGTTGAAGATTTTGACGGCATGGTCGGCACCGGCGCTGGCTAGCTGGACCCAAGCTTGCTCTTCGTTCCTTTCCTGCTCGCCATGTCCCGCCCGGCCCGGCCTTGGCCTCCAGCGCAGCCTCTTCACCACCAGCGTGTGACTCTGACTGACGGGTGGTCAAGGAAAGCCACAAGCATGGAAGGACGCTGATTCAAGGCAACCCAAATCACCCCTCACACACTTGTGACGAACAAACACACAAATCGATCTTGCTTTTCAGAACTCTAAAATCATTTCGACTTCTTGAGCTTCTATGGTGAGTGACTTCTAGGTAAGAGATACGTGTAAGTGCCTACACAGACGGTTTATCAATTACACCTACAGAAAGAGAGTTTAGCCAGTCGGGACTCAATCCGCTGTGGGGGAGAGAGATATAGCTAGCGAGAAACAGAACGCACAACACGGCCTGGCCTCTCTCTGACACCTCATTCCCTCTCTTCACGGATCAATGCGGAAGCTGCCCACGGGAGCCCCCGTATCAACCTGAAGCTTCTCCCGAGCAGCGTGGGCCAGCTCAGATACACGAGGCCCTTTCGTTGTCAATTACACCACCAGCACTGGTTTCTGGGAGGAGGCACGACTGTCTTGTTTGACTTCTGAGAAGGTAAGTTGAAGACTGAGAAAATGTGAGATTATTTTTATGAGGCATAATGTGCTTGTCTATTTTGGCTAAGCGTTGAAGAACCACCTCACTTTTGTCAAATTTTCTGCGCCGACTGTAGGGCTGCACAATTTGGCCACAAAATCATGATTACAAATCAATAAATAAAATATAATCATATATAAAATAATAATAATTATAATTACTACTTTTTATTATTACCAAATAAAAACTTTAAACAAAATAAGAACTAAAACTATTCTAATATTCTAAGAAAAATAATATACAAATTTTACAGTAAAACTGTAAAATTACTAATGTATGGCTGTCCTAATTTCTGCTTTTTTAAATGTTAAACCTTCTCACTTTCATTTGGGTGGAAAATGCAGGATGCCTTTAAAGCCTCTCTTGTTGACAAAAGCTGGTTTATACACGTTTCTCATTAGTTTGGACATTTCACGAGTATAAAAAAAGTGGAGGTAAGAATATGAGCAGAAAAAAGGATACCAAGCATCAGTTTCTCCACATCTGCTCCAGTCTGATCCAGAAGACAGATCCTCTGATGGCCTCCATTTATACAGCACAATCTGCCCTTTCTCTAGACCTACAGCCAGCAAATAACTACACACGTACACGTATAATTAAGCATTTGTCCCAGACACATGATTCTAATTCTAATGATGCCGTCACATAAAGATCATAGGTTACAAAATGGTCACCTCTGGTCTGAACAGAGAAATGGGCAGATAGACACGGCAGTGGCTGAATCTCCGACATCCAGAACAGAGGAGCAGGGAGTCACGCTTACACCCTCACACTCACCGACACCAGGACCCCAGATGATTACCTACAAACACACACAAGGTCAAATGTCAGAGCTCAGGCTGCAGGAGAGAGGTGTACTTAATATTAGAGAGGTGTTGAATTATCTAAAGTTGCATGCAGTCCTTTCACTCTCATTCAAAAAGGTTGTATACATAAAGAATTAAATAGGACTTCTGAAAAATCAAAACTCTAATCATAACTGTAGTCAAATATCAGTGGTTTTATTTTACATGGAGAAGGTCGCTTCATGGGGGCAGATGGGTCATTGTGATTTTGCCAAATAAGATATGTTCCTGGATCAACATTCCTGTCTGAAAATGCCCTACCTCTAAATCTAACCCTACCCATGACTTATCCCTAAAACCAGATGAACAGATGAGGTGTAGAAGCACCTAATCCTGGTAATAAGCCGAAACCTGTCCCTCTAATCTGATTGGTTGATTGGAACGTTGTTCCAAGATCAAAAAAGATGTTGATCCAGGAACATGTTGTACTTGGTGAGATCACATTCACCAGGGTGGACATGTTTAGATCACATGACCAGCTGAATACAGCTGAAGGTCTTTTGGCGAAATGTGGTTGCAGTGACTCTAATTGGAGGAATTTTCTGTCCAGCATGATTATTTAAAAATAGCATAAAAGTCCCCCTGTAGTAAAAAATGTCATCCCCTAAAACACATCTTTGATCACCAAAATTACATATTTAAACATGCCTTCGTGCCTTAAAATAGCTTGAATGTAATCTACTCCCTTGCCTCATTTAGTATACGCGGTTCTATGAATATGCAAATTAGCCCCGCCTCCACTCACTCACACCAGCTCAGAGATCCCCTCGTTGACGTGATTGGTTAAAGAGGGGTGTTTGTGACGTCAGAAACACCAGCGATATCAAACCGCCTTTTTGAGACTATCTTTGGTTTGCTGCCGTTTTAAGGAGAAAATGCTAAGCAATGGTGTTGACTTGTGAATTTGTACATGGTTTGTCTTAAAGCATATTAAAAACACCACATAGACATATGAACATCATTGAAAGCTTCATTTTCACCACAGGGGGACTTTAAGATATATTAATAAAATATTAAATCAATGGTATGCCTTTGGTGAAGTGAAACTAACTGTAGGTCTTTCTTTAAACGTTTACACGTTATCATTAAAAATCTTTTTTTCAAAGGAGATTTTACTTCCAGACTGTTGCACTCTATATTACCTGCTTTAACTCGCCAGTCCCTCCATTATCTGACATTTTAGCTTTCTACAATGGTATATTGGTAACTAAAAACTTGTACATAATGCTGCATTCACACAACTGTGGCCGTACAATTTCAAAACGACTGCCATGTGGACTAGCACAACACTTGCTGAGTTCAACGTTAAACTGGATCTACCTTCTTGTCTCGACTTGATGTCACAAAGTACTTGCTGTCGGAGCTCCAGTCACATGACCAAATGATGCGTGTGTGAACCGCTGTGTCCTTGGTAGTGTTTGCGTAGAGAGAAAAGCTTGTCTCTGGAAAAAGCAAAACAAATAGGTCACCAGTAAAAGACAACAAATGTGATGTGATATGATACAGATGTGAATACTCTTTTGTGTATTACTAAATTAACATTCACAAAATAGTACGATGTAGTAACGTTTAGCCTCTGTGCTTGCTCTAATTTCTCTAGACTGAATTTGTGGTCACCCAAAGTCCAGCTATCGAGGTCATCACACCCTGATGATGCCGCTTTGGCCAGCGTGTGCCTTGAACACACCAACCGAACACTGCTAATTTAAGCTCAGGCAGCTACGGATAGATTTCTCCATACAGGACACAGCTGGACCGCCATACTGGCCTGTTCTCTGATCAGCTGTGACACTGTCTAACCTCTCCACGTCTCCAGCATACAGGCTGAGTAATACCAGCCTCAACGAGAACAGACTGCGGCATGTCTCGGCGATGCCTCGGACACATCAGAAAATGGAGAAAGAAAAACAGACGCTCCTCTGGTTACCTTGTGTCAACAGTGATTTAGCCGTGTGCCGTATGCTCAGAATACACGTGATGAATGGGGGGGGGGGGGGGGGGGGGCAACTAGACAACTGCTGCTAAACGCCAGGAGAATCTTAGTGGGCGAACATCTGAAGTCCGCAATCTCAGTGTTGACAAAGAGAAATGGAGGAAGGTAAAAGCTGTCGATGAGTCAGGAGGTCTACAAACCCTGGAGGAAGCTTTCTGTTAGCATTCATCTTATTGAACGTTACTTCTGAGGGGTTTTATGTAGACTGCACGATTAATCAAAATAAAACGAAATCACAATATGGCTTAGCGTGGTTATCAAATCGCAAGGGCTGGGATTGAATTGCTTGCATGTTTCAGAGTGAAGCACAACAGTACGCTCTTTATACGCGCGGAGCTCATGATCTGCAGTTTTTTGGTTTACTTGAACTCATCTCTGCATCTGCTGAGAGTTTGCTTCACTTATAAAGTGCATTTGGGAATGCAATATGCATCAACCATCTTCCCAAACTTGTTATGAAAAGCTGTTGTCAACAAAAGGGCTCCCTGCAGTTTTCACCAAATTAAAAGCTCATTGGTTTAATGATTACCAATAAAGAAATTAAGACAGCCATAAACATCAGTTTTGTAATTTTACAGTTGTACTGTAAAATAAAAACATTACGATATTATTTTTCTTAAACACTCAATTATATTACAGTGAATTTATTTTTGTTTAAATTTATTTTGTCATTTTGACAATCACATTTTTTTTTTTTGCCAAATTGTTCAATCCTACAAACTAGCACAGCAAACCAGGTGGTAAAATCTAATTTCATTTATTATTATTACAATAGTAGTTTTCTTAACTGCAGTGAATAATATGGTAATATTTATTATTTTGTTTCATATTTTTTATTTAATAATATTATGATTAATAAAAATAATAATAAAATTTTTAGCATTATTATATAGTCATATTAACATTATTGGCCACAGGTTTGCTCACCTGTATCAGAGTCAGTGTTTCCACGTCTCCACAAGGACCAGGTGCGGTCTCGAGAAACCGCTAACAGGAGGCGTGCGTTTGGGGAGAAGGCCATCTGAGTGATGGTCAGGCTGTGGCAGGGCAGCGACTGAAGCTGTTTCCAGGAACTTGTGCTCCACAGGAGAATGGCAGCATGCTCTGGTTTAGAGGCCTGTGGCATAAGACACATCTAGATCTTTCAAAACCAGATCAATCAAAACATTTCACATTTTCAGCAGAGCTTATTTTCTTTCTCTAAACCTCGTACATGAAGTGGCCACAGCTCAGCCAGCACTGCTAGAGGATAAAGCTCATGTCCACAGCAAAGTCCACTGAGCCTGCAGAACCCCGTTTCAGCCCGCCATCAGCCCCACTGAATAAACCTCACAGGCTCCGCTCGAGCGTGAACAATGGCAGGTGACATGCAGAATGTGCTTTCATTCGGAAGGCGATGTGTGCGATCAGTGTGGGTTTGGCAGAACCACGGGGGCCAGACCAGGACACAAACCAATGATCTCCCTTCAACCGCCTCAGAATGTGTGTCACAGCGGCCGGAGGGCACGTAAGGCTGGTTACCAGCCCTGGTCATGAGAGTTCAATGCGTTTTTAATAAGACAGACGGCTCATTACATCGAAGAGAAGGAAAATGAACTTGCACGTGGACATCAGAGGCTAAACTGACACGAGCTTGTTAAAAAGGCATATGCCTAAATATTTAAAACCACTTAAGAATCGATGCAGCTTCACGCACGCATGCTTTCCTGTGTCCTGTTAGTCCACGGCTACATTTGTGTGACACTAATGACCATCTGGTCACCCGTGTAAATGTACCTTACATGCCGAGGCCACCACAGTCTTCGCAGAATCAGACGCCAGACAAAACATCTCGAAGCCGTGCCCGTACCTGCGGAGAGGACACGGAGATAGGGGATGTTAATGAGGGCTCTGTCAGTACCTGCTCACAAATAAAGCCTGAGCGCCGTGACAGGTTCACAGAGACAGTCGGGGCGGTGATTCAAACACGACGGATGATTTGTGTGTCAGGGCTGCCGTGAGCTCTCTCCTGTGCTTATGGGAGTGGAAGAAAGCAGTGCGCTCTGGCAGCCATTAGCAGATCTGCTTAGTAATTTCCAGCACTGGATGAATAGCTTGTGAAGCCAGGCTGTCAAAGCCTTCAGCTGCTTACAGCTGTGTATGTCAATTATTAGAGTTTATCCAGTGCTGCCTGTGTATCAGGGACACCGACTTTGAATTCTTATGAGCATGTTGAAATAATGCAAGTCTGTACATTTCAATTGAATGTAAACGCCTTGGGGAAAATTCATATTTAATTGTGAAAAATACCCCATTAAATGTTTAATGAAAATCATTTCACAAATCTTGTTTTGAATAATACCCATTATTCCCACCAACCAGAGCAAAATGCCACTAAGCAACCAATTCTGTAATACATTGCAGACAGTTTCAGCAAATGTCAGAGTCGTATGTCATTTAATGGCATTATTCTCTGGCTAGTAAAAGCTTAGGAAACTTAGGCCAGAAAATACTATATGCAAGCACAGGAACAAACGCTCGGCTAATGCAAACGGCACTTTGTATTGCTGTGGCGATAACAAACCTCAGTATGCAAGGGTTCGATAGAGACTTCAAATGTCTCTGCTATTAAACTGGATGCTATTCTGGTACACCAAACAAATCTGCAGCAACACTGTTGCAGTGTTGTTTTTGGTAACTAAAACTATTCAAATGAAGCTGAAATGAAATTAAATAAATATTGCTTTTTGTTTTGGAAACTAACTGAAATAAGTTTAAGTACTACAATGAGTAAAAATAAAATTGAAATAAAAATTAAAGATAAAAAAAAAACTGAATAAAAATGACAAAAGCATAACAAAATTACTAAAACAAAATGTAAAAAAAATAAAATAAGTATAAATAGGCTATAACGGTATATAAATAATACTAAAATGACACTGAACTGTTGTTCCATGACAGTAGTGGACCAGAAAGACTTTTGGGACAAGTAACTCTTGGTGTGATAAACATTTGTTTAAAGTGTCTTTTGTGTTGTTTAAGAGCTTATGACATTATGTATGATATTTATATCTATTTATTTTTTAAAGCTTTTTGTAGCATAATGATTATTTTAAAGTACCACTGTTCGAAAACGCATACATGAAACAATTGTTAAATATCAGTTCTACATATTGGTTACTAGACATTTAAAAATAATTGCTACTGGTTATTAATAATAATAATAATAATAATAATATCAGTCGATATCTGGTTTATGCTAAAACTCGAGAAAGCAACAAACTGTGGTCTGACATTTTAGACCACAAAACTTGCATAACCCGAATACTTTTTATTCACATACTTGCATTCAGTATGTTTCCTGCCTTAGTTTCAATGTATGAAGTTGAAGAGGGAAAACAAAAAAAGAAATCTTAATGAACAATTCTGTCTTTTCTTGTTTAGTGTCAACATACAGGACAAATGGATGTTCTGGTGAGCTCGAAATACCTATTATGCTGCATTATTTATGTAACACAAGCTGTTTAAACAATAATGTGGTGCAGCATTAGTGCCTGCTGCAAAACATCCAGCGAGGGCAGACGCACACAAATGAGAATTGATGGGAGACTCACAGCTTCTGTACCTCTGGCCACAGTGTGTTCTGCAAGAGGTCGTCCTCTGTCGGAGGCTCTGGAAATACACGCACACACACACAGTCACAAAATATAAACATAGTTATTATGAGAAATGAGCAGACTCCTATAGACGTATTTTTCAAAAGGCTCATCTTTTCATTTAGCAACAGATACACAGCCGAGCAATTTACTCAAAGCTGTTTGGAACAACAGCAGCTTTATCTACAATTTTCAATGGCCGTTAGCTTTACGACATGGTGTAAATCAAATTTAGCTCTCTTTGTGCAAGCCTGAAATAATATTGTCTCATTTAGATACACAGACACTTATGCAACACATGCCCCAATTGAAATGGAATGGAGACCAGGCGTTTTTTGTTTTGTTTTTTTTTCATCCCTGGTTTGCAGTTTTTATTTTAATTATTTCCCTCTCTGCCCCTCCAGAAGAAGGGAGATGGAGAGAGTGGTATTATTCCATTAACAACTCTGTGTCCGCCTCATTGCGCTCCCCATAGCCCGGAGTCATCAATATTTTAACTTTGCAATTATATAAGCCTTCTTTCTAATTATGATTCCAGATTAAGGAGCTTTTTCAATCAAATTGACAATGTTTGCTACTGTTTGCCTGAAGCAATAGAGGCATAAACCCCCCTGCTTCAACACTCACCCTTCACCCATCCCCCTCATTTGTCTCCAGTATCTCTGATTCATGCCCCAGATACATTAATAAATCAGAGAAAACAGTTTTTAATAACTGCTTGTCACAAATGTAGCGTTTTCTAGGAGTAACTCCTTGAGAATTGTTCACTTACAATGTCTAACTGGTGAGGTTATTCTCACAAGCTTTTGACTATTGCCATAAAGACGTTTGTATATTATATTTTGTCTTGGCAAATAACTGCCTACTTAGAGAGAAAGAGGTCATTTCACTAAAACCAAAAACATTTTTTACTATGTATGTAACATTACCCACCATTTGAGAAACACTGGAGTGTATAAAATTTAAAGTACCTGTGAGCTTGACAGGATGAAAGTAGGACTCTTTATATTGGTCGGACATGCTATTGAAATCTTTACTGTCCTGTTGAGGGCTCTGTGATGCGAGGTCACCTGTAAACAGATCAGACGCCACAGTAAAGGTTAGCAACTGCCTCACCACTCTCTTGGGATCAGCACAATGCAAATTCTCATGTGGCCAACTATTTCAAAGGGTTCATACCTTGAAACACTGCCTTGTTGGACAGGCCAAGGGCAGGAGTGCTGGCTCCCTCTGGGAGGTCTGCTATATCCTGAACACCCAGGAGACAGAGCTACACCTTAAAACCTCTCTATATAAACACTTATATACAATCTTTTTTTTTTCATATTACATTACTAACTGGTAAAATTTTGTCTGAAATGCAAAAAGCAAAATGCTTGCAATTTTTCTGTATACGAGCACGACTGTGTTTGGCAGCACAAGACGAGTGACACACAAGATCAACCTGAATGGAGTATGCCATTTATGCCGTCTCATTTACCATGACCTCAAGTTACAGAAAATTAAACTCATTTAGCTATATATCTAAGAGCATAAACATTAGCTTTAGTGTAATGGAAAAATGTGAGACTCATCTTAAAATCTCTTGATGATCTAAGACAGTGCAAAGAGTAATTAAAACCCAGGTTTTATTTGACGTAACTAATTAAAGTTTGAAGATGAGATGATTCTAAGTACTTACATTACAGCCCAGCAGTTTCTCCAGAGAGGTGCATGATATGTTAGCCAAGTTCTCCACGAAATTCCGTGGAGCCTTGAACACCCGCAGGACCTTCTCGTCAGCACCGGACACAAACTGAAAACGCCCCACCATAGTCAGACACTGCATGTCAAAGCCGTGAATCTGCGGCCTCGAGATCTCGTGCCAAGTAATCTGAAAACACAGAAAGAGTTGATCATTCTTCACCAGATAAAAATAAACTGACAGTGTTTGATCAATTAAAAATCAATGGGTTGAAACGCTGATAGTTGTTCAAACCTGTGAGCATCCTTTTCTCGTCCAGGGTGTAAAGAGTCTAGTGGTTTGGTCTGATCCAACAGTGATGATAAACTCTCCCTCGGGGTCCCAGCTCAAGTCCTGCACTGCATTAAAGTGTCCCGAAATGACCACACTAGGCCTCCATTCTCCCTGTGCAACACACAAATCTCCATATTCATTTACCCCATTTACTATAAATCATAATAGACTTCTATTTCAGATTTTTATTAGGTAAACAGTAATATCTGCATAAAGAGCTTGTTACTGAAGGATGTTGTCAGTTACATCTGACCTGGTTTCTGTCACAGTGCCAGAGGTGCAGCGCTCCGTGAAAGGCATGAGCCAAAATCATAGAGCCGTCTGGACTCATCTGGCATCCATAGAAACCCAGGGTGTTTCCTCCAACTTCCCCAACACGAACCTTAATGGAGAAATAATTATTCAACCTATCCATATTCAAGTGTACACTACTACACATCAAAACTGAAAAGTTTGTCTGTTAAATAAGACGTATTGATTTTATTTGTTCAATCCAAAACAACATATTACACAATATCTCTGTAAAAAAAAATAGGGTTAAAAGCTTTGTTCAAGGATGCCATAGTGGACTGGTCACCTCTTGAAAGACATTTTGGTTGTATGTTTCCCATACATCCCTGTAGCTTGCTGCATAACTACCAGAGAAATGAACTAGCTAGTCATGACTGTTCCCCAAAACCATAGTAACTTGTCACACGTCCGTCGTTCAACCACATTAGTGGACGTCACAAAGGTGGCAATAACTGCCAATTAATCATTTTGGCAAAATGTAAAAGATTATTTCTGTAAATAAGCAATGCATCTGAGAAGTACTTTGCTATTTTTGATCTCCGTTGGTTTGCCTTATTCCCAGATGTTTGATTCAATCACAGGTTCCCCATGTGTCATTTTCTGGAGTTCCTTCAGTGTACTAGGGCACGTATACACCCTCACTATTCAAAAACGGCACTTTCATTCTCTTGACAAACTAAACTGTGAATGTGATTTGTATATATGGAACGAATGATACAGATTGTGCTTATTTTGTTCAATAATACTAACAAGAAACTATGGTTCTAACTACA
This sequence comes from Semotilus atromaculatus, assembly GCA_031834385.1. Classification (NCBI taxonomy): domain Eukaryota; kingdom Metazoa; phylum Chordata; class Actinopteri; order Cypriniformes; family Leuciscidae; genus Semotilus; species Semotilus atromaculatus. The sequence continues at coordinate 35,835,274 of JAULUF010000022.1, forward strand.
GGTTGAGAGCTGTAATTCCAAACATACAGCTTTGCAATGCAGTTCACAAATGTTCATTTAACGTTTTCAAAACCTTCTGCAGCTGTTATGAGTGTATTGCCTGGGGTGGCTAAAATTCAATCCCACAGAGCAACTTTATAGGAAAACAAAAACCTGGGAACTACACTCTGTTCTCTCTGTCACGTTCTTGATGGTGAGTGTTGTATAAAGAGAGGCCTTTGCTGGTGTCACTGCCCCTGATAAACCGGCTGGTCAAGCAGGACGCTAATTAGTAGTCATGAATCCTGAGCAATCTGAGTTGAGAGTCTACAGCTGTGCTCCATCTCCGCTAAGTAACAGTCTGAGGACACCAATTAATCAGGCCGACAAGCGAAAAGCACAATGTATGCAAAGAGGGGACTATTATATGAGAAATAAATCGTGTTTGCTTCCTTTGAATGCATTAATGTGATGTTAAACGTAATCACGCACACATTAAATCAAATATAAGCCTCGCAAGGCAAGGAGATAAAAATGGTCACATGAAGAATGAATCAGTGTAAACTCCCCTGACTGGGCTGGGCTATGAATACCAAAGCACTGTAATTGTTTTTCAGCAAACTGTAGCGAGGCTTGCCCTCTGTCTGGCCCGTGTCTAACATGCTTAATGCAGCTCGAGTGTCTCACGGTAATAGGGGAAGCGAGTCGTGCAACAGAGCAAGCGGTAACATTGTATAAAACAAGATAATTAGTCATGATTATGCCATCAGCGATAACCTGCCTCTAGATTTATTTATGGTTGTGTGCAAGCAAAGACTGATGCTCCAGCCTCAACATCTGCATTACCAATACACACTCAAAGGGTGAAGAAATCATTTTATCTAAAACACACTTATGGCTGTGAAAAGCAGGTATGAAAATTTCAGCTGACACTTGACAGGCATCACAATGGAGTATCCTGTTGACCTTGAGCAGGACAAGACACTTCCAGTGGCCGTGTTAAGAGCAGCGGTGATCCCTCGCGTACAGGGGTGTCACCGCTCAATGATTCACAGTCTCTTGTCATGCCCAGCAGAGCATGTCTCAAAGATATTGCCAGATCAGGTGGCAAGCTTAAGCTCTTCATCAAAACAACAACACTAGATGGACAAATCAGCTATCTAACACTTTTTAACACTGCCACAAGGCATGCAGGACAGTTCAGACAGAGCCATGTTGGCTGGAAAACACGGATTTAAACCTAAATCCACATATCAATGCTTCGGTATACGTCAATAGTGAGGCATGCCCTTCACAGGCATATCCTACGCTACGGAGTGAATATGGCGGAACTAATGACTGCGATAAAGAGAGCCCTTCACTTTGAATGGCACGGATCTCTTGCGAGCCATCCTGGAAAGAGTGATGCAACATTAACCAGATTGATTTTGAATTCCATCCACATGGCTACTCGTATATCACGGCCAAATCTCTTGGGTAAAATGTGCAATCACTCTTGTTTAGGGATGGAACACTGATATGGATCTGTGTAACAACCACAGAGTTTGGGACGGTGCAAAAGAAAACAATGCGGGGAACCACGGACCTCGTCATGAGGTTGATATCCTGGAAATGAACAGCACCTCAGTGCTACATCAGGTCATGTGTGAATGATGTGGCCTAGCTAGAAGTTAAAAGATCTTGGCTGGTAACAAGGGCAAGGCAGCAGATTCGATTTCCAGAGAATAACATACTAATAAACGTTAAAAGAAAATTTGAATGCACTTTGGACAGAACCAAAGAGAAATGGGTACATGTAGGTTTGAAGCCCACCAGACGCAATCCACGCAATCCATGAACTATCAGCGTTATGCCCTTGATAGGTACTTAGCGCAGGCTGTTACAGGGTGATTTAATAAGTATACTGCAAGTCACTGTGGATAAAAGCGTTTGCTAAATGAATACTTGGATTATCTTGCACTTTATCTTACAAGATAAAGGTAATCGCTACTGGACAAACTAATGCTTTACTCATAGTTGCATTCCTGTAAAGATGAGAGATTCATGAAGCTTAAAGTGAGCAATGCAACAATGATGGATACTGAGAGCAGCTCAATACTACGCCGACTGGAGGTGTGTGTGGGTCATGAGGTCTAGAGGTTAAAGATCTATCATCATAATCCATCCATGCTCCCTTCTGGTCTATCAGAGAGAACAAACCATTAGCACAACAGAGTCTCAGTCCCCCCCCCACGCAGTTCATGACTTATTAGGAGGGTGTACTTTACCCAGCGGTTTGCCTGGCCACTCCACACCAAAGCAGTTCTCTACTAAATCTGACCAATTAGTCTAATCATTATGGAGAAGACTCTTCTTTGTAGATGTGTTAATTAGCCAAAGCAATGTTGGTCATTTTCTGTTTAGTAGGGCACTGGCAGTCAGTCAATAACTGTGCAATGAAGGCAGGTTTTAGATAACATAAACGGACATGTTTATGGATAAGTAATTAGCACAGGCCTTTTCGCACCAAAACTATAGCAAAGCTAGGGGTGGGCAATATGACCAAAATCTTATTTCACAATATGAGATTTCATTTCAAGATAACAATACATATCACAAAACAGTTATTTTATTTTTGTTATTAAATATAAGAATAAATATGCAAATTACAAACAATAAGACAAATACAATACAGTAAGAAATACTGTATTGTATACAGAAACTGAATCAAATGTAAATATAAAACGCTGCAAAGACTTCACTGTATGATTAAATCTAAACTGATTCTTATTAAAGATTCAGATTATTCTTTATTCAGTCAAGAGCAGTGAGTGATTTTCTCTTTTGTTTTTGATTGACATTAATGACAGACTGCAACAGGAATATAAGGCTGCTGTCAATTCATACATGTTTCTTTATCACTCTAAAGTGATATATTTACATTCCACGACACAAACTATATAGCAAAATCTCTAATGATAGACACTGATAAGATTAAATTATCACCACGATATATAATAAAATACCGCAAAGCCCTAAGCAAAGCTAATGTAAAGTGGAATTTAATCAAAGATCAAAAGTGAGATTAAGTCCATAAAATGCCTCTGCCTTATTTAATTTATTATTTAATTGTCAAAGGTAATTGTTTGTATAAAGTGCTGTTTGTACTTCCTATAAAAAAAAAAAAATTAAAATAATTATATATATATATATATATATATATATATGTGTGTGTGTGTGTGTGTGTGTTTGTTTTTGTGATATGAGGACACAAATGTGTATAATGACATGCATATTACACTGGTATTACAACTTACACGTGACTTATGAGGACATTGCATGAGTCCTCATATTTCAAATAGCTTAAAAAACATAAAAAACTATGTTTTTTTTAAAATGTAAAAATGCAGCATGTCTCCTGTGATGGGTAGGTTTAGGGACAGGGGCAGTGTAAGGGGACAGAATATATAGTTTGTACAGTATAAAAACCATTACGCCTATGGAATGTCCTCATAAATCACAAAAACAAACCTGTGTGTGTGTGTGTGTGTGTGTGTGTGTGTGTGTGTGTGTATATATGCCTCTAAATTAACTAATAATTAATTAAGCTTATATTATTGACCTGACTTGCTTCATCCTCTGCAAAAAATAATAATTTTACACACTCGTTGCTTGTCGTCAGCTAAATGTTCACTCCTGGTCTAAATTGCTCCACAGGAAACCATTGTGTCTATTCAAAATCTATTTTGACAAATATGAATGTTTAGTGTGAAAGGGCCTTTAGGCTACAACCTTATCAGTTGTTGTTTTGTTTTTTCAAGTGCACAAATTGAAATATTAATCCCCATTTATGAGCACATATCTCTTAGCCCGAGCTAAAGCCAAAGTAGGGGATCAGAAGGTGGAAATCAGAAACGATGCATGATAACCCACATTTATTTCCTTAGTCTCCATGAATCTGTCAGTTCAAAGGCTCTCATCTACATCTGATAACCCAGTTCACACCCACCTCATATCGTATGCCCTTTACGACTCAATACAGAAGACACATGCAGTGCAGAAATAACAGATGTGAAAACCCCCCACTGCATCCAGGTACAACACAAGACCTAAAATCAACCTCTCTCAGCTCAACTACAGCTCACAGCCCTTCATTTTTAATTGGACATGCCATAGTACGACAAAACCCGTGCATCATCATACTAAAACGCTCCAAGTGTCAGAATCAGGAGGAGCCATTGATCTGAACCCAGAGACCTTTGTCTGTGTGCCAAGATCAAAGTGACTCCCTCTTATTAATCAAGCACACACCGATGCGGTTATCTGCTGTGGCAATGCCAATCAAACGTTTTATTACAACAGATGTCCCGATTTAAGGTTACCTGAGGTATCCCCATCCCATTTTTGAAAGGAATTTGCCAATCATTCACAGTTTTGCTGTGACCAACAGCTAGCTGCACCATCAGTCACCAAACTACTGACGTTGCGAACGACACCACATTCATTGACTCACCATTTGGTGACCTGGTGCAGTCAGAACAACCAGGAGCTTAATGCTGAGAAAACAGTGGAGATGGTGGAAGACTTCAGGACTGTTCACACCACAAGTACAGCTTCTTTCCATCCACAACTGGCCTCATTATAATGTGTTTATATTTATGCTCAGAGTAAACCCACGGTACTTGGTGTGATTCTGATTCTAGAAGGTGTATCACTAGTACATAATGCCGTCCAATCCACCTTCTAATTTTTTTTTTCCAATGATAGTATTTATTTAGTAGTAAGCACAGTGACTTTACCAGCTCCACCCACACGCCTGAATCCTCCTCTGGCCCCCATAAGATCATGGTTTTGTCCATTGAGGCAGAGAGCAGCTTCAGGGGCTGTTCCACTGAATCACCTGCAGGGGGAGACAAGTAACAAAACACAGGATCAATACAAAAAGGTAATACAAACAAAATAATACAATGTCAACAGGTAAATCATTTCACAGCACATTACAGTTAAATTAAGACACAAAATCAAATGAAAACATTCAGGAATACCTTTGACACATGGAGGTTGCCAGTGAATTCCATAAACCCAGTTTTCATGTCCAGCCAACACCGTTTCAAGAGTCACAGCAAATTCTAGAGCAAAAACATAGAGAAAGAAAGAAACATAAGTTATGACAGTATAGACTATGTCTTTATTTATCGGTCAAGGCCAAGGGCAATATAGACTATGTCTTTATTTATCGGTCAAGGGCAAATTATTATCCTTGCCCATTTTTCTTTACTTACAAAATAAAGTCTTTACTAGTCAGTCAATTTTTGCATTTAGGTCTGGGCAAGTTACTTTTTGGACTCTGATTACAAAATGTATTCGCAATCCTTTTAAGTATCTATAAACCAAGACATGGTTTCAAAACTAAAAAGATAATCAAGCAACTATTCAACTGAACAATAACCAATTTCTATACGTCATCACACAACTAAATTACAATCACGCAAAGCCTCCAGCCTCACCATCTCCAGACACTTGAAAGATATTCTCCTTCATTTTAATAACAGCGTCAGTCTGATGGTCCGGTTCAGCCACAGTCTTGGCAAACAGTCTCCACACTCTGATCAGACAGTCCTGTGAACAGCTGGCTAGCCAGAGCTCTCCATCTATGCAGCAGATAAAACACAAGTAAAATAAAAGTAGTATGTATAGTAGTAAAATTAGAGAAAGTAGTATGTGATGCTTTCCTGGATATATATTTAAATCATTGGGGGGGGGTTAAACGTCAGTTTAAAACTGGGGGGGGCTCACGTTTTAAACTGACACGTTTAAAATCCTTAGACTATTTTCACTGCCGTTACTGTATCATATGTGTCTTTGATTTGGATGGGACATATATCTTTTTAATAAATAGCCAATAAAAATAATAACATAGTTTACATCTTTTAGTTAGCAAGTAGCTAAATAACTAAATCAATTTGGTCAACTTCTGGTAGGTAGCTGGATAGGAGGGACAGTCTACAAAGCATTCTGTTGGAGTCGTATATATTTGTTTTCCCAGAAGATAATGTCTTTACTGTCACGTTTGATCAATTTAAGCGTCCTTCCCAAGTATTAATGTCTTTAAAAATAACTGTTCTGACATCATTCTGAAGGACTACAAATGTTAAATTTAGTTTTATTGTGCCTTTAATTATCATGGTTCAAGGTAATTATCAATTATCAAACAGGCTAAATTTCAACCACACTAATTATAATACTTTCTTTCTAAGCACATTCATTCCATTCCGAAGTCCTACCTTTCGTGGCCCACTCCACACATCGGACCCAATCCTCATGTCCTGTCAGGGTCAGAAGCCTCTGAAACTAAACACAAGCACAGTTAACATCCACATGACATGCAAAATATCAACAGATTTTACAGCATTAATATAAGTCTTACCTGTCCACTGAGCTGCACGTACAGGTGAACTCTGCTGTCATCTCCCCCACAGGCGAGCACTGGAACTGCAAGAGATGGAATTATCCTCATTCACATGGGCATATGAGGCAGACAAGTGACTAAGTCTATTCACGCCATCCAGAAGTAAAATACAGCTACAGTCCAGACGTGAATAATGTAAGAGGGCAGGCTGACGTCGCCTCAGGACATTTTTAAAGCACTGAATGAGATTTTAACCTGTGATAGGGATGAACAGTCCTGCAAATCAACACGGAGCTCCAGGCATAGCTTACCTCTGCTGCCTGGCAACAGCACCAAGGACACATCCATCATGAACCCACTCCCAAAAGATACGGTCTGGAGGCATTCAGCTAATGAAGAGAACACACACACCAGAATCAACCCGTCTAACTCATAATGAATAACAACTTATTATTTTAAAGTAGTATTGATAATCCAAAGAATATATTGATATAAGACCAATTACCCAGAAAACCTAATAATGCACTCAAAAGTAGTTTGGGTTCTGCATGACAACTCATTAGATTACTGTCAATTGAATGTTAGGGGAATGATGGAATTCATCATCATCGCATGACTCAAATTGTGTCAAAACAATACAGAAATATTGCATTTGGCCAACCATATATGGGTTTCACACACTCTGCAAAGAATGCATCACAAACTTTGGCCACTGAAATCTCACTCTCTTTCTGAACGGTAAGAATGGACATCAGAGAGAAAGCCGTGGGATCAATTAAATGATGCATGAGCTTTCATTCAAAGTTTGAGCTCTTAATTCTTAAATCTTAATCTTCATTGATCTTTAGGGAGACACATTTCCTTCATGATTAGCCTCTTCTTATTACTTATGTAAATGTGACTTGTCTAAAGTCACTAAATGCATGACATGCTCACATGTATTAGATATAGACATATTAAACATATTGAATACAAATGCGCTACCATTCAAAAGATTGGGGTTTTTGTTTTTGAAAAAAAAAGTCTCTTATGCTCAGCAAGGCTGCATTTATTTAATAATAAAATACAGAAATAACTAATATTATAACTGTAATATTGTGAAATATTATTACAATTAAAAATAACTGGTTTCTATTTTAATGTAATTTAAAAGATCATTTCAGCATCATTACACCAGTCTTCAGTGTCACGTGATCCTTCACAAATCATTCTAATATGCTGCTCAAGAAACATTTCTTATTCTTATCACAGTTTAAAACAGTTATGCTGCTTAAAATGTTTGAGATACTTTTTTCAGGATTATTTGAAAGTTACGCAGAAAGTTACATTAGCAGTGAAGACATTTTAAAATGTTATAAATGATTTCTGTCAATTTAATGCATCCTTGCTAAACAAATACATTTTTATTTAGAATATTTCTGTTCGATGTACTATTTAATCTCTGTTGTTCTTGGTCGCAATCCATAACAAATTCTACTTTATCCCTACGATGACAAATAAATTTTGTACATCAAAATAAACATCAATAAACATCAATAAAATTTTGAACTATATGCACTGAATTTGAATTAAGGGCTAGTTATCATTTACAAGTACCGACCAGCAGATGTCAGGCTTGGAGAATTCAAAAAAATCCTCAAACACTTATTAAAAAAAAAATGCATTATTAGATTGAGTACTTTCAATCCACACTCTCGTGAACTGAAAGCTCACTTGTTATTTTACCTGTATCAGAGGTGCATGTCCAGAGTTTAACAGTGGAGTCAGATGATGCTGAGGCCACCAGTAAGTGAGAAGAGGACAGAGACACGGCGTCAACTGCACACACGGGCCCTGAGTGTCCTGAACACACTGCACATGCTGTGAACTGAGCAGAAGAGGGACACACTCAACTCAAATCACTATTAATGTTCATATAATTAAGCTTTTATGATTATCCATTTATAGATAAATATACCAGAAGATAATATTCTATTTGACCATTATTCCAAATATATTGCAAAACACTATAGATGGAATACATGCTATACTATAGAGTACATGGTTTTAAAACAAAATGGCAAAATCAGTTCTAGTAAATTTATGTAAAATAAAATAAAAAATTATTGTAAAAAAATAAATATATTTAAAGGTTGTTGATTTAATATTTTATAATATATTAAGAAAATACTGTACAATGAAAAAAACGGTACCGCATAGCAAAAAGGACCCAATTATGTTGTCAGCATAAGTATTTATATTTATTTATTGTATACGCATACCTTTCCATCCTGCTTTTCCCAAACAATAACATTATTATCTGACCCACCAGATACCAGCTGGGATTCCGGACCTACAGAAACAGACAGCTTACATTTCTACACGTTTCTTTGTTTTTATTGTGTCTGTCCGTGACAGAAAGTATAATGTCTATATGCATAAAGATCATTTATTAATGATGGTTAAAGTCAAAGACTTACTGCAATCTTGTTTATGAACCCACTGGACAGCATTCACCCTTCCAGTATGTTTATTAAGCAACTCGACAATCCTTATTTCCTGATGACAATAAATAATACATACAATTAGGGTGAAACAAACCTGTCATAGTATCAGTGACCTGTCACACCGTATTTGACAGTTCACTAAACACATTTACTGTTAAAATGTTTTATCAGAAAGCACACTTACATAGCTTTGAGTTTTAAGTTTGCACATCATTGCATTAAAGAATCGGAATATGTGTAAGTACATAATGTAAGTGTAACAATAATATGCCACAGTGCATCAGCATCATTTCACCTAAAGTAAATAATCATTCAGACGGTACCTGTGGATTATAAAGGGCAACTGAATTGCAAGTCCCAAATGCGATGAGACCTCCTCTGCCCCAGGACACAACATTGGGAGTGCGATTAGCACAAAAAGAGACATGACATGTGTCCATTACAGGCGCTGACATCTTCGGCGCTGCTGTGTGTTACAGTTAAAAAGAACCGGGAGAATATGCCATGATAGTAGTTCCTGAAATATTTAATAGAAATAGGTTTCTCTAATAATACAGTTGAATGGGATTGAAAAACAATTGGTATACATTTATTATTATATAAAGTAAATATGCACGAGACAGTGATGCAAAATTCCGGCAGGTACCACAACTTAGTGTAACCGGATGTAAATTTAGAGCGGACGCCGGACGGTTTTTTGTGTAGCCTAATTTGTCGTCCGGCTTTAAGCGTCTGGATCTGTCTATGATCTGACCAGACTCTCTCTACCTCTCTAAAGGTTTTTCTTTCTTTTTGAGATAATCGCTGTTTTAAGAGGTGGAGATTGACATGGAAGACAGTGAAAAGAAAGCCCCATCAGTAATCGAGCGATATTTCACACGCTGGTATAGAACAGGTGATATACATCAGTATTGTCAATTCTGTTTGTCTGCTATAACGTTAATCAATTGATATTATTATCTTAATGCATGTTCAGATTAGCATTTTGAAGCGTGATTTTCTTTAAATATATACACTATGCATTTTAAGCATGTTGATTAATTACTGTGTTGGTGTAAATGCTGACGTAACGTTAGATCTGAAGGGAAAAGTATGTGAGGACCACTGCATTCTACAGCACTCCAACAGGTAAGCCTATATATATATTATAAAGCCTATATTTATTCCCTCTTACTGTGAAGTTTTGTTAGTGTTTCTTCAACTACTTAGACTTTTACATAGGTCTGTTTGTTACATGAATATCAAAACTCATAACAAATACATTTAATGTATATATTCAAATCTGTACATAAATCCCAGATCCAGTCTTTCCATCTTAATCTATCAAAATTAACCATGTTTATTGTATGAAATGGTTGATAAACATTTTTATTTTTTACAGAAATTACAGTTGCTACATAATCTGAGATATGGATTGAAATAACACCATGCTGGAAATGTTCATGATGCATGACATGTCCACTTTATTTTTAAGTACACAGAGCTATAAGTGTCCATTATCTCTAAATTCACATTTTCTTCTCTTCAGAATATGCGTCATCACACTTGCAGAGTCTCATCCTATCCTTCAGAATGGACGAAAAATTAAAAACATAAACTACCAGATCAGTGATGGATGCAGCCGTCTGAAGAACAAGGTGTCTGGAAAGTCAAAGCGAGTGGGTACCTTCGAATGTAATGATAATTGTGATTAATTACTAATACATCTCAATTTACTCTCTTCCTGAACATTACAATATGTACAATTTATTCTGCAGGGTGGTCAGTTCCTGACAGAGTTTGCACCACTGTGTAGAATAACGTGTACAGATGAACAGGAATACACCATATACAGGTCAGTTATAAAGAGCGCCACTGGATATATACCACATTCAGTTTCTATAATCATAAAATGATCTCAATTCAACCTTTATTTTCACAGCTGTATCAGAGGACGTCTCCTAGAAGTAAATGAAGCCATTATGAACAAGCCGGATCTGTTATTGGAAAGGGTGAGCATCTGTATACATCATAACTCACAGTACATCTTTAAAAAGAAAAATCACCTTTTTTCAGACCTAAGACGTCTTGTGCATTCATTATTTTTGGCACAGCCTTCCACAGAAGGATACATTGCAGTTATATTACCTAAATTTGAAGAGAGTAAGAGCATCACAGAGGGCCTTCTGACCAGAGAACAATATGAGGAGGCTATCGTGAAAAGAAACCAACAAGAATAGCCTTGCTGAGATCAACTTGCACTTTGAAACTGCTGAGTCTCCTTTGAGGAATAATTGCTTCAAAGAGGTGAGAGTGTCTATATGGCATCATGGTTTTGTGCCACTTACATTTCAAAGACATCTTGAGAAAATGACGACTTGAAGGAATGAAGACCTGTCTGCTGGATCCAGAACAGTCTTGGATTTCACTGGGTTGCATTTTGTTGGACCATTATTCATGAGATGCACAAAGATGCCATTTTCATAAACTTATTGTTTAGTTTGTTTCATTAAGAACTATTTTCATTTGAGGAGGAACAAGTCTATATCCTCACAGACACATTATTTTCCCTCTGGTTGCTATGAAACCGCTGGAGATCATTGTAGTTTTGAGCTAATGTTAAATAAAGGAACAGATCTCTTCTGGGCAGATTCCCATTGAACTGGCTCTCATATGTTCATTTATTGCACCGTTCAAATGCTATGTGTGTTATGTTTTGTTTTTAATCAATCAAGTTTACACATTAACCCAAACTAAGGTCAGTGCTCTCAAAACAATTAACAGCCATGTGAACGTTTAGCAATTTTCCCAAACTAGATTTTGCACTTTTTATAGATAGATATTAACAAATTACATACAGTACATCACAAGCAAAATGTACACTACCATTTTAAAAGTAATATTTGTATTCAGCAAGTTGATCAAAAGCGACAGTAAACATTTATTATATTACAAAATGTTTTCAACACGCATATTTCTGAAGGATCACGTGACACTGAAGACTGGAGTAATGTTGACTGAAAACTAATTTATTCCATCACAGGAATAAATTATATTTTAAAATATGTTTATCAAATAAATGCAGCCTTGAGCATAAGAGAATACTTACTGAATCTTGTGATCAGTAGTGTGTGTAAACATGTATTTTCAATAGGATTGTGTCCATAGCAGAACATGTACCCAACAGAGAACCCTTTAATAGTTTTGAAGTTAGTATGAGCTTTAATAAATGTGTTAATTGAGGAGAATAAGTACTTCATAAATAAACTGGATGATCTTAGTGTAAAACTGAGTTAGTAAAAAATGTGTAAAACTTCAGATGTCATGCTTTGTGCACAAATAAATCACTCAGTCATAAGAAAAATAACGTATATTTCGATTTTTTTCTGATTTAACAATCATTCAATGGTCCAACACTAATACAACTTGAGGTCATAGCTGCACAATCATCTCTAAAGCTTATGGTTTGACTGACTGCAGTATAAATCAGAGGAACATTTTAGCGAAGTATCAACTACAATTGGTATGTGAGTGGAAACCCAATTCTGAAGAGCCTTTTAATCTGTGCCACACTAAAAAGTTGCTCTCCAGTACACGACAGCCTAAAGTTAAACTATTGATTCATATACCTTCTTCACTCTAACCTTTTAGGTTAATGTACCAAAGCTTGACTTACATTGTTAGGATTGAAGTAAAAATAGAAATCACAGTGACCTACAAGGCAGTCAATACTATTAGAAGAAAGTACACTTAAAGGGACAGTTCAGCCAAAAATGAAAACACTGTCATCATTTACTCACCCTCATGTCATTCCAAACCTTTATGATCTTCTGTGGAACATAAAAGAATATATTTTTAAAATACTGTTTTTGTCCATACAACGACCCAATGACTTTCATCGTTAGCCTCATAGCATAATTGCCTAAGTCATTTTTTGTTTTTTCTTGTTTTCCAAAGATATTGAAATATGACTTAGGCAATTATGCTATGGATAAACAAATGTTGTGAAACTTCCAAATACACTGCCCAGCCAAAAACTAAAAAAACACTTTGGATTGAAATAGGCAAATGCTTACGAGTCTATGATTGGATCATTATTGTGATAATTATGTTTCTAGCATGTTATATGTTTGGCAACAGTTCTTATAACCCTAACTGATGGAGTGTGTAGCTTTTCATTTCTTAAACAACAATATAGGAAGACAACCATCATGGTCATATTCCAGGATGACAATGTCAAGATTCATCAGGCTTAAACTGTGAAAGAATGGTTAGGAGGGAGCATGAAGAATCATTTTCACACATGAATCGGCACCTCTGAGTCCAGACATCACAAGTCACAACATTCATTTCCATCAAGAGGTGCATACATTTTTGGTCAAGATCTTGTATTGTCAATGCAAGAGTCAAGCACTCTGTAAAGTCTCCTTCAGCAAATCCCAAAACCTTTCAATGAATTTAAGGTCTGGACTCAGAGGTGCAGATTTATGTGTGAAAATGATTCTTCATGCTCCCTCCTAACTATTTGAGCCTGATGAATCTTGACATTGTCCTCCTGGAATATGGCCGTTATGAGTCTTCTTACACTCACCGGCCACTTTATTAGGTACCCCATGCTAGTAACGGGTTGGACCCCCTTTTGCCTTCAGAACTGCCTCAATTCTTCGTGGCATAGATTCAACAAGGTGCTGGAAGCATTCCTCAGGGAGTTTGGTCCATATTGACATGATGGCATCACACAGTTGCCGCAGATTTGTCGGCTGCACATCCATGATGCGAATCTCCCGTTCCACCACATCCCAAAGATGCTCTATTGGATTGAGATCTGGTGACTGTGGAGGCCATTTGAGTACAGCGAACTCATTGTCATGTTCAAGAAACCAGTCTGAGATGATTCCAGCTTTATGACATGGCGCATTATCCTGCTGAAAGTAGCCATCAGAAGTTGGGTACATTGTGGTCATAAAGGGATGGACATGGTCAGCAACAATACTCAGGTAGGCTGTGGCGTTGCAACGATGCTCAATTGGTACCAAGGGGCCCAAAGAGTGCCAAGAAAATATTCCCCACACCATGACACCACCACCACCAGCCTGAACCGTTGATACAAGGCAGGATGGATCCATGCTTTCATGTTGTAGACGCCAAATTCTGACCCTACCATCCGAATGTCGCAGCAGAAATCGAGACTCATCAGACCAGGCAACGTTTTTCCAATCTTCTATTGTCCAATTTCGATGAGCTTGTGCAAATTGTAGCCTCAGTTTCCTGTTCTTAGCTGAAAGGAGTGGCACCCGGTGTGGTCTTCTGCTGCTGTAGCCCATCTGCCTCAAAGTTCGACGTACTGTGCGTTCAGAGATGCTCTTCTGCCCACCTTGGTTGTAACGGGTGGTTATTTGAGTCACTGTTGCCCTTCTATCAGCTCGAACCAGTCTGGCCATTCTCCTCTGACCTCTGGCATCAACAAGGCATTTCCGCCCACAGAACTGCCGCTCACTGGATGTTTTTTCTTTTTCGGACCATTCTCTGTAAACCCTAGAGATGGTTGTGCGTGAAAATCCCAGTAGATTAGCAGTTTCTGAAATACTCAGACCAGCCCTTCTGGCACCAACAATCATGCCACGTTCAAAGTCACTCAAATCACCTTTCTTCCCCATACTGATGCTCGGTTTGAACTGCAGGAGATTGTCTTGACCATGTCTACATGCCTAAATGCACTGAGTTGCCGCCATGTGATTGGCTGCTTAGAAATTAAGTGTTAACGAGCAGTTGGACAGGTGTACCTAATAAAGTGGCCGGTGAGTGTATATGGTTGTTTAAGAAGTGAAAAACTATTTACCTATTTAAATCTAAACAGTGACTTTTTTTTTTTGTCCGGGCGGTATCTTTTTTTGTTTAACAGAATAAAAGTCATACAGGAACGACATGAGGGTGACAAAAAAATAATTTTAGGATGAACTGTCTCTAAAAGTGGAAATGGTATTTTTCATTAACATCCTTCAGAAATGCCTCTTTGGAAAGTAACTTCCCTTGCTGTAAACTCTCAACCAGAACACCAAGATGCTAATTTCTCATAGTAATATCCAAAGTCACTGAAGCTGTGTCTTACAGCCTTGAGCAGACTGCCATGTGGCAAGACCAGTGTAGGAAGATGATTAAAACTGGATATATTTGGCATCAACTTGAACATGAGGCAGTTATGTTAAATACAGTGTGCAGTTTTTTTTTTGCATCAAAACTTTTTATAATGTACACCTCAATGTTGGCTGATTACGCGCGAGAAACGCCGTTGAATATTGTTTCGGTTAAAACCGTAGCTTATTTACCAGCCATTACACTTGAAACAATTGCATTATGACTTCAACACATGCAATGAAGGGTTTCAATATCTTTTGGTATCTGGAATGAGCCTGGTAACGCTAACACTATCGTACACCACAAAGCGAATGAGCAGAATCACAAAGAATGGCACGTTGTGAGCGAGTGCATTGCAATGCACTGTGTATGCGAGAACAGGCAGGATCGCCTTTGGTTTTCAGATCTATTTGCTCTCCAGGAATGTTAGATTGGCCATGTGCTGCTCCAGGGATTTGACCCCAAAGCCGTTGGAGCCTTTGCCGTTCAGAGTGTCCTCGCTGACGGGCGTGCTCAGCTGCTTCTCCCTCCAGTGCTGAGGAGAAGACAGGCAACTGCATTCGGATTGACACTGGAATTAAAGGTAGAAGGTAAAGTTAAATACAAACATGCTAGGATTTGATCATATACATTTTTTAAAGTCACCATGTGTCAAAAGAAATGGGAGTCTTCTCTTCTAAACAATTAGATAAAGATCTAAATGATAAGAAAATATATAATAAAACGCAGAGAGAATTACATCTTGGAAAATCTCTAGGGGCCATGAAGTTTTCATAAGGTGACAAAAACACATACTGTGAACTGTGTGTATACCACTACTGTAAAGGTGATGTATGTTGCATTATGTGTGTGGGTGAATTTGGGTTCTGAGGGACAAGAACACTGTTGTGCGTAACTGCCAAATATAAAGACATAAATAAATAAAATGTCTAGAAAGGTAGAAAACTGATTTGTGTGTAGCAAATACCATTGACGCAAACAGAAAAGTGTTGAAGCAGGTACATAAAGCAATTGATGCAAGTAAAATATTTAAAGCTTAACTATAAGTTTGTATAAGATGATATGAAGGTAATATAAATATAAAAAAAAATATATATATATATATATATAAATTAGCAAACATAATTAAATATATAATATATACCTATGCCAATACATTAAAAAAAAAAAAAAAAAATTCCCAGATCTTCATGTTGCTACCAACCTTTCTAATGAGCTTATTACAGATCGACAGTAAGTAAACCACCACAGTCAAGATGCCTTTGGTATTCTGTATGGATGAGTCGACCTGAACAAGACGAGAAACAGATGCATCATTAGCTGACCAAACTACCCAAAATATATTTAAAAAATAACAAGCACAACATGGCTGCTTGTTTGGGCTCACATTTCAGTCAAGCTTTCAGTTTGCTGCGACAAAAATCTATACAAATCTGACAGGTGATTTGTGGAACAGACTGGTTCACACATAATTGTTTTTTTTTCTAAATAAAATGCTTGGAAAGACATGCTGGGAGTTTCTGATTGAGCTTGTTTTCCGGAGATCGTTTTCTTGGTACCACAGCATGACACAAACATAGCCTCTATAAACCTATTTAAACCCGCCTTTGGCTGTGACCTTTGCTTTATCAAAACAGAAGGATGACCCTAGACAGCATGCCATTTTATCAGGTTAAATGGAGTCACGATAGAGTAATGTCAGGGTCTTTGCAAGAGAAACAGATTTATTATCTAATCATATGTGGCAGTGACCAGTGTCTATATCGTTCTCTTTAAATGTCTATATTAAGATTAATCTATCTAATTTGAATCATCCAATTCTAATTTATAAATTAAAGTGAACTATTGGATTAAATTGTCAAGTCAAACAAACAAAATCCCTATTTATGTCTCATCTGCTCCATTCACTGATTCACAAGCACAGGCCTGCGGTTATATTGCATTACCTTCTGAAAGATGGCGCTCTTCCCCTGAACCGGAGTCTTGGCACAGACCTGAAGCTGTTGACATGCGGTTGACAGCTTCTCTGTCTCAGATATAATAAGCATTCCGTCTTCATCCAGCAGCTATAACACAGACACAATATATTGCAATAACATAAGTACGGTCAGATCACATGAGATATGAGAAGTCTAAACAAATTCTAATGCATTGTCTGTTTTGCTTGGAGACTAATTTTTATACATTAGACAATTTTTTTTTAAACATGCAAAAGTATTAACATAACAGGCTGAATAGGACAATTGACAATAAAAAAACAACAACCAAATAATAATAATAATATTATATATACTTGTGTGTATATATATATATATATATATATATATACACACACACAATTGTTTTATATAATACATATATAATAAAATAAAATAACTGAGCTATATATATCTATATTTTATACTGCTTTTTTTAAATGGTGTATTGTATTCTATGCATATAGCATTGTTTTTCCTTCTTTCTATGACCCTTTCAAGGCTTCCTGAGGCAAGGACAAATTCTAATAAAATTCTAATCTAATAGCCCTAATTGAGACTTGCACCCAAACCGGCATTAGGTTTGCCAAAGTGAGGTAATTGCTGGATTCGAACTGAAGGATAAATAAGTGGACGTAAGCAATTTGTATTAGCTGTACTCTGCAAGCAGCTGGGGAAATGCATTGTGGGTCAGGCATGTTTGCAATTATTAATCAAACCGTGCGGTGTACCACAGGTGTCAGGCTCTGTGATTATGGATGTGTGGCCCCTGTCCGCCCCAGCCGAGCAGGGGTTAACTAACACTGATAGCCATGTCTCTGTGGTCCCAATGAGATGGATGGCAGTCATTACAGTCCTTTATTTACAGGCATCTAATTAAACTGGTAGCCTACATAAAGGACTGGTGGGTACGCCGAGTGTGTTACCTGTGTGGAGAGAGAGTGGAGGATTGGGCACAGCTGGAGACCTTGGTCTGACAACACCTGGAAAACAATCCATAAACAATCCATGTAAGACCTGATTGTATCAGAGTAAAATTTACACAATTTGGATTTCCAGTATTATGAAATAAAGTGATTAAAAGCACACAAAAATCAGTTAAAGTTTTACACTGTACACTGGCACAAGATAAAGACTCATTTCAGTGGCCTCTTAAGATCACATGACCATCTGAATACTATCAAAGTTACTTTCAATGACAATCAGTTCACTCCATGGTCATATTTGCAATACCTCTGGGCAGCTAATAAGGGCATCCAAGACCAGACTTAAATGGGGAAATCCTGAAATCTCACAAAACTACTTGTCTCACTCGCATTTAAATAAAATATTTAAAATCAGCAACAAAATCTGACATGAACCATCCCATAAATGTTGTTTCTTATGCTCAAATAATAATAAAAAAAGCTTATATTTAGGTTGGTCCAGTCAATGTGCATGTGCAGTTCTCATGCACTGACTGTGTCTCAGGACACTGACTGTTTCACAACTGAGCATTTAGCACACAATACTTATTTTGCCATATTTCATGTTGCACATTCTCCCATTCATAGTAATGAGTGAACCAAAGTCTTTGACACTATTTAATCCATTTCATTAATATAATCTCCAATATCACTGCAGTTTTAGCCAGCAAAACCTAAATGCTAATTATTTACCGCACTGAAATGGAAGACTGACATCTCAGTGAAAATGTCAAAATGACAAAAGCAGCATTCAGGAGTCTAATGCAAAGGTTAGTGTCATGCTGTGTCGTGTCAAAATGATAATAATTACCAGGAGATTATTTTCAGAGCGGGCGGATCTTCAGAAACTGGTCGTTACTCTAGCAATGCTCATAACATCAAAATTGATCCATGTAGGAAAAATACCATAATTACAACGGCAAAATACTTAATCGCTATATTAAATCACCTCTTTATGCTCTTGCACAGTTTTAAAGAACTTAGCTACAACTATTGTGTTTGAGGGCGGGTCAAAGAAGATGTTGTTCACGGGCAGCCAATGAAGACCATAGGCTGTCATTATGAAAATGTGTTACAAACCTACAGGTTCATACGGGAATTATTGACGACTAATTTTTTGCAGTTAAGAATCGATTCTTTATTTGGGGAGGTAATAACTCTAATTATCGTGGACTTAGATGTTTGAAACTTTGCAGACATTTTACATTCACAAACAGCTATATTACACACTAAATGAAAGGTAATATCCAGAAAAGCATAATGGGGCACTTTGAGAGAACTTTGCAGGGCTGTTCTACTGTGATGTTGAGCAGGCTTGCTCTGTCAGATAAGAGGGTGTTAAGAGGAAGGTGGTGTGTTTGGGTGGAGGTCAGCGTATCCTCTGCTAATAGAAAGACACACTGCCTAATCAGCATTTCCTCCCCATTCACAGCACACAACCTGCTCTGGATCACAGTATCTCACAGACAAATGACAGCTGGCCCTTCTAATAATATATTGATCCATCTTTTCCAGAGGACTCATCGCTCCTAATGACACCTCGAACAGATTCAATTAAAAAACCTACGAATGCTGGCTTACCTCAGCTTGGTGGAATAGATCCAAAGTTGTCTTTAGCAGGCCTTCCCCCCTAAATCACAAATGGAAAAACAGCAGAGAGTTAATAAAACATCCTTAAAGATCCATAAAACTGATAGTGTAGGTTGACAGAGAGTGCAGATTAACTACATGTTGTTGTTTTTTTTCTGAACAGGCATTTTTCAGAAAGCTTAAACTTTCAAGCACACTGTACTTAATTTCCTGTGTAATATAGCACTACTCGAACCAATCTGGTAATCTGACTATAAAGTTTATGAAAAGGGAGTTACCTGGTGAAGAGGTACATGGAATACGCCATGCTGGATATGATCTGACACAGTCGAACAATCTCATGGTCCTGCTCGTCCCAGCGCTCCACCTCTGAGTCCACATCTGAGGTGAGGAGACACAGTTCCAGCCCCAGCTTAGCTATAGTGGTTTGCTCCTGAATAGATCAGAAGTAGTAAAACTTAAATTATAATTATAATGAAACCGAAAATATAAATATTAAAGCAAATCTAAATAATCTAAATAAAATAAATATAAAATTATATAATATACTAAAATAACACTGCATATCATCTTGTAAGACTAAAAGATGAAATTATGTGTAGTTTTGACTTTTAAATGAAATAATTGTGTGACAAAATTCATAAATAAAACTAAATAATTCTTTTTTATCACACTTATACTTATCAGTTGTCCATTTTAGTTCTTTAAATCTTAATTAACTTAAATTTTAGCTTGTATTTTGTCAAGTCCAGGTCATTATAGACAATTATTGGGTTTTGGGGGTCGTGAACTGAAAATGCAAATATTGTAATCTACATATGGAAATGGAATGGCAATATATAGCTATATAATTTGCAGGACAAAAATTACAAATAAGGTCAAGAATAGAGCATAACAGAATATGTTCAACCCAGTTAATTAATATTAATCCAACTTCTGGTCACATAATATTTTATTAAGAGAAATTGTACCTCAGCATCAAGTTTGGCCGCCTTGACTGTCTTCAGGTTAGCAGAGTGTTTCTAGAGAATAGATGAATCAGTAAATATAATGGAGGACATGATATGGAAAGAGAAATTTGTAATAAAATCATAATTGCTTATGAGACTCACCCCTGGTCTCGGAAGAGACAGATATGTTTTCTTATCACCTAAAATGAGGTAGACATTTTATGTATTAAGACCAAAAATATCCATAACATAAAAATATGCCAACAGAACCCTATAAAACATGATTCAAAAGTACGTCTAGCCTAAAAATGGCTGTGTATTATGATGTGGATGAACCGATACAAAGGCATGATCTTGGGGGGGTGACAGTTTGTTTTGGGAAATATCTTGGTTGGCACTGATGATGACTGGGAATCTCTCATCTGGAACAAAACATCTCCCCAGGCACCGGATTTCTGTCATGTTACTGATGCCTTCCTTCAAACTCTGACAAATATTGTTCCTACATAAAGCGTTTTACGAGCAGCCATGAGAAAACCACAGTTTCACTCGGAAGAGTCGGCATCGCTCAAAACACATCCTTGACCGGTATGTCCAAATACAGATGGGTGAAAGGACTTTCACAGACCTGTAATCTCAGTGGGACCGCTGCAGTGTGCCCATAACCTTGCCTACAGAGGTTTATCCAGTCTCTATTCAATTACCTCATGTGAGGGATGTGGATGCAGTGTAAATGTCAAAGCCGCACATCTTTAGCTCATGGAAAAGATAGCAATCTGGCCACGAGGAAAAAGACCTTTAAAAACTGTTATCGCTGCCCTGCCCATAGGCATGAGCAAATGCATTTTGTGCACCTGAAAATAACTTCTACTAAATGGAATCAAAGCACCCTTAGAGGTTAGATTACAATACCGTAGTATGTACTGTGGTAGTGTGGTAAATGCAGATAACATAAAAGACATACGGGCGCTTCATATCTTGGGCTGGAAGAAGCTGCAAGAAGGATATGTTCGAGTTTGTAGTCCTATAAGACTGAACAGCTTGATTGACGTACCTCTGCGGCCCTCAAACACATCATTGATCTCCTTCAGTAGGATGGCCATGTCGCACAGCTGGGACTCCCAGGCCTCGCAAAACACATCCAGGTTTTCTTTGGCTATCTTGCTTGTGGGGTGCAGCGCAAGGGTCTGTGCCGCAGAGATGATCTGAGAGGGGAAATTGGGAGGAAACAGCGCTTTGATTTTAGCACAGCATTTTCAAGATCTTTCTCACCACTTTTAAATACATGACCATTAAAAAATGTTGGGATCAGTACTTTGTTTTAAAAAAGAAATCACCTTTATTCTGCAAGGACAGATTCAATTTATTTTGGTAGATCCCCCGAAACTAGTGTCGCGGAGTAGGTGTGTTACGGACACGTGGTGTAAATTTTTTTTTATTATCAAAAATCATGTCTAATTAATTGAAATCATTAAACATTTATTATAAACAATTATTAAAATTATACAATATTTTTAAAAAAGTCTAAATAATTCGGTGTTATTTTTTTCTGGTAATCAAATGAGGACAATAAAACAATTACATTTCTTTTAATCAATGAAATTAAACTTTTTGTCAAACAACATGCTTGAATGCTTTTCTGAATCATGTGACAGTGAAGACTGGAGTAATGGCTGCTGAAAATGTATTTATTCCATCACAGGAATAAATGTAATTTTAAAATATATTATAATAGAAAGCAGATAGTTTAAATTGTAGTCATATTTTATAATATTACTGTTTTCACTTTATTTTGATCAAATGAATGCAGCCTAGGTGAGCAGAAGAGACTTCTTTCAAAAACATTTTAACTTTTGAACTGTAGTGTAATTTTTATGTGACCGCATAATTTGACTCCTGTGCAACATCTGAATATCAATATTCATCGTTCGTTTCTCTCCCGTGTCCCACAGCATAAATTCAGCATCTAACTCTGTCGGCAACTGAATAATTATGATTTACAGCTTACTGGGAGGATGTTTAAAAAAACACACACACACACAGCGAAGCAGAGCTGGTCTCCGCTGAGGGTGTGGATTCAACTGGTAATTACCTGTGGCTTTTGGAATAACTGATAAAGCAACTCATTATCATGCACCCCTGAAGCTGCTGCTCTCCTGCTGTGCTCTTATTGGCTGCCTGATCTTTCGGCCTCATCATTATTGGCTGGTGAGTGAGGTCGCCCTCTCTCAGAAGAACACTCATTCCTGCATGCAATCAAATATGCTAATGAAGCGTGCTGATGAAATGCACTGCCAACATACTAGGTTAAATATTGCATTTTGCATATTGGCCCAATCTAACCTTTTCTAATTAATGTTTGCATCGAATAGGGAAACTTGAACGGCAAAGATGATTTCAATACATGCTTCAGTTTTTCTATCCATCTCTGAGCGCTGAAGATGTATTTTAATTGCAATTTCTTGCTATTTTATGCCTGCGTGTCTAAGTGTGTTTGCCTTGGCTGTTTTTCTGTAATCAGAGCAGCAAAGTCAACAACAGAGCACAAAATGTGTCAAATAAGCATTGTTGATTTTTGAAAAATAAGCATGAATAACAATAAAAAAAGGCGAGTAACAATATTCAGTATTTTATTAACAAAATCTATATAGTCTCTGAAAGCCTTCCAAATAACATATCAAGCTGAGATGCCAGATTCATACTCTTACAGCAGACAATCTCTCTTTTGTTTACCTGCGGACCAATGACACGAAAAGTTTCCTCAGCGTGAATGCAGGTGATCTCCAACGGCTCGGTCCCCGAAATGTGGCAGAGCAAACGACAAGTCTGAAATCAGAATAAGTGGCACCACATTAAAGTTAAACCTATAGTGATGTGTAAAAGGTAGATTATACAATATGTTATTGTTAAAGGGTTAGTTCACCCAAAAATGAAAGTTCTGTCAGTAATTACTCACCCTCATGTTGTTCCAACCCCATTAGACTTTTGTTCATCTTCGGAACACGAATTAAGATATTTTTGATTAAATCTGAGAGCTGGATCACTCCTCCATAGGCTTTTAAGAGACTGAAACTTGTTCCCCCGAAAAGTTATTAAAGACATCGTAAAAATAGTCCAAGTGACTACAGTGGCTCAATCTTCAGTTTATTAAGCGACGAGAATACTTTTTGTGCGCAAAAACTAACAAAAATAACGACTTCATCTCAACTATTAACTTCCTTTTCTGTGGGCCTCGTCAGTTAACGTAGTGTGATAGTGTAGTGCTACGTCACGAGCAGGCTCACTATTGGCCGACGCTGGTCATGTGTGTTATGCGTGTGACGTCCACCACAGAAGCGCTACGCAGTTTTACTACGAGAGACCAACAGAGAAAGAAATTATTAGCTGAATAAAGTCGATATTTTAGTTTTTTTGTGCACAAAAAGTATTCTCGTCGCTTAATAAACTGAAGATTGAGCCACTGTAGTCACTTGGACTATTTTAACGATGTTTTTAATAACTTTTCGGGGGAACAAGTTTCAGTCCCTTAGAAAGCCTATGGAGGAGTGATCCAGCTCTCAGATTTAATCAAAAATATCTTAATTCGTCTTCCGAAGATGAACGAAAGTCTTACGGGGTTGGAACAACATGAGGGTGAGTAATTACTGACAGAATTTTCATTTTTGGGTGAACTATCCCTTTAATTGCATTGCAATGCATCAATCTGATAAAAGTATTGAATCCACATATTATGGAGTATAACTATGATAATACCGATAATACAATTTTGTTTATTTCAAATCCAAAATAATTTGCATAAACTCCTATGATTTGCCTTATTGTTTTATTCATTATTTTGTTTATATTCCACAACGGTGTAAATCGACCCTGCAGAAGAAATCATGTTAAATAGTGCAGTCACCTCCACCAGCTGCTCTTTGTGTTCGGTGAGTGTGCCGGCATAGTCAGCCACAGCCTCCAGGTTTCCATCCCCACCCGAGGCCTTCAGGGCCCGCAGCACCAGATGATCTGATTGCAGCTTCAGTAGTTCAGTGGCCCTCCCCACTGCTACCTTATGAAGCTAAACAAAGGGGAAAATGTGCAATAATGTGGGCAGACCAGTGAATTCCCCCAAGTACTGGTATTAATTACATGCTAAACAAGATAATATTGTTCTAGCAACATAAATGTTATTTTTTAAACACTTATTAACTTTAACTTTGGACTTTTTAAATGTTATATGAACAACCAGGCAGCAACTGTTCTGATTCAATAATAATTCAAAACTAACAATACAATACACCATTAATCCTTCTTCCAAAACGTGTTTTTGTCTTACCCTGATTCACTACGGTAAGCCTGTTACAAGTGTTTATATTTTAGGCCAAGCAGGAAGTTTTTTACAGGAAATTGTGTACTTGCGTCACTCGCCCATACACGGCAATATATTTTGTGAGAAATTGTCCATTCAAGCGCAAGACGCCGTGAAAGAGAAATCAATTCAGTATGTGTGCGCTCTGGAAATTTCTCACACAGCGAGTACCGAATTGAGCGCTCTTTCCCGTCGTCTTGCACTTGAATGCTTAAAAACACGTGCAAATGCTAAACATTCATGACGATGCAGCACTGGCTTGATCAGTTCTGTCAACTCTTGGCAATCGGGCAGTCTTTATTGTCAAGCCCTGCATATGAATTAATAATTGTATTTTTTTCTCTTTCCCAGATCAATAAACTAATTAAATACGGTCTTATGTCCTATATACAGGTTATAATAAGACCCTAACCACTATACTTTACATTATCACATAAACTGTTAACATTTCCGCAGACCGTGTGGATCCTCTATGAACTATTTGATCTTATTTTAAAGTATTATTACTGGCATATATTAATTTAATGGCTTAGGACCTCAATACATTGCAGATATGCTAACTGAATATAAACCCAACAGATCACTCAGATCATTGGGATCACGCCAGCTAGAAATACCAAGGGTTCACTCTGCATGGTGAGTCTGCTTTTAGCTATTATGCCTTCGCAGCTGGAACCAGCATCCAGAGAAGATCAGATGTGCTCCTACAGTAGTCACATTCAAATCCAGACTCAAAACATCTGTTTAGCTGTGCATTTACTGAATGAGCACTGTGCCACTGTTCGTCCGACATTTTGTACTGTATTTTTTAAACTGTTTTAATTATTCTTATTTCTTTTGATTATTTTAATGTCTTCTATGTAAAGCACTTTAAATTACCATTGTGTATGAAATATATAGATAAACTATATAAATAAACTTGCCTTGCCTTGATCTGTACTATCTATTTGTTTTTTGTTGTCTGTTTAGCATTATTTTATGTTTGTATAATCCCTGTCAACAAATAAGGCTGTATATAATCTGTTATGTGACAATGAAAGCCATTTTCATTTCAAATCATCTTCAAATCTGTTATTTTTCTAAATGGATTCAGTAAATGATTCATTACAAGCTGATATCTCAGTATTTATGAGCCATTCATTAAAACAATTGGTTCAGGAATAAGACTACAGGGTTCCCGATTGTTTTTGCATGTTTAGGTAATGCAATAGTAAGATATGTAGTTTTTCTTTTATTCTTAACTCATGACATTCGATTAAAATACAAGTTTACAACTGCAAATATGAGTTGTCATGGCACTGTAAATTCAGCAGAGGCGCTTTAAGAAACACTGCAATCTTAAGAAAGATTGTTTTAGAGGCTTTGGCTCATGGGATTCAATCCCTGTGCATAGCTTGTCACAAGAATCTCACCTCTCGCCTGAGATCACTGACACTCTGACAAGTCTTCAGAATAGAGAGCTCCATCTCGTCTGTGGCCTCTTTGGCTTTAAGCAATTGCTGCTGGAAGGGAAGAGAAACAGAAACAAAGATAGAAAGAGAACTTAACACACTGCAAACAGATTGATTTTCAACCAACCGAACGTGCACACGGCACCAGCCATGAAGAGCCCGTCAAGTTTCAACACAAGTGTCAGTGTGGCTCAAGCAGCCTGAAAGACGGACATGACAGTCTTTATCTGTGGTTTTCTCTTCAGAGGACAGGCAGACAGGTGGGTGGGATTGCTTTCAGACAGGATTACGGTGGGGTGTCAGCACAAACACGGCACACAAGCCATGTGAATGCTTGAAGCGCTCTCGTCTTCATGCTTTACTCGGAGACATCACACTGGGACTGCAATAGTCATTGCACTTCAGTGAACACGCACCTAATGTTTCTGTCACTGAAATGTTGGACAGGTAAAGTGGGGAACAACCCTTATATTATGATGTAAAAACAACACTGTCTCTAAATAAGTTTTGGCTGAAGACAGCAAAGACGTACCCCGTCGTAAACACTCAAGGACTGTTTAGGTAGACAGAAAGCATAAATAAATTGCAGTGCTTGAGTGATGAAAACTCATGCCCATGGTCTGTTTATTGACAGGTGCACTGAAAATTGTCAAGAGTTTGTTTAAATGGACAGTTCCAATCTGATTGGCTAGTTTTCTGCAACTTACAGAATTGTACACAGGTTTTTGTTTTAATCTGTTTTCTTTTGAGGAAGAACGAATCACTGGATTTGAAGTTTGAGAGATTGCAATCAGAGTTTTGTCTGAAAACTAGTGAACTAGTCATCCATAAGCAGAAGTGTATGTTTCATTTTGTGTTCTGAGTTGTTTGTGGGGGAAAACTGTATATTTTACATTTGGGAAAAATAGTAATTATGATCAGTGTCTATAATTTTAAAGGACTTTATTTTAAAGATAAATCCTCCCCCTAAATAGCAAGTAAAACAAAACAAATTGTCACTTTAGATGTTGGTCAGACAGTCTCTTCCTGTCCGAGTGGGCGATACTTGGCCAGAATCAGCTGTGATGAAGATCACATTTTCTGCCTCAACTAAATTGCCTGAGACTAATGAAAACTAGGAAACAGTTTAATTGGAAAAAAACTACACGAGAAAGTAAGCAAATGTATAGAAATATAATGAATAAATGTTTTTTTTTAACACTTTAGATTAGAGAACACATTTACTATTAACTAGTTTTTTATCAGCATGCATATTGCTAGCATATTGGCTGTTTATTAGTACTTACAAAGCACATAGTAATGCTTTATTCTACATGACCATATTCTATATCCCTTAATTTTACCCAATTCCTAAACATAACCACTACAACAACTACCTTACTATCAATAAGCAGCAGTAATTAGGAGTTTATTGAGGGAAAACTTCAATAATAGTGACTATGTGTTCCCTAATCTAAAGTGTAAAATATGAGATCAAACCATTTTTGTAATTGACTCATTTTTGTAATTAAACATTTGTATATGCATTATCTGCCAGGTCTCTAGATATTGCATTGGCATATTTTTAGGAGCCCTAAAGGAGTTGTGACCACTGAATTTGTAAAAAAGAAATTATTTGAATTCGGTTGTCTTCTGAAGCGAAACAATAGTTGTGCAAAGCACCTAGAAAAAAAAATTTTCTACTAGAATTTCAAGGTCTTTTCCTTGACTTTAATGATTTTATGTATTTCCACGCCTTTTCTTGGTCTGGAAAATGATAATTTTAAATTCCCTGATATCCAGGTTTTCCATGACTGTGGGACCGCTGCATTATATTCATTTTGGGCTACTTTTTAACATTTAGCATTCGCCATGTGTTCAGGTGAGATCATGTTACAGGAAGTTGCTTTGAACAAATGCATACGAATTACAAAAAGTCAACAGTTAAATTGTGAAGATGTTGACATTTTCCTGTAAAGTGAAAGTCAAAAAAAAGAAAAAAATATTTTTCCTTGAACTGAGTTTTTCTTTCACAAGCCATTCAGTGTATAAGCAATGAATACCATGTTAGTAAATATCAACCTTGCTATTAAACCATTACAGTGTGCGTTTTTTTAATACTTTTTATTTTCATCTCTCTATATTTTAAAGACTAAGAGTCAACTCTACCTATGCACAAAGTCCATATTTGATCTTAAAGAACATATATAAACCTTACTTAAAATCATGCAAGTGTCAATTTGTCTGTGTGCTACACAGTGAAGGAAATCATGGCATAAGAATATTCTTATTCAAGAAACCAAAGGCAGGAAGCAGAAATGAATGAAAACTTATAGATAGCATTGCGGGGCTTATTTTTCCCTGTGTATGAGTTTCAGGGACAGCTACTCCACAGGAGGGGAGACATGCAGAAAGTCCTTCACACATACACAACAAAGATGTGAATGACAGATATACAAGCCAAAAGAAAACTTTGTGTTTATATATGAATGCGAGAGCAAGTTTAGTACACAAACATGTTGCACAGCTACACTGGGATTAGGGATGGGTACCGAAACCCAGTACAAAACGGATTCTGCCCTCAGTACTAGAGACATTTTCCTGCAATGTTAAATATGTTCTTCATTTGTTTCTTTTTTTTTTTCTAAAAAAATATATATAACAAGAAGAACCGATAATAATATACCGTTAAAGTACTGGATCGATAAGCAGTATCGGTAAGAGTACCTTAACGATACCCATCACTAACTCAGTTTGTGAATCTTTCCCCCCGCTGTCAAGTGGGACTCACGTCATGCGGTGAATGACTAGTCGGTGCAATCCCTAATGTGTGTATGTGTCTTACCGCATGTCTCCATGTGTTGATGAGCTGTTTGGTCTCCTGACGTGTGATCTGGCAGAGTTGTATGATTGTCTCTCTCTGCTCGTGGCTGGTGTAGGCAGAGTCTGTAAAGTCTTCGGTTTTCTCTACCAGAGCCTCCAGCTGAGCCGCCACTGCCTCACAGGACACACAGAACATAGAGTCTCTCAGACCCTCCACTTTAACCTGAAACATACATACACACAAACATCTGGTGTGATATTGAGATTTGTGGAACATGACATACAGTATCAGTTCCCGTTCAATGTCTGCATCTTTATATTATATAAGATATTTAATTGTTTCAACTAATCCATAACATTAAAACAATTATCAGAATCAGTCAAAATGTCTTCTGCTTGGTCAGAGCACAGGCTGATTCCTCGATGTAGAAAATCATTTTACTTCAGGTTCTTTATAGCCGCAGCATTTAGGATGTACAACTACACATTGAATTGAAATGCATATTAGGTACAGGTTATTCTTAATTGTTTATATCTAAACATACTAGAATTATAATGGTGTGCGTGGTTTATAATAACAGGCGCGGGTAGAAGCGCAGGTTTTTTCTAAACCTTTTTTCTGTCGGAGCAGTGTCGGTTTCAGTGAATATGATAACAAAAATCTTGCCGACTTCAGCTTGAAACATTTATATTTTCTTTGTATATATTTTTATTTTGTTTTATTTTATTGGTTTGTGCTGATGTGACACCTTAATTTTCCTTTGGGGAGTAATACAGTGGCATTGTATCATAATATTGTGAAATATCATTACAACTTAAAATAACTATTTCCTATTGTAATATGTTTAAAAACTTAATTTATTGTGAAGCTAAATTTTCAGCAGCCATTACTCCAGTCTTCAGTGTCACATGATCCTTAAGAAATCATTTTAATGTGCAGATTTGCTGCTCATGAAAGTATTAATTTCTTCCCATAAAAAAAACTTTTGAAAAGTTAAGGTATATGTATTGTTTTACTGATTGGACAGCAAGCATTACTTGTTTTGTCTGACATTAAAAGAGAAACTTCATCCATTGACACATTCATCTAAGAGCCCTTGGCCTACACCTGCACCTTAAAGTCTTTAATCCCAGCGTAGATGCTGACAGGAAGTGCTTTGGCCTCCCCACCGCTCCTCGTGTCAGTCACAATCTCGATGACTTGCTCCAGGGCCAGACGCATACGCTGGAAGACTGCTTCTTTGTTGATCCGTGCCGACTCGCAGTCTGGATGTCTCAGACAAGTCTGAGAGGCAGAGAGGGACAAAAATTATCTTCCAAATGCAGAGGGACAACAGAAGTCTGGGTGACTAATTTGACATGTGAACAGGGTGTTTTTACACTTCACTTCATTTTTCAGAACAAGGAAAGAAATATTGAGGTACAAACAAGCATAATGACTTCAAATAAAAAACTTTTTATCATGCTTTTTCATAAGCAATTAACCATCAAAAATGTTTTGGCCTTGTCGTATTTATGTCATTTATGCAGTGCTTCAATAGTCCCTGTTCTTTCTGCTTTTGCTCAAAACATTTGCTTAAATATTTGAGTTATAAGAATATAAGATTATGACTCTTATTCAATAAAAATTGCATACAATTTTCTTACTCTCATGCAAAATTAAAAATTGTACATTTGGCATTATTGTATTATATATACTACCTTTCAAATGTTTGGGGTCAGTAAGTTTTTCTAAATGTTTTTGAAAGAAGCCTCACCAAGGCAGCATTTATTTACAAAAAATACAGTGAAACTGTAATATTGTGAAATATTATTACATCTATAATATGCAATATATAATATGCTGATTTGGTGCTCAAAAAACATGTATTAATGTTATTAATAAACATTATTATTCATGTTAAAATCAGTTGTGCTGCCTAATATTTTTGTGAAAACCATGATATCTTTGATAAATAGAAAGTTCAAAAGAACAGCATTTTTTTGAAACAGAAAAAAATTCTTTAAAAACAAATATCCTACTAAACCAAAACTTTTGAAAGGTACTGTATATGTACAAATGTATTCATATTCAAATTAATACAGTCTTTCTAAGGCCACCAGGAATGATTTGCTGATTTAAGCTGTGGAGAACAGGTTTTATGCACAAACGTGTGCATATGCGTGGTTACTGCATAAGAACTGTTGATATTATATTAACATCTTTTAGACAGCAGATGGTACTCTCTTCCACTATCCTACCTTAGAGGCTGTGAGGAGCATCATGGTGCATTTCTCCAGCACAGCACGTGCGGCGGCCATCCGAGCTCTTTTCTTTTCATCCTTCAGATCCTGAGGAAAACAAGAATCCACAAGACAAATATAAGAAAACACGCAATGCCTCAAGTGCTTTCGAGCTTTCTGAAATCTCGGTTTGGTTTAACCTCAGTTGACTTTATAGAGAGAATAAATTGTTTGCTTGCAACAAACAAGGCTGGAATTAAACTGTATTACAAATTTAGTTCAGTTATGATTCCCACAAAGTGCTTATGAAACTCATTTCATTGACTGTAATAAAACTCAAATTTGTTCAGCAAATCAAGAGCGCTTGTCTTGAATATTAACCATTTGGCGCAGCCTGTCAGGAGATCCACAGAACTCTCTGACTTCATTCTAAGAGTTCATTTACCAAGGTCTTGCTGAGAATGAACGGTAAATTTGGTCCTTGGAAGAGATAGCACTGACATAATGCCTTCCACTGAGAGAGCTGGAATATAACTCAATAGATCTGCGCTGACTCAATGCGGCGTTAGGCATTCGGGATTTGTGACTGACAGACTGTGTGTGTGCATGACGGAGAGAATGAGAAGAACCTGATCTCTCTCACCCTGGCTGGGCTCACAAAAGGAGAAGTGATTATCTGTTATTATGTTCTTCTGAATAAAACTGAAAAGATGGAGGCCGCAGATTGGCAGGAAAGCTCTGCAGAGATAGGAACGTGATGTGTTTGTGAAACATAATCAAGCACATATAGTGATTCCTGTTTGAAATGAAAAAAGCCATTCCTATCAGTTCTTGGTGTCATTTGTATTCACATTACTACTTTCCTAATCATGATGGGACCACGGAGGGGGCCTCAGGAGGAGAAACAGCCATGCACTGATCGAAAGAAACCAGTTTCTGATGGTGGCTGGTTTCATATGGTTTCACGTAGTAATAGAGCAATTGTCAGGACATGACTAATTTTGGACCCATTTGATATTGACAGCAGTGTTCGCACACTTTTGGATTCCACCCTACTCTATAGAACAGGGCTTTTTGATGCCAAGGACCCCCTCAAATTGGGATGACCTTGCATAGGAACAATTTCCTAAAATATATATTATTTATGTATAAAGACCCATTTATACGGAGTGAGAAAAACAGTAAGAGGAATATTATAAAAACAATATGTTGTTGGCAAAATGAAATAACTGGCTTTTATATTGTCATTTCAATATTTACCAACTAAATAATAAATATTATCTGATTGGCCGTGTAACTTCATTCTATTGACTATTAGAGAACTGTGACATGTATAAAAATAAATATTTTTAGTTACATTCAAATGTTTTTGGATAATTGTATAGTATACAATATAAACTTTTCTTTAAAAAAGAATTAATGTACTTCCAAATAATTTGATAAAAATGATATAAAACGAAATATTTGCATTTCTTACTTTTACTACTTTAAAAATATGGCTATTAATAAAATGCAATAAATTATTCTTTAAAATTAAATTGAAATTAATCTCATGAATGTCAGTATACAGAAAGCAAACAGTAGTAAATAAATTGTTTTTTTTACTTATTTTTTTCTCACATCATTAACATTTTCCTTTAGCAGCCATGTGGACCCCATTTTGAAACCCTTTGATCTATCTATGCATCAACATCAGCATATGCCCTTGACAAACCCATATCTAAAGTGGTTTGAGATGACAATCTCGACCCAGCAGCAAACCAGATAGCATGTTCTAAAAACCAGCGTGACCATATGCAGGTATCATGTGGTTTTTTTTCCCAACAGAGCATTGATAATGAAGGTTATGTGTATAAAAACATTCTAGTATTAATTCATACGAACAGTACAATTCCCCGATCTTACATATGTTTGCATTGTAAACACATGCTGATAAGAGTTATATTGCACCACTACCGTTTGCAAAAACCCATCGGTTCTGCACTGCGGTCGAGTGTATCTTACCCCAAAGGTTTTTATCAATGGGGTTTAAGAGCTGCTGATTAAAATTGTAGTGTGCGGCACAGTTCAGTTCTTATAACTTAAATCCCTCCATTATCTTCCCCCTCACCCCTCATGCGTTGTGTAAATCTACAAGGAGCTCTACAAATCTGCCATAGCAAGTGTCCTTATCAGTGTTTGACTATCTGTGAAGTAAGGGAATGATGGAGGTTGAGTAGAGGGAATGTGTGTGTGTGTGTGTGTGTGTGTGTGTGTGTGTGTGTGTGTGTGTGTGTGTGTGTGTGTGTGTGTGTGTGTGTGTGTTTTTACATTCTGTCTGTCTCCCGTGAGATGGGCAAACTCTACCATCTCATTCCCAAATTGGCTGAAGATTTGGACAAATTCCTGAAAAGTGCTGACTCTCTCCAGCTGCTCCAGGGTAACCAGCACCTGCACACAAACATATAACCCACGTCTTTACAAATAAAGCTACAGCCCTTAGAGAGAGAAAAAAATTAATTGTGTAAAGGTTGCTTTCATAACTCAGGAGATGTTTGTGCTTTATTTAGGGATGAGTTTTATCTCAGATGTCTCTCCTAACGTTCTCAACAAGAAATAAAAATAGATCTAACTGAGACAACTGTTGATATACAGTAAGAGCATAGAGCCACTGTGACAAATCTGAGCACAGCATGTGAAACAGTATGAGATCTCTTTAGATTACTAGGGATCTGAGAAGCAAGAGACTAATTATGCTCCATTTAATCTCACGGATAGTAAATCACACATATTGTACATTTATTTTCTTATGGCTTCATGATTATTACATGCAAAGGTTTTCCAATTGTTTTTATTTGTTTCTTTGGAAATGAGTTGAATTTGTTTTAGCCCAAAATGTTTTAATAATTATTATTATTTAAATGTTATATTAAATTATATATATATATATATATATATATATATATATATACACACACTCACCGGCCACTTTATTAGGTACACCTGTCCAACTGCTCCTTAACACTAAATTTCTAAGCAGCCAATCACATGGCGGCAACTCAGTGCATTTAGGCATGTAGACATGGTCAAGACAATCTCCTGCAGTTCAAACCGAGCATCAGTATGGGGAAGAAAGGTGATTTGAGTGACTTTGAACGTGGCATGATTGTTGGTGCCAGAAGGGCTGGTCTGAGTATTTCAGAAACTGCTAATCTACTGGGATTTTCACGCACAACCATCTCTAGGGTTTACAGAGAATGGTCCGAAAAAGAAAAAACATCCAGTGAGCGGCAGTTCTGTGGGCGGAAATGCCTTGTTGATGCCAGAGGTCAGAGGAGAATGGCCAGACTGGTTCGAGCTGATAGAAGGGCAACAGTGACTCAAATAACCACCCGTTACAACCAAGGTGGGCAGAAGAGCATCTCTGAACGCACAGTACGTCGAACTTTGAGGCAGATGGGCTACAGCAGCAGAAGACCACACCGGGTGCCACTCCTTTCAGCTAAGAACAGGAAACTGAGGCTACAATTTGCACAAGCTCATCGAAATTGGACAGTAAAAGATTGGAAAAACGTTGCCTGGTCTGATGAGTCTCGATTTCTGCTGCGACATTCGGATGGTAGGGTCAGAATTTGGCGTCTACAACATGAAAGCATGGATCTATCCTGCCTTGTATCAACGGTTCAGGCTGGTGGTGGTGGTGTCATGGTGTGGGGAATATTTTCTTGGCACTCTTTGGGCCCCTTGGTACCAATTGAGCATCGTTGCAACGCCACAGCCTACCTGAGTATTGTTGCTGACCATGTCCATCCCTTTATGACCACAATGTACCCAACTTCTGATGGCTACTTTCAGCAGGATAATGCGCCATGTCATAAAGCTGGAATCATCTCAGACTGGTTTCTTGAACATGACAATGAGTTCGCTGTACTCAAATGGCCTCCACAGTCACCAGATCTCAATCCAATAGAGCATCTTTGGGATGTGGTGGAACGGGAGATTCGCATCATGGATGTGCAGCCGACAAATCTGCGGCAACTGTGTGATGCCATCATGTCAATATGGACCAAACTCCCTGAGGAATGCTTCCAGCACCTTGTTGAATCTATGCCACGAATAATTGAGGCAGTTCTGAAGGCAAAAGGGGGTCCAACCCGTTACTAGCATGGGGTACCTAATAAAGTGGCCGGTGAGTGTGTATATATATATATATATATATATATATATATATACACACACACACACACACACACAACCGGTCAAAAGTTTAAGATCGGTAAGATTTTTTATGTTTTTAAAAGAAGTCTCTTCTGCTCACCAAGGCTGTAATTATTTGATGATAAAATAAATAAATAAAAAACAGTAATATTGTGAAATATTATTACAATTTAAAACAGCGGTTTTCTATGTGAAAATATAGTGAAGTGTAATTTATTCCTGTGATCAAAGCTGAATTTACAGCATCATTACTCCAGTCTTCAATGTCACATTTTTTTAATTATTATAATATGAAATTATTATAATATGATGCTCAAGAAACATTTATGATTATTATCCATGTTGAAAACAGTTTTTTACATTTTTATTTCAGGATTCTTTGATGAATAGAAAGTTCAAAAGAACAGCATTTATTTAAAATATAATCTTTTCTAACATTATAAATGTCTTTACTGTATAACTTTTGATCAATTTAACTCATCCTTGATGAATAAAAGTATTTTCTAATTTCTTTCCCCCAAAAATAAAAAATAAATTTTTACTGACCCCAAACTTTTGAATGGTAGTGATTAATGTTACAAAAGCTTTCCATTTCAGATCAATGCTGTTCTTTTGAACTTTCTATTCATCAAAGAATCCTGAAATAAAAATGTAAAAAACTGTTTTCAACATGGATAATAATCATAAATGTTTCTTGAGCATCATATTATAATAATTTCATATTATAATAATTTTAAAAATGTGACACTGAAGACTGGAGTAATGATGCTGTAAATTCAGCTTTGATCACACGAATAAATTACACTTTACTATATATTCACATAGAAAACCGCTGTTTTAAATTGTAATATTTCACAATATTACTGTTTTTTTTGGTATTTTTTATCAAATAATTGCAGCCTTGGTGAGCAGAAGAGACTTCTTTTAAAAACATAAAAATTCTTACCGATCTTAAACTTTTGACCGGTAGTGTATATATTAGGGCTGTCAAATGATTAATCACGATTAATCACATCCAAAATAAAAGTTTTTTTACATAATATATGTAGGTGCACTGTGTATAATTATTTTGTATATATATAAATACACACACATGCATGTATATTTAAGAAAAAAATATTATTTATATATAAAATATTTATATATAATATAAATTATATATAAATCTATATACAGTATATACATGAAAATATTTCTTAAATATATACAAGCATGTGTGTGTATTTATATATATAAAATAATTATACACAGTGCACCCACATATATTATGTAAAAAAAACTTTTATTTTGGATGTGATTAATCACGATTAATCATTTGACAGCCCTAATATATATATAAAGAGGCAAATAATGTTCATATGATGTGGTTAGTTTTGAAAATCAAACATGGAAATTGTACAAGGATTGTAGCCCCTTATATTGCTAAATGCTAAATTTTCTGTGCTAAATGCTAATTTTGTTTACTAATGCTTAACAAAGTCCAAAAGACTACCTGTAACTCATTAGAGGAACAAAGGTATTTAAGTTGACTTTAATTGGAGCGAATTCATTGAATTAACTTAACAAGCTGAATGTGATAGGTTGCCTAATTGTTTCAAGTTAGATTTTTTATAGATAGTACCTACTATACAGTACGTGATTTCGGACACAGCATCAGACATATTTTAAGTGTCTCAATAGTTAAAATAGAGTTACAATAGTTCTGTAAAATAGTTGGTTTTACTCTGAAACAAGATTAAGTTTCTTAAACAAGAAAAACAGTCTTCGAGACTTAAA
Source organism: Semotilus atromaculatus (assembly GCA_031834385.1). NCBI lineage: Eukaryota > Metazoa > Chordata > Actinopteri > Cypriniformes > Leuciscidae > Semotilus > Semotilus atromaculatus. The sequence continues at coordinate 35,872,522 of JAULUF010000022.1, forward strand.
ATCTCATTCCATGTTTAAATTGCTTAGCAGTGGTCATACATGCTGAGTCACACAAGAAGAAACTGTGCTTAACGAGCAAAGTGTCAGTAAGTGTGGGGAAAAACTCTTATTTGCACCGAGAAGCTCAGCGGAAGCAGTCCGAGACGCTCACATTGGAGAAAATTGATAAGAGAAGCCTCTATTTGAGGTTAGCTAGCTAGGAGTGGGCGTTATCAGGCATGGTCAGGGACAAATTCAATTGTGTTTCTCTGTAATGGAGAGCAGTTCTGCTGCCTGGCTGTCCAAACATCACTAACTGGACATGATTAGCTCCAGATCTGAGAGCACAAACAGTCACACACACACATAAACACTGCCCACTTCCTCATCTCGCCGACATGGATGTTTAGACAGGCCTCCTAATTTATCCTGTGCCGTGTCGCTTCAATTATCTCCAAAGCAGCAGGACTTTAAGTATTCCTCTGTGGCCATGCAACGATACCATCGGAGAGCAAAGGCTAGCCTGTGTGCGCCTGTGTACTCGTGTACTTGACAGGAAAATAAGAGAGTGTCACTTGCGCTTGTAAAGGCCAGAGCACAAGTACATGGACACAGCAGACAATAATACGTACTTTGTTGCGAGAGCTTATGATCTGTTTGATAACGATGCAGTCTGCAAGCACCAGGACTTTGGTAACGGAGGAGAGCAGCATGCGAGCAGCTTTCACCATGCCAGTCCTGTCACTAAACACCGTGCTGTGCCCGTCACCCTCACACTGCTCCAGACCGGACACATCTGTCAGTTGAGCTATTGCAGTGCCTGCAAAAGAAAAATACAGCAGAATGTAAAAGATGTGCGCACAAGAGTTTAGCAACGTGCACAGGTGTCTATTGTTTCAATCTCCTATTCCTACGTATTAAACTTCAGCATGGAACTTGTCCCATTATGGACTGAATGATGCCTCAAAAATCATGTAGATTGTTGAGGAGAGGTGTGCTGTTACTTTTTGACTGTTGCTGTTGACTCACTATTTCTGCCATGAGGATGATGAAACAGATAACAAAATCTTTAACTGAACCATATCTAGAAAATATAATATACTCTCTATTATATTATACAGACTTGAGGGTGCTACTGACTTGAGCTAGTAGTAACTACAAGAGCAACAGGCAAAGCTTAATTTTCAGCCATTACTCCAGTCTTCAGTGTCACATGATCTTTAGAAATCATTCAAATATGTTGCTTCGGTGCTCAGGAAGCATTTCTTATCAATGTTGTAAACAGTTGAGCTGCTTAATATTTTAAATATTAGAAACCATGATACGTTTTTTTTCAGGATTCTTTGATGAATAGAAAGTTCAAAGTTAAAATTACTAAAGCCAAACCAAAGCAACAGAAACCTATTCAAGCAGTTTTATAATAAAAAAAAAGTTATGAACAATTTTCCTTTAGAGGACACCCAGAAAAGGAGGTTCTGTCACCTTTTTGTACAAATTTGTCCACAAAATATAGCTGGAAAAGGCCACAAAAAGTATTTGGACACTTTTGGGACACTTTAAAATGTATGAAAGCCATTTAGGCCACTGTACAAAAATCCTCACCAGCAGTGAAATTGTAAACTGGCCTGTGGGAAACACTTAAGGTTATGTAAAACAAATACATATATACTGTATAGCATTCCTTCTCATCTCTTATAGATAAACAAACAAGCATTCATAAAACTGTCACTGCTCTGAAAAAAATATGCAATTTCAATAACCCCACATCAAGTCACAGACCATTTCATTATTTGCAGAGCAATCCATCACACTGGGTGGTCACTTTTTTTAAAGCAACAATAAACATCTTACTTTCTTCAGTGAGCGTTCAAGCTCACAGACCTGTCCAGACACAAATGCTATACTGGCTTATTTTTGGACAGGGTGGCAGGGACAGGATGTCATGTCCCAGTTGGAACGTGCTGAAAGGATCCTTGATGAGGGCAGTTCCCTGCCTCGTGCCTCAATAAAGCAATGTTGTTCTGAGAGACGGAAAGACTGGCACTTTGGAAAGTTTAGAAGAAAGAGGGTGAGAAATACAGAGTAAGGTTTTAGGCATTGAATGAGAGTAATTTCTGGAGGAAAACAGCTCTGTTGGATGTTCAACGACACATTTGTCCATCTGAAGACACCGTCCTGATTGCATTTAGCAGCTTTTCTTTTGTTAAATCTCACAGTGGTTTAAACAATCAAGGTGCCCAGTGCAGAATGCTGTATTGTTGGGCAAATTACTTTGCCAGTTTGTGCACACCTATCCATATTCATCTGAATGGGCACAATGCAGACATTTCCTGCTTTGACTAAGGTTTTAGTCTCTTGTTTAGCAGCGGCCATACTGAAACATTCTTGTTTCTGGAGGGGATTGTTCACTAGCTCTGTGTCTTTCCTGAGCTTTGAAGCAGAGTCTTTGTGGAAGCTTATAGTTGAATCCCTTGAGCGGCACCAGAGACGTGGCGCTGTCCTGAGCGGCTGGCATTTTCAGCCAGCTCCTTTCAGAAAGCTTCCTGCTTTAAAGACACCATGGCCCCAGGCGTTCGGCTTGCATAGAGGGTGAAACACTGAGATCTCTGCACCGATGCCCTTTAAAGACATCTTTATCATGCATCTGCGTCTTCTGAATGCACTTCATTATTTCGAAGTACTATAGTATCGAGTCGTAGCTAAAAAGCAGCTGTCTATCTGCATAAGGCCGAGAGGTCCCTGAGCAGCAAGACAAACAGAAAATAATGCATTCTCAGCTAAACTTTATCTAGAGTTTACAACCTCTACATCAGCTTTGGGTTAAGGAAACTTTCAGAAGAAAATGACTGAAATCTCTGTGTTTAAATGGACCGTTCACCCAATTTAATTCTGATATTAAATACTCACCTTCATGTCGTTCCAAAGATCTTTTTGATGAAATCTGAGAGATTTCTGTCTCTCCATTGACAGCTATGCAACTACCACTAGTTCATAAAGAGATCGTAAAAATAATCCATATGAATTGAGTGGTTTAGTCCAAAATGTTCTGAAGAAACACGATCGCTATGATGAACGGATTGAATTTAGGCTTTTATTCACATATAAACATTGATCAGTGAACATAAACAGATTCTCAACTGAACCTGCTTGGTACGCGAGAACAAACCTCTTGGAGAAGCTCAAACGTGCTGCGTAACACACAAGAATGAACCTGAGTGGTTCTCACATGTCGAGGGAATATCCTTCATCTTCCGGTTACCACAACTGATGTGTGAGTTGATAAATGTTAAAATGTTAATATAAAAGCCTAAATTCAATCTGTTCATCATATAAAGCGATTGAGTCTCTTCAGAAAATTTGGGCTAAACCGCTCAATTAATATGTAATAGTTTTACGATTTTTTTTTTGAAGCGTCAAATTGTTAATGGACGGACAGAAATCTATTCGATTTCAACAAAAAGATCTTAATTTGTGTTCCGAAGATGAACAACAGTCTTACGGGCTTGGAATGGCACGGGGGTGAGTAATTAATGATAGAATTTTTATTTTTGGGTGAACTATGTGAAACAAAGTGCTTTGTTTATGAATAAACAAAGCACACTTTATTTCCAAAGAATACATCTCAAACACGCGTTCACGCAACAACATCTGCTCTCGCCTCTACACAACACACATGTGCCATGGTGCTCTTGTGAACGTGCGGCTGGAAATTCTTAGTAAACAAACAAGTTTTTTTATTTTTCAAAAAGTACACAGAGCCAAAAGTGTCCATAGTTGGAGAAACAGTCACACTGGAACAAATGCATTGCACTTTTAAGACCACACAGACGCTGAAAGCAAATCACAGCAATGTATGGATGTAATGGATTTAAAGAGGTGCAGGCCACTGTGTCACATCTGTGGTTCAACAAAAAGTCACAGGTCACTTCTCAAATCAGGGCTTTCCCTTTTTAACGAAAGCTCTCTTTCATCTCCTTTAGATGATGTGCTCTCACACCTCAGCTGAACTACTTTTGGATTTTACCATGTTTTAACATCTGATTAATTAAATCTAATTAAGTCTACGTAACTTTTTTTCTCCACCTGCCTCTGTGTTTTGGGCTAAACGTTAGCGGACCGTGTAATAATCAGGAGGATTAAATGCGTGGGTGAGCGTTCAAACACTGTGGGGAGTCTGATAACTAACTTGAAGCCAATCTAATTCCAGTGTTGTTGCAAGTCTTTTGCCCACGGAGGAATGGGAAGGGAGGCGGGAGAGACCACCAACTATCAGTATTTATAGATACAGAACAGAGCTCCTATTATTTCAGACCGGAGGGACAAATGTAAACCACAACACACTGAGTATTTGAGATACATGGATTTGATTGACACGGCACTTGCTTTGCTACTAAATATACAGTCTTCCAAAAATGACTTGGACTTGCAAAAGATCAGCACAAAAACCTAAACATAAAACATAAAAAATGATGTTTCGGTTTGATAAAAGAACAGATATTTTGTTGAAATTTAAGACCATCTCCAAATATCACTACAATCATTTCTGGGGTACAAGACTATTAAATAAGTTAATGCAGAAATAAGTAGTTCTCAGAATCATCTAGTCTTTATACGAAACCTCACAGATGTCATCTCATATGAGATTTATTTTATAGCCGCAGCTGCTTGACTTTGTAAACCTCTTTAAACTGTCAGAAAAGATCAAATCTTTTTGTGCTCATGTTGGTTATTCTAAGAGCAAGCACAGCAACACTTCACCATGAACGAGAGATATGGAAACGCACATTTGTGGGGTATTTTTAGTCAACTCTTCAGAGACAGATGGGACATGGAGAGTTTAATAGAAGAGAAACTGCAGCACTCTCCCTTTTACATACACGAACAGATTAAGGAATCGCACAAAGAAACAAGGCCTAGGAAATGCTGCATTTGGTTCTTATGCATCTCAAAACAGCTGCATTCATAAGGATGTGAAAGCCCCATTTTAATCAAATTATAGGCTCTAAATATAGTACATTGTGCCAATTCATATTAATTTCAGCTCATAATAAAACTTGAAAGGTAAACTTTTCATCACACAATTGGAATTGGATTTCAATTGGCTATATCCTCCAGAATGTTGAAATGAAATTTGAATTGGATAGACTGGAATTTAATTAGTCCAACACAGTTTTTATATGAAACATACTAAAAGTTTCAGGTCAGTATGTTAAAAGTTTATGAAAATAGAGATAAATGTTATTACTTCCGTTCAATCAAAGAATCCTGTGTGTGGGGGGGGGGGGGGGGGGGAATGATCATGGTTTACATATATAAATATTAAACACCAAACGTTTTTAACATTAATAATAAATGCTTCTTGAGCACCAATTCAGATAATGATTTCTGAAGGATCATGTGGCACTAAAGACTGGCGTAATGAGCTGTCAAATTCAGCTGTCATCAAAGGAATAACTGGCATTTTAAAATAGAAAACAATTACTTTTAAACAGTAATATTTCACAATATCACTGCCTTTACTGTATTTTTTATCAAATAAATGTAGCCTTGGTGAGCGTAAGAGACTTCTTACCAACCTCAAACTCTAGTGTATGCAACACATTGATTTAGGTGGTATTCAAAGGCTGATTATTAATATGATCTAATGTTTCTTAAAGTACCTTGTATGTGTGTGATAACATGTTTACTAGAAAAGTTGTTATGGATGTCTCTGAATGTTATTCAATTTTAATTATAATTCCTTTAATTCAAATTGGAAATGCAATTCTGCATCCTGGTGCTACACCAATTAAAATGTTTAAATCAATTCTGCATGGTCCACAACCCTGACAGGCTGTCTTGAGCTTGTTTACAAGTTACACTATGTGTAACCTAGCTGTCCATTTCCTGTTCCTCGTTGCCTGGTAACTCTACCTTGGAAAGCTGAATATGTGTCATTGCTCTTCCAGTTGAGCCGTGTCAAACTGACCTGCTCTCCGAGCGTCAAAGCAAGCCAGTCCCATCTCGTCCTTCAGGTCTTCATTCTCCACTGCAATGGCTTCCCCCACCGCCACAAAGCGGCCAACTGCAACACTCACCGCCTGCCCCACTTTCTGGATGGCCCGTAAAGTCTTCTCCGTCTTCTTGAGCTTGTCTTTGTGATTGATCAGTGTGGTAATCTGGAATGAGAAAAAAATTTCAGGGTTTAGCATAATAGCATTATAATATATTAATAAGCTTTAACATAAAATACTGAATGCACTTAAGGTACACTTCACATTAACCCCAGCGTTTGGGGTCTGTAGGATTTATTGAGTATTTGATAAAAATAAAAAAAAAACGTAAAAACATTCAAATTGTTTCATATTATTACAACTGCTTTCTATTTGAATATATCTGAAAATATAATTTATTCCTGTGATGACAAAGCTGAATTTTCAGCATCATTACTCCAGTCCTCAGTGTCACATGATCCTTCAGATATCATTCTAATATACTGATTTGGTGCTCAATAAGCATTTCTAATTATTATCAATGTTGAAAACAGTTGTGCTGCTAGGCCTGTCACGATAGTCGATAAATCAATTAATCGTACGGAAAAAAAAATTAGCTCGATAATTTTTCCGGCCGCGATAATTTCCCTTTGCATGCTTGTTTGTTTTCCTCGTCTCACTCTCTCTCTCTCTCTCTCTCTCTCTCTCTCTCTCTCTCTCTACCAAAGAGACTGGATGACAACTCTCGGTTCCTTGAACTAGTGAACTAGAGTCTAGATTATCTGCCCGAGCCCGAATTTGACCCGGGCCAGGTCCTTGATCTAGAGACGTGCACTCCCAACGCAATAGAGTGCGGCGCGGGACTAGATTGATGGCCGAGACGCCGAGTGCGAGCGGTAATGCACTCACTCTGTACGCAGGGGCGTGGTATCGGGGGGAAAAAGGGGACAGAGTACCCAGGGCCCGAGGCAGCGGGGGGGGGCCCTTAGAAGTCGACGAGCTGAAGTTAAAAGTCCGTCGGAGAAGTCCGTCCGAAATTCCGTCTCCTCGCGCAGTAAGTCCATCCGTCCGTCCCGTTGGAGAAGTCGCGCAGTTCATAGTCCGCCCCCCGTTGGACTTAGCGGAGGGGGGCCCAGCAAGATGGTTTGTACCCAGGGCCCAAAATTTGGTACTACACCCCTGTCTGTACGTGTGGGTTGCGGGCAGGAGAATAAAGCGATTCGCGGGACTCCCGCAAACTAGAAATATCTATGAATAAAACATAAAAACTAATAGATTTTTATTCATCTGTTGCAGAAAAGCAATAAGAACAACTAAAACAAAAACAAAACGATTTACAGGCCAGAGTTTCTATTCATAACATGTCTGCAGCGTTGAGCGATGTAGCCAATCACAGACATATGTGTTGATTTCTTGAACGCAATGGCCAATCAGAAGCATTTAAGATAGACTCCCCTCACCGCTCAAAACGGACTTTTTGTTCAGTGCTGCTGCTGGCAAATCCTCTAATTATAACAAATAAAGTGTATATAATATATTATGAAAGATTAATTGTGCAGTCAGCTTTATTGATAATAACAGAGATGTGTGAGATTGCGATGAACTGTCAGCTTTTTAGGAATTATTAAGGGAGCGCACTTGGCGCATTCAGTCATGCCAAACCATGCACGCGCTACTTGCTTTTATGTTCTAACAGTGTGGTTTGTGTGTTAATGCTTTAATAACAAATCATTTATCATAGGGATCGGGTTTTGTTTACATCCATTTTATTTATATTGTTTTTGGTATTTATTCAAGTGCAGTTCATTGAGTCCTGCTTTTATTGTTTTTGGTTGTTTTGTTCATTTATTGTGGATATTTAAAATGTTTTCCATTTTCAGTGTTAAATAGTCTTTATAAATAAAAGTTTATTGATCTTTGAAAAGGTGTACCTGCATTATTATGCCATTATCATTATTTTAGATGTAAATGGTCTCAGAACGACAATATTATCGTTTATCGCAATAATTTCTTGGACAATTTATCGTCCAGCAAATTTTTTTATCGTGACAGGCCTATGTGCTGCTTTATATTTTTCCAGAAAACTTGATACATTTTATCAGGATTCTACTACGAATATAAAGTTACAGCATAAAATACAGAATAAAATATATACACACAGGTGAAACTCAAAAAATGTGATTATCGTGCAAAAGTTAATGTATTGCAGTAATTAATGTATTTCTCTCAATAATATATATAACTATATACATAAGATTATACTTTTCAGAGGGCCGACATTTCTGTATTTAAAATCCTTTTTTTTAATTGATTTCATGTAATATTCTAATTTTCTGAGATTTTGAATTTGGGGGTTTCATAAGCTGTAAGCCATAATCATCAAAATGATAACTTTTGCAGGATATTCACATTTTTCGAGTTTCACCTTTATATAAATAATTTAACTTTGGATCAATTTAATGTATCCTGAATAAAAGTATTAATTTTTACAAAAATCTTACTGATCCCAAACCGTTGAACAGTAGTACAACGCATGCACAATGGAGAAAATAGAATGACAAAAAGTAAAAGAATGAAAGTGAATGGCAGTGAAAGAGAGGTAATAATGACTCCCTCCTCCTAATCCTCTTCATCAACCTACGTTTAACGTTACTTGCTCTCACACTTTAAGATACAATCAAAGCTATGGTCTTCTGTCTGCATCAGGATTGACTTCATCAATCATTTACTCAGAGCCCTTTACAATTTCCGCTCTCAAGAGCTGAAATCCCTCACCTCCTGCTGATGGGTAATGGCAGGTGGCCTGCTAAAGGAAACGTTTAATTGGAGTACAACAGCAGGGAGCATAGACAACACAAGAGCCTGAGAATAATACTCTACAACAGACCGCATGGAGCAAACATGTGCTACTGCCAACCAGTCAACAGTAATATGACAAGTTAAAAAGGATGCAAATACTAAAATATTCCTCTCTATTTTGCATGTCCATTGCAACATTTCGTATTTTAGCTTAGAACTCCACATAATCAGTGACAGATTTCTCCTGCTCAGCAGTGTGTATTTGAGCATGCACAGTGAATGATGAATGAATCTCAAACACTTCATATTTACATTCCTCACGAGTGAGTCATCTGGGGTTTGACGTTTGGCATCATCCATCGATCTTTTCCGAGTTCACATAAACTGGCCGTATCATAGAAAACAGGATCTGTCTTGCTGTTTTGCAGTAAAAGATGTGGTGTAATGTACTATGTAGACCCTACACAGCCCATCCAGACAATTTACTGAAACTAAGTAGCAAAAAGTGGTCATTCAGAAATCAACACAAGGAATGATGACCCAAAGTTTACACATAGCATGATCTTAACCTCAAGAATTCCAACATTAGGAAGTTAAAAAACCCCTAATTATGCATACTCGTTTTACATACATAGACGTTAGCCAGTCATAATAGAGGTAATTTGCATACTGAAGTCTTAAAGGTATAGCAGCAAAAACAGCCAGTTTAATTCTATGGGTCAGGGAGATGGAGGAAAAATAACAACAAAAAACATGATAACAACAATAAAAATCAAATGACATCATATTTGGACTTGAGGGAAAGTAAAACATGGTGCAAAAGTGTAAAATGTGGCCCTTTTAAACTGTGGATGATAGCCTACTTCACACTCTGTTCATTTTGCTTTATGCTGTCATAATTTGTCATTCTAAGAGAGTTCTTTGAATCATTCCCATGCAATCGGATGTCGACACCCACAGACAGAAGGGGAGAGTGATTAATCGAGTGGGAGGTGTTTCTACGTCATCCTGTGGTCCAGTGCTTGGCCTGTCTCTGACACATCTCCCTGAAGATGGCTTGGGTGACTGAGAGATAAAGGGCCCTGTCCCTGCCTCACTGCTCTTCCGCTGATATTAGACGGCTGCGAGCCGTCCTGGTCCTGCCAACAAATTTAGGGCCATTCATGAGTCATAGAATGAGAAAAATGAAACATTCCCTGAGGAAGGGGGGAAAATCCAGTTGGAGGATAAGGGTGTGAGGGGGCTGTGAACAATGGAGGGTTGAATGGATCAACGTTGACATTACGTCAACAGTTCTGGAAAACCACAACGAATAATGCTTATTCTGAGTTCAAGATGTTTATCTCCCAATCTTTGGCTCAGGCAGTATGATGGTATGTGTCGTGCAATGGAAAGGAAAAAAAAGTATCAATTGGTAATGATTCTGCTATACTGATAATATCACGGTAGATCTGTTGTGTGATTAAAATATATATATACCACGCAAAAAACTAACTTTGGTTTGTGCAAAAATTAAACAAAACAAAGCAAATAAATATGCGTGTGTTAAAAGTGTAGTGTCTGTAAGATCATGTTTTTGAAAGAAATCTCTTATGTTCACCAAGGCTGCATCTATTTGATCAAAAAGAAAAAAATACAATTTAAAATAAGTTTTTTTCTATTTTTATATATTTTAAAATGTAATTTATCTGTGATGGCAAAGCTGACTCTTCAGCACTCATTACTTCAGTCTTCAGTGTCACATGATCATTCAAAAATCATTGATAATAATCAGTATATTTAGAATGTTGAAAATATAATTTTTTCAGGATTCTTTGATAAATAGTATATTCAAAAGAACAGCACTTATTTGAAAAAATATATATATTTTGTAGCAGTTTATGCTGGAGTAGACAGAGTGTTTGATATTGTATTGAGTGCATTGTCAATACAAGATCTTGACCAAAAATGTATGCACCTCTTTAATGGAAATAAATGTTGTGATGTTATTTCTATCAAGAGGTGCATAAATTTTTGGTCAAGATCTCAAGCACTCTGTAAAGTCTCCTTCAGCAAATCCCAAAGACTTTCAATGAATTTAAGGTCTGGACTCGCAATTTGAGCCTGATTAATCTTGACATTGTCATCCTGGAATATGACCATGATTCCTATACGTTTTTTTAAGAAATGAAAAGCTACACACCACATTTATTAGGGAAGAACTGTTGCCAAACATATAACATGCTGGAAACATAATAATCACAATAATGATCCAATCATAGACTCTTAAGCATTTGCCTATTTAAATCTAAATAGGCTGGGCAGTGTATTTACAGTTTTGAGTGCATCCTTGCTGAATAAATGTAGGCTATTCATTTAAAAAACAAATCTTACTGACCCCAAACTTTTGAACAGTGGTGTATATATCACGATATAAAATTACCCATACCGCCTACAGATTTGGTCATACTGTCCACCCTTAATTTTGCTGATGGAAATGTTGGCAGGCCAGTGCAATGTGAGTAAATGAGTGAGGGAGTGTGTGAAAGTGTGTGTGTGAATCCACCATGGCCTCAGTAAAGGTAATGTTGTGGTGACACTTACATGTCCTTCAGCAGTGGCAGTGCTCCAGAGTGAGACACTGACCCGAGACTGGCTCTAGTCTTACTCACCGAGGTCAGACCATAGAAACATGAGAAAGGTCTAAGCACACAAACTGTTTAAAGCATCGCCATAAGTTTCTCTGAGAGAAAAGCACAGGCTGGGTGAAAGTGAGAGAGAGTTAGCGACCAACAGCATGTGTATTTTTATGTGTCAGAGGGAGAGGGTGGTGGCACTCATAACTTCCTGTTGCTGTATTAGCACATGGCCCACTCAGGCTATGTCAACAGAAAAGAGGCTGCATAACAAAAACACACTGATTCAACACTTGGACACAGCACAGCAATCGCTTCTGTCTAAACGCCGCTGGCAGTGTTGAATGAGCCATGAGACCAGAAGGCTATTTTTATCTTGTGGAAAGATAAAGCTCAAAACTGACTCGTTTAAATTATTTTCTAAAACTTTACTGAGCAAACACAGTATGGAGCTTTAGATTTGTTCAACTAAAGTGAAGTCACTCCTGTGAACTGCATTTCAAAGACATAATACAATGTGTGCTTATATAAATGACACAGTGTGCTACACAAACCCAAAACAGAAAGCTGTAAATTAATTCAGCGTGATTTTTTTTAACCTGACGACAATGTCAAACCAGCTGAAATGATGCTAGAAAACTGATACTTTTAATCATTACGTGCACAGTGTGGTCTGTTTGGCCACTAAATACGCCTTCAGTGGACCGGCTCTCGATTGCTCCAACAACAACAAAAATGTTTCCCAAAGGGCCAGTATTTCAATACAGGATCAAGTTACTGGACAAAAAGTTGGAAATGCCTGCACAAACCCCCCATGGTTCCAGTTAGATTGGGTTTAAAGAAAACGAAAAAGTAAGGAGATGTATCAAATTAGGCTCTATATCGATTTATACGAGTGAGTGCTCACATAAAAATGCCAACGTGTCTGTGCCTTTTCTGTGTCTGGGCTAAAGTAAAAGAACAATTTATTGGTCAGGCTAACTAAAAAAGTAGATATTTGACCAAACTGAGATTATCGATTATTGGCCAATAATCATTCCCGTATAGTCAATACGGAATCAAGTCTTGAGCATGTATGCAAAAATGGAATAAATGTCCAGTAAATTGATATTCTAAATAAGATTTACATTCACAGACGAGCCAAAACATTAAGGCCACCTGCCTAATATTATGTTGGTCATCCGTGTGCCACCAAACAGCTCCAACCCGCCGAGGCATGGACTCTACAAGAGCCCTGAAGGTGTCCTGTGGTATCTGGCACGAAGACATTACTATCAGATCCTTCAAGTCCTGTAAGTTGCAAGATGGAACTGGATCGAACTTGTTGGTCAAGCACATCCCACAGATGCAGTATACCTGGTTTACAACAACGTTTAGGTAGGTGGCACATATCAAATTTATGTCCACATGAATGGCAGGACCAGGGTTTCCCAGCAGAACATTGATTTTTCACTAATCGTTTTATCTACTCAGAACTTGACATGTGACCTTGTTAGGAAATGATCAACATTTTTCGCTTCACCTTAGAGTGGTCATAATAATGTGTTTGTCTCAGTGTATTCACACAATCTATATATGGGGCCTAAAATTTTAAGATTTTTTTACAAATTATATTATCAGCATAACAACTTAACTGATCAGTTTAAAAAATACATAGACTTAACATTTGTGCTCTCATGCAAAAATCCGCTTGTTAGATTAGTGACCTCCAAACCCTCTTTTTTTAAGATTTATGTGTTTTTGCCTTTATTTAGATAGGAAAGTACAGAGAAATGTCAGGAAGAGAAGATGAAGAGAGTGGGACGGAATCAGAAAGGATCCGACTCCACAAGCCGGGACTCAAACTCAGGTTGCCCAGGCTATTGGCTCTGACCACCGTAAATATTTCTTATTTCATTTAAACATTTTCAAATTCCTAAAACATAGTTGATCTCAGAACCTTAGCCTTGTGGGCAGTGTCTGACATATCACACAGCAGTGTTCAGGTGCCCTGGGTTAAATCCATGGCTTGAGGTCCTTTCCTGATCCTGTCCTCCTGTCGCTTCTGGTCTCTACTCAACTAAAGGCTTAAAATGCCACAAAATGTTCAGGTTATTTTCAGGTTTCTGGTTTCAGAAATTCTGTATCTTATTTTGGACTCATTATGAGACTTTGAGCCCCATTATATCAGTAATCAGCAATGCCACTTTCTAGATGTTGGCATTGCAAAGCCTGTTTTCATAAAATATTACTGGGGAGTCAAAAAAGCTGCACCATTACAAAAGGAGACGTGAAGGACAATCAGACTATGTATGTTGACATCAGGTGCATATGACAGCTGTTCTCAAGCACCCTATACATCTATCACATTTCATTTCTTTACAGAGACTATTCCATTTTCTGTTGGATGTTTGCTAATATTTCAAATGCATCTTATCACCCTCATAAAACAAATCGCTCTGGAAAGACATCTCCAGCTAAACAAGATTTAGTTACTATAAAAAGCCTAAAGCTTGATGAGTGCAGCGAGATGACTAACCCCTGAATGAAAAACAGCCTTGATAATTCACTGCACAACATAATTTGTAGGTATATGCCAAACAATGGCAGATGGATTGTGGGTTCAACAACCTTTATATTAAACTACTTTTTGAAATAAACATTGAAATACAAATACATTGAACTTAGTCCATTTAAAGTTCAATAACAGTGTTGTTTTTTTTTATTATTATTAACCGGTTCCGTCTTGCATGCCTGTTTGTGTCCAGTCTAACTACACTAAAACATGAGTGGTTGCCCTTGTAAGAAGAAGCTCTACCCTTATTTAAGGGTGATGGAATATCATTTAAATAAAAGACTGAAATGGGATATCGCAATGGCATGACATAACACAATGTTATTGCACTTGGTCACAAATTACACAGTTCTGCTGCCAAAAAACGAGATGCATTCCATTTTATTATACCGTCTATCAGAGTAAAAGATGAAAGATCATTTTAATGTCAAGAGCCCCACCTGTGGAGAAAGCTCTATCACTCTCTATCAATGGGTTAAAGAAGATAAAAGTGGCAACAAAAAAAAAAAAAAAAAACCTGATTTAAAAAAATATATATAAATAATACCCGATCGTGCTCTAGTGCTCTGAAAGTATCCATGTGATCTCTCATCAGTTAAAAAAATAGATTTGTACCAAAAACACATGGTGACATTATGACAGCTCACTCAATTATGCAATGGGGCAATAGCCGTTTAAACAAACAGTAATTAAATATTCGCATGACATTGATGAATTCATTATCATCCAACATTTTTGATGAATTTTAATGATGGTCTAATAATTGCTGACAGAACCAAAGTTAAAAAATAAAAAAAAATCAATCATTACAAGTACATGCTGATTTAAACTTCTAGTGTTAAATTCACACCATTAAATCTTTTAGTTTGATTATTTATTCAGGTTTTCATTTTAACCAACCACACAATTATTGAGCAAATATCAGCACTAATATATAATTATGCTTTTGAAAATGTATCCAGACCTTAATATTCTTGAGCTTTATGTGGAACTACCTGAAGCAAAGTTTTACACAAGGGAAAAGGTGAGGTCATGATAAAATTAGCATTGTTATTGGCTAGATGAAAGTACATTAGGTTCTCTGGTTGGAATCCAATAAGACAGAGACAGATAATTAAGACGAGATAGTAGGATAGGTAGCAAGTGCCAGGTCTGGAGAGGAAGCTAGAACATTGGCACTCCAGCCAAGCCATAGTCATTGTGTGGAAAACTATATCTCTTTCCCTCTGGATCTGGCTTGCCTAAAGTCGCATGAAATCAAAATTGACCATTCTTATTTTTTAAAGAAAGTTGCAGTGCTTATTATAAAATATTTAATTGTGCACATCATTATTTATTTATTTTGATTCAGATAATACATCAATATGATAAAATAACAATACATTTGTGTTGTTGTTGTTATTATTATTATTATTAAATAAAGATATTCAACAGTTGTGTTGTAATATCACTGTAAAATAAGAATAAAAGAGCATTTAAGAAAATTAATCACTGGAGCATTAGCTGCTTGCAAACATGTCACACATTACTTTGAAACACGCAACGCATATATATTTATTTAATAAAATGTGCAGCCTTTGTGATTTCATAATCGCACTAAGCCATATGACAATTTGTGTTTTATTGATTAATCATGCAGTCCTAACACCTGCATACCTAAAATATGCACTTAATCAATAGTTATTCACTGAACACAGTGCATGCTCATTGAATAAAGCATCTTAAAATTGTGAAGCTGTAGGCCAAATAAAAATAATCTGTTACAATCACATTACCATCAGTTTGTCCAGAAAGTCAATGAAGTTTCCTCCACCTATAATTGCAAAAAGGACCTCAGGGATCCCCCATACAACACAGGCCCACCTAAGAAATTCTTTCACTGCTCCCATACAGACTCACTTCATGGTGATTACGGCACAGAGACTGTACTAAATCAAACCAGAAGGACTTGTGATAAGGTACCACTGGTCATCACAAAGACTCATTGATCTATTCCCGTACACTCATTACATTACAATGTGGCAGGCAGAGTGCCAAACGTGAAGCCAGAGCACATGCTCCTCAAAAACTGTACACCGCAGCCATTGAACTTGCTATATAAACAAAAGCTAATGAGAAAAGGGTGGCTTTTCTACCTTGGCATGAAATAACAAGCATACTGTATCAAAGGATATCTTAGGGCTCAACATGAACACTTTGTTTTGTGTGCATTCCTGGTGTTTTATCCCTTTAACATGGCTGATCGGTTATATGATTGTGGTCTCCTTATTATTAGATTAGGTTGGACCACAATTTCCCAGGCTTTGTAAATGTGATCATCATGTTTAAATAGACATCAAGACCGTGAAAATTTATGTGCAGATACAGCAGATCTATGACCTCAAGAGCCATAGAGCAGAAATTAATCAGTTTTCTTTTATACCTTCAGGTCATGCGGTGCGATTCTGAGATTAATACAGTTAGGCTAACTCGTAATACAGTTCCAACTTTCTATCACAGAGGTGTGTATTATTTGAAAAGTCAGCAAATTGGGGAAAGTTCTCTTTTATCTGTGTTTGCAGACTACATCTGAGCTGATATGACAGGGATGGCGGGAAAGCGTGGTCTCTTGTACCTGGGAACTCGATACAGCAGACATTCAGGGCTGCTTTTCACTGTGATTTAATGCAGATGTGCCTTAGTGAGATGAATGGCTGGATGGGGAGGGCAATGGGAAGACGAAGTACATAGTGCTGTTGGAATGCTGAGGCTAATAATGCCCAGTGATTGGTGAGCTTTGTGCCTTGCCAAAAATCACTGGCTGCACAACAGCACGGATGTCAAACTGCTCAGCCATTTAATCACTCTTTATACGACCAGTGTTTAACTCCATTTTAGCCACACTTGCTCTGCATTAACTCTATCTGTTAAAACAAGATGAACGGTTTTGGATTGGCACAACTTAAAATGTCACCTAAAATATAGTAGTGAGCAGACAGTACAGTACCAATACTTGCCATCATCCAAAGTGACTTACAGTACACTAAACACAACACTGAATGGGGCGTGAAGGGCCTGAGGGAGCAAAGGTGTTACATCAGGCTTGTGGCCTAAGATCCTCTTCAGTTCCCAGACCTTACATTTTTGGAACCAGACACTTTTTATTATTAGCAGCCAAAATCCTTGAAGACAGCAATCACAACAACACATTTCAAAGTGATAGATAGAATATTCTATAACATATGAAATTATACAGGGCAGGACTTGATGAAATATACTGGAATATGACTGGATAGACTGGACTGATGAATCTGATAGTAAATCATTTTTTATCTTTATTTTCTTTTATATTTATAAATTACATATTTTCTTCTCAACACGTTCCTGGTCTTATTGTGAACGATACATAATGATGCACCTTTAGGTTAGGTTTTTAAAAAGTATTTTTCATAATTATCCCTGCTATCCTCCTGATATTACAATTATTTTATTATATAGACATCCTAGATTTGAACAGCAAGGAATAAAAACAAATCAAGTTTCAAATTACTCTAACAGTGAGCAGGAACATATGAAGGAAATATTTAATAAATATTCCATATAATTTTTGTTTTAGTTGTGGCTTTAGTACAGTTGCACGATAAATAATTCTTAAATAAATTAATATAAACATTTAAACTCATAATAAATATCTTTCTCACACAGTATAAAAGCATCTCAATAAAATAAGATTACACATACATAATATATATATATATATATATATATATATATATATATATATAACATTTATATATAAATTTATCTTGCTGCCTTACTATTTTATAAAGGGGGTCTCTCGCAGAGGATCATATTATATTTAATATAAAGACCACTTTTCACACACCAATCAGATCCTGTATAAGTCACTATTCTGTCTATGTATTCTACATACTTTTCTCTGTTTATCATGCTTCACTTGACAAAAAAGTAAAATAGGTAGCGTATGTCATTTCAATTTGATTTGAATATTTTTCCCACAAATGCAGCATCTGTTACATCAAAAACGTACTAATGAATCATGCACAATAAGACATTAGGACATTAATAAGGACATTAATAAGTCTTTTAAAACTAAGGTGAACACATTCTTATGGGTCAACTATAGTTCAAATATATAGCTAGTCATCTGAAATTCATTTGTCCCAGGGCAGACTGATAAAAAGCTTCCCGATCTTTTTGCAGTGCAGGTCCTCCTCATTGCTTCACGCTCATTCAGAGGATTCAGCAGAGCACAATAAAGCCCTTTCATTCTGCAGCTCTGACGCAAGCGTGATTACCGACGCGAGAGGAGGGGGGGCTGGCAACGTGACCGCTCACTGAAACTTCTCTCACAAATACCAAAAGCACACAGCTACTCTGACCTTGCCATTACTGTAAGAGTACACCATTAAATAGAGGCCAAAGGTGACATTAAGGCAGAAAGAGCACAGAACAAGCATCCTGAGGTGCATTATGGGTTTGGAGGACTGGTCAAACACTCCACACTTATCTAAAGGGCTGGGTCTGTAGTTCAATCCTCAAGTTCATTCTTTAAAATCAAAATGTAAAAACTAATTTCTGGTTTTCATTTTGTAATGCTGTTTTTGCCTAGTAGTCTAGACACTAAAATTGGTGGCATTTTTTCCAAATTCACACTGCAAAGGTGACTTTAAAAGTGGCATTTAGATGTCTTTACGCAGACTCTTTACTGCTGCTCAGAGGAGACATACCGGTAAATGCATTAAAACAGCAATTACAACTGTATACTTTGATATTAGGGGCTGAGGTGGGTCAGAGCTGGCATAATTTAATCTGGCTTTTATACAACATTGCGTCTTTTACACTGAATTTTAAGCAGGCACAGAGAAGCCTTAAAGGGCACCTATTATGGAATTTTGAAAGTTCACCGTATACAAAGTTATTGTCTCTCAAAAGTAAGAGTCGACTCTGAATCGCTGATATGAATCGATAGACGAACAATGCTTTTTCTGTCTAGATGACGTCAACTTGACAAGTTATTTGAATAAGATACGCCCACTTACTGCGCTCGTAGACGACAGGGAAGCCTTGAAAACATCATGTCGACGAGACGCTGTGTTCTGAAGTGCGACACAAAAGCGAACTTTTTTCATCTGCCCAGGGAGGAGCATTTGAAGAAGTGGCTACAGTTCACATATACAACTATACCACAGAAGTATACGTTAGCCCGAACCTTGCTTTGTTCGTGTCATTTTGAAGATGATTGCTTCACAAACATAAATGCTATCAAATAACATTATGGATTCGCGAGCCGGCTGATATTGAAGGAAGGTTAAGTTTATTTGGACCAGCTTCCTCCTACGAATCACAACCTGTAAGTATTATTAATATTAATAATTGTTGCTTTTATGTTTTATGTAGCATGCTCAATAATTATTTTGTGTGTTGTGTACGCACAGCGCAGCTTCTATAGTCTTCAATGTCAATTGTATTGAAATATGTGAAGTGTTTGTCGTTGTTATTGGAGTTGTCATAAAGAATAGAGCAATACCTCATAGTACTGCATTATCAATATGTTTATGCGTTGGGCTAACGCAAACAAAGACTGAATGTGCTTTTACCACTGAACTTTGGGCTATGGTCGCTAACATAACTCAACTTAAATTCCATCTCTTATTTAGAATTTTGTACTGCAAAGCGGTGCACTATATTCATTATTATAACACAATGTAATTGATAAAAGCATTGTACACTGTACTCTGTGTTAACCAACTGACTGGGTCATCTGACCAATCACAGCAGATTAGCGTCACGCAAAGGCGTGGTTTGGAAAAATGAGTCATTGAACGATTCATATGGGAGTCACTGAGCAAATCAGGTAAAAATAAATGCATATTATAAAACAACAAAAGTGTTTTTTGTCATTGCATGCTTGTAAAACTGTTGTTAGGGACTCCCAAAACAATAGGTAAATTTCAAATGCCATAATAGGTGCCCTTTAAAGCAACACCAAGTAACTTTTCCTCTGCGGTCGCCCTACAGGCTGGAAGTGGAATTGTCCCATTGTATGTCTCATTATAACTAGAAACGCGACCCGATCTGGCAATCTTACATAGCGTGGATATACCAGAGAAAGGACCGCAAAACGGTGGCATAAGTGCATTTCACCATATCATGACTTGATGAACCACTGAAATGATTTTGGAAACATTATTTGACAGTTAAAAAATCCTACTTAGTGTTGCTTCGCCTTTACATTGAAGCGACAAGAATATGATTTGGGGCTGGATTGTTTTAAGTTAGTAGGCAACTGTCTAGCAATGACCCAGAATACCTCGCAAAACACTAGGGCTCTGTTTACACCTGGTATTAAGATGTGTTTTGGACAATCGGATCACAAGTAGATGAGGGAGACACATACCCGTTTACAACTGGTGTTCTCATTTGTACACTTTCAACCACTTCAGTCCTGATTTCTTCGAGGGGAGGGTCTATGGGTGGGTAAATGTATAGGCTTTTATGGATGAAATAAACTCACGTTAACGCGCACAGAGACGATCAGCAGATAAAGCTTTAATCCCATCTGGCAAGCATCCTTTCACATAATGTTTATGCATTAAGTCAGTAGGCGAAGAGTAGGTGGCGTTTTGTGGCTTTTCGAACGCATTCGACCACATGAGCGTCTACACTACGAAAGCAATCCGGTCTAATGCGTTTTCAACAACCTCTGGAAGTGGTCAAAAGCTCAAAATGTTTTAGACCCCTTTTACACCTGTATTTAACGTCGTCCAATGTGATCCGATCGACCAATATGCATCTTAATACCAGGTGTAAACAGGGCCTATAAAATCACAAAGCAACGAGCTAAAACTCTCAAAAATTTTTAAAAATCTCATTGACTAGTAGATGTCTCACCATTACTAACCAGCGGATCACATCTTCCCACATATTCCAAAAGCAAATCTTTCCTTGGTGTGATCCTCTTGATAAATCTCCTTCTCACCCTCTAATGGCTTGGTAGAAAGTGAGAGGTCACGTACGGTACACATAAAACCATTCTCGCCTCCAGCTTTGACAAAGATGACAGTCGAGTCCTCAGAGTTCATGTACCAGGTGTCCCAATAGAGAGTGAAAATGAATATAAATTTCCATTTCATCGCACACCAGCCATGCAGCATTTTCATGAGTTGATCTGTAATCTTCGTGTTCATGAAGCCACACATTCAGATCTGCTAAGCTGATACAATATGAAAACATATGTTCATAGCCTTCTGCATTATGATGAACACATGGATGCTCTTATGAGCTTTCAAAATAGGCCTTTAACATACTTTTTCGTCCAAATATTAAAGTTGTCATCAATTACTCACCCTCATGTTGTTTTAAAAGCAGTTTGACTTTCATTGAAATGAATGAGGATGGACACATTAAAGCTTCAAAAATGATGCAAAAGTAACATTAAAGTATCATAAAAGTAGTCCATACAACATCTGGTCTATATGTATTAAATAAAGCTATCACATGGCTTTGGAAAAATCCAAAAATGTTCACCACTTTTATGGTGCTTACATGGTTGTCATTTAGAGCTTGGAATTTTCATTTTATTTAAAAGACTGGTCAGTTCATTCTCAAAATTATTTTTGTGTTGAAGAAAAAAGTTGGGAAAAAAAGGTTGTACAGGTTTTGAACGACATAGGGATGAGAAATCATTTTTTATATATATATATTTTTTTTAAGCTTTTCACATTTTTACAGAACAACCCCCCACGCCAGCATATAAATAACAAGTAAATAAATAATAATAAAAAATTAATAAAATAAACAATAATGATAAATGCCTATATATACACATAGGCTATGTATTTTTAAGACCTTTCTAAGCTGATACCACACTTTGAGAGAATTAACAACGATGAGGTTACATTTCTCAAATGTTCTAATAGGTTTATTTTCTGCAAAGAGTAAAGCAGGAAGGGAGGAATCCTGAATATCCCGCTCAATAACGAAGAATTTTTTTTTGAAGAGATGTTATTTTGTGATATGCTGAGGTTCTTGTTACAAGATGTCTTTTTCAGGTTTGAAAGAAAAGTCAGAGTGTCTGAGAATGTAAATTATGAATGTTACTCTACCCTTGGAATGAGCTTCATGCCAGCAATTCAGAGCAGAATTGTCAGTCAAGAGAAACAGGTTCCATATTAAGGCTCAGCACAGGATACTCTGATGGCCCGCCAACAGAGATTTCTAATCAAGCGATAAATGAGAAATTATGAGACATGGGATACAACCTCTGACTGGTTCTGCCCCGAGATTGAAATTCTATACTAAATAAATTGAAAACAACACACTAAAAAGTGAATAATGTATGGTATACAAAAGAGATGTATAAGTAATTTATTATTAAATTAGTGTTTTAAAAGATTATCCTCCAGTTCTGTACCAAATTCTACCTGACACTTGTTACACATTTAATATTTTATGTTAGACACACTGTTTCTGTCTTCACTAACCCCATTACAAATGCTTAGACAAGATACAATCAGACAAACTACTTACCAAGACAAAGTTTCCTTAAAGAATTAAGTCTTCTTATCCATTTAATTTGCAGCCAACTATATTCCATCTTGTCAAGCCTCCAGGCTGAGAAGACAACTTAAAATTACAATGCTTAATGGGGTAAGACACTATACCTCACAGAATGTTCCTGCAATAAGTGTACCATAAATTGATTTGGATAAAAGTGTAAACTAAACTAAATGACAAATAAACTATTAGCTTGAGAATTTCACAATGAAGCTCAGAAGTTCCCAACAGCACATAGAACAAGAGTCAACTTTGGCTTTGACGAACTACA
The DNA here is from genome assembly GCA_031834385.1 of Semotilus atromaculatus. Taxonomy (NCBI): domain Eukaryota; kingdom Metazoa; phylum Chordata; class Actinopteri; order Cypriniformes; family Leuciscidae; genus Semotilus; species Semotilus atromaculatus. The sequence continues at coordinate 35,895,271 of JAULUF010000022.1, forward strand.
CTGCTATTTAAAAGTTTGGGGTCAATAAGATTTTAAAAAAAAAAATGCTCACCAAAGCTAGCCTGACGTCGTCATACTCAGAATCTAGTCAGAATATGAGTCTGATACTGCGCCGTTGGGCTGTGATTATGGGGCGTTTCAACCAAACCTGGAAAAAAATGCCTCTGCACTCAATTGGATAGACCTACAACCAATCAGAGCAACGGAGTAAATGACATATGTTGAGCGCCGCATATGACTTGATTGCGGTTCTCTCTTCCTCCTCTAAAATGAATGCTGTCTACATCTATAACTGGATGTTTAGATTCAGTTTAGATGGCTGAATCTAAACATCTTAAATTCTCCAGCTCCAGCCATTCTTTGTTGTAAACTAATTTAACCCATGAGCTCTCTGGTGACGTGGATGATTACGTTACTGTTGATCATCTGTCCATCATCGTATAAAGCCCGCCCTGACAATTGAATTGGTCCGAACAGCTTTGGTTCGGGCATACTTGCTTCACAACGGATCAAGTCCAGACCGAACTTCCCATCCTCTAATGTTGTGGGCGGGGCTAAGTTCGGCTGGCATCCAGGCTACACCAATGCAGCATTTATTTGACAAAACAAAAATACAATTACAGTTACAAAAACAGTTACATTGTGCCATTATGCCACTCTTCAGTGTCACATGATAGAAATCATTCTATGCTGATCTGGTGCTCAAAAAACATTTCTTATTATTATCAATATTGAAAAAAGTAATGCTATTTAATAGTTTTGTGGAAACCGTGATAAGTTTTTTTCTTTTTCTTTTTGATGAATGGAAAGTTCATATAGCAATAACAGCATTATTTAAAATATAATCTTTTGTAACATTATAAATGTATTTACGATCCCTTTAGGCCAATTTAATTGCTGAACAAAGGTGAATTTCTTTCACCTTGAGTGTATGTTGGGAACAATGGCTGGTCTCTCCTTAGGAGAGATAACACAATGTCACGCTGGAGTATTCGCTGGTGACTCACTGCAGAGAGTGGGAAGAGTACAGGCTATTTCTGTTTAAAGTGTATTAGCAGTGCGGAGGGGACTTTAAGGACTTGTGCTTCGCCCATTCTCTTCGGCTGTCATGCCCCATCATCTGCCCGGACTGATGAGCCGTGAGGAGAGAAAGACACTCTTATTCACCCTCTTATTTGAAGGGAAGGGGAGATACTTAAACAACTGATCTGCTTAAGGTACTGCAGACACACTGAAGTGTACCAAGTTTATGTAGCTAAAACTTTAGTTGAGACAAATTTGCAGTAGCTGTACAAAGTCCTGAGGGCTTCTTTCAAGGATTCTGTTCTTATTTTTGAGATTGCAGTCAGCCATTGCCATCGAAACATTTGTATGAAATGCACAGGGCTGCCCAGCTGCATAGCTGCTCAGTTACTGATAAGTGGATACGCATATAGCTAGCATCACATTCATCTTTAATGCCAGCGATTAATTATTGAAAAAAGCTTAACTTGTGCCCACAAGTCAGAAGGGTGTGCTAGAAATGATAGACAGAGCATAAAATGAATCAACAGCACTTTTACGGTGTATAATGGTACATGGAGATGTATGAGCATCTATGAGTGTCACACAAGCAGAAAAACAGAATCCGAATACCTGTAAAACATGTTAATTTTAATTAGCCACAATTTTAATTAGCCAAATCATTAACAACAAAGAGACTAGGGATGTCCAAAGTACCAGTACTTCAGGATCAAGTCGATATGAAAATGACAGTCTTGCTGAAGTATTAAAGGATTAGTTCACTTTTAAAAAAAACTTTTGCTGATAATTTACATACCCCCATGTCATCCAAGGTTTTTGATGAAAACATTACAGGATTTTTCTCCATTTAATGGACTTCATAGGAGCCCCAAACGGTTCAAGGTCCAAATTACAGTTTCAGAGCCGCTTCAAATGGCTTTACTTAAACAATACCAGACGATGAATAAGGGTCTTATCTAGCGAAACGATCGGTCATTTCAAAAATAAATAAAAAAGTTTAAGTTTCATAATCACAAATGCTAGCCTTGCTGTGTTCTGTGATGCGCGTTCGTGACGTCACGTAATACGCAATTACGTTCGACTGAAGAAAGAAAGACATGGACATCTTGGATGACATGGGGGTGAGTAAATAATCAGCAAAAGTTTTTTTTAAAGTGAACTAATCCTTTAAATGTAAACACAATCAGTATGGCTTAAATTAATGTAACATGTACAGACCCAATACAGCGCTTGTGTATTCAAACTCGTTAAAATACTCCAATACCAAAAACCAATACCGCACAGAAGTGTGCACACTGCACAGTGTTTGTGACTCTAGAACAGAATGTACTTCATTTTCCACATTCTGGACAGTCATGTTCACACAGCTATTAAATATACTCAACCTTGGATGAGCACAACTGGACTAGTTCGACACTTGCGCAGTGCAGTTGCTTTTCTGTACTCTACAAGACGTCGGACGGAAGCGCATGTCATTTACAGGACATTCGCTCAGAAGGATGGAAGAAGAAAAGTAGCGGATCCACCACTGCATGCAAAGTTTAGAACAAGAACCAAAACAAAAACGATGGAAAAGGATATGCTGCTTTGTTTACTGTTCTTGGAACAGCATGCTGTTTTCTTTTGCTCTTTCCACACCCTTCTAATCTGCACTACACAATATATTACAACTGTGAATTGACACCTAAAGAACTCTTCTGTCTCAACATTCACCTTGCGCATGTGCTGTTGTACGAAAATATCATTTTATGACGAAAATTGCATCATGCGGACCTAACAGACCTGACACTGTCTTTATGGTATCCTTTGTCAGTCTAGGAGTACCACATAAATACCATGGAAGCCTATATGATAACAATCATCTTCATGTGATACAATTGCCATCTGATACATGGTACCACTACAAAAGGGAAGGATAAAGGTTTATGGCTAATGTATGATAAAAAAAAAAAAAGAACAGCTCACAACAAAGTAGTACCTTTAACCTAACAAAATGCTATTATTGTGGTCTTACAGCTTTTTCACAAACAATAAGCCCTTTCTTCTCTTTGTATTTGCTTTATTGCTGCTATAAACACTGTGTAAAAGTGTTCAATCAAAGCTTATGTGCAGATTGTTCTAATGCCGCCATACAAACTCTTACTGTACCACATCCTTATGTGTCTAAGTAGATCTGTGAAATGCAATACACTGTGTCTTTGAATTGATAAGGGGTTATGGGTTTGTTTTATTATGTGAGAGGGTGTGTCCTGGATATAGATTACACCTTCTGCCTGGCATACTGTTACCTAAGATGTATGTCTGGTTTTAATGTGGCCTGAATCCATAGCCATAATAGAAAAAATGAAAGCTGATCTCTTTGCAGTGTGTGTGTGGTCTCAGAGGTACATCAATAAATAGAGGAAAGCTTTAAAGGAATCCCAACAAAATATGCTTTCATAATAAGCAGGAATCATTTCAAGGATGAATGTGCTGTAACTTCATATGAGATTAGACAGGGTGACATGCATTTGCCATGCTGGATGTGTAGCTGGATCAACATCTTAGTTAGTCCTTGAACAATGTGTTTGTGTCAAACAAATATAGTCCTAAATATGAAACCTATAGCACTAAGCCAAACTCTAAAATCTGATCTGATTTACAGGAATGTTTATGAAGGAGCAAGGTGTTAGACCAGGAACATGTTCTTTTTGGAAAATCACTATCACCCAACTTCAACTACATCATAGGGTTAGCTGAATCTTTGAGCATTGCTTGCTAATAGTGAAAGTCAATACAGACCTCTTTCTGTCTAATTCATTATCACCCAGAGTCTAAATGAAGACAACACAGAATTGCAATTATCACCTCGTTTTTATCACGCCTTTGGAAAAAGACAGCAGAAGTCTGCTTAAAAAAAAAGCTCATCCCTGGTGAATAAGGTGTCTGTCTTAAGCTCCATCAAGAAGGCAGCTCTTGTGTCTGATGACAGAAAGCCTGTGTCTTGGAAAGCCCCCAACAATCAATCAGATTTTCATTTCAGTCCAATGTTTTTAATCTGCTAATCTCTTATGAAATCAATTGATAGGCCTGAACTGGAAATGTAATATTGATATGATGTCACTGCTGAATGAGACAGCTGGTACTATGATTTGATTAATCATTGCACGTCAGTTCTGAAACAATACATGAGACGAAGTCAAAGAAGCCTTCTTAAGGACCCATGTAATTTCCAGAAAGTTCACTTTGGCAAGCTGTTTCGAACTCCCAAAATGAACCACAAAATGAACTTTGATTTAGTTTGAAATGACGTCACACCAGGTAATTCAATTTTGCTTTAAGTATATCTCGGCTTTTAAAGTGAACATGACTTGGTAGGGCCCAATAATTTCCACGATCACGGAATTGCGGACAGAATCGCGGAATTGACCAATTAACGCGGAATCTAGGGTTAACGCGGAATTTGACATAATTGGAATGAAATTCTGTTTTTGTGTGGGAGAACAACGTATGTCTGGGGAAAATGCAGACCGGGGGAAGCAAATCTGGGCGACACAACCCCTCCCGTTATTTCAGCTCCAATGACGGCAGCAAAACAATGAAAGCATGTCTCTCTCTCTCTCTCACACACACATACCGCATCTGTATATGAGGCACCGGACTGGACAAAAGCGAAGCGACAGCGCGAGAGAGACAAAGTGTGCGCGAGAGAGAGACAGAGAGTGACTTTTATTTAAACTTATATAAAATAATATAATTTATTTTACTGGACAGTTTGTTACTTGAAGTACTTAAGAGTGCAGTGTTATGTTGCATCATGCAGTATTTGTGCTGAAAAGTAAGAGTAAATGTCTGTTAAAAAGCACACTCTTTTTACGACTAAAATAACTGTAAAGGGTAAAAAAAAAACTGAATTCCCCAATATTAAACTGGAAAAAATTAAATTAGCAAAAATTTAACCGGAAAAAACTGAATTTGGGAATAAATAAAATTGAATTTGGGAAAAAATAAAACAGATTTTATAGGGCCCTAACTTGGGCATGACTTGATTTTAACTGTCTGGAATTGATTGGAATGTGAAAAGTAGATGTTCCATCTAGAGGTCGACCGATTCATCGGTTTTGCCGGTATATCCAGCCCGTTCTCATCCCAAGGCGTCATATACTGACGCTCGTGACATTTCGTCTACATTCAACGCGCAAGGCACCCTTTAGCGTCAATATGAGACGCAGATATATATGGGTCAGAAGGCGCCTCCTAGCGGTCTAACCCTAACCCTACACCAGAACTAAACCTACCCATTTCTGTGCGTGTTATATTGACGCTAAAGGGCACCATGCGCGTTGGATTTAGACGAAATGTCAAAAGTGTCAGATATGACGCCATAGGATGAGAATGCGTTGGTATATCGGTACCGATAGTTGATTGGTGGAACTATCATTATCGGCAAAAATCCATTCCGATATTTTTTCGGGTTACGTCCTTTGCTGTAGCGGCTGAGAAGTGTGCGCTGTCATTACACAGTTTTAGAGCGCTGAAGAGACAGCAGGCATTATACAGAGCGAGAGCGGCCTCTAGAGGCCAAATAACAAACTATCAGCGCGCAGCACTGAGATCACATGCTGCACGGAGAGGGCTGACACTTCAGATGCGCATTTAAAACACTGACAGCAAACCGGTATGAATACAAAACACTAAAGTACATATTGCCATATCATTAGAAAGTAATTAATTTGTTGACTATGCTGCATAAGCAGAGAAAGAAAAGCAGTATGTTTGCCGTCGAGGCTGTGAGAATAGTAACATTAGTAATGGCTTCCTGAAGCGCTTAAAACAATGTGACAAAAACACGTTCGCAAACCTGAGCCAAATGTTTAATGTTGCAATTGTTACCATCTATTTGCATTAGTTTATATCCAGCTGGTCACTTTTATACAAACAAAAACAAACAAACCAGAAAATAAAGTGAGAGACTATACATGTAATATAGGCCTACATTTATGTAATTTTAATGCTCTGACCTTTGCAGATATTTAAACTCTTTGGATTTATATGAAATGGTAACACTTTACAATAAGATTCCATTTTTAGCATTAACTAAGGTTAATAAATGTTGTAGAAGTATTGTTAATTGTTAGTTAGTTAAATTTCAACATTTACTAATACATTTTATATTAAGTTTTACAAACCTGTAATATTTTAATGTTTAAATTATTTTCTGTAGAATTCGTTCTGTAGAACTTCTAATTTTCATATATTCATATTTATATATTTATTTAATTTAGCACATTTCAGTTCAGCACTGTTTTACTTGGGAGTGTTATGTTTTTTATCCAGTATCCATTTTAAAAACAATCGATTGATTAATCGGTTATCGGCAAGTTCGGTCAAACCTAGTTATCGGTATCGGTAAAATCCACTATCGGTTAACCTCTAGTTTCATCCCAGAATGGAGACCAAAAAATTTGATTAAAGAAGGATTACTTTAAATTCATGTAAACAAATTAATTTAATTACATTGAAGGATCTATGGAAGCCAGTTTCCACCTCCGAGTGAAAAATAAAATGGGTAAATAAGAGAAGTCTAAAATAAGAAGTAAAGCCACATTGTAAAACAAATAAAGATATAAAAGGTACAATTATGAAAAATAAAGTTGCAGTTTTGAGATATAAAGTCACATTGTATGATATGTCAGGTATAAAATTGCAACTATGAGATAGAAGGACACAATAGTGAGTAACAATGGAACAACAGTGAGATTTTAGATTGTGAAATATACAATCACAGTTATGAAAAATGAAGAGATATTAAGTGAAAATTGTGATGTATAGTCACCTTTCTGTAAATAAAGTCACTGTAATAAAACATAAAATCATAATTAGCCTATCTTTTTATTACTATTCTGACCCTGAGGTGGAAACAGGCATCCAATAAGGAGCAACTGAGTTTTAAATTGACAGTGAGGCAAAAAGCTAAAGCTCCTTCATTGAGAGACCAAACTAACCTCAGAAAACAGTATTAGTCGTGGGTAGACCACAGGGAATCCATGTAGCCCTCCAGTGTCAATATATCCCTCATTACGCATAACCAAGTCTGTATCCTGATCTAGCCATGGAGAGGCTGACCCATGGTCCTGTTTCTCCCCTCTCCAACACTAAGTGAGACACCCATTGGCCACACATAAACATTCTCGTTCATCCAGTGAGAGTGATGAAACATAAGCCTCATTGAGGAATGTAGTGACCACACCAGTGTTTGCACAGTGAAATGTACCTTACACACACACACACACACACACACACACACACAGGGGTCTGAAATAGGGACATTCAACATATGAGAGGCTTGAACAACCAAGTGTTGCAATACTTAAAAATAGAGCATTTAACATAGCCTAATTCACAATATTTGACTTGATTTGAGCTTTACAGCTTGTTGATAACACTTAAGTATTTCTTAAATTCTTCACGGAAAAATATAATAGCATAACAATTTGGAATGATATTAGGGTGAATAAATAATGACAAAATTGTCTTCTTTTTTTAATTGAAGATTAACTAACCTGCATCATTATGTGTCTTTTAAAGTAAAAAACAAAACATAGCCTGCAGTCACATTAATACGAGGCCCACCTGTCACCAGTTGTAGTTTCTGTCACCCTGAAAGGCCATAAAGATATAAAACTAGCCTCCTGGACCAATAAGATCTCAGTAAACATGTGTATCGTGTGACCATAGCCTGGTCATCTTGGAGTCAGTCTGCTCACAGGAAAAACCTTGGCAATCCCCTCAATGAAGCACAAGAGATGGGAAAAGATTCCCAACCACCAATATCTTGACAACTTTAAATCAACATAAAAAAAAATGCACCATGTACTTTAAACATACAAATCATGGTTTTACTAATTGATTAGGGTGCGTTATTCCAAAGAAAACAAAAATATAACACCTGGCTCCATCTCTAAAATGATATCTCATTTTTTTATTCTGTCACCACTTTCTCTAATTTATCAACTATTTTATAAAAAGAGGACCAGCATCCAAGGCACAGCTCAGGTGATTGTTTAAAAAACATAACAAATGTATCCGGAACTATGTGCCTAAGCAGCAAAGATGGCAACACCCAGGTCATATATTTCCCAGGCTGCATGCAACTGACAAGCAACTGCCATTGAAATGAATATAAATGAACGGATAGTGCTCTCCATGTATATTAGCCCTTCTTCTTAGGTACTACAAAGTATTCACACCTGCCTTGTTTGGTTCGATTGAATCAAACTCTAGTTCGTTTCCCCCCTTGGTGCGGACCTTTTGGGCAGGTGTGAATACAGCAATCGAACTCGGGTGCGGACCAAACAACCGAACCGAGACCCAGCTGAAGAGGTGGTCTCGTTACGGTTCCAAACGAACTCTGGTACGGTTCGTTTACGGTGTGAACATGAACCGACCCAATTGCAAGAAAGCACTGCGTGAGCTGCCTTATCAGACACCCCAAGTCTCCCGGAAGTTCCGGGAATCTCCCGCATATTGATAGCGTCTCCCTGAATTAGTTCAAATCTCCCGGATTCTGGAGCGCGTATGCGAGACAGAACATACTGCGCGCAGCACGCACACAGCAGCCTCACGAAAGCTAGTCGCACATCGTCGTCTTCTCAAAATCCGAATTACAACATCGTATAGATGACATTGTATCATATGATATTCATTAGTTTCTTCATATTGCGTTTGTACAGAATAACACAAAATTAGTAAAAGAACAAATATTGCAGTACGAAATATCTCCATGCTGAGCCTTTTTTGCACTTCCTGATTTCCCTACTTGAGAATCCTTGTCCAATGAATGGATGACCTTACCACACGTGTGGTTTTGTTTACAAATTTTGGTTCACTTGCAAAAAGAGCAGTGTGAAAGCAAACCGTACCAAAAAAAAAAAAAAAACATTTTATTTGGTCCGGACCAAAGCAAGTAAACTATCGGACTTTCCTGGTGTGAATACACCCTAAGTAACATTCAGGAAGATCAGCCAGAGTGTAATCAGAAGAAAGCTTATGGATAGATGTAGCATCATTAACATAGTATTATCAGGATTTATCTGGCCAACAACAGTAGGGATGTGCAGCACAAATCCCTTCAGCTCAACAGTGACGTGATTGATGGAAGTAATTACCACAAGGAGCTGCATTTAGATCTTCCTAATGGTGGGAGTATTGAGGGATACAACATCTGAGAGAATCAAAAGGATAAGCACTCTCTCAAACATCATTCCAAAAGATTTGCTTCCTCTCGTTTGGTTTCTTCATTGCCAAACACATGTTTGCTGTGCACAAAAACTGAACTTTTATTTGTGAGCTCTGGCAAGAGTCAACATGCATTTACAATGCACCATCTAATTTCAAAGACACTCGCCGTGCATTTCCCATTGACCAGGTGACGTATCTGTGATTTTTAACCACTTTAAAGTTAACATACCTATGACAGGCCATGATTAAGGGTGTCACTCTAATACAGTTTTCTAAAAAGCTACTTAAGATAGATCTGATCTAATGACTGTCTGCACGCTCCAAAAAGGTTTTGATGAAATAATGAACCCCTTTTGTAGTTAAGAACGCATCTGTTATGTTTTAGTGAGATCTAGAAGTATGGTCCACTGAGCAGGTTTACTTTTCACTGGTGTCTTTTCAGGCTTTTGCGTATGTTTTTAAATGATGGCTGTTTTCACAAAGCTTGTCTGTAACTTCAGTTCCCCAGCAGACAGTGGAAAAGTAAATGCTTTCACAAAAGACTCTAGCACATTGTGTTGGCATCAGGTGATGCTTAGCTCTGAGATCATAAGCCTTCTGAAGGAACAAAGAGCTTAACAGGTAAGAGAAATGCTGGTTTGAGAGCAGAGCAATGAGGTCTAGACTAACTGTAGAAAGCCATCTGCAGGTCACTCACAAATGAAGAAAGGTGAGGGGGCAATCTGCTTGATTGTCCTGAAAATATTGTCAATTTTGTCTTTTTTGGGGGGGGATGAAATATGACCTTGAAATTATGGTTTCCCCCTAAACTTCCAATCCTAGACAGGTGATGGATGTCACAGGTCAGGTGTTGGGTGACTGGAAAATGAGAGGTCTCATTCCATTTGGGCTCCTCCAGGCTGAAACCTTAGATATATCCTAAACTGATCATGTGAAATTCTTAAGGTCATTAAAACCTCTGTCAAAAGTGAGACAGGCAACTTCTGTGGACTCAGCTGTGTTCATTCAGCTGAGAGACAAGCAACTACAGTGTTTTGTTACAAAATCATTATACAGCACTGCTGCAAAATACCATTTCGTATGTCGATTTTGTTGTTGTCTAGGGAGGTTGAGTACTTTTGCTGTTGTACAGGGAGAAAATATACAAGACGTTATACAGTACAGTAGAATTATGAGCATTTTGTAATTACTGTTAAGGTAAGTAAGTATATTGGTGCGTTCAAGTCATCTCGTGACTTGTATAGATCGTATTTACGAGTTGAACGCACTTGAACGCCACCACAATGTTGTAAATACCAGTGGGGAGCTCGAGATTTTCTTTAAGCCCCGATCTTTCCGAGTTGTGGGCGTGTCACTGAGAAACATGGAGGAATACCACAATACTTAAATATTATGCAGTGATATTGTCAAGGTTTTCTATTTACAGCGCAGTTAAGCGAATTGCCTGCACAGAATATGATGGCATTAATATAACAATGCAACATGATGTAACGATAAAGTTGGCAGTGGCTTGATAAATTACTTTAAAAAACAAAGTATCCGATGCACATTTCTTTGTTCTTCATTTTCTAGAACAAGAGTTTAAGAACCTTACTGTAGTTTTGTGTAATTAATTAAGAGAAAGTACTCCGCCATCTTACTCCGGCGAAAGTGACTTGAACGCACTGCCATCGTAAACAAGACTTCCCACCTCGTACGTACGAACTTCCCCAGGAGGACTTGAACGCACCATTTCTCACAAGCCCCTCACATTCCATATGCACAGCAACTTAAGCCAGCACTGTCCCTGTGCCAATGTATGCTGAAAGACAGTGAATACCCAACCTCACAAGCAGAGATTTATTATCTCCATGTGCTTATGTATTTTAAAGACTGAAGAGCAATACATTGTTACTAGGCAAATCAGAAACCCAGCTAGAATAGAAAAAAAAAACAGGAAACACAAAACGTAGCTGACCTGTTCTTCATACTGGCAGCTTCTTTGTCTGTGAGTATAACCCGTGAGCCCAAAGATCAGTGGTGACAGCGAGACAGTGGGGGGCCGAGGTAGCCCACCTCTTTCCCAGACTTTTCCCTGAAACTAGCGTGAGCTCAGGGAGGAAGAATTCCATCAAACTCTTGCGGTGATTAAGATCTCTTCCTGCTCAATGACAGGTCCGTAGCCATGTAACGTAAATACAGCCTGGAGAGGAGCCAAGCTGTCACTGATGCAGAAACTCAAACTGAGGGGTATGTCGCACCCCTAATCAGACGGGAAACTTCTGAGAGCCGCCTCGGTAAGGTGATGCTATGAATTACCAAATGCTGTGAAAACCAGATGAAACCAGAATCACCATGAAAAGAACAGAATCATTGTCTCTCAACAAAGTGATCAACCGGAAACCTTTCCGATTTAAGAACAGACATACTCTAAACTAAAACTAGTGGATTACCTTACTTTTTAAGGCTTGAGAATTTTGTGTATAATAAGTGTCTTTGGACACTTAAGACACACTTAAAAGTGCTCATACAATACATTGAATGTCCATACAATGAGTCAACCAGGTCCAATATCTCTTATTATATGGGGGAAAAAAACATTCTTCATACAGTCATTCAGGTTTACAACAAACCTTGTTTTTGTCATGTAAAATCATCATACATAACAGACAGACGTGTCATATGTCTTTGAAAGTCTAAACAAGCTGAATACAAGCATATTGGTTTCAGTTAGAGACCAAACTACACTCACCGGCCACTTTATTAGGTACCCCATGCTAGTAACGGGTTGGACCCCCTTTTGCCTTCAGAACTGCCTCAATTCTTTGTGGCATAGATTCAACAAGGTGCTGGAAGCATTCCTCAGGGAGTTTGGTCCATATTGACATGATGGCATCACACAGTTGCCGCAGATTTGTCGGCTGCACATCCATGATGCGAATCTCCCGTTCCACCACATCCCAAAGATGCTCTATTGGATTGAGATCTGGTGACTGTGGAGGCCATTTGAGTACAGCGAACTCATTGTCATGTTCAAGAAACCAGTCTGAGATGATTCCAGCTTTATGACATGGCGCATTATCCTGCTGAAAGTAGCCATCAGAAGTTGGGTACATTGTGGTCATAAAGGGATGGACATGGTCAGCAACAATACTCAGGTAGGCTGTGGCGTTGCAACGATGCTCAATTGGTACCAAGGGGCCCAAAGAGTGCCAAGAAAATATTCCCCACACCATGACACCACCACCACCAGCCTGAACCGTTGATACAAGGCAGGATGGATCCATGCTTTCATGTTGTAGACGCCAAATTCTGACCCTACCATCCGAATGTCGCAGCAGAAATCGAGACTCATCAGACCAGGCAACGTTTTTCCAATCTTCTATTGTCCAATTTCGATGAGCTTGTGCAAATTGTAGCCTCAGTTTCCTGTTCTTAGCTGAAAGGAGTGGCACCCGGTGTGGTCTTCTGCTGCTGTAGCCCATCTGCCTCAAAGTTCGACGTACTGTGCGTTCAGAGATGCTCTTCTGCCCACCTTGGTTGTAACGGGTGGTTATTTGAGTCACTGTTGCCCTTCTATCAGCTCGAACCAGTCTGGCCATTCTCCTCTGACCTCTGGCATCAACAAGGCATTTCAAGGTTTATGCGCAAGTCTTCTCTGTTTTTAGTGTATCTGTGTCAGAATTACAGCGCCTCGTACTGGTCTGGCATATATACTACACCGTTTTCAGTTGGTTTCAGTGGTTTCGTGTGTACGCAGATATTTCTTGAGACGACGCCGTGTTTACGGATTTTTTTTTAGAACGAGGAAAAAAAAAGATCGGATAGGGAACGCACTGGCTTCGTGTGGACGTGGCCTAATTCTCCATTCTCAAATATTTTGATAGAAAATTCACAAATATATTAAGTTTATTTAAAAGAAATAATTGGTTAGTCAAATACTAAATTCTTTTAGTGAAAAAAGACATATACGCTATATAACTGTAAATTCTAGACAAAATGAACTGTTGGATTTTTAGTCAATTATTTTGGTAACTCACACAATCAAGTAAATGATATTCAGAGATTTTACTAAGTTAATAAAGTTAATTATTACAGTGATATTTAGGCTACTACGCCACTGAATTATTTTTAGAGAGTGTATTTGCTGTGCATGTTAGATCAATTACAGCTACAAAAGTTTCTGGATGGAGGTTGTAGTTCACAATACGGCTCTTATCAGTTCTGGCTTCCTTTTTTTACACCTCCACTAGTTAAACAAACACACGGAGCACAAAGGACTACATGCAGTCAAGTAAACACAGAGAACATGCCTACACACACACACATAAGTTTACGCATACTGAACATGAAGTTTGCTTTGTGCAGGCACTGAAGGGTATTTGGCCATGTAATCCTTGGCAGTTTACACTGAGTGAGAAGTGAGCACACATTCATCTTTCTTGTCAGTCTCTACAGGAGGTACTGGTTTACCCTTTCTGCTCCTAGTTGGTTGGTACATTATCCTAACAATGCTCCCTGTGATGTAATTTCCTCCAACAGAAGTTCTCTTGTGATTACATGTAACTTGGTGTCTCAGTTTTGATTATGTTTCCATAAAGGGCACACATGATGTGTTTTTACAGTACAGCTTTGTATCCCTGACAAAATTTATTTTCTAGGTCATGAGGGGTAGCGGAGGCTTTGCATATGGAATGTAACTTTGGCACAATTGTGTACTTAACTGAACACACACAAAAAATTCTCTCACTTTTACCACCTTGCAGAGGTCCGCAAAAGTGCAGATTGCACAGAGCTTACAAAAGCACGAGGGCTCAAACTATTAAACTAAAGCAGAGAAAGTATTTTTAGCCAATTATCGCTGAAATCTTTTCTGGAAAACTACACTTAGTCCTTCAGAATAAGGACACGGCTAGCACAAATATGCAATAACAAGGCTTCTTGTCACAGGAGTTTAAAAGCATTCTGATTAGATCAAAGACTTAGCCTAGTCATTTCATAAATCCTGTCCTGGCTTAGGCTCAAAATTCAAGACCATAGTTAATTTGAAACATAATAAATTATTTTGATTGTTATTACGGTGTGTTTTTAGCTGACTTAATTGCAGTTTTCAGCCAATAAATTAGTGAGTTCAAAAAGTTTCAAGTGTGGACCTAAATAGAAAGTTAAAAACTTTCAAATATTTTAGAGAATTTATTACATTATTATTTCATATCATTACATTTTTGGAGTGTCGCACCACAATTTTTCTGCTTGTTTCTGAATTACACTTGTTATTTTGGAGCGCAAACATTTCTAAGGAATAATATAGCCTAATTTAATAATAAATCAATAAAAAGGAATTAATAATAAATGATGACAAACTACTTTGTATGGTTTACAAAAATGTATTCTTGTAATCGTGTTTTTTTTTCTTCATTACTACATCATATTTTTGATTTAATGCATATAATTACATAATATTTATATTAAACTTAATTTTAATTCAGAAACTAAAAACATGCTCAACTTAGAATAACTATTTTTAAGTCTTTGTAAGAATAATAGCATTTTTAATGTATTTCTAAATACATTATTATATCCGAACCAAAGAATGACCATCACCATTATCAATGGTAATATAGAAATTATAGTTTAATAAAAACAGAGAAAGCTATTGTCAACAAGGTCTCATATGTTGCATGAGTGGGCAAACTGGCAAAAACACAAAGACTGATCTTGGCCTGGGAGGATAACAGCAGTAATTACACCGATGTGAATGTAAGACTGATATCAGAGAGGATAACTGGGGGAGATCAGTGCCTGTGTCTGTGTGTCTGTGTGTAAATAAGCTCTGAAAACGCTTTCTCGTCAACATGAAGCTTTCATTTCCTCCCATTATCATGCTCAGCCCCCCAGAGAGGGCACACATCTGACCTCTGCACTCAACCTCCTGTCCTTCGCACAATCTTACAACCTGAGATGATAATGGCACTTTCACATTCAAACATCTCGCAAGTTCGCAACACAATGAATGTTGGCCAGTACTTTTTGATTCAGCTACAATCCCCATGGAACAAATCAAAGAACCATCTCTTTTTTGGAAACAATTTCAAAGTGGTCTCCAACTGTGCTTATCACATTGCAACTATACCAGACTTGTGCATAGTATACGGTCTAGAAAACTTGGCAGTTGCAGGCAAGACAACATTTTACACTTGTATCATCATTATTGTTTATAGAGGGAGCACAATCATGTTTGACAAAACTAAGGTTGGGGGAAGGGTTGTGACTAAGGCCACTTTGACCATCTATTGTCCAGAATCTGTAAAGAGGTCCTATTACCCAAATGTCCACTGAATAGCCGATTAGCATGTCTTCTAACACTGACCTTTCAGCCTCATTACCATCAGCCATCCTAGTGATCCCTGCTAATTGTACTTTAAACAACATTTTCAAAAGACGTTTAAGCAATTCCCATCACAATACAAAATCAACTTCAATTAAAATGAAGCACCCATCCATCCAACTATCCACCCATTCTCCAAACTGCTTGCCCTCTTTATGGTTGTGAAATAGAATTTACTTGAGCAATAGAAATTATAATAATAATGTCTAATCTAAAGGCTTGTCTTTAACCAAGTACATGTGGAGTGAAAATCACATGAAAACAAATTTCTCACATACTTTTAAAACAAAACACTGTTCTTCAGAACAGCACAAGTGTCAGTCACCATTACCTAGGTGAATCCTGATATTTAAAGGGCACCTATTATGGAATTTTGAAAATTACCTTGCATGTAGTGTGTAACATAGATCTAAGTGAACGAAAACATCCTGCAAAGTTTTAAACATGAAAGTTCACCGTATACAAAGTTATTGTCTCTCAAAAGTAAGAGTCGACTGAGTCGCTGATATGAATCGATAGACGAACAATGCTTTTTCATCTAGATGACGTCAACGTGAAAAGTTATTTGAATAAGATACGCTCACTTATTGCGCTCGTAGACGCCAGGGAAAACCATAGACAGGGGAAGACTTGAAAACATCATGGCGACGAGACGCTGTGTTCTGAAGTGCGACGCAAAAGAGAACTTTCTGCCCAGGGAGGAGCATTTGAAGACTAAGTGGCTACAGTTCATATATACAACTATACCACAGAAGTATAGCCCAGACCTTGTGCTTTGTTCGCGTAATTTTGAAGATGATTGCTTCACAAACATAAATGCTATCAAATATGGATTCGCGAGCCGGCTGATAATGAAGGAAGGTTCAGTACCAAGTCTATTTGGATCAGCTTCCTCCTACGAATCACAACCTGTAGCCTAAGTATTATTAATATTAATAATTGTTCCTTTTATGTTTTATGTAGCATGCTCAATAATTACTTTGTGTGTTGTGTACGCACAGCGCAGCTTCTATAGTCTTCAATGTCAATTGTATTGAAATATGTGAAGTGTTTGTCGTTGTTATTGAAGTTGTCATAAAGAATAGAGCAATACCTCATAGTACTGCATTATCAATATGTTTATGTGTTGGGCTAACGCAAACAAAGACTGAATGTGCTTTTACCACTGAACTTTGGGCTATGGTCGCTAACATAACTCAACTTAAATTCCTTCTCTTATTTAAAATGTTTTACTACAAAGCGGTGCACTATAATCATTATAATACAATGTAATTGATAAAAGCATTGTACACTGTACTCCGTGTTAACCAACTGACTGGGTAATCGGACCAATCACCGCAGATTAGCATCACGCAAAGGCGGGCTTTGGAAAAATGAATCTCTGAACGATTCATATGGGAGTCACTGAGCAAATCTGGTAAAAATAATGCATATTATAAAACAACAAAAGTGTTTTTTGTCATTGCATGCTTGTAAAACTGTTGTTGGGGACTCCCAAGACAATATTGGGAACATTTTAAATGCCATAATAGGTGCCCTTTAAAGACGAATGGAAATCAGCAGCTGTTAGCTGTGAACCTAAAGATCATATTAATGCTGTACTATAATAGATTGCAAGTTAAGATCAGACTACAGCAGCAACTATAGTGTATAACAGCACTGGGATGTTTCACTGCTTTTATCATACAGGTATTTTCAAAAGTCAAAGGACTGTTTGAAAGAGACTGAGGCTGAATTTTCCTTGTAAGTAAGAAAAAAAGCACATGGATTCTGATATTCTCAGATCTGTTTCAGGCCTCATTCATATGTGGAAATAAATCTAATATGAATCATATACGTGCATTTGTATCTACCATGCAAGCGGACAGATCGGATATTCCCATCAATGCGAGTCGGACTCTTACGCTATTGAAAAAGCGACTGTGTGACGTCAACTCAGTGCAACAAGAGCTCTTCTCTTTTTTTTTTCCACCTTAAGAGACCAATGTTATGCTGACCTTTAAAGATGGTGCAGAAAGCAAAACCTTGTATTATAATTTTGTCTGAATCCATTCCTTTCCGGGTCAGTACGTCTACCTTGGGTTGTTTCACCAATTATAGAGTAAATGTAGATATCGGATATGGGTCACTTTTAAAATAAGATGTAGCCTAAGCTGGTTGTCCAAAAAAATCTGATATAATCAAAAAATCTGAATTGCGCATCAAGACCCGCAGTGTAAATGCAGCTTGAGAGTCTGTTTTTTTCTCTCTCTCCAGTATCACTCAGGCATGCATTTACAATCTCTTGAAAAAAAATTTAACAATTTGTGACATGAATTTGTACAATGTGATTTTTATGGAAAAGTATCACAAAAAAAAATATCAAAACGTATGAATGATATTGTACAAATTCATACAAACTAGCCACTAACTAAAAAAAAATAAACTTACAAATTGCCATAAAAGTGTGTAGCCGTTTCCTGTAGCTACAACTGCGTAACTCTCTGCTTAACTACCATAATATGCATCATTAGAGGAATTTGACAACTGTTCCCAAAACGACTACGTACAAGTAAATTTGACGCACTTCTGTTCTTCAAACCACAATATCAAGTCAAGTCAAGTATATTTATATAGCGCTTTTCACAATACAGATTGTATCAAAGCAGCTTCACAGTATCAATCAAAACAACATAACAATGTTCGACGTTTCTTAGTGGACAAAAACATCCACGTTTGGTAGAGCTGATCAATGGTATTAATGATTGGTTAATTAATTTGAATATCCCCAACTGAGCAAGCCAAAGGCAACAGTGGCAAGGAACCGAAAAACTCCATCAAGTGATCTAATGGTGTCCTAAAACTCCATCAGGTGACCCAATGGAGAAAAAAAACCTTGGGAGATATAGCCTAACTGTAGTTAATGGCTGCAGTTCCAACCACACGACATCACAAAGAACAGTTGACCTATGTTGCTAATGACAGAACTTGTAATGTTGGCTAACAATGCTTTTGGGAAAGGCACCCCAGAGAGGGTTTCTCTCACCAGTGAGTGGAAAGCAAGAAAATGTAAAGCCCAGAGAGCATCTGGAGTGGAGTGATATAAGCTGGTGATGGGTAATCTTTGTCACTTCACTCATATGCTGTTCCAAACTGGCTCTCAGTCTGTTCATTGTTCTGGGACACACAAGACTTGAAGAATGATACAAACTGAGGTGGCGATTTTGAATTTGTACAATGTAATTCATACATAAACCTGTAATTTTTAGAAAACAAAGCAAGCATAGGCCTATATAACCTTTCTTGTGTTATGAGAGAAAATCCCATAGCCTGCATTTACAGTACAATTTTATTTTATTGTACTAAATTAATGTTGGATTTGGTAAATCCAAACAGTTTTTCACTGTTCTTCACTAATTGGAGAAGCTTGCACATCCTCTCAAATTACCTGAAACAAAGTTTCACTCCTATTCAGATTCATCAGAATATGCCCAGTCGAATACAAAACAACAAACTTCCCTAACTTAACATGGCAAACACAGTTCGCTTAAATGACATAACCTAAATACTGAAGTAACGTTACACGGTTTAAACTTTAAACGGGCACCTATATTAGTTTATTTCACTTTAACTGTAGCAAATAGGCTACGGCATTGTGACAACTGTGAAAACTGTAGTTAGTTACCATGGTGAAGTGTTGTATTTGAGGCTTCAGACAAACAGTGATCTGGTTAGCCTTTACACATAAAACGGCAACATAGCCTACTTCAACAACAAAAAAAATCCCACTTTGGTTTAAGTGGTTGGTGCTGGTTTTGGATGATTAATAACCCCGCAGAGAAGTTTCTTTGATCTGGACTCACCTGAGACACGAGCGGGATGAGTGTTTGTTCCACCGAACGAGTTTGGATTTCCAACCCGCAATCAAAGTTCCCACCGCCGCACGGAGACGAAGCCATTCCCGCCGACCCGATCCGACCCCCACGAGTGCTCACGACAACACTTTGTTTTCGAGTCTCTCAATGCTGCAAGCGTTTGTTTGGTTTAGTTTAAAAGCAGCGTGTGCTCTGCACTGTAATCCACAAGCACTCGCTTCTGAGTGACGGACTACTCATGTAGGCTACATGCAATATAGCAAACTACAAGCACAGGACTGACTGACTGACTGACTGCTGCAGGCAACCGCTGGCGAGTGCGAGTCAGTCTCCGAGAGCGACACAGACCGTCAGAAAGAGGGAGCGCGCGCGCGTGTGTGTGTGTGCGCGCGCGTGATCACAAGCAGACTCTGCGCAAGCAGTAGGCTACAATATGAGGGGCAGTTTCTTTAACTCAACCAACTATTCATTTTACCTTCTGTTCAATTATTGTTTTTGCCTTTTTCACTTTTACCTTCGCTTCACATTTCATCTTCCTTTTTTAGTTATTCATGTGCAGCTTTTAGTCAATATCTCTGTTCACTTTAATCGCATAAAGTGTAGGCTTACTAGGCTACTCAAAAGTGGACAAAATTATTTTTAGTAGTGTTTCCCAACCTTTGTCTTACATAACAGTCAGCCCCATCTGTAAGGCTTTAACTCAAAATTATAATATTTAAATTATTACAATTAACAAATCTTAAACAATATTTTGTTCTTTAAAAGTAACTAATGAATTAACCACAAATAATAATGATTGTAGGCTACCTTAATCTTACAACATCATAGTTATATTTTAATTACTTTTCATTAATATTATATTATTATACAATTATATTGTTATATAATTATAAAATATAATAAAAAAATGAAACAGTAAATATAGCTAATTTACTAATTTAGCACTTTTCAAGTTATTTTATTTCTCATTTAACAAAATACGATTAAAATCTTTCCAAAAAACGTATATGGAATTTGCCTGAAACAATGACCAAAAAACTGAAGACACATCTTGTATGGGCATTTCCAAATATTTGTCCAATAAAATCTAATGACATCCACACAACATGACAGCATTTGCTACATTTTTGGTCAGCACATTCATTGTCAGCTGCAAAAGCTTTAGTAGGCCTAACATAAATGTTAATTGTTGTACCAATACAGCACAATAAACAGAAATTTAAATTGCAGTTAAAATTGAAGGGTTTCACTGCCTTGCAAAAGTTTTTCGTAACACGATGTACATGCTGCAACTGTTGCGATCTGAATTATTATTCCCAAGGTGCATAATTTCCACCATCTCACATCAGCTTATGCCCGTGTGTTTCTGTGGTGCTGCTGAAGTAACAATAGTCCATTTATTAAATGCTAATTGAAGTTACTAATCTCATCACAAATGCAGACCGTGCCCCAAATGTCTCAGCCTGTCTCTTTAGAATGATATGAGGCGATTCAGTGTTTCTCAACTGTTTGCAATGGGCTGTAAAACTCTTCTGCCAACATATTTTTAAAAGGTTGGGATGTAGCTACATTATGTTTTAAGCAGGACAGTCTATTCACAAAAGCTGTGAAAGCCTAGAGGTGTTCAAATGGTTAGAAAATGATTCCCCTGAGACTGACCTATACTTCTCAGGAGATTAACTGCAAAGTTACTTCAGGTATATTTGAAAGGTTATTAAATGGGATGGGTTCACCCAGAAACGAGAATTCTGTTATCATGCACGACCTTCTTTCTCCTGTGAAACACAAAAGAAGATTTGAAGAAGATTTTGACTGTTTTTGTCCATATAATGAAGGACATTGTGGTCCAGTGTTGTTTTGGACCCCATTGACTTTCACTATATGGACAAAAAATACTTTTCACTATATCTTCTTTGGAAATTCATCTTTAAATAATGCATGCCTCAATCCATGAATGTTCCTGAAATGTGTGATTTGAGCTGTTTGTGTCATCTTCTTGCATAAGCAACAGCTTTGTTTAAGTGTAAGGCAGTAATTCAAGCTTCCAGGGATGTGTGTGTTTCCTCTGAGTCATAGTATCAGGTGATATGAGAACACTTCCTCAAACCAGTGCAGCTATAGCAGTGGCCAAATAAACTCTACTACTGAACCACACAGGGACTGTGGACCTCAAATGTGGTTTGTTCTTATCCAGCTCAAGTACAGAGGTCCACCACTGTGAAACCTCTTGGCTTGAAAGCTGACAAGAGTATCAACGTTTTCTACAGTAGCCTACTTAAAATTAAAATGTGATCTGATCATGTTTTCCTCAGGATTGCATATTACTGCATGGTATCTGATAAAAGACTGAAAATGTGTTACAGTGAAAAAATTGGATACATTATTCAGGCAATTTGTTTTCTCTTTCTCTCAGAATTTCGTATAGGGTTTATATGAAGGGTTATATTTCTCTACTTAATTGTGCACTATGAATTTTGCATTATAAAAAAAGAGACGCAAGCAAACCTTCAAAAGGCTGAATCCCCCAAACCTGTAAACCAACCAAATGTTTGACCAACCAAAAGGCAGATCGAGTGTTTGAGAAACCTGTCAGGAAACCATTAAAATTTTGTTACACACAAATTAAACTAAATTATTTTCTATATGTATTTACCATTCAATTTGTATAAACAGATTTTTTTCTTCTATATTGTGATGTACATCCGAGTGAAACGAATTATCAAAAATTCAGCCGATTGTAAGAAAGGAACGAGGTTTAAGTGGACTAAATAATTGGAGAATCCAGCATATACTTTACATCAGGGAAAAGTCTGAATTTTAATTTTTTTATAAAAAATTACAAGGTCAAAACAAATAAAAAATAAAACATATTCATGGATGAATCGATCACAGAAAGATCAATAAAATGCATTTACAAAATAGAGGGAATTTCCATTTCATGCATACTTTAAAATCTTTCCCCAGACATTTACTTATTGCCTATTGTACTTGAGCATGCATGTTTAGTAGAACAGACTGCTTTTTTTCTGCACTTCCTTCACTCTTTTTAGATGCTGACAGCATTTTCAAATTCTCCCTCCAGAGCTCCCTGTGTTGCTCAGTGCCACAAGACACAGAATGTACAGAATGTAGACATCATAAATGAAGGGACTTAGGACAGAGAAAGGAAAGTGCAAAGTGAGCACATTCATCACCCTGGAAACATGGATCTGCATTCTAGCAGAGTGTCAGATCCAAAGTGAATCTCTAAGCCCTTCTTTACGCCTTAGTCAAACTGATTACAATACCTGTCATTTGTGGGTCATTGCTGGCAGACAATCTGATATTCAAAAACTTAAGTGAATGTAAATTGCTTATACTGCAGTAAAGAAAATCCACCCTGATGAAGTGTTTTGACTAATGTTGGGTTAATACAAATGTCTTAAGGCCTTCTCAGTCTGGAAGATAAGTGGCTCGCCTTAGCAGCAGTGTCAGCATAAAACCTTAAGTTTATTTAACCCTCAGGCGTCAGAAAGAACCTTGCTGCTGTAAGCTTTTTTTGTTTCACATTTCTAATGGACATAATCAGGGGTGGACTTAACCAATAAGCGAAGTAAGCGGCTGCTTGGGGCCCCAGGGAATCAGGGGGCCATCTGATTTGGCTAAACATATTTGGCAAACACTCAAGTGCATATTTGCGTTTGCGCTCTGGAGAACGTCAAAGGTTTCTACTTGCGAAGTGTTTTTGCAGCGTTGATCACTGAAGCCAATCACATACATATCTGTTGATTTCTTGAACGCAGTGGCTAATCAGAGGTGTTTAAGTTAGTCAGAATCCACTTACCACTCAAAACGCTGAAATCTTTGTTCAGTGCTGAGGTCTGAACGCTTGTGAATCCTCTCATTATAATAAACAAACTGTAGACACAATGTAAATAAGAGATTCATTGTGTAGTGTAAAGCTTCATTGATTATAACAGAACTTTGTGGGTTTGCGTGGGTTTCCTCTGGGTGCTCCAGTGTGCGTGTGCATGTGCATGTGCGTGTGTGTGTGTGTGTGTGTGTGTGTGTGTGCTGGAGGGACTGTGTATTTCCATGTGTGTATGGAGTTTGACCTCACATATTTGCTCACCCATCTGGGCCATAAAGATAATTACACTACTGTCTCTGAAGCAGGAGAAATCATGTGGTTTTGTGACAAAGAAAGAAAACGTATATGAAAGTGTAGATTAAGATGCTGGATGATTATTTTAAGTCCAGAATGTTCGGGATCGCAAGGAACGTTTCTAGCATTCCATTGTAAAAATGCTTCACACCAGGTTGCGCAAGCTTGTAACCTATAGTATTTCAATTACAGCCAGAAGAAAAATTATCTGAAGATAATGAATGATCTGAATGAACTGAAGATAACCTTTTGACCCCCAGAGGTCAAACTGATGTCAGACAGAATCATAATTAACAAGAGCGACCAAAATACCTATTAAAATGTATTACATTAAATATACTGATAATATAATAATGAATATAATCAAATATAAATATTGTTTGTATTGTATAAATAACTACTTTTAAAATTCTTTTTAAGGAAATTTTTTTTTATTTTATCCTTAATTTTATCCCTTATCCTTCCAGCCTTAGAAGATCTTTAAAAGTTCCTTTATCTGTTGCCAATTTCCCTCTTCAGTTAATCAATTATAAATTTCTACATTCTCACAGGGATTATACTTCATAATCCTCATTGAGTGAAACAAATTCTGTGCAGGTTCCTCATTTCAGAAGCCAAGAAATCTTCATGACACGGAGCAGAGAGTGGTTTTCACTTAAGGTGTTTGATAATAAAGAGTCAGAGCACGAATATTTCAGGACTCCAGCTCAGCCCTCGCTCGGCCTGTTGTCATTAATCATCTCGTCTCAAAGGTTCAGAATCAACCATAGCTTATTGTTCATGATCGTGTCAAGCAGTCAGCGGGAAACCATTTCTGACAAAACTGTCACAGGGCCTTTGCAATTGATGTTTGGCAGCCCTTTTTGGATCGTCCCGTGTCTGACAGCCGAGCTCAGACAGGAAGTGAGACGCCTGGTGATGGTGCTTTATATCGGGTCAATAAATGAATCTATGAAGTGCAACCAAACTTAATTTACACATCTAAAAAAGTGTATATGGTTCTGCATTAAACATGGTCATTTATTAGATGTAAGGTGTAAAGTAATGTTTCTTTGTAAAATAGGATGTGACAGGTTTATTGCACGACTATCTTCATAACCAGAGGGCTCAGTTATAATCTTCTTTCCCTTTAAAGTATTTAAAGCACATCTGCACCAAAGAGGATTTCAAGACAGACAGACACTAACATAAGATAGTTTCAAATCACAACAGATAAGATTTAGATTTATTGTCTTGTGTGCTTTGTAAAAATGTATTTATTTTATTGTCTGTGGAGACATTTCTATACTGCAGAAGTTATGAAACACCAGGTTATGAAATACATGTGTAGATTGATTTGAGAATCACTGCTCAGTTAATAACATATCTAGCTCCATCTACTGGTGATGCAGTACTATTACTGTCCCATCATCACTGTACTTAAAGGAACACTCCGACTTTTTGTACTTTAGCCTATTCACCTTATCCCCCAGAGTTAGATAAGTCCACAAAAAACAAAGTCACATGAGACACAGACATATTTTAACCGTATAAATACTGGGAACTATATTCTCTGAAGGCGAAGCACTGCTACTTGGGCGGAGTGATAACCGCAGCACCTGAGACGCGCCGTGGTGAGGAGCAGAGAGTACACTCTGTGACTATACAAATCACAACATGTAAATAGGAAAATGTTTGCGTTATTTTGTCACTTATTTGGATTAGTATGCTAGCTGTAACCATTTACATCCAGTCTTTGTGCTAAGCTAGGCTGGCGGTGGGTGCGTCAAACAGACTTATAGCACGCACGGAGATGAAAAAGGTATGTATGGACTTATCTAACTCTGGGGGATAAGGTGAATAGGCTAAAGTCCCAAAAAGTCGGA
Organism: Semotilus atromaculatus; assembly: GCA_031834385.1. Classification (NCBI taxonomy): domain Eukaryota; kingdom Metazoa; phylum Chordata; class Actinopteri; order Cypriniformes; family Leuciscidae; genus Semotilus; species Semotilus atromaculatus. The sequence goes on from JAULUF010000022.1 coordinate 35,920,744, forward strand.
GTGTTCCTTTAATATCATAAAGGATGCAGTCATGCAGACATTGAAAAATATTCATGCAAACATGTAATACACAAACAACTTTTGCTTAAGTATAGTGCCCAGTTCTTAACCTCTGATCCATTTGATGATTAGAAAAAATGAATACTGCACATAATTGATTTGATGACTAAATAATTTTTAAATATAAATTAATAAAATCCAATATATACTCACATTTTAGTAATGTCACACTATTTTTGTTAAGAGCATAATGTGCTATAGCTAATGTGTGCAATTGTCCAGATGTGCCACATAGTGCCACTGTTACATTAGTCACAGTTAGAAATCAAGTTTGACAGAATGTACAATAAGATCAGTCATGTAAAGCCTCAGCTGTAGCTGCTTTAGTTAAGATGCTTCATTGGTATATGATCTGTTTGATAAACTATATAACAATTTGTTATCTGATATAATTTAGACTTTTGATTTGAGATTTAGAAAAGCAATTTCAGCAGTTATCTCTCTCTCTCTCTCTCTCTCTCTCTCTCTCTCTCTCACACACACACACACACACACACACACACACACACACACACACAAACAGAGAGAGAGAGCGTGTGAAAAGTAGGCCTACTTTTGAAAAAGATTATTAAAATCGTGTAGAAGAATCTAGTTGTCTATATTAGTCTCCTAATAAAAACTGTGGAGTGGGTAACCCTAACCTCATGGGGCAAACCATAGACTTGTAAAAAAAAAACATGTTGAGATCAATGTCACATGACAAATTAGTTTCAAGCGACAGCCAAATGACTTTAACTCTCCTGTACCTTGACATTTCTGTTTGTGCAATAAAATAATCATATCTGACTGAGAATTTAGTTAAATCGTGCATTTCTACATTTAGATTTTTTTTACAGAAAACGGTTTGTGTGTTACTGTATCCATGCCACTAGGTGTCGGTAAATGTTCGAGGACATCGAGAACATCTGTCAAAGAAATACAATGTAAAGTTGTAAACCCAAAACTTTGCACAAATAAAGAGCTGATGTTTGTATGTATCAGTCTTAATAATTTTTACTCACTAACCCCCATGTATATCCTTTTTTGTATGATTTTGTTTATATTTTGCTTTTTATTGTTAAACCAATTTTTGAAATGATAGAAATATTTCAAATAATAGAAATGTTGCAATAAAGTTATGTCCCACAACATACATGCAACCCTGTTACCGAAACATATTTAGCCTGGCAGAAGAAGAAAAAAACAATGAGTGACATGATTCACAGGAAATGACACCACTAAGCAGTTTGCTGCCAGAATGGGTAGAAGAAAGGTATGTTCTCTTTTTGATTTTTCATATTATTATACAACTTTTAGCCTGGATTGAATGTGTCACTCTAACCAATGCAACCCTGTTACTCTTATTATCAGAATAAGACAAATTAATTTAAAGGTTTTCTTCTTCTTTTTACATGAGTAAGTTTGTCCTAAAAATGACAGTAAGAGCTAGCTAAATAGCTAGCTTTTATTCATGAGAAAAAGCCAACATTAGCATTAATTTGCAACCCTGTTACCATAATTATTAGACGAACTGACACAGACCGACAGATGGACTGTTATAAGATGTTATTACATTTTATTTAACAATGTTCCTGTGTTCCTGATCATTTGTCACATTATTGACCTGATCTTTAATCAAAAGTAATGTATCTATCCAACCCCTGTAGCTTTTCGCAACCCTGTTACCATATAATTTTTATTAAAATAACCATAAATTACTTTTTTAGCTCACAGGGGCTTGAGCCATTGTCCTTATTGTAGTTTGAAGGATAAATATACATACAAATATATTTTAGATCAATAAATATACTTTTTTTAGGCTCCTGAGTATTGGTAACAGGGTTGCACCAAGCACAAAAAAAAAGTATTATAAAAAGTTTGCCTTTAATGTCTGAGCTGGACGAATCAAATTATGTAATGGTATATTGCCTGTTTTTATTAAATACATACCAAAAAAATTTAAAATAAAGGGCCAATTTTTCAAAATTATGAATGCCTAAATGTCCTCCAATTCTGGAATGACCCAACTAATGACAGCAAACTGGACTTAGTTTTGGATATCCAAACCTATGGCTAATGCTGCTTTCACGTGCTATTGAAATTATTGTGTAAAAAAAAAAAAAAAAAAAAAAAACTAGTTACACTTGGACATGACCGCCCTCTCAAGTCAAATTTACCACTGGGAAGTTCTGAGATAATTTTGATACTAAGTTACTTTACAGAGGGGAGAACGATTGCTGCTGTGCTGGGTGACTGATATTCTTTATTAGTTTTTCCACAACCGCTACATCTTCTTGTCTTGCCGTCAAAGTAGTGCATATAGGCTATATAAATAATCATTTGAAACATATTGTATGTATTGTACACAGCAAAAATAGCATGTATTTGACCGAAATTCCTGAATCGTCAGCCAGCTGACTATATATAGAGGTGTATGTTTATGGTTGTCAATGAATATGGGACGATAAATATAATTTTGGCTTAAATAAGATTTCCCCAATAAATAGGCAAGAATAAACCTGGTGTCATCCATGGTTCCTGATCTTTCCAACAACAAAGCACTTAATTGCGACAAGCTCATAATCACAACTTCAGAAGTGGGAAGTAGGACATTTCTGATAGCACACATGACGGCAGCATTAGCTACAAGTACAGACTCCGATGCTGATGTGTTTATAGCCTGCTGTAATTACGCTTCTTAATAATAATCTGTTTTCCTAAAACATAGGCTTACTTATTTTCTTTGCTGCATTCAGTCTAGTACAGGTTATGCAACTTGATTTCCATTTTCCTGAGAAACAGAGTTTAGTGCAGTATGCTAGACAACATTTTCCTGACATTTTACTTATGCTCGGAATAATATTTTACATGTCATCTTGTGTTTTGTGAACTGGCTGTTTGTTGTTTGTTGGTTGTTGTTTCTTGATCGATCGATTGATTGATTGATTGATTGATTGATTGATTGATTGATTGATTGATTGATTGGCAGATCGCAAAGGGAAATTATTGTTCGTGGAAAGCATTGGCAATGGAAAATATTTAAAAATCTATTTATTAAATATAAAACTAATAGAGCCGTTCCAATGTCTTGTCTACATGTTTCCGGTTATGACACAGCATTGCCAACTGGAAAATAAGTAATGTGAAGGTGAATGTGGAAACTTGTCTCTGATACTTCCAAAGTCAAGTTTTACATGGCTTACTGCCTTAGGGTTGTTTCATAACAATATTTTTAGTTAAACTTTCTTTGAAGATGGTAAAAATGTCATCAGTGCAATTGAGAAATTTACTGAAATGTGGTCATGTCGACCTCCATGGAGGTAAATCAAGCACTATCACATCAGGTCATTACAATCTGCATTTTACAGGCAGTTTTGTATTTAAATGATTGATGGAACATATGGTAGATTCATATCATGTTTTTCCATTATAACCAGAGGTTCCAAAAAGTACACAATTTTTAAACAGGGCATTCACATGCACTGATATTTATACTCTATATACCAACACAGCCTATAAGACTGCCAAGTAAATGCATAAAGGAAGTGAACACCACAGTCCACCTAACCTAGACTCTATAAAAAAAAAGCATGCACAGCAAGAGCACATCTATGACATAAATATAGAATTCATAATCAGACAGACGAATACTGACTGGCCCTGACATTTTAGATGCAACAAAGTTTCCATTATTTAAAATACCTCTGTATAGGTCAAGACAGTTGACTCTGTTATATATTGATTACATGATAAATCAAGCTCTCAAATAAATAACAAAAATGCCATAGTTATATTTAGATTAAATTCGTTTTTAAAGTATTATTCAAATTTCCAGAAGCTTTCAAGAAGAGTAATGTTCCAAACACTTGAGAGACGTTTCCTTAAGTTTGAGTTCCTGTCGAGACAGAAACACAGTTGATAAACTGAACAGAATGACACAGGCCAAATCTGAGAGAATTAAGAGAGAACAAATTGTTGGCCCAAACAGAATCCCACCTGACTGCCATAAACCCTGCATCTTACTTGCATACGTGGCTGCAGTGACAACCTTTGTTTGCAAGCTTCTGATGCTTAGAAAATGATTGTAGTAAATGAGTACTTCATCCAAAAATTACAATTCTGCTCAAAATTCTGTGCATTATATTCATCACAGACAAAATATGAGCATATCAGTTTGTAAAGAAGTGGATGAGTAAATAATTTTAAATTTTGGCTGAACTGTCCCTTTAAAAAACATGCACAATTGATTAATGTTGTTGATTCCCAACAGCAACATGTTATTATTTGCCCAAGACAAAAAAAAAAAATAATATATATATATCTTTTAATGCAAAATCTCTCTAATTATACTAATTTTAAATGTCTAATTTTATAGAAATATCTTTTTCGGAAAAATAACTTTGGGTCAGTAATGCATTATAAATATTTATGGGTAAGTTTGAATAAATATATAGCCTATGTAAGGCGCTGGTATAGTACAGCAATGCACCTATTTTTGTTTCAGACTTATTTATGATTTTGTCGGAGCACATCTGGAACACATCTGCTTCCTCAAACGGGAGGAAAGGTCTTTAAATGTGCCTTTCCAGTGCGTACTTCTCAGTACATGCTCTCTTTAGAGAAGAGTCATAACTCTCATACACATGACTGACAGAATATAATCTTAGTTCAGACTAAACCCTGAAAGCCCTCCATTGATTTATCTTGAAATTTGAATAAGCACAAATGGTTGCAGAAATGCATTCAAAATAAAAATCATATCTCTTTATATATTTCAGAAAAAGGAGTGAAAAATGCTCCTAGTAAAATTGTCTTTTTCTCTATTTATGTTGTGCTTATTTGTAGAATAGCATGTTTTTGTAATGTCCAATATAGGCTAGTCTTAGTTTATTGCCTCACACTAAGTGAATGAAACCTGCAAGCAATTTGAGTATAATGGAGATGTCTGGACAGTTAGCTCATGCCACAGTTGAGATTAATTGGACAACTATGGAACCACCATAAGAACTGCTTTCACTGATCACATTCAGCTTTTACAGGCATCTAAATTAACATTTAATTTTAAAACAAATGAATATTTTAATTACAAATCAAATACTTTAAAGGTGGGATTTTGAAAATACACAACTCAAATGGTCCTACCTTCTTTCCTCCAACGCTGGCCCTGATTCGCGCGAGGGGTATGGGGGGAGGGGGGTATGGTACAACCGTTTGATTGACAGACTTACTGTCCAATGATTCTAGGTGGTCTTGGAAATGATTGGCTGGAGTTTTTCGAGTCCTGCCCGTTCCACATAGGATTAAATTGCTTAATTTTCATTTCAGTGCTTCTAACTCAGTAAGTGGGTTATGAATAGGATTTCAAGTGAAATGGACAAAAAAGAGAATCACATACGTTTATTCTAAACAGACTGCAGTTTCTATCTGTGTGATCTATTACTCGCAGAACAGTGTTGGGAGTAACGCGTTACAAAAGTAATGCATTACAATAACATATTACTTTTTGCTGTAACGCAGTAGTGTAAGGCATTACTAATCAATTTTCAGTAATATTTTACTCGGTACATGTTCAGTAACGCTTGCATTACAACACACTTTTAATTGTAAAAAAACAAAAAAACAAAAACAACACCAAGACCGCGAGACGTTAACGAACGAAATATGCAAGTAGGCTGAGTTACCTGTTCGTGGTCAGTCAATAGCCACGTGTGGTGTCCAAGTTTGTAAATAGACTAAATGGCAGCGTCATATACTTGTAGGCCTAATAGCGATTTATTATTTACAGGAGTGCCGTGAGGCATGATTTCGGCCTCAGTGCTCGCGTTGGCCAGTGGAAAAGCGGCTAAGGTGAAGATGGCATGAAGAAGACTAGCCTACATTCGCGAGATGGACGTATGCGCATTAGGCTACTCTATTTGTTCAGTGTTTTCTTTCTAAACAGTTAGGCTGTGTTTAAGTGGTATTTTTCATGTTTTCGATGCTTTTTGTTGTGGTGGTGACGTTTTTGATGCGGTGGTGACGCGCAACATATAGGCTAGGCTAGCTAAAAGGGTGGCGGCGGCGCTGCCGATAAAGCACCTAAAAGCTGTCACAAAGAACCTGCAAAAGCAATGATTATGAATGTGTCAAATTTAGCAAGGAGACATTTTAATTGTTTATTAATACAGATGAAGTTGACTTTCCTGACTCGCGATCTTCGCAGTAGTGAGTGCGCCAGAGAGAAATGCACATTTCATACAAGCAGAGAGCAGTCTGTTTTCTTTCGTTTTAAATTGTTCTGTTTACAAGTAGACATTTCAATATAGATATATTTTTCAGGTCTGTGAAGTAGGCTACCTTATATGCAGAGTTTCGATTAATTTGAGACGCGCTCCAGTTCACGCGCAGGCACGTCCTGATTAGCCTATGCATGCAATATTTACTTATGATCAAATCCAGGCAATTGGTTGATGAAACATTGATTAAAATTAAGATACAATTAATACAAATCGAAATTCACTTTGTGAATTCACTTTGAAAAGGCTTTGTCTCTTCTGTTTGAGGTCTCTGTGAAAGTTTTAAAGCATATTTTAGTGCCGCTTCAGAGCGGTCGCGTCCGTAACGGAGAACTGTCACGTCCTTACATAGTTTTTTCCTCATAAATGCGAAAACGAAAAATAAAATAAAATAAATATTTTATGTTCTGTGGAGAGCCAACCCTTCGTCATCTGGTGGGTAGTAGCCTAATACTTTTGATTTGCGCAGTGTAATTCATGGAATTACAAAAAAATGTTTTGCCTCCTAAAAGTTCGATTTTTAAAGGAGCTGTATGTAAGATTGTGGCCAAAACTGGTATTGCAATCCACTTTCAAATTACTGACTCGAGGTTGCCAGATATGCTGCAGGATCCGATTACGACATGTTATTAGCTGCAGTTGTGGGAACTAGAGCAGAGCTGGCAACCCGAATGCCGCAACACTACTGATTTCGTGATTGGTAGATCGGTGGAGGGTAGCACTCAGACCAAAACACAACATGACAACATCAACATCAGTTGAGGGCTGCAACTTCACTTTTTAAATGACAATATCCTGGCCGGACTACTGTTGTCAGTGATATAAGTATTTGAAATGAACATGATTTCTTAATGTCTAGTGACATATCAGGGAAAATTCATGATTAATTGAAATAAATTTCTTACATACAGCTCCTTTAAGTTAGTCTATTTCCCTCATATAATATTAAATATAAAACACATGTGTAGACTGATATTTTTCTAATGTCTGGACTCCTTTAAGGGAGTAGCCTATGGATAAACAGACATTTCAATATATTGGTATTAAATTATTACGTATTAAATTGGTATTAAATTATATATGGTATTATATTATTAAATCTGAGAATTTATATTTCAAGTTTTGACTGCAAAATGTCCATAATGCTGGAATTCCCCAATATTAAATAATTTATCCTCAACTAGGTACTTTGTGGTGCGTGTAGGTCTACCTATTTTATAATGTCAACTTCAAAATTCTGATAATAGCCTACTAATAGTAGGCTAATTTAAAGATGTAGCATTGGATCTGGACGGGAAGGATATCCCTGGGAGTTGGAAGGGGTGTGTCGCGATTCTGCAGGTTCGTGGATCTGAGTTTCGCGATTTCGGTTTCATATCGCATATCATTACAGCCAGAATGTTAAGTTCTACTTCTGTATAGTTATTTTTTGTGAAAGTAACTCAAAAGTAATACAGGAGTAATGTAACGCATTACAATTCTGAGACCGTAATATTGTAAGGTAGCCTAATGAATTACTTTTAAATAACAGTAACAAGTAGGCTAATGTAGCTATAATGTATTACAGTTTGGAAGTAACTTGCACAACACTGTCGCAGAAGAAAGACGTGACTTACAGTATCGACTACAGCAATATCCATGATATTTTTGTAAAAGTGTTGCGAGACAGACACGTATTTGTGGCTTTCCAAAAAAAGATTGACTGTTTGATGTGATGCGTGTGTTGACTGAGCATTACTGTCTCCTTCTCATTTACCTACAGTATGTACGATGAAAAAAATGGAAACGGAGGCAAATAGACACAAGCTTGAGAGTGAATTATGTTCACGCAAAAACATGCATGTAAATATAACTTCCAATTATCGCACCCATGTGTCATGAAGAATACACTTCAGCTTTATATGTGTAAAAGAGATTATGGGCTCTATTTTAACGATCTGAAACGTAGCCTAAGTATCAAGCGCGAAGCGCAAGTAACTTTGTGGGCGGGTCTTGGGCGCTGTTGCTATTTTACCAGCGGGATAAATGACTCTTGCGCCCGACGCAAGTTTAAAATGGGTTGGTCTGAAGTACAGTAGCTTCATTATTCATAGGTGTGGTTTGGGCGTAACGTGAAATAAACCAATCAGAGCGTCATATCACATTCCCTTTAAGAGCATGATGAACGAGGTACGCTTGTTCCATGGCGCAATACTATTATAACGGTGCATTTACCAGGCGCGCTTCAGAATCGGTCCTCAGCCGAGGAGATCGATGTTCTCGTCAGGGCCGTAAAAGAAAGAGAAGTGACATTGGAGATGGGACAAACCCACCCAAATTAGCTTCGGTTATACATGCCTATAATAATTTGGGTAAATATGTAAGCTTTATGCCTATTTTTCCCATCGTCATGGACACAACATATTGATACTGTGAAGCTGCTTTGATACTATCTGTATTGTGAAAAGCGCTATATAAATATACTTGACTTGACAACAATGATTTCCCTCCTGTTTTAATATTTTTCCTTATAATAATGTATCATTTGTAAAAAGGAAAATGCATCTGTGTAGATGAGAGAATCATCTACAGGGTATGCGTGTTGTTCACACCCTGTATTATGACCAAGCAGGCCCGTCGCCAAGGGGGGGCATTAGGGGGCCGTGCAATTGCGTGATATAAAATCAAAATGGCAAGTTATAAAGTCAGAGTTGCGTGATATATACAGTCGCATTTGCGTGTAATAAAGTCAATAATTGTGAGAAATCCATGTGAGAATTGTGAGATAAAAAGTCGCTATTAGCCTATTATTCCGTGGCGAAAACAAGCTTCCATAAACTTCTGATTGCTTTTAGAAGGAAAAGCTGTCCATAAATGCTGGTCTAGGATCAGTTTTCTCCGTAATAAAAGAATTTTGGCGAAACTCGTATTTTGCGCGATGAGTGGATTAGTTCAACGCGCACGCAAATCCTCTCGTTATAATAAGCAGTTAGGCTATGTAAATAAGGCATTATTGTGCATCAGCTTTACTGATAGCCTAATGGAGCTTTGTGAGATCGCGATGAAGTTGTATAACCGCTTTTTAATGATAATAAAATAGGCGCTCTTTCCGAGCAGTCTGCCATGCCAAATCCAGCATAGCAAATGTTTTTAAAGGGGAAGCGCATATCCTCATGGTGTTATATGGTTCACTCTCCGCCTATGATCAGATTCAGAAACTTAATATTTTATGTTTGGGTGTTGTTTAAATATAGAATTTGGTCTATTTCAGTTATATTAGACTAAATAGGGGATGTTATTGTTTTTGTGACTGTCTGTTTTGTAAATTATAAAAAAGTGTGCCCCCCCCCCATGAAAATGAAATGCCCCCCCATTCTAAATGTTCTGGCGACGGCTCTGTGACCAAGTTTGCGCCGGAACACGCCTCCTTTTTTGCGCCGATCCGCCCAGGGAGCGCAAGTTCATTCTCTAGTTTGCCGACGTGCTTCTGTGGAGGGAAAAGTCCGCTTTACGCGGGTGCAAAATAGGAATGATAGGCTACATGCGTCAGTGAACAATGTTATTTGCGCCGGGTGCAAGATGGGGCCCATTGTCTGTTTCTGTTTGTTTATTTATGAACCACAATTAAAACATGACTAACAATTACAACATTAAATATAATGATAAATAATAGCACCATGACATAACGTAATATTATTAATAACACCATGACATGACACACACAATGACAGACAGAAGCTGTAGCAGTTAGTTAACTTGTTAAACCAAATGCTAATGCAAGTATATGTAATTTCATATTTAATTTAAAATAGCCTAGAGCTTCGAAGCCCCCAATGCAAATACCAGGTCACAACTTAATTTCAATCTTGTCCTAGAAATGTCTAAAGTCAATTGACTTTCTGACTTAAGAGTCCTAGTGGTTTATGTAGGCCTATGTGACGAAGATGCACTAAAAACGCAGGTGCCAAATTATGTAATCCTTTATACAAGATTCAACCATTTAAAATCAATTGAATTGGCAACCAATGTAGTGAGGCTAAAAGAAACGTTTAACATTACATGCTGTTTCTTGCCAAGAGTCTGGCAGCAGCGTTCTGCACCAGTTGAAGATGATCTAACAATGATTGGCTAACACCCATACAGTATAAATAATCTTTTTAAAATCACAAAAAGACAAAACCGGTTTAACCGTTGCAAATTGATGTTAGATATATATATATATATATAAAAAAACAGGATTTGACCACATAATTAATCTGTTTATAAAATTTTTGAGAATTATCAAACTGTACACAAATATTCTTTACCCTTTACATCCATGGTTTAACTTTGTGTAAACACTTCAATGACTGAACTTAACTCTTATCTTATTTCCGCAAAAGTACACCTGAGTGTCATCTGCTTAACAATGAAAAGATACTCCATGCTTATGAAATACAAAACCTAAAGGGAGCATTTATAATGAAAACAGGATTGGGCCAAGAATAGTTCCTTGTGGAACCCCATTTTAGAACAATGTAGACCAAAATTAACTGAGAAAATCATATTAAAAGGGAAGGACTTAAGAAGGAAGGCGAGATACAAGAATATCGTGATCAATGGTGTCATACGATGCGCAGAGGTCTAATAAAACTAAAATCACCAAGCTAAATCATTCGAAATCAGAATTTCCTTTAAAACTTTCAACAAGGCCGTTTCTGTGATTTGCTTTAAACCCTAAATGAAAAATTTTAAAGTCTGCAATTGACTTAAAGCGACATTTTCTAGGATTTTAGATACAAATTGTAATTTCAAAATAGGCCAGTAATTAGATAAAATACTTTTCAGAAGGGGCTGTAAAATAGCATGAATAAAACACATTGGAACTACTGGATGTTGTAAAACTTCTATTAATTAAAGTAGACCAATAGACTTGGACCAATTATATCAAAAGTCTGCTTAACTAATATTGATGGAATAACATCGCGACAATGTGTAGGTTTCAACTAGCCAACTCAGCTAAAGACTGTAGAGGAATGGATGTCAATTGATCAAACACAATAGAAATGGTACAAGAAAGCAAGGGGTCATACAAACCACGTCCAATATGGACAACTCATTCTCATCCCAAGGCGTCATTTAATTGACACTTTTGACCATGCGTCAACTATCCGACGCACAAGGTGACCCTTTAGCGTCAGTCAGATGACGCCCGATGATGAGCGTCATCTAACTGACGCTAAAGGGTCACCTTGTGCATCGGATAGTTGACGCATGGTCAAAAGTGTCAATTAATGACGCCTTGGGATGAGAACGGGAACCTGATATCAATTTTCTGAATAAAAAGTTCAACAGATCATCACACACAATGTAACAATTGGATTAATCACCGAGTTAATATTGAATAGAACTTTAGAATTACCACCACTGTACTTTATGAGTAAATCAGCTAAATAGATTTTTCCCTCTTCCACCTCCAGACTCGCCTCTTAACCCTTATCGGAGCGAATCGAGCGATGGAATTTAGGATAGAGGAACATAAGGACTTAAAAATGTTAAAAGAAACATACACATCCAGCTGCAGGGAAGTGCTATAAAGAGTAAAGGTAATGTCAGACAATAAATTATTTAAGCTCAGGAGTGGCTGTGTTTAAATTCCGAACCTGGCGAACTGGAGAACATGCATTGCAAATGACACAAGGAATGGTTACAGTACCATTGAATGGGCATATGATCTGAAAGAGCTGAGTTATGAAACATCCCCAACAGAAAGGCCATAAGTCCAAGTAGGTCCATGCAGATGTTGTATAAGGTTAAAAAAGTCATAGTCCATAAAATCTTTAGCCAGTGAGTTAGATGGACAACAGACATGCACGTTGGAATCTCCCAGAATTCAATTTTTTATCATATTTTAGACAAATTTCACCTAAAACTTTCAGGTACTAAAAAAAAACTAAAACATGACTACCTTTAAAGAGGAGGCAACCCTTCTTTTTTTCTCATAATATGCCCATCCTATGGTTTAGACAGCTGGGCTGGAGGCTAAATTACATCAAACATATTATATTCAATGGCACAAAGTTAAACACTACCTCCTCTATTCTTATTCACAGTCAAAGGAAGAGCAGACATGTGCATGTTTTTATAATCAAAGGCTTAAACCACCACATACTGCTTCTGGTGTTTTGCTTGATCCTGAGACCTGTTAGATCATTACACAGATGTTAGAGATGTTTCCACAGTCTTTATCTTCATATACCACATCCATCCCATCTCAAGGAAACCTGCCCTTGGGGTCCAGCTCTAGTTACGGACTGTTTAGGAACAAAGTCCAGGAGCAGCTCTACCAATCTGAAGACTACTATGACAATATCTAATGCTAACCCAGCATGAGTTGCTGTTTCAGCAGCCTAACTGTAAGATAACATGTTTTTCTTTGGCTTGCTATGGGTAATATCTTTCTCAGACATGAATCCTTCAGGCCTTGTGTTCATTGGCAATTATATGAGCAGTATGGTTTCAGATTTACCTTTGATCTGCACCTTTGATCTTATACCACCTTTGCCGTAGAATGTTTAACACATGTTATATGCATTTTGAGCCTTTTATATTGTCAAACTTCAGATTTTGAGTTGATTCTTTTGAATGGTTATAGTTTGGGCCTGGCAATGATTTTAGCCCATCGGTTGAAATCACTAACTGATGAATTGATAACAGTAAATTAAAATGTCATGAGAGTAGCAGCAGGAGAAAGAGTCTGTAATAATTTTTTACATCAAACCAAGCATGTGTGCACTACCATGTGAGCTCCATATGCTTTCATAAAACCTATATGTTGCAAAACACAGAAAATGCTTACTCATACCTCAGCCAATCAAGTACAATCTGATACAACAGCAAGCACAAGGCTATTTTTAGCTGCATGTGGCTTTCACGATTTGTTTAGTTGACCATGTGAGAGGTTGTGATATTTCCATGAAACAAGTTGAGCTGTACAACAGAAGGATATAGTGTTGGTTTCAGGGTGGGTTGGTTGGGTGTTGTTTATGTTGGGAGAAAGTAAGTAAAACCACTTGTTTGTACACTGGAAGACCCAGACTCAGACACACTCTGTCTGTGTGTGTGTGTGTGTGTGTGTGTGTGTGTGTGTGTGTGTGTTTATTATTACAGTAATAATAAAAACTCAAATGTTCTCAAATGAGTAAAATGTTCAGAAGCATTTTGGTAATGAAACTTTTGGGGAAAACATTTTTAATTGCTATGAAAACAATGTCACAATTCATTGCAAAATCTATTTTGGGCTGCATATTAAATGTAATACATTTTATGTGAATCTAAATGTCCCATGTTAAATTATTTAATTTATTGCAACAATAAGCAGTGCCATTAGATGATGAAACGCTATCTCATTTCATCTAATATCTTTGTTTCAGCTCTCTTTATGGCTTGCTTGTGTTGCATGAGCTGAATGTTTGATTGGAATAAAAGTCTCTAACAACACTCCATATGGTTACCATTAGAATAATGCACATGAACAACATGAGCCAAACATTGCTATGACATTGAGAGTTTGTTTGTGTGGCTGTTTGGATAGAGGATAGAGGCTCTATGTGTTTCTGCACTGCAGTTTTAATGTAAAATATTAAACAGTTTCCTTTTCTTTTTTTATTGAAGAGCAATAAACAAAATACGTTGCAAAAGCAAATATTTATTAAATAGAAGAAAGTCTCACAGCTCTTTTCTCATTCCATTAATTAAACCTACTAGTTTGATGACATTTAGCAGTGGCTCTTTGATAAAGACATATGTACATTAAATGCTTTAAATTAAATTTATAAACACCCACAAATATCCATAAAACGTCTGGTCAAGTACTGCAATAAACTTGTTTCCAGAACATTCTTTTGCTGCATAATTCAATGACATATATGTTTTGGCTTCAGTGTTTATAAGGAAGAAACATTGTGCTAAATAGTTAAGTTCAAAACTAGAAAAAAAGCACATAAAAATGTCACTGTGAAAAAAAAAGTAAATCATGGAAAAAGGTAGTGTGCATTTTTCTTGATTTACTTTAATAGTGATGTTGAGACATTGAAATTGCGATAGGATAAATCTCACAAATACCCATCAGGAGCATGTGTAGGTCATATTCACCCCAAAATTAAAATAAATAAATAATATTCTCTTAATAGGATTTTTAAGACATTTTTCATTTCAACACAATTTGAATTTAAATGGTAAAATATTTACATATCAAAGTTGTATATATTGTATTGCCATTAATGTGAGCTTTTATATATAGCTATTTAAAAAGTCATTGTATTACATTTATAAGAATCTAATGACTTAACCACAGATAATAATTGGAATATTAAGAATAAAGTTCAAACTAAATTTCATGGAAATTATCCGACACAAACGCACACACACACACACACACACACACACACACACACACACACACACACACACACACACACACACAAATCATAATAGTCCTAAAATAGGTTTTCTTTATGCGATTTGATTTTAGGGTGAAATGTGACCTGGACATGTATGTGAAAGATTCGACTAGTCCAATGCAAAACTATTACCAGATACCATGTGCTGGTCATAAGCTAATAGTCTTCCTCTAAATTCATATTACTGTGATCAGGCATCACATAGATAGACTTGCTCTTCTTCTTTCGGCCTGTGGCTTTCTCCGGCTCAGGTATTGATGTTAAAGACAGATAGGCGGCTATGCTGCTCCTCACCCCATAGCTCATCATGTTATCTTTGCTGTCCACAGTATCCAGTCCGCTTGGGCTCATAAGCTGAGACCTATTCATGTGGAGACATATTCATATACACCAATCATTCCCAGCTCACACTGAAGCTCTACAAGCTCATGAGCAAGTGGAGGAAATGCTTAGCATGATCTAAAAAAGACAGAGACATACCTATTCACTTTCTTCCAATCCATGTTACGACGCATCACCACAGGTGGCGCTTCCTGGGTCGAGCTCGGGGCAGGGTTGGATAAAGCGAGACACGGGGCGCTGAGAACACAACATATACCATCTGACGAGTCTGAGGGAAAACCAAAACACATCAGCATTAATGCATCACACGCACTCATTCTACATTACAAGCAGAGCATGAGAGCTTTGTCTCACCAGAGTAGTGATTGACCATGTCCTCCAGACACTGGAAGGTAAGCCGTGGTGAGATGTAGTACCAGCTATTAGTCAGACGGAATATCTTATAGTGCTTCACGTTCCTGTGTCTCACAGAGAGAGAGTACACACCTGCAGGGAGAAGCAGCCATCACTGCAGTGTCATTTGCACTTGTGTGAGTGTAAACCTTTCTGCAATATAAACGTGTGGACGAGAATACATGCAAGACACTTCCTGGTACTTACCTCTCTCTTGCGGACTTTCTCTAATTAGAAATGATCCGACACTGTTACCGGGCAACGACAAAAGCTCTTCTGCCTTCTGTCTGCTAACCCCCTCAAACAGCCATCTTTAGAAACAAGAAATGCCAAAGAGGAAATTATGTTACCAATTGAAAATAGTTACTTCCCAATTCAAAAAAGAAATTGATTATTTTAGTCTTTATTATATCAGAACTAAGATCAGTGTTTCATATGACACCGTTTATACCAACCCCAAACTTTTTAACGGGTAGAAAATTTAGAAAGAGTTGAACTTCAACTTCAATTTCATATTAATTGCACATTCGAAATGTTCTGAAAGACATTTTGCATCAAAATTGTCTCACATATCATTGATCATTCAGTACGTATTGTATTCTGTCCAGATTATATTCTTCATTTGGAAATACATTTCTGGGATCATCATGAAACATACAGTAGATAAGTGAGGATAATCAGTCCGTAATTACCCATGATAAACCTTTGCCACATGATTACTTGGAATGTAATTCTCAGTTCCTGTTTGAAGAGAACGCACTTTCCACCAGCAACCATCTCTGTAAAGCATTCATTGACATGTACATTAAAAGACATTTTCGATTGTATGCGTTTACATAAACTATACAGTATACTGTATGTATAAGCACATAAATGTTCAAATAAAAGACGCATTTCACAAGGTGCTGTTGTATTATATATTACAGGTGTTTGTTGTTAGATAACATGAAACATTATATTTCTTTAAAAGAACACTTACTCTGAAAGACCTTTGAGTCTGTCCCCCATCCTAAAGATAGGTTCACTTATGTCACGACACGGATAATCAGAAAGAACCACAAGACTGTCACAGTCTGTAAACAATATAAGTTATGTCAAAGACTCACATTAAAACATATTTAAGTATACAGCAGGTGAAGAACCATAGCTTACCTTTAAACACAGTGTCAAAGCTGTTAGGCTCTGGGTTCGACTTTTCCTGCCTAATCACATTGCCCATGATGGCAGGTTATAGAGCCCGCAGCTCTACAGATGCTGAAATTTTAAATGCATATTTCATATTCATATAATGGAGAGTTTGAGCTTTGCATTTGATAGTCTAACAGCTAATGCAACACCCAGTTTAATTTTGCAACTTCCTCTCAACTAATGTGTTATCGCTGACAAAAAATAGAACAGGGAAGCTGCGGAGAACCCAGGTCTAACACTATTTTCCACCAAATATTTTACTCCTTTTTCTACAGTGCAACAAAACGTTGTGAGGCACATATGCTCCATTTTTTTCAAGATTGACCTGTTTACTTGAGACTCATCACATAAAATGCCATTATGCATTATGGGCCTTTAGCCATCCTCAAAATTAATGCTGGATTTTGACATAAAAACATTGAAGAGGTATGTGCACGATCTTTATTACTCACAAATTTTTATTGTAAATATGATATATAATCATGGATAGGGGGAGGTTACTGTAGGTTAATAAATCTCAATGGATAACACTTGACACTCAGGTCTATAAACGTCAAAACTCTTTTTATTTCCCACTCCACACCAACCGAAATATGCTAGGCACATAAATTCATTTTCTTACCTCTCACTTTAAGCAGTTAAATATCCATGTTTCCATCAAGAGGGCAAAGCTTCAGTTCTGGGTGGTTGCTCTCAATAAAGTAGAAGCAGGTGGTTTAGAGTAAAGAAATATTGCCCCGGTCTCCGACCGAAGGCCAGCCGTAAGAGCAGTTGAGTTCTGAGTGGCCTCCACTCTGCAGGCTTATCTAAACTGAGCGCTGGTCTGCTGAAAACAGAACATAGCCACATACTTCCTCTGGTAAAATGAGGAAGAGTTCCCTAACTAAGTCTTCCTTCATCCCCTCAACGTGCACCAACAGAAATGATCACAAATTCTTCATGCATATAATACAGGACAGCATATCATTATTTAATGCAAACAAGCACAATCTGCAATGTTTAACGTTGACGTTTAAATATGTGGTTTTGTGCGCTCGGTATAGTATGCTCAAATGGGTGTTGTGCAACTTCCTGTGTATGGCATTAGTGGGTGAAGGTCTGGGTGTGAGTTCTTCTACGTGTGTGAGTTTATCAGAAGCTTAATATATACACACATTAAAAGGTCCTTAAAGGGATACTTCAGGATTCAGCATCAAGCTTTGTATTAGTAGAAATTTTCGAATTACCGTGAGATTTATGTATTGTTTGTCTGGAAAAAAAACTCAGATGGCGCAAAAATCGTCATTTTGCGTCATCTGAGGTTTTTTGGCCAGAGGCTTTCACAACTGAGAATTGTTTATCAGTTATCCTTCAAATGAGAGACCATTTCGTACATTTTCAGACAGCCAGAGAAAAAGGAAGTCTGTTTGTCCATGCATAATTGTTTATGCACTTCAATATGCTACTTATACATGTGAAAAATCAATACTACACAATCATCTTAATGTTACATTGTGGATCAAACCTCAAGATGTATGCCTCTAGACTAGAGAATTATCCATTTATCAAGATTTACAGCTGATACAAACTGCTAAATGCTTAAAAGTGGGTATTTTTTAGGTTGAAATCTCCATTGTATCAACCAGTTGTATGACTTGGATTGCAAAACTAATAAAATAATGGGACAGATACATGGGAAGTATTTCTTGTGCAGTCCTATGAATATTCACCTGACTGGTTTGAAAATTAAGTACCTCATTTTCTCTGGGTCTGAGGTTTGAACTTCTCTTATTTATACTTTCATAACTTTGTTACAAAATGCACTTCCATGGTACATTAAATAACCTGAGTTAAATACGTTAATATTTTTTCACTATACATATACACTCCGGCCACTTTATTAGGTACACCTGTCCAACTGCTCCTTAACACTTAATTTCTAAGCAGCCAATCACATGGCGGCAACTCAGTGCATTTAGGCATGTAGACATGGTCAAGACAATCTCCTGCAGTTCAAACCGAGCATCAGTATGGGGAAGAAAGGTGATTTGAGTGACTTTGAACGTGGCATGATTGTTGGTGCCAGAAGGGCTGGTCTGAGTATTTCAGAAACTGCTAATCTACTGGGATTTTCACGCACAACCATCTCTAGGGTTTACAGAGAATGGTCCGAAAAAGAAAAAACATCCAGTGAGCGGCAGTTCTGTGGGCGGAAATGCCTTGTTGATGCCAGAGGTCAGAGGAGAATGGCCAGACTGGTTCGAGCTGATAGAAGGGCAACAGTGACTCAAATAACCACCCGTTACAACCAAGGTGGGCAGAAGAGCATCTCTGAACGCACAGTACGTCGAACTTTGAGGCAGATGGGCTACAGCAGCAGAAGACCACACCGGGTGCCACTCCTTTCAGCTAAGAACAGGAAACTGAGGCTACAATTTGCAAAAGCTCATCGAAATTGGACAATAGAAGATTGGAAAAACGTTGCCTGGTCTGATGAGTCTCGATTTCGACATTCGGATGGTAGGGTCAGAATTTGGCGTCTACAACATGAAAGCATGGATCCATCCTGCCTTGTATCAACGGTTCAGGCTGGTGGTGGTGGTGTCATGGTGTGGGGAATATTTTCTTGGCACTCTTTGGGCCCCTTGGTACCAATTGAGCATCGTTGCAACGCCACAGCCTACCTGAGTATTGTTGCTGACCATGTCCATCCCTTTATGACCACAATGTACCCAACTTCTGATGGCTACTTTCAGCAGGATAATGCGCCATGTCATAAAGCTGGAATCATCTCAGACTGGTTTCTTGAACATGACAATGAGTTCGCTGTACTCAAATGGCCTCCACAGTCACCAGATCTCAATCCAATAGAGCATCTTTGGGATGTGGTGGAACGGGAGATTCGCATCGTGGATGTGCAGCCGACAAATCTGCGGCAACTGTGTGATGCCATCATGTCAATATGGACCAAACTCCCTGAGGAATGCTTCCAGCACCTTGTTGAATCTATGCCACGAAGAATTGAGGCAGTTCTGAAGGCAAAAGGGGGTCCAACCCGTTACTAGCATGGGGTACCTAATAAAGTGGCCGGTGAGTGTATATAGGGCTGTCAAATGATTAATCACGATTAATCGCATCCAAAATAAAAGTTTGTGTTTACATAATAAATGTGTGTGTACTGTGTATAATTATTTTATATATATAAATACAAACACATGCTTGTATATATTTAAGAAATATTTGCATGTATATACTATATATAGATTTATATATAATTTATATAATATATGAATATAAATATTTTATATATAAATAACAAATTTTTCTTAAATATATAAATGCACGTGTGTATACATACAAAATAATTTTACACAGTACAAACACATTTATTATGTAAACACAAACTTTTATTTTGGATGCGATTAATCGTGATTAATCATTTGACAGCCCTAATATATATATATATACATATATAAATTTTTTATACATTTTCACACTTTAGTTTTGTGAACTGGATACTGCAAAATTTGGATTTTAGACAGGCAACATTCATTACTGATGATGATGCAGTCATCAAAGTGTTAAATTAACCATTACAGAACTGGCCTGAAGAATGGCCTGATGTGAGCTGGGTTGACAAGCCTAAAAAAGACATATCCATTGAATAACATTTGTGAATAGATATGATACCAGAAGTATCTGTTTATAGTCATTGTATAGTCAGCATTATATCGTTAGTCATCTTTACAGTAGACATTATACGTCATTAGCCAACGTTTTATCATTGTAGTCAACGTCATAGTCCGCGTTATATCGTTATAGTCATTGTTATATTGTTAGTCATCGTTACAGTTAACATTATACTCATCATTTCGTTAGTTAACACTACGTTAAAGTAATTTTTATAGTGACCTTTATATTGTCGTCATTGTTACTCATCATACTCGTTATATATACTCATCATAATATCTTTAGTCAACAATATATATAACATATCTGACTGATCTGAGCTGCATTTCCCAAAAGCAGCATGAGCCCAAGGTGACAACTGATATTATGTCCTCTGAGATTTTAACAGATTAAAGCTCAGTTGTGTCTCTCTTTTCTAATGCTCTCATAAAGCATCATAATTGGATGAGCAAAAAAGGATTACAAAGTTCAGCTCACGTGGAGACAAGTTAATCTCATTATTAATTCACATTGTTTGCTTCATTACTTTTCTTTGTGCTCAACATGATAATTAAACCCTAAAAATGATCATGTAGAAAATTAATTTCCAAAAGCTTAGTTGTGGCTTGCAAGTTAATGTCTTTTTCCATTGAAAAATATTTCTCTCAAATGCACTTTTTACTTTTTGACAGGGAATTGGAGTCAAAAATGTTCTGAGTGATCTTCTCAGTCTGGGAAAGCTATCAGTGCTGTTCTTTTGATCAACTGCATATTATCCGCTCGCTTCTCACCCCTTCTCAACTTGATTTATTGCCAAAAGCTACAGACCATGCCAATTCCACAAATATGTCTCTCTATTTAATCGCAGCAGTGACACATTTTGCTAGATCACATTTTCATTTTCATTCTTATTTTTAAACTGCACAAGCACATGGAATTCACACAGCTCAGACTTGTCAAATAAACCCATTGCGTCTATGAAAGCACCTTCTATTATTTTAAAAACAATACATATTCTCCTGTATGCGATTCTAAAGGTCTTCTTAACTCATATTTTCAATGCAGTGTTGGAAAGTACCTAAATAAAGGTAGCATTTTTAATGGCAATCACGTCAGTAGTTCAGCTGTTTGAGGGTACAGTATGCAGAGTGGGAATTTATATGCTCATGTATGTTTAACATTCAACTCTGAGAGAAGGTGTAATTTTATGTATGTCTAGCATTGTTAAAGGATTAGTTCACTTTTAAAAAAACTTTTGCTGATAATTTACTCACCCCCATGTCATCCAAGATGTCCATGTTTTTCTTTCTTCAGTCGAAAAGAAATGAATCCTTGAATGTTTTCATCAAAAACCTTAATTTCTTTTCAACTGAAGAAAGAAAGACATGGACATCTTGGATGACATGGGGGTGAGTAAATTATCAGCAAAAGTTTTTTTAAAAGTGAACTAATCCTTTAAGTGTGAATTCCGGTTAATTGATCAAAAGTGTCCCAATCAATCTGAATTCACTATGTACTGTAGCTTAACTATTACGCACAGAGTCTCTAGACACGTTTAAACATTTTAAAACATAAAAAAGTAACACAATAGGCCTTTATCGCACTTCCACGTTCGAAAACCGGAAGCTTCAAATAGGAGCGTAAAAAATTCCGCAGCAGCCTTTAGCAATGGCTGTGCTCATAGTGCTCATTGTTGTGATTTATTTATGTAAAATTCAGCACAGATACTTCTTCTAAAGACACCAACTTCAGTTTAGAATCATTAACTGAGTATTGTGAAAAAAAGAAACAAGCAGAAGAACGAAGAAGCAGAAACAAACAATAGCATGTGTAAGCAGATGCATATGTAAAATAATGTGATAATCAAACAGCATATAAATAAAAACGGCCTAATGAAATGTCGACCCAGGATGAGCTATAGGATTGTAAAGCTTTGGGGTGTTGATGGACTCGATATGCTCCATCTGTGTTTTGATCATCGTTCTGTATCCGATCTGGATGTAGCCTAGTCTTTGACAAGCGTTTTTTCGTTTTTGTTCAAAATGTTGCTTTTTTTAATGAAACACCCACATTACAAACATTACATTTGTTTAAAAGTGGAGGTTCTGTTCTTTCTTTTCATCAGATATTCAAAATATCAATCGCATCTCTCAGATAATGTTACACATTATAATGAAAGATGACATACACAGAGTATTGTGCAAGTCTAAATAAACCGTTTAAAATATTTACGTTTATTGTTAAGTTCAATTAAATTAGTGGAATTTTCTTCTCTGGCATCCATCCACAGTAATGCAAGCATTCTTGCAATGGAAAGATTCAATGGTAGTTGAATGGTAGTAAAATATATAGTATATTAAAACTAGTAGCTTCATATATTATAACATATATTATCTTCCTCAACTTTGCAGGCTACAGTTTTAAATAGCTTCAATGCTTCAATGTTAATCTTGTCTTTTTGTTATTTCCTGTGAGGCCTAATATGACGTGTTAATGGCTACAGAGCTCAAGGCAGACCACAGCAGATACGGCCCCTCATGTAGACTGCGGCCACAATGCATGTAGACTTCAGTGGAAACTCTGACATAAAACAGGGTGATGAAGTCACAGTGCAAATGAAGCATTGTGGGTATAACATCCCATAGCACAGAAATGGAACTCAGCAGTACTGAATCAGGAACACGTGGCAGAGTTCGGTGTTAGCCAGGTCTAATGACTCCGAGCTGTCTCACAGTAATAGGCTGCCTCCAGCAAAAACAAAACTACAGCCAATGAAGCTGTTTTTAAATACGTTAGATTCAAAGGATAAAGTCATGTTATTCACATCAGATATACCTGAATGTTCATGCATTTAAGACTGCCCTTGTAATCAACTTTTTTGTGAAAACCACTTATACGCAGCACTTGTGCAATCGTGTCCTCTGGAACCGGCCAAACATTTCACTCTGCATCTGGAATTGGTCTGAGGAAATATCCAAACAGAAGCATTACTCTGTTGCCAGGGCTATTAAAAGCAGAAAGGCCAGCTGTCAGATCAGATCTTAAATGAGGACCCAAAACAAAGCAAGCTCTGTCATTTGGCTGAAGTGTATTGTGGGCTAAAAAAAGGGAAATGTGGCTGAATTTGACCATACATGGAGGGACAGAGTGAATTCCTCAGACTAGGAAAGCACTGAGCTCAATTCTTGCATTCCTGCCATTTTTCAATACATTAAAAATAGTTATAATTCAGCCATTACCATATATGTTTACATTGTCATCTAACAATTAAAAGATGCATGCATATGGAGCTGTTCAGTCAGGATGTTCAGGAAGATGAATTGACCATTGGTTCCCTCAGTAATTTCTAATGGATTTGTAGAATACATTTTTTATTTTATGAGTAAAATAAGGTCTGTGGTAAACTGTAGGCTACTAGAAGAGAAACATAATTGACAACTGTCATAAACCTCAAATGGGAATTTTGAAACTGAAGCTAGCTAGTTGCTACATAAGGATTACAAAGATTACACGTATCTCTGGGAGTCCAACCCGATCTCACTAAATGCGTCTTTATTGCACGCTGTGTATTGTCGTGTAATTTATACGCTAAATTGAGTTTTTACGTGCATAGGATACGCATTGGTTGGTTAGGGTAGGTTTAGGTGTGTGTGGGGTGCGTGTGTATTATACGCTTGGGTAGGATTAGTGGTGTGGGGTGCGTGTGTATTACACGCAAATGAACTGCGTATCAAATGCACGCAAAAAACTGCGTCTCATATGCACGTAAAAACTCATTTTCGCCAGATTTCACCCCTCTCAACACTTTTGTCTGTCTTTAAAGAACTAGTCTAGATGTTAACAAAGTCATGACTCACAGAGATTACATTTTTAGATATAGCCAGAAATAATATATCCACAAAATAAATGTAAAACTTACAGTAAAGGCACACTATGTAACTCTTTTGTTCGAAATTAAAGGGTTAGTTCACCCAAAAATGAACATTCTGTCAGTAATTACTCACCCTCAGGGCCGGCTCTAGCCCTTTGGTTGCCCTAGGCGAGAATAATTTTTGCGCCCCCCCCAACCCCCCTCCTTTAAAAATAATGAGTATTTATTTAACTAAACAAAAATGCTCTTATAGTCACTCCAAAACTTCAACAAGCAAATTATGACTTGAACTGTAATAAATTGTTTATACAAATGCTACAAAGAACGTTCAAGGATATTTAAATCATCCTACATAGTTGCATTGTACAAATACATTTTATCTGACCGACCATGTAACTTGTAGTACATAAATGACAATTACTACCACCACTACTATTATTACTAATCCATTAGGCTGCTACAAGGCTAGGGGGGTTCGGGGGCATGCTCCCCCGTAAGAAAATTTTGTGCATTTTAATGTTAAATTCATCAATCTGGTGCACTTTGAGAGTTCAAAATTAAAAGCTCCAACCCATATTAAGTGTTCAAATTAAACAAAGAAAAAAATCAAACCTCTTGTAGTTAGAGTCTGTCTACATTACATAATAATATGTAATGTAACGCTCGCGATATTATTGGAGGGGGGTCCCTGTCAAAATTCTATGATGAAATCTTATGAGGGCGCCTACTCCACCGCCAAGGGGCGTTTAAAGCGCATTTAAAGCGCTAAAACCAGCTGTCAGATGTTTTCGCGCCACTCCCGGTTGCTGAGCAACGCGCGTGAGTTTGACAGCTGCCTGTCAGTCAGAGTTGACACAGTCGTTTTTTAGGATTGTATAATCTAGTAAAAGAAATGGACAAATACAAGCAGTGTGTGGACAGTGCACAGTAAAAGTGTACAGCGTGTGCGCAGCTTTCATAACATTTAATTAACTTTTTTTTATTCTGCAATTTTGCGCCCCGTCCAGCAGATGGCGCCCCAGGCGGCCGCCTGTGTCGCCTGTCGGCAAAGCCGGCCCTGCTCACCCTCATGTTGTTCCAACCCCGTAAGACTTTTGTTCATCTTCGGAACTCGAATTAAGATATTTTTGATTAAATCTGAGAGCTGGATCACTCCTCCATAGGCTTCTAAGGGATTAAAACTTGTTCCCCTGAAAAGTTATTAAAGACATCGTTAAAATAGTCCAAGTGACTACAGTGGCTCAATCTTAAGTTTATCAAGTGACGAGAATACTTTTTTGTGTGCAAAAAAAACTAAAATATCGACTTTATTCAACTATTCATTTCCTTCTCTGTGGGCCTCGACTGAGTTCACGTAGTAAAACTGCGTATCGCTTCTGTGGTGGACGCCCATACGCTATCACACTACGTTAACGGACTAGAGGCCAACAGAGATGGAAATGAATAGTTGAAATAAAGTTGTTATTTTTGTTTGTTTTTGCGCACAAAAAGTATTACCGTCGCTTGGTAAACTTAAGATTGAGCCACTGTAGTCACTTGGACTATTTTAACGATGTCTTTAATACAAGTATATACAAGTATAATACAATACTACCCAGGGAACAAGTTTCAATCCCTTAGAAGCCTATGGAGGAGTGATCCAGCTCTCAGATTTAATCAAAAATATCTTAATTCGTGTTCCGAAGATGAACGAAAGTATGAGGGTGAGTAATTACTGACAGAATTTTAATTTTTGGGTGAACTAACCCTTTATCAAAATTTAAATAACGGGTCAATACATCATCAGTCCTTCTTCCAAAAAAAGTTTCGTCTTATCCCTGTTTCTCTATGGTAAGCCTATCGTAAGTGTTTCGATTTTAGACCTGACAGGATGGTTTTCACTGGAAATTGCGTATAAACGTCACTCGCCCATGTGTGTATCATATCTGGAAATCAAGAAAATTTGTGTATAGTGTGGCTGTGGCATAGGTTAGTTGTCACAACGAGTGAGAAAGTTTAACATGGAGCAGCTAAATCTTCAAAATCCAGAGAATCTCCCATTTTAAAGAAATCGCCGAACTGTTGGCGAGTCTGCTGGCAAAAAGGAACATGACAGAGCTTGTAATAAAGCAAGAGTCAACATCGGCTTGGCTCTTCGGAGATGGTGAAAACTGAGGGATTTGAAATAGCGACGCGGAGATGGCATTTTTATTACTCAACGGGTGAGTAAGGTGTTTTATTGAACAGTTGTCAACAATTGTCATATGTGGCTTAGAGTTAATTGAAGCATTATCTATTGTGAAGAGTTATATTCATCCGCACAGTTATGCAGAACCAAAGCCAAAACAATGTTCTTACGCAAAATGTATGCAGTTTTGTTTTTTAACCACTAGAAGGCCAAATGTTACAGTGTACCTTTCAATTTCAGCTGCTCCTCACTCAAAGCTGTGATATGATTTAAGAGGCATTATGCACAAATTGTATAGACTTCTATCTTTATGATATGATTTTTTTACCGTGTTTTTTGTATCCCTAAAGTTTGAAAGCTTTAGTCCCCATTTTTTGTAATTGTAAGTGAGGTAATCCTATAACTACAGACATCATTTTACTCATAATTTGCACTCTTCTAAAAAGTGAAAAATAGAAAACATACGGCTTAAAAATGCTAATTATTTTGTATTTAAGACTACAAACTGAAGAGTTGCTGTTTATTTTTTAAGTTTGTGGAGCGTAATGTACAGAGACTGTTTTAATCTTTGTGCAGATCAGTTCATTCAGTACTTCAATTCAGCACTGTGCTGGCCATAAAGGGAAAAGGATGTGAATATCTATGGACAATCTGTCCAAATATTTATTTCCACAAACAAATTATTGCCGTTATTAAGGGGTGATTTTATTTTTGTGTAAAAATAAACATTATTTTGGCGAAGTTACTGAAAGCACAGACAGTGGAACTTTTAAAAGGCTTTATTTATTTTCCACAAATTCCAAACACTTGACCCAGTAGATGTAGGGAACCTTGAGAACAGAGACTTGTTTCAGTCATCAAGATCTAAATAAGATAATTTACAGCCTATAGTTTAATTCAAGAATTGCCTAGTGAATATATGTAAACACAGCTTTAAAATGTCTTGACAACTGATTCGGTGAAGCCCACCAAAAACAATTACTCTCATTTCTAAGGTGTCTAAAGCTAGACCTTCATTATTATTGGGTTATGTTATGTTGACACTTTCTGGGGAGCATACAGAGCTCTCACATACAATTCAAACTATCTAAACAATAAAAGAAACCTATGCAAATCAGTATATTAGAATGATTTCTGAAGGATCATGTGACACTGAAGATTTGAGTAATGATGCTGAAAATTCAGCTTTGCATCACTGGAAAAAAGGACATTTTAAAATACATTCAAATAGAAAACAATTATTTTAAACTGTAATAATATTTCACAATATGACTGTTTTTACTGTATTTTTGATTAAATACATGTAGCATGGGTGAACATAGGAGACTTTTTTTAAAAACATTAAAAAATCTTGAATGATCTAAAAATCTTTATGAATGTTAAGAAATTAAGTTTTTCTTTTTTCATTTTCAGAACGGACTAAGAAATATGTTAAACATATAGCCTGTAGGTTTTATATAAAAACCAATGGAATCTTTTTTTCTAAGAGTGAGTGAACTTCAATAAAACACATTATAAATAGGGGAGAAATTCATCTTGTCCTTTATTTATCTAATGAAATGCAGAATTGAGAATCTAACATGTCAGGACAAAAAGTAAAATTTTGCTCTTTAACTCTCTTTTGAATGCAGGCGTTATATACCATCATGGCTTCAGTGCCAGCAGCATATCTCTCATCTTTCTCGCTTTGTTGGTTTTGGCACCCAGCCTTGTTTCTCTGCCTCATCTGAGCATGGCAATTCGGTGGAAGCCAAAAAGGAAAGTTCACATCAAAAGTGCCCTTTGACATTTTTTTCCTAAATATGTATTTCACTTTTATCAGAATCAATTGAATTAGACTTTGGTTGCTGTTTGGACATTTTTTTAACTTGTTTTCCCAAATTGAATGAAACGTATTACAGGCCCACATGCTTGTATTAATCTATTATTGTTTTAAGTGCCTTTAAACAGGTTGATGGCATATGTTGTTTTTTTTTTTAAGGAATTTAATAGTAGAAATGCATAATTGATGCTCAACAAATTATTGTTTTGTGTTTATATAAGAATGAATGAGTCTGCTACCTGATTAAAACGAATGAAACTCAAACAGTTTAATGACCGATGTTTATCTTTTTCTTATTAAGGCAAATCATTTGAATCAAAGCCAATGTTCAATGGAATCTGATCTTTTAATTTGAACACAATGTTATTGTTCACATTACTCATGCTGGAATGACAAATTAGCTTTCACTAGAATAAATGAGGATATGACTGGAGATTTGAATCTAAAACAATCAGAAACATAATGCAGAGAGGTTTTTTAAGTGAACTGTTCTTTTCCCTTACTGTATTTGACTAAAAAACAAATCTTGTTTTGAGTCAGCTGATGGACATCACTATTCTGTTGTGTTCATTTAACTTCTGTAACAAACCATTTCTGTCTTTAACTTCCTCAGTGACAAAGGCTGCGGTGTCAGATGTCGTGAAAGTTAATGAGTTTAACTTTACATCCATATACTGCAGTTCATCTATTAAAGGGCAAAATGCGCTTTCCTTTTGTAGCAGAACTACTACTAGATCTTTAGTTGTGCATGTCCTCACCTGCCTACCCTTTAAAAATAACCCACTTCACTGACTTTGCCAGCAAGTGACCTTTGTGTAGCACTGTGTTAGAAATAACAGTCTCTTTGTTCTCATGTGTTCATTAGTCTTTCCTCCTGGGACTTCTCACAAGAATAAAGCATCACACAATAACGGACTTATAGCTACAAAGACAAAGCAACAAATAGATTCCATTTAGTTAATTTAAGGCATTTATTGAGCTATAGAACAATGATATCATCAATGTGGTTATTGTTTCAATGGCCATCTGGTGGAATAAAGTCCAATTTATTGCCACTAAACTCAAGTCTACTTTAAAGAGACCATAAGTGGTCAGTTTAACACAGACCTGAGAAATGCACAATAAGAGTAATGTTTTATAATGTATTCCCCAGAAACATGAAATACAGCTCTCTTCAGGGACAACGGAGTGATATTTGAACTTCACATTGGCATTTTGTATACTGTGCCAAAGTGTGTATCCATTATATCAGCGTATGAAAAGAGCAAGGGAACATTTACTCTTTTTCAGTTTAGCCCACACCCTTTTTTCTTTTTTCTCTTTTCTCTTTCTCAGAAAAAAAAAGTTCTCATAGACAGAGAAATGTGCTTCTGTATATGATATCTGCTATTCTCAGGGAGTTATGGAATTGGAGACTTGAGCCATGTTTATATGTCTTGTGTTTATACTTCTAGGCTGTTGAATGCTTGATTCTGATTGTTTGACGAACGCAGGTGAAGGTAGTTCCAGGCAGATCTTGATCGCCGGATAACAGTTCCACATCACTTCGCCGATTTCCTTTATTTAAAAAAAATCACTTTACAGCCCACAGAACTAAAACCTATTTTTTACAGTTTATTGACTAAAACCCACAGTGACACTGACGAGACATTTAAAAAAAAAAAAAAAAAAAAAGTAAGCTAATTCAAATAACGCATTGAGATCGGACTAGTAGGCTATGCGCATACAATTTCGCTTCTAGAGCACTTTATTGACAAAATTCAAAAGTGTTCACATTATCACACACAATAGCCAACTAACACGTAAAAAATACATGTTTTTAAGATGCTATGAAACACTTTGGATTACAGAATTTGCAAGCTGGTTTGGGCAAACACGTGAGCATTTCGGTTCTGACGTCATAAGTCATTTACAACAGCAGCAACGCGGTGTGCGTGTGTGTGTATGTGTGTGTCTGTGTGCGCGTGTGTGCGCGCGCCATCAGGTCACTAAATGAATGGATCCGGCTTGCGTATGGGCAATTTTTTAAGCACCATCTTTGGATTCAATGCATTTATCACTCGGCATCAGTTATGACTTGGCTTCTGTTGTGGGTTCTTCTTGCTTGTGTACCACAGGTAAGAAACATAATTATTTATTTAAGGGTTGTTTATTTAACCCACTGAAATCGTAACTCGTAATAAACGCATGCAGTTAAATCCATGAATGCCCATTAGGCTATATGTGCTAGCCATCAGCCACGAGATGGATCATTTCATCACTGCAGTTGATATTAGTGGAGACAAAACAAACATGCGGTGGAAAAAGTATTAATGAATAATATTTGAATTTGTGTACACAGAAAGGTTCTGCCTGCACATTATAATTGATTTTACTTATGTATTTTTACCTAATTAAATTGAATTAAAAACTTTACGAAAAATTATATTATTTATTTGTTATGTGTGTAAAATAAAATTATATAAAATATAATGTAATATAAAAAATAAATATGTTAGAGCATCTTAAAATTATTCTCAAATATATTCTACTCTCTAATTCGTGTTTAAAATGAAACCCCTTCCTTATTAGACGTTATTACGTTAGAGTTTTTACATCAGTAATTCTAATCCACCTATTTTTCTTGTCTTTTTTTTCCATAAAAAAAAAAGAATCTAAATAATTAAAACTTAAATGCGCTTTAAATATGTGACAGGCATTCTTAACAAATTACCTAATGTTTCACGCATTTAAGGAATGCAATGACAACACATAACATTGTCATGATGTGTGAGACTATACTGCCACCCTGTGGACTGAAACGAGTACGTTTGTCAAGATGCATAGCGAGTATTCAGTATTCAGTACTCTCATTGGTTTGAATCATTTGACATTTTTAAAGCTTAGTTTGCTCCATTTTGTCTTTTGAACATGACAGCCACCCTCTGTGTTTTAGATACGTAGAACTGCCACACTGACAGCATTCTTATGCCTTAATTATGTGAACTATGGCAACTATGGTGCTAATCTCACACAGGCTATAAGAGGTTAAAGGTTAAGGAGCCCTAACAGCTGTAAATCACCAGTTCGGTTTACTTTGTGTGTTGCTATATCAATCAGTCATGTTAATCAAACATGAGGGCCTAAAGCAGTGAACTTCAAGCGGTGCCTGCTATAAAAATCATTTATCATCATGACCTGTCCTTTAAAACTTCATTATTTATATCAGGTTGACTACCATAATTGATGGTGTAGAAAAACAACAGTGACAAAGTGACATTGGCTACCATAAGATGATACATATTTTTGCCTACCCACCCATTAGCTCTATTTGTTTCTTGACCTGATGTGCAATAATTTGCCAGTACAAAATGAGATCCATAAACTGACAAGAAGTCTATTGCTATACATGCAGGAAAGTGTAATTAGAACTGGTTCATTGCTCTTGAGATATAATAGTATCTTATGTATTGGTGAGTAATGAAGCTACATAGATTCCAATAATAAATGGCAGCATAAACCGCATTTAGAGGCTAAATTGAAATGTTTTACATGTCTGAGATAAATAACAACAAATGAAGATGTTTATCTGTGTCACCTAAGACTACATCATTTAGTGAGAATATATAAACGCTTCATTCTGACCCATTTTTCACAATGTCTGTAGCCAAGAGGGGACTTGAGGGAAAGAGAAACAAAAGCCTAAATGTGTCAGAAAGAGGAATCTGTTGGGACTTGTGTCTTGTAGATTCACAGGGCATTTTCCCAGGATTCTTCTAAGATGCTGTCCACACCAGAGCCCGTGTCCCCGGAGCCCTATAACCGCACCCAGTACTGCCAATGGCCCTGCGAATGCCCTGAAACTCCCCCCACCTGTCCGCCAGGTGTTAGCCTGATCACGGATGGCTGCGATTGCTGCCAAGCATGTGCCAAACAGGTGAGGGAGGTTTGCAACGAGAAAGAAAACTGTGACCATCATCGTGGCCTTTACTGTGATTACAGCGCAGACAAGCCTAGGTACGAAAAAGGAGTATGTGCGTGTAAGTGTCATTGTACTAACACGGCCTTCTTATTAACACTGTGTTCCGCTCTTAGATTAGATTACGATGAAGATTTAAAGCTTGGATTAAGGTGGCGGAACCCAGATAAACCAAGCCAGGGGGCGCTGAGCAGAATACATTCTCTTCACCCTTTAGCATACGTTTCCATTTAAAACACCACATGCTTTTCTTGGTATTGTATCCACCTTGGATGTGATAAACTTGACTTGACTCATTTTGCTCTTTTTCGCTGTCCAGATTTGCCAGGCACTGGCTGTGAGCACAGTGGTGTGATATATCGCAACGGCCAGAGCTTTCAGCCCAATTGCAAATACCAGTGTCTGTGTGTAAATGGGGCGATTGGTTGTGTGTCACTGTGTAATGAGTCTCAGCCCCCCAGGGTCTGGTGCCAGAACCCACAGCGAGTTCAAATCCCCGGCCGCTGCTGTGAGCTGTGGATCTGTGACGAGTCCAGGAGGGGGCGCAAGACAGCGCCACGACACACGATGGCCGGTATGATCTCAGGTGTCTGCCGTACTTGAACGGAAACTCATTCGGGGCAGATAAGAATTGATCTGCATAATTAAGAGATTACATAAAATGATTTTTATGTTGTCTTCTTTTACTTGTGGTGTTGTGATTTGCATCATTTACCAAAAAATATACACCACTATATAATTTGGGGTTTCTAGACCTGGAAAAGTCTTGGGAATTTCTATAGTAATGTAGTTATATGACTACATTTAGTCATGTTTAGTTAAAAAAACTATCATTTTATATTTATTATTTTAAATATAATGTAAAATGTACACTACCGTTCTACAGTTTGAGTTCAGTAAGATTTGATACAAAAATCTTTTCACAAAAAGTCTGCAAGTGATATATTTGATCGAAAATACCGTTTTAAAATACATTTTAGAATGTAATTTATTCCTGTGATAGCAAAGCTGAATGTGTCACATGATCCTTCAGAAATCCTTCTGATATTTGATGCTCAAGAAACATCTATTGTTCTTAATGTTAAAAGCTGGGAACAGTCTGTGATGCACTTTTTTTCAGGACTCTTTAATGATTAGAATGTTCAAAATAACACCATTTATTTCAAATAGAAATATTTTGTAACATCATAAATGTCTTCACTGTCACTTTTTATCAGTTTAATCCATCCTTGCTGAATGAAAGGAAATAATAATAATAATAATAATACGAATCTTACTGACCCCAAACTTCATTTTTAAATCTCACGAATGAAGAAAGCATTCATTGTTTTCTCTGCATTCTTACAGCCCTGTCTAGTATAAAGGACAACTGGCACAAGAACTGTGTGACCCAGACAACCTCCTGGAGTCCCTGCTCAAAGACCTGTGGCCGTGGAGTGTCTTTACGCATAACTAACAACAACAAGCAGTGTCAGATGGCCAAAGAGAGCAGACTCTGCAACATCCGGCCTTGCAAAGTGGACATCACAAAGCACATCAAGGTACAGCAAGAGCACAAACATCAGATTTATTGTAATATAATGAATATCAAATTTCCAACTGAGAGCGATATGAATGACTATAGTGTATAAAAGGATGTTTTTTGACCCTCCACAAGCCTGGAAAGAAGTGCTTGAACATCTACAAGGTGGAGAGGCCACACAACTTCACCATGTCTGGCTGCACTAGTACAAAAACATATTGGCCCAAATATTGTGGAGTGTGTACTGATGAGCGCTGCTGCATTCCCTTCAAATCGAAGACTGTGGAGGTCGACTTTCAGTGCCCGAACGGATCCAGCTTCACTTGGCAGGTCATGTGGATTAATGCCTGCTTCTGCAACCTGAGCTGTAAGAACCCCAATGACATATTTACAGATCTAGAGCAATACCATGAGAGAAGTGAGATTGGAAACTGAGTGTACAAGACATTGCAGAAAAGTCAATATTACGATTTGGGTGAAAGCCACAGATTTGTTTTTCTTTAATTTGTTAATATTTAATCGAACATCATCATTCTTTCCTGTATGAGACTTTATTTTTCCTATTGGAAAAATTGAAACAAACTGACATTTCCTAATATAGGCTATTTTAAGACTATGTGGCCTCTTGCAACCAAATTACTCACATTTGTTAGGTTATTTCAACCAAGATTATAATTTTTTATCACATTGTGAGAAATATATCCTTTTGTACAAATGATATAAGTAATAGATATCTAAAAAGGCAAGTTATTGTTGGCTTCTGTGGGTAGAGGTCTTAATTTATGCAAAGTCTATGTAAAGAAGAAATGTATATTGTTTTTTTGCAATTTCATACCTTTTTTCCATATTTATGCTCTTAAATGACGCTGTAGTCCTTGGAGCTAGTTATGCCTTATAAAGTTTGACCTTCCATATACTATACTGTATGTATCTACACAGTTCTGCATTATCAAATAAACAGACAAAAAAAAACTGAGTAACCAGCTTTTTATTTTCTTTTTTTTTTTAAATAAATACAAACTGTTATTCCATTAAAAATGCAGTGCATCAGGTTGTTTTACATCTTTACGAAGCGAGGGGTCTTACCAAGCTGCAAGCATTTGTTTTAGTGTGCGTGGAAGAGCAGGTGTGTTGCTTATATTTATCTGTCTTTCCGTGTGATCTTTCGCTTTATTTTTTCAACGCCTTGAGAAGAAAAAAAAATCCAGTCCAAGTTGAGGATTCCATGGCACATTTTGTTCTGTTGTGCTTGATTGCATAGAAATCATCATTACATACAAAAAACAACAAAAAAATGTCACTCATATACAGACATTTTCCTGTATCCTTATATCTACAAATAGTTTTGTTGAATTTAAACTAATGTTAAAACAACTGATCCATAAAAATCATTTAAAATTATTTTTTAAGAGCATAATTTACTGAGTTACAAATATAACCCAAAATAATGGGACACACAGGAAAATGAAAATCAACACATTAGGAGCTTATACCTTAGTTTTATAAGGTAGGTTAGCGTCATGAAAAAAATACCACCATTTCTACTGTGTGGTCAACCCATCCCTTTTCCATTCAGTAAGGTTCATTTCAACATATACAGATTATACAAATTAATTATGCACTCAAACTAGCATGAAAAAGGTGTGGTATAATAACTTGACAGAAGAAGTTAAATTGCAGACTAAAGATCAACATAAATTTATAAACATGTGCCCTTCTCAGTGCCCAGTATACTTTGATGATGTCCATCACAATAACTCTGTGCTGCATTGCCTCTAACAACAACAAAACAAGACCCATTGCGCAGGGTGCAAAAAAGAAACAACTCCATCATTCTCTCCTCCGTCCACCGTAGCCACTCCTTCCTCAGCGTTTCCCCAGGAAATCGTCTTAAACACAAGACACTTTGGCGTAAATGCTCTCTGACTAATAAAATGGTGCCTGAGGGACCCCTGAGGGAAACATGCGGCAGTCTTGTTGCGTGGGTAGTTAGTGGCAGTGCAGCACAGTCAGAACAGAGAGGTTAATGCATGTGTGAGATGGACCGGAGACAAGGTCACCAGTCTAACAGGACACTTCGGTGGACTTGGGAGCCTGGTCCACAGAACTGTCCATGTTGTCGGTGTGTGAACGTCCGCGTTGGTTTTCGGAGGTGTGGGCTCGAGCGCGGCCTTCATTGGTGTGGGAGCGACTGCGGTTGCCCTCGTTGGTGTGCGATCTGCTGCGGTTCCCATCGAAGGAGGTGATGCTGGATCCGGATGCTGTGCGGGAACGGACCAGACGGGTCATGCTGGCTGAGGGCACTGAGAGGCAGAGGAAGACAGATTAGATACATATTTTTAAAAGGTTTTTTGCATTTGCTTATCAAATCGGATGTATGCATTATGTTAAATCACATGTCTCCAAGTTTAATATAAAGACACACTACCTTTCAAAAGTTTGGGGTCCGTAATATATTTAATGTTTTTGAAAGATTTCTCTTATGCTCACCAAGGCTACATTTATTTGATCAAAAATACAGTACAATTGTGAAATATTATTACAACCGTTTTCTTTTTTAATACATTTTAAAATGTAATTTATTCCTGTGATGGCAAAGCTGAACTGTCAGCATCATTACTCCAGTCTGTCACATGATCCTTCTGATTTGCTGCTCAAGAAACATTTATTATTAATGGTAAAAATATTGTTTGTGGAAACTGGTGCTTTTTTTGATAAATAGAAATTTTGTCTTTTTAACATTATAAATGTCTGTCACTTTTGATCAGTTTACTGTGTCCTTGGTGAATAAAAGTATTAATTTAACTTACTGATCCCAAAGTTGTTAGACAACTTTTGTGTTGATGACATTTCACAAAATGAGACATTTCACTTTAAGAAAAGGTCAAATTGAGCAAGTCAGGTTGAAATTTAAATCACACCTCTAGAGGGCAGCACAGCCCCGTCATTTATATTATTTGTACACGAATTTCACATGAACAAAGGAGTTCAGCCACTGCACCATGGGAATTTTTTATAAAGACACAGCTGTATGGTAAAATACAGACTGTACTGAAAGAAAGAAAAAGGAACAACAACAATACTCACTGTAACCCATGCCCTGAATGAAGTACTTGAAAGCCTCTGTTAGCTTCCCAGGCTAAGGAGACAATAAAAGGAGACAAAAACACCTAATCAGGTCGAGGTGGAAAACAGATTTCACTAAGTACATGTTGAGAAACAGGCTGGATTCTAACAGCTGGTAACGGCAGATGGCAATCTGAGAATTAGAACTGTGCCATTGCCGTCCGTAATGAGATTAGTGCGCGCTTGATCCCTAATGATCATCCTGTACCTTGAGCAAACTTGTAAATTAATCTATCCATAAACTTTCTAAATACACACCTGGTCGACCTGGGGCAAGCCTCCACAGTCAGCCATCTGAAGAAAGAAGAGGCACACGAAGTGTTAAAGTGCAGGGAAAACACAAATGCGTCACCGCTTGCTTCTGCCATTCATGCAGGTGTCTAAAACAGCTAGTGCTCCATTAACTCCACTGGTCTCAGCACTTATCGGTGATAAATAGGCCATTTTGGACGCCATAAACCTAATTCTTAGTCTACCTAAGGGTGGGCTGTGGAAAATTAGGTCAGCCAAGGTAAAAAGCAGCCCCGAAGCTGGCCAGTGTAGACCGCTTCTGCTCTACCTGGGTAAATTAGTCACTAGATAATGCTGAGCTATTGGAATCTTATCAGCACAGACTTTTCCATGTGGGCTATAAATACCTGCCAGCTTCACTGGAGGCCACTCACCTTAAGCAGTGTGGCTTTGGTCGGGTCCAGCTTTGTGTTGCACTCAACCTGTACAGAAAAATGACATTTTAAACTACTAAATATACATGCAACAGATATTAAGTGTGGAGCAACAGTGTGCATAAATTTTCAAATACATTCTTACAAGTATGACAAATATAATGAAGTGAAGTAGTCCTGGATTAAATGTAAACCTACCACAGCATCCACTGCAGGGGAACTGTCTCCAACCACCAGGAGTGCAGGACATCTAAAAACAGTGTGACAAAGTCATGACTACAAGAAATCCATCCTACATTCTCTAAACGTTTTTTAAACAGTTTCAGACTTACTTGAGAGTTCTGACATTGACGTGGCCACCGGGTATAGGCCTCTCGATTTCCAGGTCTCTGCGGCTGTGAAGAGGATGAAAGCATTGATTTAATGTTATGTCAACTGACATTGCTTATTAGCAAGAAGTTTTAGTATTATGCTTACCTGTTGTAGGACTTGACAAAGAGTTCCAGATTGAACTGGTTCATGTCATTCACAATGTGGTGACGGTACCTGCCAATGAGATCATGGTTCTGTTGGATTTCCTCCTGGAGAAATAACAATAATAAACCCATTCATGTTAATATAAATTCATTAAAAAAAATTATCTAAATTGGGTCGGACATTAAACTTGACCTACCTTTCCGAACAGGTGTGAGATGAGCATGTCAGGCATGGCATGAGTCCAACCAGTAATCTGTAAGATATGTGAATAATGAGCCCATGACAGACACAAAAGCTCGAAACCCTATATAAATGATGAATTTTAGTGGTTAGCACCCACTTTTTGTGCTGCCCAGTCCATCCAGCCTTCAGCACATGGGTTGATGTTTATTAGCACAAGGCCTTCCACCATAGCAGGGTAATCCAGCTGAAAAACAAAAAAAAGCATTTAATCTAAACACATTTAAACGCTTATTTAATAATTAAAGAAACCGCAAGTCAAGCAGTATTTTTGGGACATTCCTCAGCAGCTAAACTAGCCAAATGGATGCCAAAATCCCCAGGAAAAGAAACTCTCTTTATCCTGGTTTAATTAGAACTTGAAATCACTTAATAATAAATCAAAAAAGAAATCAAACTCACAGCAAACTTAGCAAGGATATAAGCACCTGCTCCAACAGCCAAGCCAATCACACTCTTCAGTCTGTGGGATTTAAGAAAACCAGTTTAGGATAAAAAAAAAAAACTGAAATCTACCTTAAACTGTTAAATAATAAAATAAACACCTCACCCAAAATGTTTAAGGATTGATGGAAGAGTCTCAGACAGTTGGTCCATGGAAGGGTATTCATATCTATATATATACACAGAAAAGTAAATTATTATATTTCTGCATTCATTTATAGATATCCACTTGTCCGTCTAAATATATTATAACTCACCCGGTGGAGAAGGTGTTAGCTCCCTCTTGCTGCCCTGGTGCATCTACATGACACACAGCAAAGTGCTGCATGATCTCTTGCATGTCCTCATGGCTGAACAAGGGTTCAAAGCAGCTTTTGTCTATTGGAGAAGCATAATATATACATTAAAACCTTTATACTTACGAAGAACCTCTTTTTTATGTTCTTTTTATTATTATGTCTTGTAAAGCAAAACAAAAAGATTTAAGGGACATTTTCAACAGTTTTATGCTCGGAGATACTTACGGTTCAGTCCAATATCATGAAAGGTGAGAATGACGGGCCGGTCACCCTTAGGAACTCCTTTCATGGTACAGTGGATTCTGCCAAATGGAGTCTCCACATCATGTTCCTACATGACAAGAAAATGCTTATCAGCATCCACTGAACCATCATAAGCAGCATTAATCTGATCTGCGGTACAAT
Source organism: Semotilus atromaculatus (assembly GCA_031834385.1). Taxonomy (NCBI): domain Eukaryota; kingdom Metazoa; phylum Chordata; class Actinopteri; order Cypriniformes; family Leuciscidae; genus Semotilus; species Semotilus atromaculatus. The sequence continues at coordinate 35,960,045 of JAULUF010000022.1, forward strand.
TAACTCCAATAACGCATATCTCAACGACAACCTGTGAAGGTTTATTCTGTGTAATTAACCCCCTTCAGTTTTGTGACTGTTTTAACAGAGCCATGCAATTTAATGTAGCATTTAAGGGCAAGCACAAGTTGAAACCTGTCTGCAAATGAACCACAGACCAACTGCAAACATTTTAACGCTCTATGCACTTTGGTTATAAATCTAAAGCTCACAGTCCATGAAAACTATCTGTCTGGTTTCACAAAGCATCAAACCCCAATTATGACTGACAACAAGCCCTTTGAACCACTTTGAAATCCCAAAAAGCAAGATGAAGGCTTCTACTCACAGCGACTTCAATCTCGAATACTAATTCCATTTCAGAGTCTTCCAGAACCATGGCTGCCAGCTTAGTAAATTACTATTAGTAAAGCAGTAATTAGTAGAAATGATGCGAATGAATATAAGATCCAATTGGAAGTAAGCTCCTGTGGCACTTTGCTAATATTCATCTGTGCGCAGGGTTTTATACCCCTGTTGCTGTCGCTCGACATAAGCCCCATGCTCCCAGCATGCTTTGCACCAAGATCAAAACAAGTTAATTCTAGTTAACGACATCCGTAAATTGGATCATCCTGTGTCAGGTGCTTGGAGTAGCCAACTCTAGGCCATCGGAAACATGGGCATGTGCAGCCAAACTGCAATATGATGATTGGGGTGGCGGTTCACATTGAATAATTGTTGTCTTCAATCAGCAATAAAATGAAACTGAGCTACATAGAAGCTCAGCACATGGTCATGGCCAATAACTGCTGCTATTTGTAGGCTAATATTTCTTTCATTTTTTTATTCTAAAAGAAAGTACATTTGAAAGAGCACAATTTGACTAAAATAACATTTCCAATGAGATTCTGTATTTCTTTACTTCTCCCAGGTTTCTAAATGGAAGCTGCAAAACCACTAAAACCAACAAATCATAAATCATCTCCAACGGATTGAACTTTAACTTTCAATTGAACTTTCTCAAAGTTAATTTAACACTAGTGACAAACAATGACAAATAACCACCATGTACTGCAAGAGTCATTGAGAAAAGTCTTTGAGTGCAGGTCTCCGGTCAAAGATCAACTGGCTGTAGAAACTAGTTTCAGCTGCCTCAAATTGAAGCACAAGCTGCAACATCTAACATCTTTAACACTGACAAGGACATAAACATCTTGGCTTTGTGTAGTGACTGACCACAAACATATGTTGTCTCCCTATTGGCACTAATCTCTTTAAACGGGACGAGGCCTACGTGAGCGGCTCAGGCAGATGGCCGGTGTATCCCTCAGCAGCCCACGTCATTCCTCTAGAAGCCGAACACTCTTATTGAGCACATGACCCAAACTTCAGGACTTTAATCTGTGTGAGGATCAGCACGCAAGGCCAGTTGGATGCATCTCAGAATGGCTGTAATGCCATGGTGTCATGACTGGCAAAAACGTTTCAGTTAAAAACTTCTGTCCAGAGTAAAGTCCTTCCTATAGTTTAAAGAAAGAGTTACACATACTTCGTCTCATCTCGTTTGGATTATTTTACTTCCTTATATGTTGGGATATCCCAGTCCTCTGTCACAGCTTCAAATGGTTCAAAATGCTGTAGCCAGATTTTTAACTGGGGTTCGTAAACGAGAACATTTAACTCCCAATTTTAATGCCAGTGCGTTATAGAGTTGAATTGAATGGTCTGGCATCTTCTTATTTCTCTGAACACGCCGGTCAGATGTGTGTGTGTGTCTAATATATATATATATATATATATATATATAGCCCTAGTTAGTTAGCAAATTTACAGAAGCAGAAAACCATCAAAATAAAATCCAACAATGAAATGCTTGCCTTAATCACCAGCTGCTGGACAGCCTCCCTTAACCCCTAGAATGGAGAAACAGTGTAAGTTAATACTATACGTGTTCACTACTTTCTTATGCATAAATATGTACATTCATTACAAATCTTGACCAAGACAACGGTGTTTCCCATACTTGCAAATCCTTGTCCACAAGCAGAGGCTTTGACTCAACGACCTGGATCTCATCCATTCTCAACGAGGACACCTAGAGGTAGGAAAAAGCTGATATTAACACCACAAATAACACTTCAAATAATTTACTGCTAACTTCCTCCAAGGTCAAGTTTTGTTTCGGTGTAATTAAGCTTTGGCAACGGCTATTTGCAACAACTTTATGAGTGGATTTCCTGAGTTTTTGTTTTGCTTAAAAGCCTTAAACTGACATGACAACGTATTTATTTCTTAATTTACAGTTTCATATTTTCAAGGTTCAAGGATATTTTATTTGTCACATACTGTACATACATGTAATATAGGGCAGTGAAAAGCTCAAGAAGTGCAACAAGAATAATAATAGACTATCAAGAATATTATGTGAATAAAAAATAAATAAAATGTAAATTTAATATTTTATAAAGATGAATAAAGAATACAAATTTCAAAATATAATAAATCATACAATATGTTATGTTCGTCATGTTATCTTGAGTATAATTTCATAACATTATTTTTGCAACTGTAATCCGGGGTAAATTTATTCCATGCCTGTGCAGCATTATATAGTGTACATAAACACATGCGATCACTGTTTTTGCAATACCAATTTTGGAGTTTAACTACTACAAAACAGACACATTTCAAACATTACGCAAATATTTCTTTGTGTGCGTTTTTAAAAATGATTATTATATCCTTAGCTTTTCCAAACAGCTCAATTTGTTTTGGATGATGCAGATCATGCATTTCTAAAAGACTGTTGTGCATGCAAATTGAATGAGAGCTTGAACAGACTCTTTGTCTGACTGAGGTTTCTAAAGGTCACACGTCAGGCTTTTCCTCTGTAGCGGGTCTGGACGCTACACACAGGAAGCCACAGACACAGCTGCTTCCATGGCTCCTGCAGTCCCTCCACCCCTTAAACACTAGCCATTTTTTCCAGCTCTGCTCCAAAACCAGCATGAAAGCCTTTGTGTCTTATCATCCCACAGGTTCAAGGAGTGTTCCTGTACCAAGCCCCTATTAAAAAAAGGCAGCAATTGATTTTCTAATTCACAGACGAGCTCTAGGAACCAAGCCAAGCTGTTTATCAAGAGGAATTTCTGTGGTTCAAAAAGCATGATTGTGCAGTCCATCATTTGCTGAGGTTTCTACAGAAGCCCCCTACACACATTCCTGACCAGAATTATGTGAGAACTGAAATTACTCGTGAATACTAACCAAGCTAGAGGAAATCAGCTTAATATGAGATGTTATTTTTTATTTTTAAATATATAATCAAAATCAAATACAAGTAAAGTCAACATGTAACGGTCCGCTGGCAAGTAGGTCACCTGCTTGTTTTTCAGTTACCTGCCCTTATGGCCTCTCTTTACTAATCTTTTACCTGGGAGTGGCTGGCAGTGGCAGTAATGTCTCAGCAGGAAATAAACTGCAGTAACATAAGGACAGATCCTGCCCTTCCCATACCCTAGGTAGGACACTCACTATACTTCAAAACATCCCAATTCACCTGTGCATCTCTCCAGACCAGGTTTCCATTTCAGTTTACAATGGTAAACAAACTAATCTATTAAGTTAAATATTGGAACTGATAACGGATACATTGTATATTTGTATGAACATGTGCATATGTTTGTTTTCATTGACTTTGGTTGCTATATTGCATCAAAATCAGTAACTTGTATGTTGGAATATACACCAGTGTTTCATACAGAGGAGAGGGAAATGCTTCTTTCACTTCCCGTAACCATTTCTTCTTCTTTTTTTTTCTTTTCAGTGATTTCCAAATTTCAATTAACTGATGATTCTGAAACTGTGATTATGGTTACATTTTCAGACACAGAGTTGAGCCCATCTGCAGAAACAATGACTGCTTCCTAATTGATCTAAATCTGGAAGCCTGGAATTAAGCATGTGTGGAGTAGACCTATATTCTTATATTGTGAGAGATTTAGAACTTAACGCACTTTAGATCAATAACTGCAGGGGTGCTGCATTCTTACAAAATGTCTTCTCACATTTAAGCAATAACAGTTGTTGACCTATAACACTAACAGACAATAATCTCTGATCTTTACAGCCATGTATGCATAACTTTATATATATATTTTATACATATTTACTGATGTCAATAATGACATGAAGGACAAAGTCTAGCCTGCTCTGAGGAGGCTACATTTTTTTTTTTTAAACAGCTCTGATGCACCTCAGGCCCTAGTATCAGAGGTGGCTCTGATGCTGCTTTTCTTTTGTGCAAATAATTTTAAGGGGCAGTTGTGGCCTAATGGGTAGAGAGTAGGATTTGTAACCCGAAGGTTGCGGGTTTGATTCTCAATACCAGTGGGAAAAATGTCAGTGGGAGAGCGCTCTCTTCCACACTCGGTGCACTTGAGCAACCCTAACCCCCAATCACTCCACAGGCGCCACAGAAAATTGCTGCCCACTGCTCCGGGTGTGTGTGTGTGTGTTCACTACTCACTGCTCCTAATGTGTGAGGAGGTGGACTTGGATTGGTTAAATGCAGAGGACAAATTTATTTAAATCCTTCACGTCATGTCACTTATATTTCTATTCATACCTAATTGAATATTATTGTTTATAATTCAACATTTTTGTTAAATCCATGCATTTATATATTTCATATATTCCAATTTTTGTTCAGTTCCTAAGAAAAATTAAACGCTTATATGGCAACAAAGTAGTAAGTTAAATCTTTACGATCTGCTTTGAGAATAAGTAAACAAGTAAGCTTGACAAATTATTAGTATGTCACAAATGTCTAACAGTCCATTTTAATTATAGGCCGTTAAGACAAAACTAAAGCAATACAAACAGTTAATCAGCATATTGTGTCTGATCATGCAAATTATGTTATTCAGATGGGTCAGGAGAATTAAAAATGTAACCCTTAAAGCTAGATTGTGGTCTATAACTCTGATCTAGTCTCTGTGGTTTTCCTGTCTGGTCTCAGTAACCTGTACTGGTCATTTTACATGAAACACACCTGATTCAGGTCATTAGGAGAAAGCTTTTAGTTTACATTATGCTTTTTTTAAGTTTAGTTTGACAGATATGAAACTGAAAGACATACAAAATGTGCAGTGAGATGAAAACTACTGTTAGTAGATATCAGCTCATATTCATTTTACAACTCGAGCTCACACTACTTTGTTGACATTTGCACGTGCAGCCAATCACACGCACGCACGCACGGAATGCTAAACAAAAAATACAATAAAAACGATAGCGGTTTCGCTGTATAATTATAGCATATGTTTACTTTTAACTGTTTATTTTTGCTGTTGTTGATACTGTTTAAACCGGGTATCTTTTTTTCAAAGCTGATAAATACATATATTGTTCAATATCATGATGTTTTGTGTGGTCAGCGGTTTTATTAGATAAAGAAACAGCCAATATTGTAACATAAAAAATAATGATATAGCTCTTTTTATGACTTACCGGTTGATTGTGCCAAGAATAAAAACAAGAAAGTCCAACAAAATTTTAAAGTTTTAGCAGATTTTGAGGGTGACAACGTGTACGTGCTGCTCGCGACAGGATGTAGAAGGCAAGCAATTATAAAGATGTGTGTTTAGTCAGTCCTGCCCACTCCTCCTTCCATTGGGTAACTTCATTGAGTCATGCCTTCTTTCACGACATACCGTGAGATATGATGACTGTGTAAAATGTCTTATATGACTGATCTTTCACATTATAAAATTATTTTTCTGTCCCTGCAAGATTAATACTAATTGCATATTAAAAATACAGAATAGCTACTTTCAAAACTGGTTATTAGTTTGCATCAATAAAGTAGCCTATTGTTCTGAGTGCATGCCTGTATGCGTGTGTGTCCTCTCTAACAACACAATGCTTTCACTGTGTTTAGCTTATTTGAGGCAGTGATAACAAGCACATTCACAATGGACACATTGCTCAGGACCAATATGCTGATCAACTCTCAAGCACCATTTACACCACAAACTGAATTAGGTAAAGGGAAAAGTAAATGCAGATAGAGTTTACTTCTGAGCATGAGAGACTTTTCATGAATCAAAACTGTCAGGAGATCACAGATATTTTAGTTGTTTGATGTAAAGCCGGGCAATCGCCCAGGTCATATTGTGTTGTGGAAAAATACTGAAACCATTGTTAACCAGATAAACTTTTATGATTTTAAGATTTATAGGAAAATACATATTGAATCAAAGACATGGCTGCTCAGGGTTCTAAACTGGGTTAAAGAGAATACAAACTGATAAGGATTGTGGACTTTTACCTGACAGGTTCATATCTCTGTGTACTCAGTCAGAACAGAGTTTCTCATGGAGTCTGGCGCTACACTCATTTTTAATCATCCACCTACCATCTCCATTTATATACTGGTATATAAATAAAAACAAGCTTGATTCCTGCAGTACTAATAACGTCACAGAGCAATTAAGTTAGAGATTGACTAGAAACTAGCTTTCAGTCATTCTAAATGAAATATAGCACACAATGTAAAGGATTTCCTTCAGTTATGTCAGAACTTTGTGTTAAATTGTGGTTTCTTTGAGTGTCAAATCTGTACACTTCCCACTTTCTGTCAGGTCTCTGTTTTCACAAAATCTGGGTTCATGACATTGACTTCTATTCATGTCCTTGCGCTTGAAATACAGAGCAGGATTCATTTTGATCAACTCGTATCTGGTTTGCACAACATGGAGGTCATTGGATTCCTCGTAAAGAACAGATAAAACGCTGACCTCTCTCGTCCTACAGGCTCTTGGCATCAGACGAATCAAATGAATAAAAGGAGGTTCAAAACCAAAGGCCGTTTTCTGCATTGGCCATCCAACAACAGGACAAAACATTCATTATGTTATCATTTAAACCACACAGAAATGCCCACATAATCCAAATGAACATTACAGCTGGGTACTGGATCACTATATAACAGTATTAAAGGCCCGCACGTCTTCCTTTCAGGTATTGAAAGGTCAATGGGGGCTAGTTTGATGTAGAAATGTTGACTGACAAGAGAACAGTATTCTTGGACTTGTCCCTTTTCCTTGCAGACTTGTCTAATTCTACAATGTTCACCAACAAAACAAGTCCCCTTTAAGGCGTTATTTTACACTTTAAACTATATTATTCAAACAATAATATTAGTAATATTCTAGTGCTCCTGTTTCAAACCCAGGATTTAGCATGCATAGTATCAATCAGCTTAAAGTCACCATGAAAATTTCTTATGTTTTTATGAAAATTGCAGAATTTATTATAATGATTTCTAAATTCATGTGCACTTCTTTAATCAAAATAACATCCCGTCCCTCTTGTAACGACATCCCCTCTCTTCTCTGATGACGTGTTACTCTGTCACTAACACATTATAGTAAACCACCATCCAATCATCCAGTCAAGGCCCACCCTACATTTATTTCTTAGTCAAGAAGATGTTTCACTCTGACAGTATACGTCACAATAGAGGAGAAAAGACTATTGCAACTTCTGTTTCATGCTGACTTTAAACTGCATTAAACTGCTTTAGTGCAGATGTAGTATGTGATGCAATAACAGTAGTCAGATGTAGTATGAATCATACTAAGCCATGATTCAGACACACATGACATGAGACAGCAGTCTGCAATGTAGGCCTCACCTCAACCCATCACGTAGTACCTCAGAGCGGGTGCTATTCAGTTCAGTGTCTCATATTACTGATTTACCAAAAAGGATAATAGGATGTCTTAAAGTTGCACTAAATAAACACTGTTTTTAAATTTACAGTGAATAATGGGAGCGTTAAAGCATTTTATTGTAATTTTTGTAAGTATTACACAGTGGATAAATCACCAAAATGTGATGGTTTCATTCACAGAAGATTAAATAAACAAGTTGCAGAATTAGGTCAAGATGTTGATGTTAATAAATGATGAACTATAGGCAATGATGTGCCAACACCAACTCTTCCATGTGCGATCAAAGTATTATGGATTATGTATTAACGTGTGTTGTGGAAGAGCAGAAACAGCAGTGACATTTAACCCCCCAACATTTAACAATTACTAAAAGTCTTAATCTTCATCATGTCTCAGCTGTGAGGAAGTGCTTGCTAGTAGTTCATTGGTGCCACTGGAACAGGCATAATATTTTTAGAGGTCGTTTCTGACAGAGGCTGTTGTAGTATCTAATCTCTGATCAGTTTATCTCCATTATTAATACTTGTCAAAACAATTATAAAGGAACTTTACTACTCAGTTCACTTTGATGCTTAGGATAAAGTTATTCAATAACTACAGCCATGAATTGCAGGGCATAATTCTTCACTGTGAAAAAAATATTTGGTGTAGACGTACTACTTTCTGACTACTGACTATTTCTACTCTAATGTTACAGTGTTACAAATGGTCCACAGCACAGTTGTTGCTTCGTTTCTCACAGCAGTTTTGCCCAGACACACCCTGGGCTGTTCCCCGGACAAACAAACCACTCTGCGGGAATTATTTTCACAGCTTCATCTTCACCAATAGGTGAAAGTGGATTGATTTCATAAGTGTTATTGTACCAGAGCTAATTCACCTGATACAAAGGGCCTGGATGCATGGGATCACCTACATGAAAACTCCCTCTGATCCACCATGTCCACTTTACTCTGACCTGGCAACATGGTAACATTCTTGCTACAGGTCATTGCCTTTGCTGATAAGATGCAACTGATTACTGAAGGGGAAAATTGCTCTGACCTGACATTGTTTTGTTTTCCTTGAAAATAACCTTTAAAACAGGACCTAAACTCATTCACTAACAACTTGCCAAAGGCGACACTACAAGGTAACCAGCAACCAGCTTGTCCAAGCTAAATCTTTAGGTTTTACAGTTTTTCTCAGTCGGTTTGGTACATTTCTCAGATCAGAATTGATCAGAATTGATATAGTCTCACCCCCCACTACATTTAGGCATTAGTTCATAGCAGAAGTCTTTACATGCAAAATGTTTGAACAAGTTGTCATAATATGTCAACATTTCTATACATTTCCATTAGACTTTTTTTCTAAATATGTCCTGTTCACATCTTTGTGCTATGCAGTGTCTTTTCCTTTCTCTATCGCAATGACATGGTCTGTCAACAAAGCGTATGTGAATTGTGTCCAGTTTCTTGCAATCAAACTCCCACATACACTGTGTAACCAACAATTTCCAATAATTGTCATCAAAACTTTAGCCATATTTACATCAGAATATGAGGATGATTCTAGAAATGTACCAAAGTGACTGAGAAAAACTGTAAACATTGCTTGACTGCAAAACAACAGTCTAGAAAGGTGATAATTATTTGTGTCATGCATGAATCGACAACATACGTCTATAGTATACCCGTTAGGCTAGATGGGGAAACTGTTGAGGCCAAACAGGACTGCTGCACCACAGGAGGGCCACAGGTATCGATAGTACTAGAAACAGGAAAACTGGGTTTGGAATTTCTGGAGAAAAAAAAAACCAGTTCAAATATTCACCTTCTGGTTCATCTGCCACAGCTGGAGAGTTTGGTTCCACAGTCTGTGTGTAGTGCTTGAAAATGTAATTCTCTGGAAATCTAATGATGGAAGAATCACAACGCAGTCTCATGAAAGTGCGTATCAATACCACGAATGTTATTTCTCGTGTCATTTATACGCCAAAAATGGTTTTTGCGTGTAAATGCTACGCACTGAAAACCGCTTGGGTAGGGTTAGGGGGAGGGGGGAAGGGGGTTGCGTGCGTATTACACGCCAAAAACTGCGTATCATATGCACGCAAAAACTGCGTATCATATACACGCAAAAACTATTTTTGGCGTATAAATGGCACGAGAAATAACATTCGTGGTATTGATACGCACTTTCATGAGATCGGGCTCATGGTGCTGAGAAATACAGATGAGATGTTTTGCCCTTGTGCAAAGCTTATGCTTTACAGTGGTTATGAAAATAAACACTGAAGGAAAGTATCTAAGTGTCTTAGTTTGCAGGTTGAGCAAATAAAGTGAAATAAGAAATGAAGAAATTACTTGCCCACCGATTTTTCAGTAAACTGAAAATAACCTAAAGGCAGTGGTAATAATTACTCCGTTGCTGATCTAGATTATGGACACAGCTGCCTTGCTAGTGCGATCTCTCTGTTAATCATTTTATCCACCTTTTGACCTTACAGCCAGTCATAGGACTTTCCTCTCCGGTCCACACAACATGCTCACAGCATCAAAACAAAGGCACATGATCATAAACCCAAGTTAACTTATTTTCTAATGAAAGGTCAAGATTTTTTTAAATATATTGAGGACACAAATGTAATAATCTGTCCTGTGTAGACAGACAGACAGACAGACAGACAGACGACAGACATACGACATACGACATACGACATACGACATCCGACATACGACATACGACATACGACAGACAGACAGACAGACAGACAGACAGACAGACAGACGACAGAGAGACAGACAGACAGACAGACAGACAGACAGATAGACAGGCAGACAGACAGACAGACAGACAGACAGACAGAGAGACAGACATACAGACGACAGAGAGACAGACAGACAGACAGACGACAGAGAGACAGACATACAGACGACAGAGAGACAGACAGACAGACAGACAGACAGACAGACGACAGAGAGACAGACATACAGACGACAGAGAGACAGACAGACAGACAGACAGATAGACAGGCAGACAGACAGACAGACAGACAGACAGACGACAGACATACAGACGACAGAGAGACAGACATACAGACGACAGAGAGACAGACAGACAGACAGACAGACAGACAGACAGACGACAGAGAGACAGACATACAGACGACAGAGAGACAGACAGACAGACAGACAGACGACAGACATACAGACAGACAGATAGACAGACGACAGACATACAGACAGACAGATAGATAGACAGACGACAGACAGACAGACAGACAGACAGACGACAGAGAGACAGACATACAGACGACAGAGAGACAGACAGACAGACAGACAGACAGACAGACAGACGACAGACATACAGACAGACAGACAGACAGACGACAGACATACAGACAGACAGACAGACAGACAGACAGACAGATAGATAGACAGACGACAGACATACAGACAGACAGATAGATAGACAGACAGACGACAGACAGACAGACAGACAGACAGACAGATTTTATAAATCATGAATCATAGGGTTATGATGAAACCATAATGTAAAGCCCTTGGTCCTCTCATGAGATGTAGAAACGCTGTAGTGACTAAAAGGCTCACTCAGCCCTCAGCGCGGTATAATCATCTCCTGATTCACTAAACATGGTAAGGTGTGTCAAACGTGCATGACCTCACGTACTCAGTGCAGACGTGGCCAACGTGACTGGTGCGTCTCGGATAGGCGGGCTAAGGAAGTTTTTATCTTCTTATCTCTGTCTCTATAGCCGTGGAATAAGACCGTAGTGTCAATGGCCGGTTAGTTTTTAAGACAGTAATCTGTTAACAGAAATTATCGAAAATAATGGCAAATTTGTTTGCAAAGTGTTAAACGTTAATTGAACTTTACTTTGTCTTGAAAGTGCTTTACTGTTTAATACAAAGACCCCGAAATATGATGATCCCTTTGCGAGGGAGCTACTTCCAAAAATATAAAGGCAGGTAGGCCTAAATACTTAGTTCAATGTTTAAAACAACATTTAAAGGCTATATGAGACAATGTTAAGCGTCATAGGCCTATTAGCTTGTAAACATGTTATTTGCAAAATGCTGTAGCCTAAACTGACTTTTCAATTGTCGTGGTACCAAACCAAATTATTAAATATTATCTAATATTAATATTTACTATTAAATGTGTCTATACATACTATTCAATGTATGAACCTGAAGAGAAACATTTTCAATAATATTGAATTTGTAATGTAAATATTGAATGTTGTGGAAATTGGAGGGCCTTCGGAGTTTAATATCTGAGAACCACTGCCTTAAACAGCATGTGGTGAAGCACAACCTTCATCAGATTGAGATGCTGCTGTTGTGTCCACACGGCCTCGACTGCATGCAGTGTTTACTGGTGCATTCAATGCACACACAATAACAATTACAATGCAAATTATAAAACATAAAACACCATCTTTCATTTTGCCTTAACTGTTTATTTCATTTTATTTAAAAAAAAAATGGATCTAGTGTTTTTCATAGCAGACAGTTGAGGGTGGTTTGTGGATCGAACTAACAAAAAAAATTGATTTCTTATCTTAGCACTTTCAGTGATTACCAAACAACACATTAATTTGGCTTGTTATACAGAGAGATATATGTGACAAAACAGCAGACACACAAATAGCTTGTTTTCAAAGCCTTTCCCATAATCCCCGTCAGTCAGACGGATGGTTGAGGTGTGAAGGCCCTTTCACACCAAGAATGATAACTAACCATAGCTATATTAGCGTCTATATCTTGTGGTATGGACTCTGCTTTTCTTTAGATCGATTTTTAGAACTATATCTTTATTGTTATCGTTATAGGCCTTATTGTCCTTGGTGTGAACGGGCCATACAGGCGCTTAGAAGCTTTTAAGGGGTTCCTATCATAGAATCTTTTTATGGATTTAGTTCTAAGTGATTTTGTCTTTAATTAAGTTTTGACTTTAACAAAATTATATAAATTAAAAGCTTGTAAACATTCTTTATCACTAGAAAAAAATGTAATTACCCATTAAACATGAAAGTATTACGCAATAATTAAAGACATCTCTCCTTATATATCCTTTTTTTCTTGAGTGCATGAAACAGTTCCAACAGGACTGTGAATGTGAAAACAAATGCATGAGACAAGTATTAATTATGTGACTAGAGAATAAGACTACTTCCTGATAACAACTGTTAAAAGTGCAATTATCTCTAGTGCAGTTGTGATATCTCCATCTGTCTACTACTACGAATGAGCACCGCTATCATGATGGAGGTGCAGAAAGAATTGATATGCCTACAACCTACATTCATCAAAACAACACAGACCTGTGTACTCATTTATCTTATTTATTTAAATGAGATAATGGGTAGCTTATACGTTATGGCAGGATGGTCAATTAACATCAAGATGTGGGCACAGAGAGACGACATAACTATCATTAGTTTCAAAAATACTTTACTCGCAGACATGAGAGGATCAGGAGCATAAGAGTTATCTTCTTCACACTCATCCACCCAAAGTGTCTGAACGGATAGGCCGCGGATAGCAAAATACTTTTACTTTAATAAAATACTCTGTCTGTCCACATAAGTTTTTTTTTTTACAGTCTATGGTCTGTCCACACAAGTTCTGTAAGTTCCTAAGATAAATACTGATGCAGGGTTTTTTTTTTTCTCACAACCCCTCAAATTTGTAAGTACAATCAATTTGGTTGTTTAAGTCATTTCAACTTAAATTACATTAAACTAATTAAATAGTTGAACCTTGGAATGGATAACTTATTAAAAATAGTAGAAAATTGCTTACCTTATTTTAATGAGTTAAAGCAATGTAAAAACTTAAGACAAGATAAACAGTCTGGTTAGTCTGTGGTATATTTCCCATCACTTATCTTTGCATGGTCAGTTGTCAGTCCAAATGGTGTCACCTCATTGAACAGGTTTGAACAGAAACAGAATTCTACAGAAATATTAGGACAGAAATATTTGTCATAATTATATGGTTATCTGTATTCTTCTGTGATGTGTTTGGGTGGTTAATGGATAAAGAATCATGGTGCTGGGAATAGTTCAAGCTTAATGTCAAATTTGTTGGACAAAAAGGTTTCGGGCCATCAAAGTTACTGCTACTGTTACTGCTCCTACTTAAAATCGATACAGAAGATATTATCTTATGTGGAAATTACACAAAAATTTTAAAAAGCCTTTGACTTTGAGACTTATCAGTCTTTAACATGTGGATTGTGTTAAAGATTACAAATAAGTATAACACGGTTTCCTTTAAGCAACATTTTATTATATATGATAGGTCTATTAAAGATATAGGCCTATATTTGTACATTTCAAAGCTTATTTTAAGACATTTTTAAGTTCCATAATTTAATAATATGACAATAGTGTTATTGCGCATGCTGTATTTCCTTTATTTAATATTTTCAAAATGTCAATGTGTTTTGGTATAGCTAGGTCAATTTCTGATCTGTTTTTGTCGTTTTTTATAGGCCTATTATCCGTATTTTAATCAATTAATACATCAATGTTCTTTAATTTCTTTAAGGTATAGTTTTCGTCAATATCTAACATTAACATTTTACTGCCACCCCGTGGCAAATGTGAAAATAGACCATGTGGCGCAAACTAAACCTGTTTACGGGAAATCGTCTCCACTGAACATTATCTTGGATGATGTGCTAATCACCGATTAACATACTGATCGACATGTTTTTTTGGGAGCACAAACATTATTTTAATGGTAGGCTAATGTAGGCTACCTGATAGGCCTATTCCGAGATCTCGCTTGTAATGTTTTGTAAATGTTTGGGGTTGGTTTAGGTTAATCAACCTAACAAATAAATTATAGTCTACTTGGTCTTTAAGGACAAAAAAAAAAAGACAAAAAAAAAGAAAAGTGTATAAATGCAAAACATTTTAGCTTTTTGTATGACTGTAATTTTTAAATGTTCAAATCTATTCTTTGTAGTCCCTAAATGAATATAGGTCATTAGGCTGGTTACTAAATATTTAAGATGATATTTACAGACTTTATAGCTATTGCAATATTATCATACAGATTTAGACTGAAATAATCTATAGCCTATCTACTCTCTACAAATAAACTTTACTGTAAAGTATATATTAGAACTATTATAGCTTATATAAATGCAGAATTATTAGTAGCCTACATTATTCTATTTTAGTAGGCTAATAGCCTATTAGAAGAAAAAAAAAAGAAAAAAAAAGTAGGCTAGCTAAATGTCTTCAGATCTAAATCAAGCAGAGTAAGCCAAATGCAAAGAACAATTTTTATTAAAAAAAGAAGAGAAAAAGAATTAACAAAAATAAAGTGCAATTTCAGAATATTTACATCTGGTCACTCTGTCTGGATGTTCACCAGCTCACATATCTAGTATCAAACATTAAAGGAGATCTGAGGAGAACGGGGTGATCGTATGGGAGCTGTGGAGGCAAAGACAGTCCAAACGGAGGTCCTGAAGACATACGAGGTCTTTTTGCTGAGACCAATTGACATCCCACTGCTGAAACAGGGTAAGAACACTCCACGGTGTCATATTCATAAAAGTTTTTTCGTTTGGTCGCTCCACATTGTGCGTCTATATAGCGTGGGGATTCCTCCAAACGCGTGCTGCGCATGCGCTTCACTTCGAGCTCGCTCTTTAATATAGACTCTATGGAAAAAGGGCCTGTGAACTTGACTTCGCGTTTGTTTTCCGCGACAGTGCAGACTGGCATGAAAGGCTCAGGAGCATAAGAATTATCTTCTTCACACTCATCCACCCGAAGTGCCTGAACGGATAGGTCAGGAAACACGTTCATTATGTATTTGAAATGTCGGCGAAACATTTTTGGAGTAATGCCACTCTCGTCCACTTTCCAGAAGTTCTTTTTAGGATTTGGATAATCCGGATCGACTGGTACCTAAAAACACACAAAATAGAAAACACTTGTTACTAATAGACCAGTTACACAAATACGCTGTGATTCTATGCTTCGAATTGCCAACCTAGACTTAAAACCGCTTTAGGACAAACTTAATCAGTTACGCACCTTTGCAAAACACCTGTTTGATGACAGACAGACTCTGATGTTGTTTTCAATGCCCTTTTTGTCTCCGAAGACAAATGGTTCCAGCTTCTTCATTATCTGCGCAAATAAGTACAATGTTAGCCTACTTAATAGAAATGGAAGACAACTATTAAATCGTATAGGGCTATGTCGATAATTCATGACATATTTTAGGCTACCTGTTTGAAAGTAAGCATCTTGTCCGGTGAATCTTGAATTGCATATGCAATAAGTCCGATGTATGTTCCTGTAGAGTATTTTTTGTACTTCTTCCTCGGAACAACGCTTGATCGTGGCAGCAAAACATTGAATCCTCCGGTAGTCATCATGATGAGCTCCTGGTCCAAACTCAGACTGAACACTGAGAAGATCAGCCTAGCCTCCATTTATATCCAGGCTGTAGCTTTCAATTGGTCTATAGGTGTTGCATTCCATTACTAGGCCTAACTGTTCATAAAAAAGAAGTGATAATGGCCGGCGTTTTCTTAAGCTATATTCCTCTAAAATATGCATTGGCAGTTAGGCTAATTGCAACAAGAATGAGGTAAATTGTTGATTTACTTTGTTTTTAAGAAATATCAGTCTAAAACAGTGGGCCTATTTTAATTTTATGCCTCTTGTTTGTTTTGGACAAATGAAGTAGCCTAGCCACCCACGGTGAAAATAATAGGCCTAGATGTTACTGTATAAATAAAGGTGGATTCTATTTGCTTCCTAAATTAAATACAGTAGGCTATATGTGGTATTTAATTCAGTAAGCTATATAGTAAGTTCATTCTTTACACTAAAAGTCTGGAGCCTATTATAAAATGTTTGCTTCATTAATTTAACTTATGGAACAGGCATTATTTATTAAGTTATTTAATTTAATAAAGCAAGTTTGAAATAAAGAAAATAGCTTATGACTTAGGCAATAACAAAGGGAGTTGCTAGAAATATCAGCATGCATTTATTTATTTATTTATTTACTTACTTACTTACTTAATTACTTACTTACTTACTTACTTACTTACTTACTTACTTACAATTAGCCAAAGCTTTGCCTTGATTATTTCAGCCATAACCCCAGGGTTTGGCTTGTAGACCTAACTTGAACTGGTTATTGCACAGTTTGTGTGTTTTATTATAGGCTAATGTTTTTTTTGTTTGTTTGTTTTTTTAGTCTCTTGTGCTCGCCAATGTTGCATTTTTTTATTAGAAATACAGTAATGTGTTATTTAAGAAACATTTCTTATTAGTATGAATGTTGAAGTTGTACAGCTTAATATTTTTGTGTAAAGTACAAACATTTTGAGGATTCATGATTGATAGAAAGTTCAAACAAACAGCATTTAGGCTAGTGCTGTCAAATAGATAAAATGCTTTATATAATAATGCAGATGTGTATATATATATATATATATATATATGTATATAACTCAAAATTTTATGTTAGATGCGATTACAGTTTTTCTCAGTCGCTTCGGTACATTTCTCAGATGAATTTTGAAATTCTCAAAACTACCTGTTCAATCTTCACATCATTGTGTCACATGTGCACATCAAAAAAGCAGTTTCTCATTTCTTTGAACAAGTTGCAAATACTTTGGTACATCCATGCAAATGATTATGTACAATTCTCTGCTGTTTCCTACATTATCAATTGCTTATGTCATGTTGATCAAAATGTATTATAATGGGTCTCTGTTGAATAGTCTCACCCCCCACAACATTTAGGCATTAGGTCAGTCTTTACGTGCAAAATGGTTGAACAAGTTTTCATAATATGCATGTACAGTTTTCCCTAAGGAGATTGTCCTATGATCACATTTCTACTTTTGTTTTTTTCATTGTGCTATGCAAGGCTGTCTTTTCCTTTCTGTATCGCAATGACATGGTCTGTCAACAAATTACAGTACAAACAGTAAAAGTGTAAATGTAAATCTTGTCCAGTCTCTTGCAACCAAACTCCCCCATATACTTCAATTGTTTTGAGAAATGCACTTAGGCCTACAGTTTTGCAAATGTTGAGGATGAATTGAGAAATAAAGCGACTGAGAAAAACTGTAATCGACTTGACAGCACCATTTACATGACTTTATTGTTAGTTTTGATGAATTTAATAGATCAGTGATGTATAAAAGTATTCATTTATTTATCAAAGAAAATCGTACTGGTCAATGTAGCTATACTTTTGAAAAGTGGTGTAAAGTCTAACACAGATAAATAATCAAATAAATGTATATTTCTGGCTCTTCTGAACTTAACAAAAATTCTGAACTTAATAAGGTAATTAGGTCGGGCAAATTGAAATACTTTACAAATTAACAAAAACATACCATGGCACAAATGGAAACAAAATAGTCATAGAATATTTATTCATATTTATCTGGGAGAGGTGTTTAATTGCACATTATCTCTCGCTAACGGGTTTTCTAATTGTGCTATTAAGTCAGCAAAGACGTTCAATAATTATAGTGATAATCGTGCACATCACATTTGCAATTCACATGAGGATTGAATGTTCGCGCATTGACACGACGGAACGACACATATGCCTAAAGATCCTTACGGACAAAATAAACTGTAACAGACACCTAGCGTTGTTGTACATTAACGCAAATCGCTGTATTCTTACATTGTATTTTGTTTTTTTCCTCTCGTAATGTCGTTATAGTTATTAATACATCGTCGTATAACATGTGGATGGGAAGAATGACTGAAGAAAGTTCTCCGTCTGAATATAGAATTATCACTCCATCTAAAAACCAATGTGTATACACCAGCTGTTACTGGTAAGTGTTACGAAATAAGACCAGTAACGTTATTTCTTATTAAATACACAGCATTTTTTTCTCTGCAGTGAAGAGAATGTGTGGAAATTGTGCGAATATATCAAGGATCAGGGGACGTGCTCGTTAGATGAGGTGTATGCAGTCTTTATATCTAACGAAAGAAAAATGGTGAGGCTTTTTTTTACTTTTGCTAGATGAAAATATATAATAACTGTTTGTAGTGTACAGTTTTTATATGTGAAATGAATTGCAGATACCCATTTGGAAACAAAAATCCAGTCGAGGTGATGAACCAGTATTATGGGTAAGACATTTTATTTAAGGAAAATACTTGATTTTTAGTTTTTTTTTTACCTTATACTAAAGCAAGATTTCTGTGCACTTGCCTTTAGGATTACCATGTTATTCTTCTACACACAAATAAACAAGGACAGAGCTTTATATATGATCTAGACACAGTCCTTCCCTTCCCTTGTTTACTTGATGTATATTCGAAGGAGGCCTTTCATTCTGACGAGCATTTGAAACAAGCTTTCTGGAGGTCAGCCAAGAAGAATCTGATCTGAACTGCATTTATCAAAACGTTTATAACAATCTCAGTCTAATGCAGTCAACCATGATTTGTCTACTACATTGTCTACTGTGTTTTAGGAAACTTCGTGTAATACCAGGGGACACCTACTTGCAGAAGTTTGCTTCTGATCGTTCACATATGAAGGATTCTGACGGGAACTGGCGAATGCCACCTCCAGCATATCCTTGTTTAGAGACATCAGGTTTGTTGTAAAATTATTTGATGCAATACAATTTGGTTTCTTTTTCGTCTTACACAGTATATCATTTTCACAGACACTAAAATGAATCTTGATGACCTCATCTGCATGGATGCCCGAGTGGGATATGGAGAGGTTTACAACCTTTCAGACTTTGTTCAACGCTTTGGGATGAAGTAACACGCTTTTTTGCTTTATGCCAACACTTTTGTGTTGAAAAATCGACATAAACAGAGCCTCAGGGAAAGATCCCATTAGCATGGACACTACTGTGACTAAGCAGGCTGCAAAATAGCATACATATTTGTTGCCTGTCATTTATATATTTTTCTTTCTTTCTTTTTTTCTACAAATAGAACAATTCACATCCCACACCTTACATTGTAATTCATAATTATAGTCAGGTAATAAAATCCCAAAGGACAGTCATAGTAAATGAATGGGATGTAACATCAGTTGATAATTTGCATACTTTTATAAAGAAATCAGTTACACAGATGTACAAATAATAAAAATGCAGCATTTAAACAAACAACCAAACCGAAATGGTAAACTGTAAGCAGTTGTAGTGCTGTAGTTTTTAAACAATTGCTGCCAGGTAATCCTTCACCTCCGCAGGTGACAGTCTGCGAAATCCTGCTTCATTACAGATGCCCACCTCAATATTGTCCTCTGTCATCTGTCCTTCAAAACTTTCCTGTAGGAATAAGAAAACGCTGTATTATATTGTTGTTTTAAGCAATCTGATATAGGAAGTTGAAGGTATAGTTCACCCAAAATGTTTAATTCTGTCATTAATTACTCACCCTCATGTCATCCAAACCCGTAAGACTTTCTTTCATCTTCACAACACAAATGAAAATCTTTTTGATTAAATCTGAGTGATTTCTGTCCCTCCATTGACAGCTACGCAACTACCCATTTGACACCTCAAAAAGTTCATAAAGAGATCGTAAAATTAATCCATATCAACTGAGCTGTTTAGTCCAAATTTTCTGAAGAGTCTCAATCGCTTTATATGACGGACAGATTGAATTTAGACTTTTATTCACATATGAACATTGATCAGCAAACAAACAGAATCTCAACTGAACCTGGTTGACGCGTGAGAACAAACCTCATTGGTTCTTGCTGTAGCTCAAACGTGCTGCGTAACACGAGAATGAACCTCATTGGTTCTCACATGTCAAGCGAACATGCTTGAGCTTCTGTTTACTACTGATGTGTGAGTTGAGACGACCATGTCTCTTCAGAAAATTTGGACTATACCGCTCAATTCATATGGATTAGTATGACGATCTCTTTATTAACTTTTTAAAGCATGAAAGTGGTAGTTGCGTAGCTGTCAACAGATGGACAGAAAGCTCACAGATTTCATCAAAAAGAGCTTAATTTATGTTCCGAAGATGAACAAAAGAACGACATGAGGGTAATAAATGATGACAATTTAAATTTTTGGGTGATCTAATCCTAAAATAGTTATTTAGAGATTAATTCACCTTTAAAGTTAAGATGGCAGTGTGTATAGCATCTTCCAGTTCCAGATCCTCATTATATCTGTAACAAAATTATACAAAGCTATGCTGTAAAAAAATTGCAAAATCATTTTCCTATTTTTGTACCTAAAGAAAAACCATACATTACAATAATTCAACCTGCCAACATGTTGATTTTAATACCTTTTTTCAAGGAATGTTTTTCCATTCACATAGTTCTTTCCCATCGCTGTGGCTTTCCAGGCGAAGTATGCTCCCTGTGGGATATCACGATTGAGAGATGAGTTTATAAAATAAATGGTTGTATGTTAATATAATATGATAAAAAAAAAAAAAGATTAAGCAAACAGTAATGAAAATGTTTTGATTGCTATTTATTTGTTGTACCGATGGGTCTGACTGAAACAAGTATGGGCGGTCCTCATCCCAACCGGCAATGAGAAGAGAGACTCCAAATGGGCGCACGCCTCTATAAAACATGACACTTACATTACTACAAGAGCTCTAATTCAAGTCTAGTATGATAATAAAAGTTGTAAATAAGTATCATACCCAGACTGTGTGTATTCTTGCATAACAGAAGCCACTCTCTGTACCAGCTGGCCTGTGGGGATTGGCTCTTGGTAGACCAGGAAATACTGCTGAGCCAGCTTTCTTGCTCTTCTGACCAGCACCCTGTCAAGAGAGATCATTCCTTACATCTTCAGCTGATAATGTTCCAACTTAACACTCAAGAAGGGCTCATTTTAAAAGCTTTTCATTTTTAGAACAAAGCAACCATTCATTATAAATAATGCGCTTTTATAATACCTGTAGTCAGGACCCATTCCACTGTACACAATGCCGATGTGTTTGGTTATTGGTTCAACTTTGTGGACGCTCTGTTCATCGTACAATATGGACTTCTGTTTCTTCTCAGTTGCCAGCACAACTCCATTTGATGCTGCAAAAAATGACAAAAGGGCAGGGTTTTATTTTAGCACACCTCCTCTCCGGTTGGAGGGGAGAGGATAAGTGTTTTCAACGCAAGCCGTCAAACTGACGTCATAGGAAAAGCAACGCCATTCCAATCCGGAAGTAACTTTTTAGATTTTGATTAAAGATTACCACGACAAACTGTTTGTTTTTTTCTTCGATGTATTAATTTGCACAGATTAATAGTTCACCCTAAAACCGATAATTTGTGCTAATAGGGTCAATTTTGATTACATTCTCCAAATTCAAATGTAAAGAAATTCAAATATTAAAGCCAGACAAAATCATGCCATCACCTCAGCTCCTAGTGTCAAAGTATACAGTTGTATTTGCTGTGTAAAGGCCTCCTGTTTGCTGTGTAACTTTGGCAATAGACATTTTTTTCCAGCTTCTGGTCTATATACAGTTTTAATGTAACTCTACGTTTAAGACAAAATGCAAGAAATGTAAGCATGTCATCAATCATGATTTCATGAAGATGAGCTTTAAGAGGATCTGATTTTGACTTAAATACTGGATTCAGCACTCAGTTTACACCTATGGTTTACACTCAGCAACTCAATGGATAGTTTGAGTAGGTGGTGCATAGATGTTCTGATTTGAACATGGTTTGTGAAGTTTGTGATTCACTGATCTACACAGACATACCTTTGATTCCTACAGATGGAGCACCGGCTGCTACAGCAGACAGAGCATATTCAATCTGCACCAGTTTGCCAGAGGGGCTGTGTTGATAATAATAAAATATAAAGTACATGAGAGAAATGCATCTGAAACGTATTTGAACAGATTATAGTCTTGATTATAGATACGTATTTGTGAAAAAAAAAGTTTTTTTGCAATCAGTTTCAATGTAGGCTATTTTTTTTATTGCAAATTCATATATTAGCCTATAAGTTTAAAAAAAGTTAACAAAAGCTACATAGTAACTTACTTTAGAACATACTTTTTAAATTGCTTGTCAATGAATTTAACGTTACGTTAACGTTACACATCACAAAAGATTAACAGATACACAAGATCATATTCTTAGCCAAAAGAATGTGCAGTAAAACATAACAGTGATGAAACACTAAACAAAGGAATAACGGTACATAACTTGAGTAAAAACTAACTGACACTGAAAAATGAATAAAAGTCATAAAGTTTCATATAGTAACTAACACCGTGACAGTGCAACTCCGATGTGACTTACGATTAAGTACATTTTAAACACATGATGTTGGAAAAAACACAATTATTTCCTTTGAATGCATGCAAAAATATATGTATAATGAAAAATTACAGCCACATATCAATCTATAAATGACACAATTACCTAAATGTTGTGAGAGAAAAACTGTATCCTCGATCTGCCATTTTTGTCTTTTGCTACGGAAATACACCAAAATAACTTCCGCGAAATGTTTGAAAATACACTCGTCAAGATAAAAGTCATGTAAGTTACAATTAAACTGAATAAAAACCGACCACTAATTGTGTACACAATATGTACTTTTACCTAATTATAGATACGCAACTTTTTTCTTTTTTTCATGTTTTCCTTTTTGTTTTTATTGTATTTGATTTTTATGTAAATAATATGTTATTTACCTGTTCAAAACATTGAGTTAGTGAGTGCAGGTTCAGAATGCCTGTTCGTTTCAGCCACACCGAGATAAACAAGTGACAACATTTAGCCTCGCGCTGTTATTTTTGCTAGGAAATAACAACGAATACAATTTTTTTTTTTTTACAACGAATACAACTCATGCATACTGTTTAATACCTGAGGATAATCTATTCAATTCTCGAGTCTCGACAGTTTGAGTACTTGTATTATGTAAGTGCTTCTGACGGAAGCTATTAAACGCGTCAGCAGTGGAGCTTGACTTCCTACCGTGTCTCAACGCCGAGGTATTGTCTTTAATTGTTGATAAATCTGCCATATCTCAACTTATAAGTCTCATTTAGTTGTTTTTACATACGTCTGTGATTTATGGTGATGTTGTTTTTAATTCGATCGTTTTGTACATTGCAACTATGCGGTTTAGATCAGTTTTAAAGAAGGCGGATGAGCTACAAGCTAATGTGATCTTCGCGGTCTCTACTCTAATTTAGTTTGTTTTAAAACCAGGGTTATACTTCATGGGGAAAACATTACTCGTCATTTATGCATTTATAAAGGATTAATTTACATCGATTATTACTACTTATGGCGACATTTAAAATGTATATTCTAATAAAGTCCTAAACCAGATTATCCTATGTAACTCACTGATTCAAATGTAATATATGTATTTTTAGTAATCGTTTAAAGGGAAAATTCGCCTACCAAATGAAAATGGCCTCATCGTTTGCTCATCTAATTCAAATTTATTTATAAAGCACTGAATAAAACAACACAGTTGACCATAGTGCTGTACAAGCAGTAAAACAGTGAGCAGAGAAAAAACAAATAAAAGAAAAATGTATATCCATATATCTAAATAGTTAGTATAAACTTCATAAAAACATTCAACAACATATATTTATAAAAAGGGAACCAAAAGACACTAGCACCCTTCACACTTATCTTGATCAAACGCTTAAATATCTTAAATATCTACATGTTGTTTCAAACCTGTATGGCTTTCCTCAGTCTCTTTCTGACTTTGTTTGACTTCCTTTGTATGGAGGGAAAGGTGGCTGCATTATATCTGTCTACTTGTGTGAGTACGTTATACCTAATCTATGTTTTTCAGAGAAGGCCATGGCTCGCGGGCAGCAGAAGATCCAGTCTCAACAGAAGAACGCGAAGAAAGCAGCTGAGAAAAAGAAAGGTCAAGGAGCGGATCAGAAGACTGCAGCCAAAGCAGCACTGGTCCACACATGTCCTGTCTGCAGGGTGAGTGACTTGAGTTGTGTTACTTAAAAAGCGATATGTATAAAGGGTTGCTAGTTTAAGCCACTGTACCCCAACCCGGCACATCCTTGCTGAAAAATGTGGTTATTCCCAATTGTACAGACACAGATGCCAGATCCCAAGACGTTTAAACAGCATTTTGAAAGCAAGCACCCAAAGTCTCCTATGCCTCCTGAGCTGGCTGATGTTCAAGCCTAAAGGACTCAAGAAACCGACATAGACCTAACACGGGGTGAGTCTAATATAGATATTATTTCATAAGAGCTGTATTGGTCACTAGAATAGAATAATTGAATATGTCTGCCAATGTGGCTGAATTTGAATCTCGTGATTATGGTTTAATTTTCAGACCCTGGGGAAAGAAACAACATGATTTGATTCTGCCGACTAACTCGACTTGCTGTATATCACAAACATGGACCATGTGGACAGAGATCTTAGGTTGGACTCAAGCACACCAGCACAATTTTTCTTTATTTTATATGTGCGTATTGCTTCCATCTCTTCAGAGTGTGCTGTGACCCAACGGTTTCATTGCCATGTGCTGTAACTTGTCATATTTATTCACCACTTTTCCAATGCCTTGTGGCGCTTGGTCCCTGACAAGTATGATTTTAAAATATCATTTGGTGCTTCAATCCATAATGTATGTGCCCTGATATTTTAACTGTGAACCAAATTGGAGAGGTGCACCACTGTGTGTATTAAGTGTTGACCAGGATTTAGAATGAGATGCATTTATTGACATGCTTAAAATGATCACAAATGCGGGAAATTTGCACCTGTTCAAATAGTCAGAATCAGAGTCGGGACCTGCAAACACGCTTTTGTTACTTTGTTTTCTAAAGTTTTCAATAAATGTATATGCATATAGTCCATATGTGTGTCATGGTTACTAGCAATAACATCCAGAGGATAGATTTGACTCCAGTCGAACTTCATATTAAAATGACAACTGTTAAACAAGCTGTAATAGTATATGTTCTACTACCACTAATGTGAAAATAGCTCTTTAACATCAGTTATTTCAATTTATGTGGTCGTTTATGCATTCTGTAGTTGTTCAGCTAGCTTTAGCGTCACTGTTCTTCACCTATCGATACCACCACAATGCTGTTAGATGCTGTACTGCCACCTATCAATGTGGATCAGCATGATCGTCTCTGAGTTTTATGTAAATGACAAGGATAATTGGTCTATGCAATAATTGATTCTCTTACCATTCCAAAAAACTTGAGCAGCACTACTTCTGTCATCACAATTGCATTTATCTTGTAATTCTGACTGTTTAAAATGATCTGATCTAATCAAGTATACAAGACAAGCTAAAATATTTTCTCAAAATACAATTGACTTTTTCATATAAAATAATTTTTTATAATTAAAAATGGTAATAATTTGAATTTGACAACGTACACACCGGAAAACGCAGCTATTACTTCAAAACAAAATAATTTCTGAACATTGACTTTATTCACATTAACATTTATTTTATTTATGTTTTCTCAATACAATTCATAAAAGTATAGAATAGAATTAACGTTAGAAATTTTCTTTTGCTATGGTTAAATGTTCAGCGATTATCTTCCAAAGATTTCTGAATTTTGGCGCAATTTTTTCTCTATATAGTGTTGATATGGCAACAAGAAAATACACCAAGTTTCATCATGCTAGCATGTGTGGAAGTTTTTAAAACAAGGGTGTTACAACTAGCCCCGCGTTAGGTTGTGTCCCGCTCTCACTGTTATTAAATGTATTTTTTTAACCGTTCTGCTGATAAAACACTGCAAAAATATCTTTCCAAGAAAATTCAATAGACCAAAAACGGCAGACAACATGAGCTGTGGAAAATTATAAGTAATCTAGGAGCTTTATACAGCTTTTACATCGGATGCCATTGAAAACACGGTGAGTCTATCCTTTTCAGCCTCGCTTTCATACCTGTCATGCGCTACTCTGAAAGGTCTACAGACAGTCTTCATCTCATGTTGGCCTAAGTGTACACCATTCAGATGACTCTTCACAAAAACAACATGTTTTCTTGATGTGACATTTAAAACTCATTAACAAAATGATTTGGTCCATGTGTGCAGCCCTAGACCTATCAAACGAAATTTGTGTCTCTTTTCTTCACTAGCGTGTGGGTGGTTTACGTTTTTTTTTTTTGTGTGTGAATCGTAACATGTGCCTGGCTGTTCATTACATTCTACACAGGAAAACTTGCAAAATATGTGTGTTTTTTTTTATTATGGGATGAGTCCAACCTTAAATCCACTCTCAATAAAGATTGTGGCAAATATGCTGATAAACCATCATGACACTTGAACTATCATTTGTCAATCATTTGGGACTGGTAAGAGCACTCAAATTTGGCTAAAAATCTTTTAAACACTATATTACAAATGGTGCCTCAGAGTATTACAACAAATCTACATTTGTTTCAGATTTAAAACTTGAATGTACAATAGAAATACTGTGTACAGGAGGTTATAAGCAGCCACAGTTCTTGACCACCATGTTTCGATGTTTTTTTAGAATAACGTTGTTGTTGTCGTCGTAGAAGAGCACAGAGATGGGACTGAGTTTGGTTGGAGCGCAGCAGGCCTTGGGCACTTCATCTGGTCTGAGAAGGTGAACCTGCCAAAGGAGTCCGTACAGTTGAGAGAGGCATATACAGGGTTGCCAAGTCTGTGCACCAAAAGTATGGCGCAAAAATAGCCCAATGTGATTTTCTCCGTGGGGCAGCCCAATTTACTGAATTTGTAAGTTTGTGTTGAATCAACCTGCGGGAACAACTTAAAGTAGCCCAATTTCACAGGAAAACTGCAGACTTGGCAACACGGCATATATTCAACCAGCTAGGAAAATAGATAATTAATATATAAATAAAGAATCAGTTCATTTTCAATGGGTCTCCTTGCGTTGAAGTGAAATGTTACAAGTACAGATTACGTACCAGAAGCTGGATCGTGGCATGGTTTGTGGCATTCATACAAGAGCCCAGAGGATAATCACATTCCCCATCACAATAATACGCAGAGTAACCTGTAGGGGCCAAAACCCAGTCCTGAAAAAGTAATTGTATTAAATAAATTATAAACAATACAGGGACTTCACTTTGTATTACTCCGCTCTATCCCGAACTGTCAGTCTATACATTAATGGTGTGGATTACTCAGTGACACTTTCTACAGGTTACATCAATAAGCTAATAGCTGGCAACAAGTGAATGTCTTCATGAGTGAGCCATTGAATCATTCAAAACACTGAATGAAAGCTTTAATTCTGCTTTTACTTGTTTAGAACTATATCCATTGGCCAAATCAACTTTCAGTACTGTGTGTAACCTGTGACTCATAATGAACTTTTTGTATTGTATGTTGTAAGTATGTTGTATAACTGTATAAAAGTCAGGCAGTCTCACCTTCCAGCCAAGGTCGCTGAAGCTGACATAGAGTTCATGTTTCTTACAGGCCTGGCGTCCACTGCTGGCATGATTTTGGTCTGGAAAAAGTGAGACGATCACAGCTCAAAGACAAATCCTTTCGTATGCTTCTTAAAACACAATCTGCCTCTTAAACCGCTTATTGTGGCTCACCATATATGCCGGGTCTGTTTGGGTGTGGCAGGTCGAACTTTGGTTTTTTCTTGCGTGGATTGTTGTGTCTCAGAGCTCGAGGAGGGCGGCAGGGGGCTTGACTAGCTCTGAAGAACGTCACCATGAAAGGCTGTTTGGAGCGCGGCCCGCGCCGACCCACCAGACCCACCCATGCGGCTGACAGCGACCGGTCTGAAACAAGATCTCGGCATTTTACCATTTGGCTAATGGCACAGACCACGTTTTGCTTAAAAATAAAAAAAGCATTGCCAAGATACAGTCTGACTTCAATAATATTTGGTCTGATGAGAAATCTGACAGTAGCAAGAAAACATTTAACAATATATATATATATATATTATTTCAAACCATTGGGATTGTGGAGATTGAAACTCAGTGAAATCAAGTTGAGGGACCTAAGGGAGAAGAACATTTATTGACATATATCAATCAGTGATATATCTGAAATGAAGATGCAAAATCCTCCCAGTTTGTTTATATAGCCTACTGTACTGTGCAAAAGTCTTAAGCATGATAGTGTTTTTACCTCCCAAAAAAGGCATTTAAGCCAGTTATTTATATCTTTTGCTGTAGTGTGTCTTTAGGAAATATCAGTTTACATTTCAAAACATTCCTTTTGCCATTAATTGTCATAATCCAGAGAGATTATAAAGATACTAAAGGCAGTAATACTAAAACAATAAATTTTATTTGTGAACTGATGTTCAGCTGTTCTTTTTTAATGGTCAACTTATTATCGGATCATCAGTCATCAAGCTCAGTAAAATTAACCTTTAATTTCACAGAGTTGAAAAACCCAACAGTTAGTTACCATGTTTTCAGGCCATTTTAACTTTGATTTTGACATTTAATTGGGTGAGTTGTTTTCTTTTTATTTAGTCGTCCTACACTGTTGTTCATTCAGACTGATTTGCAAACATGGATCAGGCATGAAAACAAGAGGCGGGATTATCACACAAAACAATCATATTCAATCATTGCCTCCTCTCACATGACTTTCCCCCATTCATATTAATTTACCCCCGCCACCGCATGCTTTATGGTCTGTTAAAACTCAATGGGCTCAGGGGAGGCAAGAGAGACGGGGCGTCCTGCTGTAACTTTACCTGCTGGTGTCGCTGTTAAACAGAAAACCCCAAATGGGTTAGGAGACAATTCAGACCCTTCCCAACTTCCCACTTTACAGTTCTATGGGGTGCCATACACTCTTATGAAGTACAAATGATGCGAACAAAAACATGGCTTTAACATGGGATTTCAGAAGTTTAGGAAGCAACATCCAGTCAGTTGTAACTTAGACTATCAGAGCGGACTGACAATATTTCGCTCGTACATAAGGAATAACTCACCCTCCTCAGTTTCCACGTAAAGGCGGATGCCCAGGTTGCACCGAGGATGGAGAAGCCAGCGATTGCTCGCAGAAGTCACATCAAATGCCAACCAGCCCTCCTGACCCGCAGGCACAGACTGCATGTCCAGCAACACCAGCTCAGGCTCACTGTCAAACCACAAGATCACAATCTCATTCCCATTATAATGACCGACGACGACGCATCTCACTGATGAATGCACAAAGAACTAATTATTTTTGGAGTTTTGGTTCCTAAACACTTAAATCAAATGCTAGTTTAATACTCAATATTGTATAAGATATCTTATATGTGTACTGGCCTGTGTCTTTTCTCCCTCTGGATTTCATAGACCGAGATATGAAGGGTGCGGTTTGCACGCCAACCCATGGTAAGAGTTTTATAGATACGAAACTCAGCAGCGGTGACCGTCTCTCCCTGAGGAAGAGGAGTGAGATCGAAGCGGAACTCTTTCCAGTACGGCCGAGGCTGGAGCAGATCCTTCTCCTGCTCCACTGCGTTCACAAAGACAGAGAGGGAGTTAAACACAACTGGAGGGGCGAGTGTGAAGACACTCGAGATGAAGAAGATAGGGAACAGAAAAGGGAAGATTAGCTCTGGTTCTGACTGACACCCACGGCCCAGGCTCTGCGCTGGCGTAATTACAGGAGTTGTGGAACAGCAGTCGCTCAGAGCACCACCACTAATTACAGTCCAGCGCTCTATTTTTAGAGGAGTGCCCAACAGTATTTTCATCCACTTCATCTCATCTTTTTTTTCTGCCTTTCAGTGGGGCCTGTAATTCCCCACAGCTGTGTGCCCACTACAACATCCCTGGTTCCATGAAGAACTCTTAACCTCCACAGAACCTTTTCCAGCGCACGAAAGGTTCTTTAAAGTGGAAAATGTTCCTTTTAAGAACTTCACTAAAAGGAGAACCCAAAACTATCTACAAAAACCCTCTTCTGGAACCTTGTCTGATTCTAGACCTCTCATCAAAAAGCCACATGATTTGAGGCATCATTCATGTTTGTCGCTCAAACAGTTAAGCAGCGCAATTTCAAACGGGTTTGTTTAAATCACTATTAACAACCTGAAGAATGAGCAATTATAATAGCGACGCTTGTCTAAGCGAACACCACTAGTTACATTTGAGAAAGGGGTGATACTGACCAATGATAATGGGGCAGAAAGATATGCAGTAATTGTAAATAGGATGTTAAACTGTTGTTTGTTTTTTGGACAGATAAGTATCGTCTGTGTTTGGGCTGAGACAGGAAGAGATGATGGAGTGATTGTGGGTCTGTCTCATTGTCAATACAAGCTCTCAAAATCACTGGCAAATCTTACTGTATATGAATAACTATCTGGATTCTAATATTGTATTTTTGTTCTATTAAACAATATTCTAACTGTATATGAATAACTATCTGGATTCTAAGATTGTATTTTTGTTCTATTAAACAATGTTCTAACTGTAGCCTATATGAATAACTATCTGGATTGTAATATTGTATTTTTGTTCTATAAGACAATATTATTTACAAAATATTAAGAAACCCGTCACTGAAACCAGACTTAAAATGTGCCATTGTATTAGTTCTGTAAACAAAACATCTGTAAACAAAATATGCTACACTTGTTCTCAGAACTAACTACAGAACTAACTGGTTTTAAGATTTAATATATAAATAATAATAATAATTTCCTGTAATTGTGACTATATCTGCCAGTGTGACGGTTTATTATTTAAACTTTATTTCACAATTAGGGCATACCCTCTTAAAATGTATATTAAAAAGTGTTGTTATTGACAACTAAAACTAAATCTATTAAAAATAGTTTTTTTCTTAATTAAAATAAAGCAGAAATAAAATAAATATTAGATGAAAAACTAAAATGAAAAAATAAATAAATGAAAATTAGAAATGTTGCTCTTGCAACTGACTGAAACAAAGTAGTAAAATCACTAAAACAAAAATTAAACAAAAAACTGAAAGCTAAATCGACAAAAAACCCAGAAACAAATATAAATAACAAAAGCACATAACAAAGATGCTAAAATTTTAAATATGAAAAGTAAAATATAAAATAAAAATAAATAATAAAAGCTAATTCAAAATATAAATAAAAGCTACAGCAGTATAAAAATGAAACAACACTGTTACTGTTCCAGTTAAGTTTCCACTGAGTTTGACAACCAGAAAGTGTGCAAAAATATATTTTTTTGTTTTATAATTTGAAAGCCAACAAACTTGCCATTGTAAAATACTTTGTGTTGTCCTTCTTTTAAATAAACATTAAATTAACAATTAACATCTACATATTTTGGAGTGTGATTTATGTCCATACATGTAGGATATTAAGTGAGGGCTCCTGTTAACCCTAACCAGCTGTCGCTTACCCAGGTTGACAAAGCTCATGACCGTGTCCGCCTCACTGACCACCGTGCCGAGGGGCGGTGTGTGTGTGCTTAAGGTGGGCAGCGCGGCATGACTGACCACTTCTGGAGTGAAGCCCAATCCCGGTCCATCATCGGCCTCGGACGACACGGCGTGGTAAAGGTCCAGCATGAAGAGCGGGGCGGAGGAAGGGGGCCGCAGTGGCGGGTGAGGTCTGGGCCGTCCCGGTAGACCCAGAATGGATAAAATCTCCTTCTGCATCTCCTTCTTTTCCCGACCGCTGAGCCTGCGGAAGCTGGAATGAACCACTCCTTCCACCTGACCCCAAACACACAGCAACATGCACAGAGGGAGGAAGATGGCCGGAGGGAACAGTCGGGTTCTCTTGCTCTCCTTCCTCCCTCTGCTGCGGCGTGAAGACACAGACTCAACCACATGCTCTTGTTTGTCCATTGGTGTGGCAGAAGAGCTCTGCTCCATCGCAGCCGTCTATCTAGATTATCCTGGTATTTGTCCCTCCAAAACCTCTGGGTGTTTACCCGACGTCGGTCTCCTCTGGAATGGTCTGACTACCGTCTTAAAATTCAACTCTGAACAACACTCAAACGCCTGAGCCACTCAGATTCCACAGCAGTCATCGTTATTTGGAAGAGTGCAATGTTTACTGCTACGAGCTGCTCAGTTTATCGCCTCCTGACAGTCGTTCCTCATGCTGTCGCTTTATTTACCAAACCACAGGGCTTCTCTCATAATCTAAAGTGTGCTTACGGAGCTGGACGGCAAACAACGTCCTAGAAACTGGAAGAGAAAACAAACACGTCTAGAAGCCCAACTCCTTTCAAAGGTGATCTCGAAGTTGGAAGGACTAAGCACAATGTGAAATTAAAGTCTTTGGCTAGAACTAAAAACAGAGGGCCGCACAAACATCAGGCTTCAAAGGTTCCTGGATCAAACACGACACCTGCTTCTGCTCCTTTTCAGAAGATGTGAGACTCTACTCCAAGCTGATGAAATTATTTGAACAACAAAAAGTTAGAAAACTCTCTTGCAGCAATCAATCAACGTTGGATTTAAACGTTTAATCCAGTGTGCAGAAATATCCAAGACTCCTGAAAAATTTAAGAAAAAGAATCCCCAATTTTGAGCAGGCTGTTGATCAGAATAGTGTTACTGTCCCCAAACGTTGCGAGATCCCAGTGGACCGTGGTATTCTTAGCCTGCGTGCTGCTTGCGCTGAAGCCACAATCTGAACATGTGTCCTCCTTCCCTCCAACATACACGCTTACGCAGAGGGAGTGTTTCCAACGTCTGAATCCTCCTCCCTCTCTTCCTTCTCACCTCAGTCTCCATCTACCCTATCAAACCGTCTCATCTTCTACACATACCTCACAAATTGCTGGCAATTATCATGTGGTTTGGGGATGAAGATGTGATCCAGCCTTTGCACAGACTAGAACTGAGTTCTTATGGCTAGGGTAATATGAAAACTGTATTTATATTCTGTGGTTTCAACAGTAGCCAAGAAGTGACAGATCACTGCCGTTTCACTGAAGATGAAAAACTTGGTGTGGATATAAAATGAAAATGAACTTAAAATTGTCCATGCAGACAGGTAGATGAAATATGAACCAGTGATGGAAAGGGTCTGTAGTTCATCTAAAACTTTTTCTTATATAAATACATAGTTTTATGATATATTTTTTGAAGAAGGATATTACTAAATTAAAAAAAAAATTACATAACACGGATATTTAAGTGAACTGCAAAAAAAAAAGTTCAGATTACTGCACTTTGCAACCTAAAACCTTGATATGCAATTACTTTATAGTCATTATATATTTATATAAATATAAATTAATCATGTATAAAACGTGTATATATATATTAATATACACATAATGAATATCAACATATACAAATGTAAATTAATCATTTAAATCATTCAAAAATGCGTGAATAAATATATAGATATGTACAATTTTACCAAACAATGTTGAAATTGGTTGGAGATGGCACGCCATTTGTCCACCACACAAATAGACCCGTATAAATCAAGACTTTAATACATGTTTTTAATAGGAAAAAGAGTTTAGCACTCAAAAAGTTGTGAGATGATGTGCTCAGTTGGTTCTGAAAACGAAATGACACTGCAGGGTTGCGAGATGCCATGAGAGCTTGGCTCTGCGGTGTGGATGGTGTTTGGTGGGAAAGGATGTGAGTGGGTTTAAATATTTGTATATAAACACAGACTCACAGCTGCAGAATGAAGATGATGGAACACCACCCTTCCCAAACCCCATCCGCTGCATCTGACCACCAAACATACACAGAGTCCAGTGCAAACACACACTACTTATGTGTGACCAAAACACACGGCTCAAACAAAGGTGCTTCTATTCACTCGTGGGGCCATTTTTGAACTCCAAAATGACTGTAAATCTTATATAAGAGAGCAGTGTTCAAAACTGCACACACCAAAGGCTTGTCCCTTTTTGAAGATTTAATGGGGTGTGTCATTATCTCTACTGCTTGTAATTACGGTGCCATTTCCTGTTAACTGTGGCATCCCTGCACGCTCACACACATGCCACTTAACAACAAGAGAATCAGACAGTTGTACTGCAAGCATTGTTTTAATACAAAAGAGAACAAAAAGGATTTATAATCGTAGCTTCTTTACTTTTACACAATTGCACCCCTGTTTTCTCAGTCATGTCAAAAGAGTAACATAATCAAAAAGTGGATCCTTACATAGCCCTCACCCCCCTCCCAATGACACAATAAATAAATAAAAATCACCTTTCTTCAGGTATTCATATACTTCAGCTTGCCAAAGACAAGATTCAAAGCGCTGTTTTTAACGGGGGCTACGCGAGCCGCCCCCATCAGCCATTATTTAGGACGCTTCCTTCACGAAAGAACAAGCAGGAAGCCACTTTTGACGTCATCTAAAGTGTGTAGTCACCGGCAAAAAGGCCACCATTGGAATCAGTAAGCTTCCTGGTCAGTTAACATCAGAAATTATCAGTCAAAGCAATTCATTACGTCAGGAGCGGATGTACAAAAACAAAAATAAGAGTGAATCCGCTTGTGTTAATACTAGTCATTCTCAAGAGTTGATATGATACTGCAATCACAAATAAATACAGCTCTTTACTCTAGAAAACAAACAAAACGTCAAGATTATAAATTAACCATGAAACAAACATTCACAATTGTAATCATTTTTGCATACTGTGGAAAAGCTCTGTAACATGATGACTGTAACAAAAGGACACAACTAGACTGCAAAGAAGACTGTGGGTGCGAGTGCGTGAAACTCGTGTGCTGTGCACAATAGGGCTTCCTTTAAAAGGATCACGTGTGACGTGAAGGGTCTAGTCTTCTCAACGCAAGGCTGAGATATGTATCCTCCTCCACTTCCTCTCCTTATTACTGTTAATTTACCATGACAGGAACTACCACACACATACATCCGAGAGTCCAAAAAGTCCCAAGTGCAGAGGAGGAAAAGGTCTCTCCTCTTGTCAGCAGTGGTACAGACATCTGGGCCAGAGGCCAGGGCGAGTGTGTCCAACCAAACATCTCCAAAGTGACAACCATGCATGTCCTTACGAGGTTTGGAGAGTGACGGGCGGTTGCATATTCATAGTGATGAATTGATGTCCCTCTGTGTATATCTGCTCACACAGGAAGCTCTCCATCGCACATTCAAGAAAACGAAAGTCAGTTAAATTAAGGACATGATGTAGAACACAAATAAGGCAGCATGATGGTAGGTGTTAATCTGGGTGGTGTAGCAGTGTGCGGGCGCTGGAGAGGTGAGAGTCTGGTGTGGGTGTTCTCCTGCTGGTTAAATCAGAACCACCTCAGAGTCAGTCACAGACTTCATTTCTTGCCCGCTGGTGTTTTGGGGC
The DNA here is from genome assembly GCA_031834385.1 of Semotilus atromaculatus. NCBI lineage: Eukaryota > Metazoa > Chordata > Actinopteri > Cypriniformes > Leuciscidae > Semotilus > Semotilus atromaculatus. The sequence goes on from JAULUF010000022.1 coordinate 35,996,044, forward strand.
TAGGGGTCTTCTTGGAGATGGTGGGGATTTTGGAGGGTTTGGCCCCAGGCCGGCGAGGGGTGTCTGAGGTATCGGAGCAAGCCGAGCGGGTCTCCATCAGCTCAGACGTGTCTGAAGCGTCGCTGCCCCTTCGGCTGCTGGCGCGGCTCCCGGCGCGGCTCCCTGCGCGACTGGCTGGGCCGCTCGTCGAGGACGGAGTGCGTTTGGTGTCTGATGAAAGAAGACGATTGAAGTTTAAGGGTACAGTAATATAGTACATACGAATGCATTACAAATATAAAGGAGAGTCACATAAAAACAATAATGTAATTCTTCTAAGTATCTACTAAAACCATCTAAAATAGCAATGTTTCTAAATAACCCATTACTAACCAGTAATTGGCTAGTCTTATCCAACACATAGAGGTGAATGTGATATGTGTGTTGTGCACAAAAGCAAGCAAGAACATCATAAATGTTAATTCATTATACGTTTTTTTGATATATTGAAACGCTGCTTTTCATCAATATATTTTGACTAACATACACTTCTGTGGTTTCTAGTTTCAGAAAATGTAAATGAATTATTACACCGTTTTTCTATATTTATCTTAGACAAAAACAATGTCAAAATATGCCATTGGACAGTTATACATTTATAATAGTGTTCTGCAGGATTGAGTGGTTTTGGTTAAATGTCTGAAATAAAGTTTGTGGTGAACACAAGCTCAAGATATCGAAAGATATTTTCACGTGACATAAAATACATCAGTAATACCCCACTCATGATTTTGTGAAGCTTTTATGTGACTTAAAAAAGGTGGCTGCTAACAAGTGGCTAAATGGGACTACAACGATTTTCTGGGACATTAAATGTCATCACGCTGAAGAGGTAAACTCATCTACTCACTCGTTTCATCTTTACAGCGTTGTGTTTATACTCACGCTCTTGCAAAGTATTCTAACTCAGTTTCCAACTTGTAGATCTTAAAAAAAGATTTTTCGGAAGCTTAGTGATGGTGAAGTCATGTGACCATGGTGCAGTTTGTTTATAGCCTACATTTAGATTTTTGCTTCTGTTGATTGTATTTAAACTTCAAAATTCATTAAAGTTGTGTTTATTTGTGAAAATTGTACTGAACAAAACGTGTAAGAATCATAAAATGTTGTTGGCTGAAGCACTAACATATAATATATTACCCACTAAATAGCTTCAGTATGTTTTTAGCTTGTTATTAGCTACATTTTCCTGAAGGGTCTGTATCCAACACTGGATATTAGATCAGTTTAAAAGTCCCCTTAACTATTGTGCTGCAGTTGTGCCTGAGTGAAGCAGTACAGGGTTTCGTACCGGAGCGTCCAGGTTTAGCAGCGGTTGGTGTTCCACCGTTCTCACCAGTTAAGGAGCCACGGCTGGAATGGAAAGTTGGTCTCTTCAGTTTAGTTGTTGAGCCTCCCTGTAAAGAGAGAAGGTTTATTACAAAATGGCAGATCTCCCTGTGCATCTACAGATAATAAGCCTAACAAATAAGTCTGGTAAAATTTTGTTTAAAATAACTGGAAACCAGGAGAAACATCCAGCTGCTTTCATCTACGCTCTACCATGACATGGATGAATCTGTCGACTGTAAAATGGCTGTAAAACCCCATAAAATGGCTTAACAGAATAATTCCTAAATGAACATAACAGTAATGCTTATGCAAATTAATTTATTACATCTTTTCCTCAAGACAAACTATGTTTTCTGTCTGATATTGTACTGGAGATTACACAGCATAAGGTCACAGATGTTCTGCACTGTTCTCTGGGTCATCTACCTCAGTTCCTTCCCATGTGTTAAGATCAGGCCGCTCTTAAAGCTTTTATTGTTAGTGTGCTAGGGCACTGGGAGGGGGCAGTGTGTTACCTCATGCCCAGGGGTCTGGCTGTGCTCTGGGCAGGACTGGCACTTGGTTGGAGTTGGAGTTTTACTGTGTGCCAGCCAGGGCTTGGCATAGTCACGAGATTGGGATTGGGAGGACTGGGAAATGCGGCAGCAAAAAAGGACAAGGAATAGCGGAATAGCAAAAAAAACAAACAAAAAAAGCAGTGGGAAGAAGCCAGGATAATCGGAAAAAGAGTAAAGTAGAGGGAGGCGATGCAGCACAGCAGAGCGGAGTGTTTTTGTAGGTGGAGATGAGCGCAAACAGGGAGAAAGGCACATTTTCCAAGCAAGGGAGGGGAGAGGGACAAAAAGACAAAGAACAAATAAAAATTTCACAGATGACAATATGATTCTGACATGCAGACCCCGAAACAACAATCAGAGACAAAGAGAAACCATCCACCAAAAAGACTAGCGACAGATTGATATGTCGGTCTTGCCAGGTAATTGCATCAAGTTTATTATATATATATATCTTTTATTAAATAACAATACCATTAAAAAGTCTGGGCTCAGATTTTTTAAGATTTTTCAAAGAAGTCTATTATGCTCATCAAGGCTGCATTTATTTGATCAAAATAGATTAAAACAGCAATTATGTGAAATATATAATTATTATAAAAAATGCAAAGCTGAATTTTCAGCATCATTACTCCAGTGATGATCACTGATTACATGATCCTTCAGAAACATTTCTTATTATTTTTAATGTTGAAAACATAATTTATTTCTAACTTTTAACAGATTTAGTACAGAGCTTTTATGAGATCTATCTTTTCAGTCCTTAAAATGTAGTTGACAACATAAAACACAGGCAATCACACACATTCAAATACGGGAAAATACAGATGTAGGCAAAGACCATGATTGACAGACTATGATTATTAATCAGATATGAAGTATGATGTTATGTTAAGTGACAAAAGACATTTTTTACCAAACCTTTTGCAAGAGAGTCTTTTTACAGTTGAGCACAACTATATTTACTAAGATCTTGTGCTGCATATATATATATATATATATATATATATATATATATATATATGGCGTTTGGATGATCATTAAAAGTATATAGCTGCAAAGGCATTTCAAACTTCGTTTTACTTTAAAGCGAATAATAAAAATAACTTTGTATACAGGGCCTTGAATCACGTTCAGTCTCTTGTATGTTACGTGTGCGTGCACTTAACGACTACTGGTGTAGCTGATAACAAGGGTTTCAGAATTTTACATCTAGCCTCTAAGATTTTATCTCTTGTTTTTGTAAAATGCTAAACATCATTACAGATTCTGCAAATGGTGTCTAAACAAGCACAACTGTATATCTAGATAAATTGTGATTGTGACTAAATGTACACTACAGTTCATAAGTTTGGGGTTGGTAAGATACCCACTGTTTTTAAAAATATCTTATACTCACCAAGGTTGCATTCATTTGACCACAATTACAGTAAAAACAGTAATAATTAAAAATGTAACATTAAAATCCTACTAAAATTAAAAATAACTTTTCTATTTTAATGTATTTTGAAATGTAATTTATTCAAAGCTAATGTCACTTTTGATCAATTTAATGCATCCTTGCTGAATAAAACTATTAATTTTGTTAAAAAAAAGAAAAAAAAAACTTACTAACCCCTATCTTTTGAACAGTAGTGTATGATACAACAATAAAAATGTTTGAGACTGAGGTTACCCTCTAATTTTTTATATAGATATTAGTATACAAGACACAACAAACAGTAAGTATGGGTTATAATAAGCCTATGCAGTGTGATATGGTGACACTCACCCTTGAGGATGCTGTGGGAGTTGCGGGTGCAGAGGGCAGAGAGGCGCAGCTGTGGGCACTGTGCGACGCCGACGAAGACGAGCGAGTGGGTGAGGCCGTGCGCGACGAAGGTTTGGATCGACGCCCCCGGGACCGGAAGGCAGCCAGACCCTGCGTAGCTCCCTCTGGAAGAATGAACTTCTCTCGAAGCTCCAGGTTGGTGCGTCCACGAGCTGCAATAAATGAAAGGAGGAGAAAGAAAGCAGTAAGGCACGATGATCAGGTGGTGAGCAGAGCGAGTGGAGAGACTCAACACACTTCCTCTGGCCACTGCTTTGACTCAATGCAGACAGAGGGATCGGTTTACCCACTTTAAAAGCGGTCAGTGCACGTGGTGGACACGATGCAGGGGGTTAACGGTGAGTCATTGAGCAAGCATCCTCAAAACAAGAACTCAATAAAAAAAATTAAAAAAGCACAGCTTCCCTCAGCCCACCACGTAAACCAGTGCACGCGCATGAACAGCGTCGACAGATACCTGAGGGTCATGCCTGACAATGCTTTTAGCAAACACTGAAAACCAACACAAGCCTTCACAGAACATTCTCAATAACAGATACAAAACGCAGCAGCCCTTGCAAAACACACAGACCAGAGCAGCCAGCTGAGAGAGAGAGAGAGAGAGAGAGAGAGAGGGCTGTGCGCAATGGCAGCAGTAGCTGTGGTCAGAATTTGTCTGTTATTCCTTCAAGACATCAGTTTGAGGAGTAACTAACTAAATTCACAGACAATTCATTTTCAGTAGCGTTATAGTGGAACATAACACGTAGCCTTACAGACAAGCAAAATGAGACAATCAAACACACTCTCTTAAAATATCTCCTTTCTCTAAAGTAGCATTGGGAAGTGGGATTTGTTTTATTTGGATAATTCATTGTGCAAAGTCCTATTTTCATTTATTGAAATAAAGCTGAAATTAATTCAAATATAACCATTAGAAAGAAAAACAACAAGCAAATTTTTAAATTTTGCTTTAGAAAATTGAAGTGAATATGCTTGGCAATATATTACTAAAAACTAAACAAATGAAACGAAAAATAAAAAAAAATCATTCAAAATATAAATAAATACTATGCTAGTACATAAATAGTCCTAAAAATGTCTTTCCAGTTTCATTAGTCGTATTTACGAACAAATGTATCTGCTGCTTTATTATCTAAAAAATATCTAAGATATTTTGCTTGAAAAGTAAGCTTGTGCTATCTTTCTTAAAATAAATGCCACTTGGTTTGATATTGTCATACAAAGCAAAGAAACCGAAACATTTTTAAGTGAGGCTGATGTGTACAAAAAACATGTAGGGTCACTGTGGTTATTTAACAAGATCCTGCCCTTCTAAATAGTTTCTTTGTTTTTAGATACTTTTTGTTGTTATTTTGTAGTGCGGCTACTTAATTTTTCAAAAGTGCAGCTTGACTGTTGTTCAACTCCTTTCAATTACAAGTAGCTTTCAGCTTGGCAAGCTACTGTTTCAAACTAGATTCCCCAACACTGCATGACACTCAGTTTTCCATCAAACCCAGTAAGAGCAGGGCAGTTGATAACTACCACACCATATAATTTCCTCCCCTCAAAGCAGGTGGGGCCTGTAATCCATTTCTCCATGAGTAATTGCTCTTTAAGAGTTGCTTCAAACAATATTAGAAACCCCAAGCCTGGCCACACCCTGGTCCTGGATGCTTTTTCATTTGCAATATTCATCCAGGACACACATGAAAGGAATCGAGCCCAGGCCTGGCCAAGCCTGGTTTGAATGGTTAGCATGATGCTAGCGGACACATAGACCTCACATAGTCCTTATGCTCTCGCACACACCACACATACTAAGACACAGCAGTGATGGGATGGATCCGAAGCTGGACAAAAAGGTTTAGAGGCTCAGAATGGAAAAGACAGACAGATGTAGTCAAACAGGAAAGGAGTTAAGAGGTGAGAAAGGAGAGAGAATGAAGTACCTCTGCAGCAGAAATAGCCAGGAGTAACCGTCACTGAGAGACACAAGAGACAACATGAAAAACACGCATTCACACAGAAAGAGTCATACACACACTCACGTTCTGTTGAAAGGAATAGTTCACTCAAAAACCAAAATTCATCATTTACTTTACTCACCTTCAAGTCGTACCAAACATGTACGATTTTCCAAAAGTCAACCACCTCAAATTGGTTTGTGTCTAATATGATTTACATTAAACCTAGCGTTTCTTCCAATCCCCATTTACTTGGAAAAGAGCAGCATAAACATTATTCAAAATATCTTCTTTTATGTTCTAAAAAAAAAAAAAAAAGTCATACGTGTTCAGAACGACATGAGAATTAACATTTTTGGGTGAACTTGTCCGTTAAGACCTCTTGCTTTGCAACAAAAGGGAATAAACGGTCTACAAACACCATTTTTGGAATATAAATACTGTATGCATTAAGTAGTATTTTAAATCAAAATGCAGGAAGTGATGTAAATGGCTGAGCCAGAATTTTCAAAGCACAATTGGTTCGTAATGAGCACCAGGCGTGAGGGTTAGATCCGTGTCACGGTCAGCAAAGCACAGCAAAGCAACAAAGAACCAAACAAAGTGTGAGTGAAACAGAGGCAAAGAGAGGGGAAACCAAACGAGTGAAAAAGAAGAAAATCCGAACGAGAAGGAGAGAGAAAACCCAACCTATGCGAGATGATATGGAGCTGCTGGAGTCAGAACGCAGGATTTTTAGTCCTGGATGTTGCACTGGGGAGAGAGAACGAGAGATAGGGGACGGGGCAGAGAAAGAGGGAGGGAGAGACCTAAGGAACATGCACCATGCACTACAATTGTATCAAATAAAAATAGGAGGATGACAGGGAGAAAGAATGGGCCAAATGTGTAGGCCATGCATATAAAAATAACCACCGTGGAAAAGAGGTCAGGAAGTAAATGGGAAGTGATGGAAGATGAGATGAAAGTAAACTCATATAGTACTGAAAAGATGAGAAAACTCATTGAAGAGAATGAATATAAGAGTGAAAGATGACGAAGATTATGAATAAGACTAAGGAGAGTAACAAGAATAATGCTGTGTGAACTGTCAGTCAGAGTGTTTCTGGAAACCTCTTTTCCATGTACCTAAAGAGCAAGTTTCCTCCATCTGTTGTGTGGGACTTACCTCGACAAGGGTCGTTCTTCACCAAGAATTCATCCAGCGCCATCCAGCCACCTCCGACACGAACCATGACTGTACTGCGCAGGATTCGCACAAGACGCAGCTGCTGTGAGTCTCCGAACTGAGGAAAGACAAGAGGAAAGAAGAGGAAGAGTGGAGAGGAACGGACATGCATAAGAGAGGGAAGAGGACAGACAGACAGATAAAGGATTATACATTTATAATGTCTTTTAAAGGGATAGCTCACCCACAAATTAAAATTCTCCTCATGTTGTTCCAAACCTGTTTTAAATAATTTTTACGAATTTGTCTTTTCCATACAACGATCTGCGTGAAGATTTCTCAAAATATCTTTGTTCCGTATGGAAAACATTACTGAAGTTTGGAATGACATGAGATTGAGTAAGTGATGTGAACTACAATGGGTGAACCATTCCTTTAAGATCACATTCAAATGATTTAATTATATAAATTATATTCAGAAGCACCAGGCAAATCAAAGGAAATCACACTGCAACATGCAGCAAACCACATTTTTTAAGATCGACATGATTTTTGTTGCCCAGCTCAAATCCCATCTCTACCATAAACACCACACCACAGCAATTCTCTGGAATTTTTCCCTGATCGTTTGTCTTTTTTTACTTCAAAGAATTGCTTTGGTTGAAGTTTTTTTCTTTCTTTAAGTCAAGAAATCAGCCACTGGATAATTTTCCTCCACCAAAAGCAAAAACAACTAAAATCATAATAGAAGGGTCTGTAAATCTGAATCATTTCCTGATCATGATAAATAATTTTCAATAAAAACAAGCACATCCCAACCACAACACGTAAGCTGAACCTTTGAAATCTGCCACTGGATTTGGAGGGCGTATATAAAGGCATTTAATATTTTGGCATTAACGCTGCAATTTTTGTCTCTCAGACAGGAAATGCCTGCTGAGTAAGCAGGAAGAGACTAAAGAAATCCCCATTTCAGACAGCAGCCAAGAATGTGGGCTGTCCACAGGGAATTCTTAGCTAGTCCATGCAGAAACTGTCCAGTACTGATTTAGATCTGGCTGTCTGAAAAAGCTTGTGGGAACTGCAGAGGCAACAGATTTCAGAGGACATGTCACAAACACACCGCTCACTTTACCTGATTCCCAAGGAAGAACTACAATAAGTCCGGTGCACATGGAGGAGGAATAAAACAAAAAGAAAGAAAAAGAAAAAAAGAGAGTGAAATAACATAAAGACATACACACATATTGACCTTTTTTGTTGGTATAATGATTAATGTCCTATTAACTATTTCTAAAAGTATAAAATAATTAAAACAGCATACAATGGAGGAAATGCCCATGGGAAGCATGGTGATTTGTTGCTATGAGTGCTTGAGAATGGTTGCTTAAAAAACAAACACAGTGAGGACAGCACAGCAGGTGTAGTAGTAAAGAGATAGACAAAGATGAACAAACATCAGGATGTGGAGTTAGCATCGTGGATCTGTAGCCTGTGCAATGCAACAAGTTAGTAAACACTCTTGTCAAAGATCATTAACCGCACTGGGTAATGATGCTGGGGTGTGAAAGACCACCCACTGACCATGACTGCAATTGCTAGAACAATGGGTAGATCATTAGTTGGGTGGTGAGAAGCACACACAGCATACAAATGTTGCCGTTAAGTGTTATGGTGGTATTGCGTACACACAAAACTGCCAATGCACCTTTATTCCAAAATGGCCAAGTCATACTGACGTAACTGAAAGAGCGTGATGCTGGTTAGAGTCGTAATATTATAATGGCAAGCTTAGGGATGATCTGAATGAGGAGGTGCGATGATAACATAGCAGTGGTAAGTGCCATTGTCATTTATAATGCCATATTAAATGTGTTAAAACATCTAGACTTGAATTCTTGCTTGTCAAGTACTATTGGGCTCCACATCCTCACCCTGTACTTGTTCTCTCCGATCTGCTCCACCTGAAACCTCTTGGCACACTTGCATTGAGCCACTTGTCTGGTGACCTGGGATACAAAAAATGGATTTTATTCAAAACTACATGATGCCAAACCCACAAAATTAATTTTCTTGTCTTCGTCCATACCTCATCCTCGATTTTATCAGCATCTGTAGTGGGTCTGTAAGCATCTTTGTTGGGGTGCAAAGCAGCTACAAATTCATAGTAGTCGATGTAGCCATCACAATCACGGTCAAAGATATCAGCAACAGCCGTCATCTCCAGCTTGCTGGTAGGGAACTCTGCAAACAAAATATATAGTTAAACTGGGATTAAAATAAAAGGCACATGAAATTGAAGAGTACATGCAAGTACATGCGCCCGTACTAGATGCCAAGATGCCATCGATAAACTCCTGGCGTGTGATTTTTCCGTCCTGGTCCTTGTCGATGCGTCTGAAGAAGTCCATGACACGAGACTTCTTGTGGTTCATCCAGCGCATGTATTTCTTCCTCCACACATCAAAGTCAAAGTTGGCAAACTCTTTAATCTAAAGGTGGAGAAAGGTCATTACTTCTACTGTTAAGATTTTATGATTTTTAAATGACTTATTTTATAACTAGTACACAGAGTAAAATTAAAAAAGTCTATGTAAAATAGATGCAGTACCTCCTCTAGTCTGTCGAGGGCATCATTGAGCTTTCGCTGGCGATCGAGTGCGAGCAGCCACACCTGTTGCCAGCGAGAGCAGAGCTGAGTGAGGCGAGGGTTACCACCGGTTACCTGTACCGAGTGCTGCTGTTGCTGCTGCTGCTGGTGTTTCCCTGTAAGCAGGGCACAGAAAAATATGTTCAGAATTGCATACTACTGTACTAAGCAATTTATGCATTATATTAGTTTACACACAGTTCTAAAAAAAATGATCATGGTTTCCACAAAAATATTAAGCAGCACAACAGTTTTCAACATTAATAATAAGGAGTGTTTCTTGTGCAACAAATCAGCATATTAGAATGTTTTAAGGATCATGTGACACTGTAGACCGCAAAATTAGCTTTACCTTCTCATGAATAAATTAAAATATATTTGAATTGAAAACATTTATTTTAAATTGTAATTATATTTCACAATATTACTTTTTTTACGCTACAATATTACATTTGCACAATAGTTTATGTAAAGACTTGTGTTTGTATGCAGCATGCGTGCAGCTGAGGATAAAGTTTCTTACGGGCCCCTCTCCTGTCTGACAGACTGCTGGGATGTTCTGCTGGTTTCCTCTTGTATGTCTTTGTAACTTTGTCAACATCAGGCTGTTTTCGGGTCATCTCTTCCATGAACACCTGATAGAAGAAAACAAAAATCATAAGAAACATCTCAGCAATAAACAATGCAATTAATATTAAAAGACTGAGTGACAGAATAAGAACGAATTATTGTGTCCCACTCACCTGGTGCTCTGTGATGAGTGTCTTCAGTTGAGAGATGTCCTGGGGGAGTGGTTCAGTATCACGCTGCACCAGTGTGGTCTCTGCCCACTGTAGCCATGATAACAGCTCCTCCAGTAGTGAAGCATTGTTGAGCAATTCAGCAAGAGCCGTCTCCAAGCGCTGCTCGTGCTGTTTGGCCCATGTCAGCACCTGTACAGCAAACATAAGCATAAGCATTTCAGACCTATTCTATTAGGCTTGATGCTTATTTGTCTAACTAGTGGCCTAGAAAGGCTTCTGATGCCACAGGTTAGATTTTTCTCACTTCTCACCTCTTCAAAGCGAGCTCTGATGATGGTGTTCCAGTGTTTGATGGTGGTGATGCAGTCTGGGTGGCACACAGCTAGAATGGCTTCGCCCATGCCAGCAGCTTTATTCACATCCACTCTCTTCTCCTCCACAGTCTGCATGAAATCTCGGTGCGTGTGCAGTAGCGCCTGCAGAGTCTCTACCTCCTCTGGCAGGACGCCACGGAAACGCAAGGTTTGCTCCGCCTCCGACAGCCACTCCAGCAACATCTGAACAGCTGTGCGGAACTCCTCTGCCTGCAGAAAAAGAGAGAGAAAAATAGAGTCTGAAGAAAATATTGAATACTGCTCTTGGTTTCGTTCAAAGAACGGTCAGACGTACCTGTTTGAGAGCCTGCTGGAGGCGAGTCTGTTTTATAACGGACAGGGCACAGACTGTTTCCCAGCGATTGCTAAGCTCCTGCAGTTGAACTTTGACCCAGGCGGTGTCGTCCCGGCCAGTCTCCATCAGCTCTCGAGCGGACCGCTTCAGAGCCTGCACACTACTGGTCCTTTTCCCCAGCTCCTTCTGGAAGACCTGAGGAACAATAAATACAGCACTAGCAGCTAAGAAATTGTCCTACTCAGAAAAGGCCTTCCTAGTAAGAGTCTCATTCAAGCATCACTGCGTCAATAATGCAGGGTTTACGTAGCCTGGGCTTCCCCATTTTGCTCTAGGCGCAGCACGATTTTATTCACGCTGCTAGGCAGCCTGGATTCCATGGACCAGATTTGCGCCTCAGCTAGGGAACCAATCCCAGAACGGGGAAGGGAGCAGCAAGACGATGACGACGTCTATGCGACACACCGAAGCAGTTTGTTTATATCTATGGATCCAACATGGCAGCAGACGCGAAGTTACCTTTCGATGCAGCCTTAGATATTGTTCTAAGTAGTTTAGAACGCAAGTTTATTTTGAAAAAAGAGCAACTTTTCTGTCGCACTACATACGTCATCTGGTATAATTGAAATGATTGGCTATGAGCTACGTACAGGCGCATTTGATAGACATTCGTAGCACCAAATAAATGCATACTATGCAATGAAATTCCAGGACCACACTAAAAGATCTAATTTTAAAAAGTTTTGGAAAATATATTCAATAAGGTCTTAAATTAATTTTAAATGAATTAGCACAATTAAAAAACACATTAATGCCTACAAAGGAAATTTGTTTATGCAAGTCTTCAAATTTCATGTCATCTTTAAAACCAAGATTTCCTAAGAATCACCCCATTAGTACCTTATGAGAATCCATGAGGTTGGAAACGAGATCCAGATCTCCATGGACAGGCTGGTCCTCTGCAAGCTGAGGTTCCACACGATACAGCCAGTCAACAAGTGCCTGGAGAGCCTCAGCGAACTGACCTGAGAACAAGAGGGCTTCCTCCAACTTGTGTTGCCTGAGAAGAAAAACATCTCAAATTTTTTGTTTCACTTCATTCTACATCCAATCATATTCCAAATGGATAATTCCAGTCCTTCTCACCTCTCCACGCTCTTTCCACACACCGTGTCCCATTTGTCACGGACCTCGCCCAACAAATGATCCAGTTTTTGTGTGTCTGACGGCAGTGTGGCCTTATCTCTCATTGCCTTCCCAGAGCGCACTGTGGTGTCATACACTGGCTGCTTAGAGCCAAGAGACTTCTGGAAATCCTAAATTACAGTGATTAAAAGATAGAGGGCATAAGAGATAATGCGTAAAGTTTTCAGCTTCACAAAACTCTTTAATGCAGCAATGCTGTACCTTATGTTTGGCCAGTTGGATTTTAATCTTGTCAGGTTCATTAGAGATTTCCAGCTCAGAGTCCAGTCTGCTCTCTGCTTCCTCCAACCAGTCTGTCAGCTTCCTCCAGGCCTCATGAAACTAGACAAGAGAAGATTACCAACATCAGAGACGGAGAGAGGTATGATCAGAGCAACAGACAGAGTGAAGTAAACCAAACAGTACCTGTTTGGCTCTCTTGCGGGCCTCATCAAGGTGGCGTCCTCTGTCTAGTGATCTCTGCACAAGTTTGTCCCATCGGGCCTGTACGCTGAGCAGCAGGTTCTTGATGAGAACCACATCCTGTTTGAGACTGGCAAATCGCAGCTGAGAGCCAGCTTTCTCTAGAGCCAGAACCTGCTCTCTGTGAGTGTTCACCTCATTCACAAACACCTGAAATGCAAGACAAGATAAGGACTCAAGTTTCCAAAAAGTATTCAATTGTGAAGATATTTGACATAAACATGAACACCAAAAGCAAAAAAAATATATACTACCGGTCAAATGTTTGGGGTCTTTAAGATTTTCTTATGTTTTTGAAAGTGGCATTTATTTTAGATATAAATATTGAACAAACAAAACTAAGTAAACAGCATTTTCTACCAACCTTGTGCTCATCTATCTGGAAAAGGACAGTGTCGAGAATGAGACTGGGTGGCTGAGCCATGTTGAGAGTCTGCTCTGCCTGTGTCAGCCAGTTTATGGTGTCCTGCAGGGAGGATTGGAATCCTGTCGCCAATGAGACAGCTTCCTCCAGTTTACCCTGTGAAAAGAGATGGACACAGAGACAGAGCTATTAGGATTGGAAGGCAGAATAAGATATTTCATGAACCGGTTAATAAATTAAAGAAACCGCTTTTCAAACATGAACGTAAGGCCATAAATCAGTCTTTGGTTCCCTCACCCTTCTGTCATCCATTTTGGCATTGAGACTGGCCCATTTGTTCTGTAGCATGGCCAGGTTCTGTTGGGTCTGGGTGGTACCAGGTCCAGCATCCTCCCCTCCTCTGGCCAGAAGAATGGACTCTCCCTTATCCAGCAGTCGATGATACTGCTCACCCCTGTGGGTCAACTGAGCCTGGAGCTCCTATAAACGGGACAGAGGAAGATAAGTTGATTAGTCAACAAACATTTTCATTGTTAATTAAAACTATTTTCATTAATTAAAATAAAGCTGAAATAAAATAAAATGAAAAACTTAAATATTGTTGCCTTGGTAATTGATTGAAATAAAATAAATTAAATCCAAATAGAGATATAAAAACGACAAAAACTAATATAAATGGCAAAAGCACACAGCAAAATTACTAAACATTATTCACAATAGAATGCAAATGCAGTATTTAACATGTAATGTACATTTTTTGTGATTTCTTGTTATTTCCAAAGAATGCTAAATAAACGACTGAATAAATAAAGAAGAATGTAAAACTATTTCCTATCATTTAAAATTGTTATAAGTTGTTTTATGTTTGAGGGTGGTTTTATCTCAGATGGGTGGACTAGAGGTGAACTCATTTAGCGTACCATGTGTTGCTGCAGCTGCTCTCTGGCAGTCTCAGGCAGGCCACCTGTGGGTTTGGCAGCGGAAAGCTGACTCTCTGTGCGTCTGAGCCACTGCAGAAACTCCTCCAACTCTCCATGGAAACCCTCAGCCTGACACAGAAACCATGCAGGGTAAAGACAACGAGCTAATTGATCCGACACCTGTACTACTATATTAAAGAGAACCATTCTCCATGCACAGCAACCCTCCAAACTGCATCATTATTGAATTGACTTTAACGTAATCCACTGAAAACAATGTATTTCAAGCTACAAACATATGCAGATGTACTTGTTTTTTATTGATGCATTCAATTAGGTCTCTCTGTATAATGATGTAGTAATATCTAGAGCACCTGTTGCAGGGCAGCTTCCAAAAGCTTCTGCCTCTCATCAGTCTTCAGCAGAAGGTTCTTCCAGCTACGGTTGAGCTCATCCAGCTGGTCTCTCAGGTGGTTGATTTCGTCTCCAGGACTGGACTCCAGCAGCTCAGAGCCCGCTCTGTTCACCGTCTCCACAGTGGCCCGATGGGACAGCACATCGTTTCTTAAAACCTACAAAGGCAGCTTGATTAAAGGAATTTGCTTTAAAAGGGAGATAAAAAAAGTAGAGTACATAAAAATGAGGCCCAATGTGACGTACATGATGCTTAGCCAGCTCAATTTCGATGGCCTTGGGGTCAGAGCTGATGGGTCGCTGTGTGTCCAGTGTGGCGTGAGTGTGACTGAGCCAAGACTGCAGCTCAGAGAGAGCATGCTGGAACTGACCTAGAGCCAAGAGCGCACCCTCCAGTTTGTGCTGGTAGAGAGAAGACAGAATCAAAACAATCAAGAGTAAGAGCCTTTCATGTCTGCCCTCTAAAATGCAGCGACTACGGAACAATGTTTTCAGAGTTTTCAGATTAAATTCAAAAGAATTTAGTAGTATTATTTTCATACTCCATTTTACAATTCCAAGACCCAAAAATCCAATAATCAGTTTGTAAGAAATATTAGAAAATGCCGGGCAGTCTGGATGAGGAACGACCACTGCCCGGGCAAAGGACCTTTCTCGTAATTAACATTCGACTTTCTCTTGAGAAACTAGCATCCCCGAGTCAATCACTTCCCCATGTTGTCTCTCTCTCACGCTGAGACCACCAGATATTCACCCAAAAATCTATTTGGTTTAATGTGGATAATTATCATACAGTATTATACATGTTTATTATCATTTGAAATGTCTCAGTGCAACTAGTACAAATGTCTCATTCCCAAAGAGTTTAGAGATAACATGCACACAGAGGAGGGTGTGTCCTCCAGGAAAATGGCATTCTGCTCCCAAAAGGTGTAAACTCTGAATGCAAATTATCATTGTTAGCAAATGTTTCCATGTGAAAGAAGTTTCTGTCTATATAAAGAAATGCAACAAGAGGCTCAGGGGGCGATCCTGTAACTCAGATCAGTCCATAATGTGTAAGGACCTCAAAGACTTCAGCATTATGTATTTTTCTAAATGTCGGGTGTAGCCTAAATCTTTTACTCTTTATCTCTAAGCATTTGATGTTATTATATTGATTATCTTTGAACTGATTATGAAATTGGCATGAAACATTTACCTGACATAATGAATTGTTACATTTGATTTTATTCTGACTGACTCTGAAATAGTTTTCCCAAGTGGATTAAATGGATTCGTATGTTACCGCAAATATTTGGCACTAATTTAAGTGTACTAGGTTTGCAAAGACAAGGAGTGAATTTACGTTTAGGACAGCAAAAATGCTGCTTGACCAACCTAAATTTGGGTGTGTCTTACCTCTGTTTTAATATAATGTTACTTTAGATAAGTGTACCACGTGGGAAACCACGGCATGGCCAATCCAAAGCTATTATAAGAAAGGTAATGTTGGTCGACTTATATATGTAGTAGTGGCCATACCTCTGCCTGAAGTAAACATTATGTTAAATTCAAGTTTATGCAATTCCAATTCGGTTTAGTGACCAAACTGACGAGCTTGTGATCATGAGACACGCGTTAAACAGAAGGTGTGAGGACCTCAAAGCGACATAGCTTCCTAATATGAATGGGTAAAATATAAGTTAAGAGTTGAAAAGAATAATCAAATGTGCTGCTAAACTATTATATAAATGACCATTAACCAATTGGCATTCGAGGTCGTAATAAAATGGAGTCAGATAAAAACTTAATTGTAATCAAATTACTTTGCCATGAGCAAAATCCCGTTCTAACGGAAACTGCCATTGGACCGATTTAAACGGGCTATCAAGTTAAATATTGTATTATTAATAAAATTTAATACAATATCATATTAATACAACAATTTAAGAACAAAATAATAATTCATTAGCTTAACTGTAGGCTGTTTTAAGGAGCATTTGGAGCACTAAACTGAGGTCATAGGTGTGCATTTATCTGCATTTTATAATGTCTCATCCGAGTCTGAATAATCTGTTTTTGTAATTTGTTAGTAAATGGAAAAGTTGTCAGGGATAAGAAACCGGTCTCTATTTCCTCACCTGTCTGATTGTGATTTTGTCCACCAGGTTGTCCCACAGGTGGCGTAGCTCAGTGAGAGGCTCTTGAATCATGTCTCGGTCTGTTTGGTCGCTCACTTTCCTGAGCAGCAGCTCTCCTTGGTGACTAAGCTTCTCCATGTCAATCTGCTGCTGGTACACCTCAACTTTATATTGCTGTGTCATGTACAAAGAAAAAGGGTCAATCCTTTTCTCAAAGCAATTTGAGAGATAAGAGTAGGTCTGATTCAAACCTTGAGCTCCTCTATCTGTTGTTTGACAGTGCTGAGGTCTGTCCCCACAGCTGGCATGTCACACAATTTGATGACAGCGTTGTCCAAGTAGTCAAACATGCCCTGAGGAGACAAAGTGATGAATGTGAACACACAGTTGGCTTGACCAATCAGAGCAGATTTTGCTGTACCAACAGAGAAATAATAACCTGAAGAGCATCCTGGTACTGCACTGAGTCAGTCATGGCCTCTTCAAGTCTCTCCATTCTCTCTCTCCACGTGCGGTTCAAACCTTCCCAGGCGGCATTCATCTGTGTGTCAATTCAACAACATGGAGATATTTTGTTTAAATTTGAGTGAAGAGGGGCATTTACCACATGTCTTATTATCATTTTACCCTCTTACCTCATCAATGGTTTTCTTGACCTCTGGTTTCTCGGTCTCTCCACAGGCAAAGATGAGGTCAGCTCCAAGAGTTTGTACGATCTCCAGCTCTTCCCTCAGCCCATCTGTCTCTGCCTTAATGGCCTGAGTGTGACATAAAAACATCATGACCTCATTCTCTTGAGGTCTTTGTCTTGACACAACATTATGTAGTTTGATCTACTCAAGGACTGTTTTATAAAACTGAACACATTATTACACACATATTGGGTTATAAGTAAGGATGGGTTAAAATGGTTGACTAGTCATCCATCTAATACCAGCAGTTCTTTTCCTTTATAGCTGCTTGTTTTTTTTTAACTTTTTTTTTAATAACAGAAACTGTAAGTATTGATATATTAAATTAACCACGATTCATTGTGTGATTTCAGAAGTTCCAATAATATGTTCTTCAATTAAAAACAATTAAAAATAAATAAATTATATATATATATATATATATATATATATATATATATATATGTACATATATACACACACACACACAAAAGAAAAAGCCATCCATCTCTTTTGTTGGACTGACCTCTGCTGCCTCTATTTGTTGTTTTATGAGTGAGGGATCCACCCCCGGGTCCTCCAGCTCTTTCACGATGTCCTGAGAGTCACGGAGCGTGCTCAGCAGAGCGCCCATGTCAGCCCAGAACTTTCCGGCGAGATCTAAAACATCCTGAAGTTTACCTTCTCTTTCCTCCGCCCTCTGCCTGATTTCATCCCACAGAGAGCGCAGCCGCAAGAGTCGTGAACGCACCGCTGAGGATGGGAACAGAATGCAGATTTATCAAAATACATATTTCATACAAACATATAACATAATTTCAGATCAAAGATCTTTACCCTGTGCGGCAGGATCATCGTGTGGGGCTCGGCTGATGAGCTCTTCTCCTCGGGCACACAGGGCGCTGAAAGACGGCAAGAGTTTGTCCAGCTCTAGTCCTGTAGCCCGGTGCTCAGTCAGTTGTTCCCGGATCTTTTCCACCTCAGCGGCCACTGGAGGGGGCAGCCGCAAGCGCTGGACTGCCCCTTCCAGAGTCTCCAACAGAGGGTCCATTTTATCATGGAACTGAATAGAGAGAAAGAAGATGACAATCAAAACAAATACAGCACATAACAGTAACTGGAGAAGGACCAGGCATATGGAGGAGGGCAGATTTATCCCAGCCACATGCAAAAGGGCAGAGGAAGTTGAAGCTAAATAAGAAATACAAGTACTGAAAAGGGTATGCTGCTGTTCTTAAAGTGGAAAAAAAATGAACACTTTTTTTCTCTCTCTTAAAAATGAGCATGGGTGTAGGGACTGGAAGGAGGTGTCAAAAATCCATTATTCTACGGAAAAATATACAGTATATGATTATGTGTAGAAAAAGAAATAAGGAATCAAAATATACTTAATATTTGCCCATGTACTTGTCTTATACTAACAAGACACTGCCTGTAGGTCAACTGATGTAAACTAAAACTAGTCCATATCATAGATTTTTTAACAATTACGGAAAATTCCAGATTCTCAATCCAATACACACGTTATATCAGAGTTTAAATCAGCAGGTGATGGTGTTCTTACCTCTACCAGCTGAGGGTGATGCAGAGAGCAGTGATGATGGAGGGATGGACACACACAGCACATCCACAAACATGAGTGATGGGCGGACGGATGGACCAAACGGACATGGGAGGGAGAGGTGGAGGGAATAGGCAAGTGGAGATTTGCAAGCAGGAATGGGGGAAGTTTAGGGGATACAGGAATGGAAAGGAGAGGGTGACAGGATATGGGGCACAGGGGTGGGACAGGTGGAGTCACAGTACAGTGGAGTTTGAAGGGATGGAGGTGGAGAAACAGTACAATGCGTTAATTCAACAGCATGCAACAGGCCAGCAGGAAGAATCAATAACAAACATTCAGCCAAAATGCAGCTGATGTCAGATATGTTATTTACAAAAAAAAAAAAGGACTTAGTGCTAAACAATGGTTAATTAAAAGTGATGCGTCATTTAAATATGTGCTAGAAAATATGATGATGACAAAATTTGACAATAGATGATAAGCTGGGCAGCAGTGCAAAGTAAGCATGCTAACATTTTGGAGCAAATACCTGGACAGATTGTGACACTGCTTCATCCAGTGCTGTGGCTCTATTTTTGACGTCGTCTTTGATTCTGATGTAACGTCTCTCTGCTTCATTAAAACGTTGTCTCACTGTTGCTCCTTCCTGGGCACTCAGTTCTGCCAGCTGTGGGCCGATCTTTAGCAGTTTGTCTATGTGTGGCTTGTGCTCAGAGATGGACTCTCTCAGAAGCTAGACAGACAAACGTATGAAACATGTCATGTGTCAGTTTTGAGCGTCTTAACCCATGTCTATGACCACAAAGAAGCAAAAAGGGACTCAAGTCCTTCATCTGCACAAAGCCCAGTTACCCTCATCTGTTCTTGCTGTTGTCTGAGAGCCTCTGTGTCGATGGCGGGAAGGGGTAGCTGGGCAATCAGAGTCTCGGTCTCGCCCAGCCAGGGTTCAAGTTCCTCATGTGTCTCCCAGAAACGAGCCACCAGCACCTGAGCCTGCTCCAGAGCTGAGAAGCGCTCAGCATGACTCTGATTTACTGCTTCATAACGAGCACTTAAAGAGTCTGTCTTCATCTACAGGAGGAAAAGGAAAGATTTTTTTTTGGTGGGTCAACCAAATTAGTCTTTTGAGAGACTGAAAAACAAGTTTGCACTGTTGTTTTTCCCAAACATGACTCAACAAATCAAATCTCCGCCGGAAAATGCATGAGTCACATCAATTCAATTTTCCTAATCTAACCTTTCGCTGAAGAATAATTACAGTACATAGATTACTCTGCCCCCTCCCTCCCTCTCTTTCTTTTTGATTTTGTCTCTAACCTTCAGAGCCTGTCTCTGCTGTTCACTGCAGCTCTCTAGGATGTCCTCTCGTGTCTTAAGAAGATGGTCCACGGTGTCTTTGTGACG
Organism: Semotilus atromaculatus; assembly: GCA_031834385.1. NCBI lineage: Eukaryota > Metazoa > Chordata > Actinopteri > Cypriniformes > Leuciscidae > Semotilus > Semotilus atromaculatus. The sequence continues at coordinate 36,016,107 of JAULUF010000022.1, forward strand.
GATGATGTCAATGTTAAAGGCTCTCTGCACCTGGAGCTGTGTCACAGTCACATCGGGCTCCAGACTCAGAGGCCCCAGAGATGCTAACTTCCTCTCTGTTTCTCCAACCCAGGTCAGCTCCGCATCGACTGCCTCTTCATACTGAAACAACACCACACATAAATACACCGCCAAAAAAGAAGTGTGACAAAAATATTTACAAATTCAAGTAAGCAACATGGACACAGCGTCTTAAATCAAATATTACTAAAGCAACAATATATGTTACATATTTATAATAATAACAACAACAACATTGTACATATGACATAAAAGCAACACTTTTTTGTAATAACATTTTAAAATAGAATGAAAATAATAAGCAAATAATTTGAATATTATATAAAAAAAGAAAAGATAAAACTACTTTCTAAAAGAAAATACCAATGCTTGCAAGGCAGGGAAAGAATAATCCTTAAGCAATAGTTTATGAACATATATGTATATATATATATAAACAATTTATTATAATTCATATTTGTTACATTATTTTTAAATGTAATATATTTGTAAAAAGCAAAAGAAAGTTATGAAATATTTATATAAACCTATATTTGATATTCTGCAAGGCAGGACGAGAATAATCTTAAAGGGGTCATCGGATGCCCATTTTCCACAAGTTGGTATGAATCTCTAGGCTAGGGTGTTCATGTAAAGTTTGTAATATACTTTGGTTAAAATTCCTCAATGGTTGTGTAAAACAACACTCTTTGTACCTCCTCAAAAACAGCTTTGTTCACAGTGACCTGTTTCAGTGCATGTCTCTTTAAATGATAATGAGCAACTGCTCACCCCACCCCTCTCTTCCATGGGGGGGTGTCGAATGGCTGAGGGCAGAAATATGCTAATATGGGACAGTCCGTCAGTGGTCGTAGCACCAAACAGCCTGATTATTGAGTGTTTAGACTTTTTGAGAATTGTTTTCATTGTATGGTGGTTGTCCACACACTGCAAAGACACGTTTATATGCAAACACCATATAAAAGTGAATTTTGCATCCGATAACCCCTTTAAAGTTTAAAGCAAGTTACGTTTTGGTTAATTGTTAATGAAATGTATATAATAATAATAATAATAATGACTATTATACAATGTAATACAATACATTTATACAATTTATTAAAATAATATATATATATATTTGGTTATATTTAAAAAAAGAAAGAAAAAAAAGACATTATAATATATAAATATTACATAAAACTTTATTTGCAAATTTGCAAGCCAGGCAGAATCTTAAAGTTTTAAGTTTTGGTTCTGTGTTAAAGGAGTAGTTCACTTTAAAATGAAAATGACCCCATGATTTACTCACCCTCAAGCCCTCCTAGGTGTATATGACTTTCTTCGTTCAGACGAATACAATCGTTATATCAATATATTCAACAATATACTCAATATATTGAGTTATATCAATAAACACCCTGACGCTTCCGAGCTTGATAATGGCAGTGAATTGCAACTATCAGTATGAAGTTCAAAGAAGTTTGAGAGTAAATCATGGGGTAATTTTCATTTTAAATTGAACTACTCCTTTAATGAAACGCACAGACATATAAATGTACAGTATTTGTTGCAGTACCTGCTGTGACCTTTGGATGGCAGCCTGCACTAACTGCACTCTCTGTGTGATGGTCTCGTCTGCTTGGCGGTAGCGCTGATTGGCATCGGCGACCAGGCGGTCAAGGCCTTCCCGTGCACGCCAGGGCACCAGATCCAGTAAAGCACTGCCTACCTCATTCACAGTGTCCAGAACTAGCCTCTTCTCAGCAGACACGCACTTCAGCTCCTGAGGCAAAAATACACAATATAAAATAATGAATGGACTGAAGAGTGAATACATAAAATAAAATAATTTGATTTAGCTAAAACAAAAAAAGCTGTGTATGGTCTAAAGAAAAGAAAAGAAAAAAGTAATTCATGAACTACTGAAAAAAAAAAAAAGTAGACATCCTCACCCTCTGTCTGTCCTGATAGGCTGGTGTTGTATCTGCCTCAACGTTGTTTAGCTCCGCCTCCACGCTATCCAACCATTGGTTGATGTCATCGTGTGAGCTAGCAAATCGTGTGGCCAACTGAAGGGCCTGTTCCAGAATACGAAGGGCCTTGCTGCTGCCCGCTGTCATCTCTGCGTAGCGGCTTTTGATGCCATCTAACTTCTCCTGGATCAACAGGACCTCCTCACCTGCCACAGAAATCAAACATGATTACAATCAACAGGAATTTGGTAATACACCAATGAACAAAGACTGGATGCTAAAGTACCAGTGGTTTGTTTAAGCAGAGCTTGTCCATTCTTAATGGCCTGGTCCACTGTCTTCTTCCTGCTGATAATCTCTTCATTAAGAGCCTGTAGGGGACCAGCAGTATAAACATTAACTCAGGAAATAATGCAAAGAAAAGTAAAGATCAGAACGTAATCAACAAATTATTTATGTCTCTAAATTAATTTAATGTGGATGCTTTTCTTAGCAAATATTGGTATTATGTAATTAATTACATTAATTAACCAGCATTTCATGTCATTTATGTGATTAAAAGCTTTAATTGACTGACAACCCTAGTGTTACTCTATCTTCAGTGAGTGACAGCTTTTTTTTTTTTTGGATGAGGGCAGCTTGGCAGTATTCATCTTCTCTAAACTGAACTTTTACTGCATTGTTGGTCATGGACTGCTACACCCTGCAAAACCGTACCAGTGTGTGTTTGTGTTGCAGCTCTAGTAGCTCCGGCTGAGAACTCTGTACTGAAACTTCAGCCAGTCTCTGGGCCACCTCAGCTAGCCAGTTAAGAACTTCCACCTCTTCCTCTCCAAATAGCTGTGCATTGGCCAGGGCCTGCTCCAGCATGGCCTCTCTCCGATCGCACCAATCACGCAGCTCTGTGTGCCCATTGCGCACTGCCGCCACACGATCGCCCAGCCAATCTTGATCAGCCACACAGCTGAGCGGGTGCAGTGATTGGCTGAGCATCTCAAGATGGTCTACATCATTCTCCCGAGAGGACACCTCCTCATGGAGAGCCTGGGATTATAGCCCAGATTAAAGAGAAATGATGGGATGAGTCGAAGGAGGAAAAAAAGAAAAGGCAAACATAAACATACATGACAATGCAGAACAATGATAAATCATAATTAACTGATGCAAGCAAAAAATAAAAATGTGAATCAACACAAGGTGAGATGGGAACACAACCATAAAAAAAAAAGAGAAATGATGAAATTAAACTGAAAACCGGAAAGGATGTGGGCAGGATCACGACCAGAGACTTGAAATCCGTGCCTTCTTAGATAACTGCACTCCCACTTGTCCATTTAAAACCACAGGAGACTGACAATCTGTTCTCTCCTCTGCATTTCTAGTCAGTCTAATGAAAATTGCTTGCTAAAATGATCTTGGTTTGGCAGCAACAGTACCAGGACACATCTCTTCCAGGTGTTGCATATACTCTACCTTGTGCCTTACAATCTGCTGTGTGATTTTGGAGGTCTGGGTTCCCATTGGCTCAGCGGAGCTCAAACGTCTCTCTGTTGCACTCAACCATTCCCCGAGGGGCTCCACGGCCTCATGGAAGTGCAGCGCCAACACCTGCAGCTCCTCTAGCTGCCGTTGCCTGAGGACGTCAGGTTAGGAGGAAATCTGTGTTATATTCTTATTCTACTCTATTTTATGGCCTTGTAAAGCAACCAAGTGATTGAGTTCTGAGTAAGAGATTTGATTAAGAGGTTTTATGGTTATGTCTGGCTGTCCGTATTGCTCTGATAATGGAGTTTACCTGGCGCTGGCCTTTTCCAGCAGGTTTGTCCATCTCTCTCCTAGGCTCTTAAGTTGTTTCTGGATTTTGTCTCTGTCTTGTGTCTCGGCCGTAGCAGCGATACGCTCTCCTTCTGCCCTGATCATCTCTACCGTCCCACGGCGGTCATCCAGCAACCGTTGCAGCAGCTTATAAAAATATGGAATACAGGTTAGTGACCTAAATGTATATATTTTATATTATGTAGAAGGATAGATTAGTCTGATACAAAATAAAGGGACGCTAAAATCTATCAACTTGACTGAACAATGAATATATAAATGAAAAAAGTTTTAAATGTAGGCAATATTAAGATAATGCAAACCCCCTTTAAAATGTATTGAAATTAATAATTAAATTCAAAATTGATTTAAATTTAACCTTCTGCTCCTGAATTTGTGCCTTGACCACACGGTACTCAGCGGATGGAGGTCTCTGATTGACTATGAGCTCCTCTGTGTCACTCAGCCAGCTCAAGAGTGGCTCTAGAGCATCTTGGAACTTCCCACAATGCAACAGGGCCTCCTGCAGCTGTGCGATTCTTTCAGCAACCTGTGAATATATATATATTTTTTTCTTCAAAAAACACTTCCTCTCAGTCCATTAAGAAAGCAGGCTAAAAATAGATGCAAGCTTACCCTCTTGTTGAGGGAGTTCCAGCGCAGGTTGGTGGTCTCCAAGTCATGTTCCAGGGCCTGAGTGTCGGTGTGTTTGGCTGCACTCTGGATAAGACCTTGACCCACAGCGTTGACATGCTGCAGTTTAGGCTGAATGCTGTCAAACTGCTCCCTTTCCACTGCCTAAAGTTTGAGTGATAGAGAGTGAACAAGTGACTTGAGTAGTGCATAATACTGGACATGTGATATGACAGAATGTATCTAAACAGGTCAAGGCTGTACAAACACAACAACATGATAATGGTGGCATGGTCATTTATAAATGGGGAAGCAGTTTTCAGCCCCCACACATTGAATGAAATTAAATCCAGAGCCTTGGCAGCAACATTGTACAGCTCTTTTTCCTCCAACAGCCTAAAACTATAGCTCTAACAGAATATCCAACACAGTGGTTCCCCGCAAGCAGGTTGCCAAATACACCATAACCAGCAGTTACCTAAGATAAGATTGGCATCATCATGAAACCAATTTTAGTTTTGTAATGTGACTTATCACAATATTCAACAGGAAAATGTCCTTACAAAATCTATCTGGAATGAGTAAGTAGAACTTCGCTACCAATAAAAAAGTAAGATTGAAATTCAGGCATACTACATCCGCTATGCTGTATTTGTTGTGTGACCTACAGTATAACTTCAACTGACTCGATTCACTCCCATCATCCACAACTCCTCTCCTGTAGCCTCATGGGATAGAAAAGTGTCCATTGGATGCACACTCCAGAAACTCAACAGAAGTTGTAGGTCATTTGGATATTTTATTGCCTACTGTTTTATGACTACTACGAATTCAAACATCTTACTCATTTCACATACTGTTTTCCACCTACTATATAGTATAGGGATGGTAAGATTCATCGATTCGCATCGGTGCATCGGCATAAAAGCTAACGATGCGATGCATCGATTTAAATAAGCGTGCATTGGATACAAGTTGGCATTTGTATCGCGATGCATCGGTTCTAACATATCTGCATCTGTAAAAAAAGATTTATTCATATATAATTATTAGTAGATGCGTTATACTTTTACTATTTAGAAAGTGACCAATCATTTGTGACCATTATGTAACTGCTGCGTTCACACCGGACGCAGATGTAGCGTCTGTAGCGGGAGATTTCCATGTTAAGTCAATGTAAAGACACGTTGACGGGGGTCTGGAGCCTGGAGGTCCTGCGATTTCGCCTCATTCGCGCGTCCAGTTCGACTAGATTGATTTCTTCTTTCCAAACTGTTAATCTGGTTTACAGGAGCCTGTGACTGCAAATAATCGTTTTTCATATATATATATTATATATTACATTTGAATATTTATGTTAAAACAGCACCTGTTTTCTGGTCACTGTTAGCCTACCTGCTGAAATCACATTAGGAACATTTCTTTATTGTTTATCCCTGAGCATCCTTAGATTGTTTCACTGTTAAATGTTGTAACTGGAGACAGGACAGGAAAAGTATGTCTGTTTTTATTTAGCCTAATCTTGCGTTTGTGAAAGAGCCATGCGTTAAAAGTCAGATATATGCCACTTAAGCTACTTTATGATTTGTTGTATGTCTGAACAGAAGAAATAAAAGTTAACTATCTATACAATATTGAATTGCATAGCATCATATTTTTCTCCATTGGATCGTATTACATTGAATCGCATCGCGTTGAATCGAATCGAAATCGGATCGCACCGAATCGTTAAAGTAGTGAATCGTATCGCATCGCATCGGTAGATGCTTATATGTATCTTTAATGTATCGAATCGTTGGCTGTGCATCGAGATGCGTATCGCATCGGTCTCAGCTATGGAGATGCACATCCCTAATATAGTAGGGAAGTAGGCATACTCGGAAAGCATATTTTGTATATATAAAGTGCAACATTATAATGCAGAGTATGATAAATGGATATTCATTCTAAAGATAAAAAAAATTTAATTGAAGAGTTATTAAATTATTAGTATTTTAAATATTAACTTTGAGTGTTACATGCTGGCGAAAGTAATTAACAGTAAATCTAAGGAAAATGAGCATGCACAATTAAATAAAATCATTTGCCTTTGTATATTTAAGTTCTTTGCATGTGAGTGTATGTAGTTTGTTTGCAGTTGCCTTGTTGCACGGGGCTTCATTCCTGCTTTAAACAGGATGTCTGTCGGCCTCAAAACAATAAGCCACAGATTCAACCTGCTCCACCCTCTCGTCGACAGTATATGGGACTGTGAAAGCGCATACGTCTGCGCAACGAAGAGAGTTTGGTCCCCTTTTGTCTTTCTATATCCTGTCTAACATTATCCTGAATCTATAATTTACGCCTCCTCCTCTTTACCCACGGTGTGTACACTTGGAGCCATTTCCCGTTTTTAATCCTGATCATTCATCACATGTGGCACTTTTCACCCACAAGCACAAAAATAACTCCATTCATCTGCATCTGTAGCAGATCTTCCACAACTCATGTGGCCAAATCCAAGGGAAAGCTGTTAATCATTTCATAGACAATAATATATCTACATGTTTGTGCTATGATTAATAATTCCCAGCAGAAAGAGAGGGAATTTAGTTTGTCAGAAATCTGAACAAAGATGCACATATCCACATGCAAGTAGGATGTAGCTATACATATCCATACAACAACAGAGAGAGGTCAGCGCAAATAACAATAACTCTCTTCTCTTTACTCATTCTCTCAGAGAGTGTTTGACTCTTGTAATGCAGGCCTCTGGAAAATATCTAGGATGCCAGTCATTCCACTCAAACACTCTCAACCAATCTGGTCAGCAGCCCAGTCACATGCACACATACATAAACAGGACTGCTGCACACTTATCTCTCCAGCACTCTCTTTCTCTTTTGTCACCAAACTTTAAACTCTTTTGTTTCTCATTCGAACCCCCACAGATCATTTTAAGCTACTGGCAGCTCTCCATCCTACCGCCAACCCACAACATCACCGCCATTTGTATCTTTTGTTTCATTTCAAACCACAACTCCACACTGTTTAAGCGGGTATGCCCACATTTCACTAAAGAAAATATTATAATAGCTGGATAGGAGTTGACCTATATAACCCACACTATGTGCTGATTTTGCTGAGCTTTCTAAACCTTATATTTTATCTGAAAGCATCACAAGAAATTAATTATTGTTCCATTTTTTGCTGAAGGCAAGATAAAATCAATCAGACAAAAGTTTGGACACATGCAAATGAATGTATTTTCTCATGAAAATCTTAATTGATTAAATTAAATTGATAAATCTAAATTGAGTCTATGTATGAATTTAATACAAACCTGTTGCATTTTTCAAGTCAGAATATACAACAGTTTTGATAACCACCATTTGGTCACTACATATTTCCTATACTTCTTATGCACTATTTCATAATTTTTATGACTTTATTATTACTATTTTGAAGTGTGGTCAAACTTCTGCCTGGTATTTTATTTAAAATTCATGTGAAGAGTGAAAAAAAAAAAAGAAAATTTTTTTACACATGCACATGTACTGCTAGACAAAGTAGGATGTACATGTCTGATTTCATTGAAATTTCAAGGTAATCTTTTTTTTTATGTACTACAAATGTAGCATAGACGGGCGTGGAATTTTTATTTGACCCAAAGCATAACCATAAGAAATTCAAGGCTATAAACATCTAAAAACAGCAAATTAAAATAGAAAAAAGAAGAGATGCTATCTTGTCAGTCTGGACTTGATATCACAGGAAATCACAATAATATAATTTATTTCAAATCAATGAAAACATAGCCTCTAGCAACTTTCTTGTTCTATAGAGACTTTTCAAAACTTTCTCTCTAGTCCTACTCTTCCTGTCTTTACTTTCACCTCCTGTGTTTTTCCGGTCTCTCAGTCCCTCAGTCCCTCTTTACCCCCCGTTTTCTTTTCAAAGGACTTTGGATGACTACATTTTATCTGACCCAAATGTTTTAACAAGGACATAATTTATATGGTTCCATTAATAAATACTTAGCAAATTTGGTTGAAAACAGTCAATGAGTTTACAGCATATGTGCCTGCTTTGTTATGGCCGTTGTTGTGCCGATGGGGCCACAGGGTTCGCTCAAACTCTTTTGTTTGTAGCAGTCTTTAATCACAGGTGTTTCCCGCACTGTCTTTCACTGTCATCACTATCCAAACAATCAAATATACCCACTGTTACCATGCCATAACAGTGCTCACTCCCACCCTGATTGCTCTTCCCTTTCCACTGTGCGTATCAGTTAGCGTGTCTGTTTACCTGACCGTCTCTAAAACTCTACCCTGGAAAGACTCAAAAATGAGTGTGGGTTTCAGATGTTTCTACTGACGCCTCTTATTGCTCATGCAGCTCTTATTTTGAGTACTACCAGGTGTTCTGCCATAGAGACTCTTTGTTCATTCATGATCAGGCTGTTGCAAAATCTTCTAACTTTACCCTCCAAATCAGCAACCATTGCAAGCGTGCAATTTCACTGGAGACAACCCGTAACGGAGAGCAGCTCCAAAAGATTACAAAGATCTTTCCTGAGGTCTGTGGTTGACTCCCTCGGCTTTGGGCATTCCTGGGGCGAGAGTTTGGCCCTGCGTTGATAGGACTGACATGTCCATATCATCTGTTTACATTTCCAACAACTTTATTATACTGTGTTTGTGTGTTACTGCCAAATGTGGCTCTTCTTACAGGGCCTGATGTTTATTTCTCACTTCCTTATCTCAATTGCAGCACCTTCAGACTGCAGCTGGGAAGAAAAGAGGAGGATTTGAAGTGGGAAGAGATTTTGAGTTAGTTTGGCACTGGAGGACAGCCACAAATCAGTCATTTTGTTCTGCTCTTTTAATTTTTTTTTAATCCCAACCAAGTTTAAATATAATTTGCTAGCTGATCCTGTTCAGTCCCTCAGTTGCTATAATCCTCTCTACCCAAATCCAGCCTGATAGGGTTCCTGCATGTGATTACACTTGAAGGGATGGGGAGTTTTGAGAGTGACCATACAGAAAGGCAGATTTGACCCAGGCAGAGGGTCAAATGAGATGTGGATGACCAGTCAGGCTGATAATAATGCAACAACCCTCCAAAGAGCTAAAGAACTAACAGGCAGTCTCTCGGCCACCCGCCACTGTCACTATAAAGCAGAGCAGACACAGGCCTTGTCACGACAGCCGAGAGAGAATGTCAAGCGCACACTCACATTATGTCAAGAAATCTAACATGTATTTACAAAAAACATTCCTGTCTGTTTTTTGACTCCTAAATCTTATTCGAACACATACAGTGTGCTCACTTAGACAAAGCAGTGCTCAAACAGGCAAACGCATGCAAATGTGTGCACAAACTCCTTTGCCTGAAACCAAACACACAACCGATCACTAGGGTTTGACTACTTAGCATGCTTTTTTTAACTCAACGAGCTTGTTTGTGTTCATGTGATCCCCACTGCAATACACAAAGAATCCCAGGATATACACATACTATGCGCCTGAAGACATTTCAGAGAATAGTGATTATGAAAATTAATGGATTAACCAATCATACATAAGTCATCTGTGTTTGGGTCCCCATGAACAAAAACACACATGGCTTCAAACTAAACACAAACACTATTAAGGACCGGAAGGATCAATGAAAGGATATGCTTGGATATTAAGACAAAGTGTCTGTCAGCACTGTGTCTTAAGCACAGTTAATATTTAGTTATTTTACAATTAATAATGTTAGTATTTAAAAAAAAAAAAAAAAAAAAAAAAAAACTAAAGCCAGTAATTTATATATTTTGCTGTATGCTGTAGTGTGTCAGTAGGAAATATATTTCCAAACAAAATTGTATGCGCTCAAAAAAGAAGTCAGTCAGTTCTCAGGTGCGTAGAACAAAAGTTGTTATGTCAACCAAGTAACTAAAGTTGCCTGCACACTGAAAAAATGCAATCAGACTAAAAAAAGGTCTATCAAAAATTTTACTTTTTGCATGTGAAAAAGGTGGGGGGAAAAGTGCAACGTGTATTAAAAAAAGACCTTTTGTTTTGGTCTGATTGCATTTTTTCAGTGGGCGGGCAATTTCTGCAAACATTCCTTTTGCCATTAATCAAAGATAAGATCAGATCATACCGGCTATTGTCAGATTCCTTGTGCATATGTAAATCTCGCTGGATTATTACAATTAATGGCAAAAGGAATGTTTGGAAATGTAAAATTATATTTCCTGTTGAAACACAAAGTACTGTATGTGGGATAGGGCTGTCACTTTTTATTCGATATTCGAATATGCATTCGAACATGACGTGAAATATCCGTAATCGAACTATAAATAAACTCTCCGGTTTTTAAATTGCCATGTGTAGCGCATTTTTTACAGTCTATGATTAGACCGTTTGTTTTTTTATTTTATTGCTTGCCATCTCAACCAGGAGCGGGTGCTCTAAATGTATTGTAGTGTCTGCCCATGACCAAATCAAGCGAATAACAGCCAATAGCCTCCCTGTTTTGAAAATGGAAGATAACGCACAGATTGGCCAGCCTGAGCGCACAATTACGACCCCAAATCATCTAAAAAGTAGTGTCTTGAAATATTTTGGGTTCTACAATGTAGAGACCACTTCTCTCAACATTGACGCGCAAAAATACCTGTGTGTGCCAGGCACATCTGTGCACTCCGAGCGCGTGTTCTCCACCGCGGGGAACATCGTCAATAAAAGTTGATCGTCATCGTCAAGTTGATAGATTGGTGTTTCTAGTTATAGGCCTTACTCCTGCTGCTGTTTAAGTTGTCACGTTATTGTTTGTGCCGTTTGTGCCATGCTGTTCCGATTCTTTTTTTTCTTTTTTTCATGTAACGTTAGCCTAATTTTGTGATTGTCAATGCACAGTGGCACTTCATATAATTAAGTTGATAACCTGCTGTTTCAAACATTAAGTCAAAAAAAAATTTTTCAGACAGGCTATGGCCTGAGTCCTGTTTATGACTGTCAGACTGTTAATACATTTGTGATTGAATACATTGCTTGATATTTGATATCCATTCGAATTAGATTTTTCTCAAAAGTGACAGCCCTAATGTGGGATAAAAAACTTTTTAACAAATCAACTTTTATGATTTATTTTCCAACAAAATGTGCTCCATTATTGTTCAATAAAAGCATAATTTTTTTAAGCAAACATACATTAAGGGTATAAAGTACTATGGGAACACTATGGAAAACTACTGACTATTTACAACCATTACCAACAGCCGTGTTGGCACCAAAGAAGTGCACAAATTACCCTTACTTTATACCCTATATCTTATTAGCCTCTCTTTTCCAATTAAACTACAGTTATTTTATTTATTTAGGCCTATCATTTAATCAGTCAATTAACATGCAGAACACATTTTGAGAGTCACTGCTCTAAAGTTATTTAGCTGGTTTAGAATAGTCAACCTATAAACTGACAGTTACCTTTGCACTGACCACCAAAAACAATAAACTTAAGAAGGTTATTTTACCTTTGTGTCCAAATCAAGGTCATATTTTAGTGGTGAGATTTCTTCCACAGATCTTGCTTCACAGGTGGCCTCATAGTCATTGTCACATGATTCCACACCCTCCTGAGAGCTTGTCTGATTCTCTGTCTCGTTAAAAAGACCATATAAAAGGCCTGGCTCTAGTTGCTCCCACTGGTCCCTCTGTTGGTGCACAGTGTCTAAGCCTGATCCATCTGAGTCCCATTCACTATCCCCAGTCATTGAACCAAGTACAAAGTCAACACCTGATCGGGTCTCCTCTGACTCAGAGTCCAAATCCTGACAGTCTTCACAGGCAGAGCCCCCATCAGACACAAGCCGCTCAGGGGCTGCCAGGTAAACAAAACTATCGGAAGAGAGAAATGCCCCTTCCTCTGGCTCAGGGCAGCATTTTTGGAGGGGGCTCGGAGGGGCTGATTCCACTGATGGAGATGGAGGACCATCCTGATGATACTGAGGTGGCTCAGCCACAGCTAAATAAACAAAACTGTCTGTTGTAACAAAAGCATCACCATCTTTGCTTTCAAGTCCTGCTGTTCTTGACTCATGTTTAGTGGTAGTCATGTTCAGGGGCAGAGGGGAAGGTGGAGCAGATTCAATACTGATATTGGGAGAGTCTAACTGCGGGTAGGAGGCATCTGATTTTGGTGTACTTGTGGTCCCCTGAACAGCCTCTGTTACTTCCCACTCATGTGATGACACCTCCTCTTCAACAAATACTTCCATGGTGACTGAAATCTCTTTTTTCTCTGATTTTAAAAAAGCTCCCTCTTGGTCAGAAGTCATTTCCATAGTTACTTGAGCAGGCTCAGAGGAAACTGTATCCTCATGAGAGACAGTCTCACAGTGACTAACTTCACTTTCTGCCTCATCTTCCAAGACAGAGCACTCTGGAGACTGTTGAAAACTGTCCTCAATTTCCACCCCTTCTAAATCAGTCATAAAGATGCCAAGATTCATATTACATTCAACATCTGCATTCAAATTCACTGGGGGAGAAAATCCATGCTGTAGGGAGATATGAATGTCAGATGTCTCATTTTGTTTCCTTACCTCCTCTTGCTCTTGCTGTTCATGATCTGATAAAGCTTCAATTCCTATATCTGAATAACTATCAGGTCGCTCACAGCTCACAGTCTGAATTGTCTCAGATGGAACAGTCATATCTTGGTGTAAAGTTTGAATGCCACTTGATTCAGAATCTAAAGCATCTGCATCATCTATAAATGAAGTATAATTTTGATCATGGTTATTACCTTCACTATTACAGGGAAGACATATTTTCAGTTGGTCATGGCTTTGGTCAATATCTTCAAGAGAAAAGCAGCTTTGCGTACATTCTGGTGAGTTTTGATTAATTTGTGTTACACGTGGCTCAGTCTGATCTGTGTGCTCTAAATGATATATGATGTCATGTGATGACATCAAAACACAATCTTCATCATACAGTTCTGTGACACATTCATGTCTGGCATCAGCTGGATCTATTTTCACTTCAAGCAAGTTGTCACAGGTATCCGAGTATTCAGAAGTGTGAGAAAGATCTCTCTTCTCAGAAACAGTTGATTTGTCTGTGTCTTCTTCCAAACACTGTCTTTCCAGCTCAAGAAAGAGTTCGTCTGAACCTGCCTCTGAGCTGGGGCAGGGGGAAGCACTAGGGGCCTCTGAGCCTCCAAATCCTACAGGTGGTGTCAAAAGGGGCCAGTGGCCTGAGGATGCAAGTTGTTGCGTTTCCCAGTCTTGTAACTGTGATTCCTTCTCTTCTACCTCCCAAGATAAACCACATGTTTCACTGCTCTCCAGTTTCAACACTGCTTGCCAATTTCTCTCCTCCATCTCCAGTCTCTCCTTCTCTTCCTTCTTTTCTTGCTCTCTAACCATCTCATCCTCCTCTAACTCCTCCAAGATTCTGCGTTCATCTTCTTCAAAGCAAAGTTCAGAGGCTGTCTTCTCTCGTAGCCCACCAGTAGGAGGTGGCCAGCCCAATAAACCATTCTCACCACCCTCCTGACTGATACAGGGAGACAGGGGCAAACCCCCATAATTAAGTCTCTCTCCTTCTTGCAGGAAAGGTGATGGAGGATCCAACAGGAACAAAGATTCCTCATCACTCTCCTCACCAAGAATGGGGGGCAGTGGGGGCAGGATAGGTAGAACCCTTCCATGCCCAAGTGACCTTTTACTACCCCTTATACTGCGGGGCCAGGTACGAGCTTTAGTGGGGGGACAAAATACTGGTTTTGGAGGTATTAGTGGAACAGTGTCTTGGTCATGTTCCAGTAGTGGGGAGTCTCGCTCATTATCAGAGGTTCTAGCTGCAGTAGTATCCCAGATTTGTGCTGGTTCTTCTGAGACACTTCTAACACACCTTGGGGCAGGAGTTGGTTTACTCTGCTTGCCTCTCTTTCTCTCAGCCTGTTGAGAGATACTAGGACTAGGTTGTGGAGTGTCCGGCTGAGCATAAGTAGTAGTCTCTGAGGGTAGTTGTTCTTTTGAGGGAGAGTGCAGAGCAGTAGCAAGTTTTTGGGAGTGCAGTTGGAGTGGCTGTTTTTGTCTGTGAGGATGAGGAAGATGGGGAGGAATTGGGCTAACAGTGGGAGTGAAAGAAGGAGAGCTAGAGACAGGTGGAGTTTGAGGACCTCCAGATGAGACAGAGGTGTGTGAGAAAGGTGTTGCCAAAGGAGGCGATGATGTAGAAGGAATAGATGAGGCTAGTAAAGATGGCACAGAATGGAGAGGAGAAACTGGGATTCCAGCCCCAGACAGACGTTTCTCTCCACTATCTCCAGGTGAAAGCTCTAAACGTTCTGCAAATTCAGGGTAAGTAGGGGGCATAAAAGCTTTCCAGGAGCGCCGATTTGGATTGTCCTTCTTGTCACCACCCTGGTGCCTCCTTTTTGTCACAACAGCTGCCCCAACGGCAGCTGAATTTGATGCAGGAATAACCACTCCAGAGCCGACTCCTCCGACAGGTGACATACTCTGAGGGTCACCGGTGAGTTTCAGAGCATCAAAAATAACTCTTTCATCCAGCTTTTTCACACCTGCATCAGAAAGCCCTCCTCGTGCAACAAATACTCCACATATGTCGGCTCCCAAAGTCCCATTGCTGGAGAGTGTACTTCCCTCACCACCCCCTGAGCCCAGAGTGCTGCGAGAAGGCTGGCTGAGCTTTGAACCTTGATCAATCTGCTCATTGATGCGCATGGTGTCATAAATTGAGCGCTGTGGTACATAGCAGTCCTCAATATATGCCTCCTCATCATCGCCCTTCCCAAGGCACCTGGGGTTCTGCCGCAAGCAGTCCGGGCGGCTCAGAGGTTTTCCCATCCCAAACTACAGCGCCCTCAAGGGGCTGAGATGGGATGGTTACTATTCCACAAACAAAGCCTGCAGTGAGTATTAGTGAGGTTCTGAACACACACATACAGTCATGCACTGAATTCTCAGTATACAATCTGTTATGATGCTAAACATCCAGCATACATATCCAAGTAAGAAAAGGTACAAGCTCTTGATTCAGAGCTACATGTCGGCATCTGCATGTGCAATGCTGAAATGTATTAGAAATGTCTCCTTTGCATGGATAAATCTGTGCAGCAACATATTAAATATTAAGAAAAATATACAAAAAGCTGGTAAGTGTCTGAGTGAGACATCCAAAATCCATAACAGGATAATAACATCCCTTATGGAGAATATTCCTTTGTTTCCCTTCTGAGTCCTAAACCCTCAAAACAAGAGCAAAATCCAAAATCCTTTCCTTCCTTAGTGCTGCTTCCTCTCGACTCTCCTTCCTGCTGCCACAACAGGAAAAATCAATGTGGGGCTTCAGCTGCTTTCACCATCTCCAAGAGCAGCAGCCAAAGCTGTATGAGGCTCCTTTTAAGGTGAGATATCCACACTGTGTTACATAAAACTGAGTTCGGCAAAGAAAAACAAAAAGTGCCAGTCAGGAGATTTTGTCTCTCATCTCCCTTTTCTTCTAAGAACATAATGTAATAGACATAATTCCTTGGAAGTATTTCAAAAAACAAGGCATCTTGAAAAAAAAAAAAAAAAACCGAAAAAAAACCCCGAAAAAAACCCCAAAACTGTAAACTTACTTGATAACACTAAAGATATTTAAAGAAACAATCATAAAAACCATAACGGACTCACTCTCCTGACAGTCCTACCAGTTTTCCTGCTGTGTATTCTTTATCAATTTCTGCTTCCTCTTTTTAATCCTATAATGAAGCATTAATAGAGCATGTCAGGAAGAGAAGCCATCTGTGCCTGAAATACCTCATCCTTCTCTTTTATCTTGCCCTCTTCAGCAGACTGAGCACAAGAGATTGAAATAAATGAAATCCAACACTCTTTGTGACATGTCCATTTCATATTTAAAGTAAAAAAGACGTTCTTCAAACATGAAAATGTTATTTTTTGTTGCAATCCTTTCATTCAGCACTTGGGGGGAAATATAAGGGTCCAAAAGGTGTCTGTGTCCAGAAGGGTTGAGGGTATGTAGATCCAGTGAGTCCAGTTCAGCCGGGGAGAGAGTTGAGAGTCAAGGGACTATATCCAGAAGGCAGAGACCCAGACAGAGCTTCATTCCAAGTGCTGCTTTGCACTTCAGGCACTGTGATTTCCAGACAATCCCCGGACACACTCCATGTTCTCTTATTTTCTTCTTTCAGTACTCCAAACACAGCTCAGCTAGGATCCACACAAGTTCTTGCTCTTCTTTTCTCTGATTTCTTCCTGGGCAGGCTTTCTTTCTCATACACGCTTTTCTCTGTCTGTTCTAAAGCCACTTCACAGCTGAAATGGTTTGCAGCTGCTAAAAAAATCTCCCAGTTTTCCTCTCTCGTTCACTCCCCCCTCTCTCTCTCACACACACACTCGCCTCTCTTTTTTTCTATTGCGCACTCTCCCTTCTCTCTCTCTCTCTCTCTCTCTCTCTCTCTCTCTCTGTTTTTGTTTGAATCCAGCTCCGTTTGTTCTGTTTCCTGCTGTGGTTTTAAAACACAGGAAGTGGTCCAATCATGCCGGTTTCCCCTTCCAAAAAAACATGCGAGACAAGGCTAGAGGAGTTCGCCCAAGATAAAGTGAGTGGGAGGAGGGACCATGGAGTCAGTGGGAGTGACCAATCTGGGGATCTGCCGTTTTTCTGCAGAATCACTGGATAACAGGAGCAGCTTATCACATTCTAAGCTCTATAGCAACCATCTATGTAAACGAAGCAGTATTGAAGAAGAGGGGCTACATGCTCTCGCTAAGAGTTTTCTTCTATCGTGTGTACAGTGAGCTTCAATGGGATCAACAGTGAATGATAAAGCTCATTTTCAGTTTGTAATTGTGATATTCATCACTTTGCTGTAATCTAAACCTGAATCAGCTGGGATAAACACTCCCACTCAAAAAAGAGCAAATGCCTGAAGCAAACCACAAACTCTAGAGCACAATAGATAAACAGACAGGAAAAGTGAGAGTGAAAACGATAACTAAAGTGGGAGTGGTGAGTGGCGGAAAGAGGAGGGAGCTTGCAAGACGGATTTAAAGAAATAACGGCTGCCCTTCTTTCCCCCCTCAAATAAACTGCCATACGTGGAAGCAAAAATCCCTTGCACACATTCCCTCTCACTGTTCAGTAACCTCCCTCCCTTCTTTTTAAGATGGGCCTTCTGTAACAGCAAAACAATACAGAAGGACATACTAACGTCTGCCATATTCACACACCCCACTTGTGCATTCCCGTCTGCTCCTCTTCTGTAACACAATCCTGTCAGGAGAGAGCATAGGGGGGCTGGGGGTTACTGGGGCCTCTAATGAGGTGCTTCAGGATAACATAACATAAAACTGAATGAACATTCCACGTGAAGCGTCCACCGACTCAGACCAACATGAAATGGGAGTACAAAGTGTGAGCTTTCAATATTTAAATGTGCATTTTGTTTTGAATCTCAGTTTTCTTAGTTTTATTGCACATATCACAACTATGTCGATCCTTCCTTCAGTGTAAAGGGATAGTTCACCCAAAAAAATAAAAAAATAAAATAAATAAAAATAAAAAAAATCGATCATGTACTCTAAACCTGCATTACTTTCTTCTTCTGTGCAACATAAAATGAGAAATTTTGGAGGGGAAATCCATGTTCTTTTCTATGCAACTACATTGAACAGGGACCGAAGCTTTAAAGCTTCAAAAGGGACAAAATAGTATCATAAAAAGGATCATGAAACAGGCCAATACAACTTGTGCTATATTGTACAAATAGACTGATATACATCATTATTCACTGATACATTAGACATTCTCTAATGAATCATTAACATGACAAAAACTTTTTTGATGCATTCCTCACACAAAGCAATCATATGACTTCAGAAGACTTGGAATATAGCTCACAAGCCCCTGCTGAAAGGCTTTAGTACCCATTCATTGTGATTGCATGGAAAATTCTTCAAAACTTTTCCTTTTGTGTTCTGGGAAGAAGGAAAGTCATACGGGTTTGGAATTAGACTCAATAAGGGTCAGTAAATGATGGCAGTGCATTTTGAACTATTCCTTTAAGAAGCTCCAGCAGAAAATAAACACCAAATGTCTGCCTATTCTTCGTAGCACTCAGTCCAAAAAGCACAAATGCATGCAGAAAAATACACACACACACATGAAGTGGGGGAGGGGCTTGTTAGTCTTCAGATATCTAACTGTTGCTCTGAAACGCCACGCTCCCCGTGGCCTGCATATCAAGCAAGCTAAATTCTCTGTCTTTTTTATAAACTCTTTCCCCCTCTGTGTCAGTTGGGTTGCAGCTGTTATGGCTGCTTCTAACAGCAAACCTCCCAACAGAAACAAAAGAGGTTTGTAGTCCATTTTGCTGATGCTTGTGCTCTCCCTCTAACCACATAAAACTAGGTTTCAGTGAGCCATAATCCTCAGCAAATTTGAAACCGGACACGTGCATCCCAGACACAATTGGAGGATAAAAATTAATACAAAATACATTTGTACACAAAACAAAGTAAGAGACCAAAACAATTAAATGAATCTAAACCTATCCTGGCTGTACGTGTAACCAGTCTAAACCCTCCTCTTCTCATTGCACTTCCTTATATCAATTAAATTCATGACTGCTTGACTGGTGCATCCCCCACTCTACTTTTCCTCATTCTTTCAGTGACTGGTCATTTGGCCAGTCACGCCTGGTTAAAGAGTCACAGTCTTGACTCAGACAGGAAGAGGGAGGGGTTCAAACCCAAAATCCCCTACACAGACTCTGGTTGGAACTGAACTGATTGGCATAGGTAAAGTGCTGCTAGTGCTTTGTGTCTTGTACTAAAGCGACCCCATTTAAAGACTGGTGGTCACTCAGCAAAACAAGCACGAGGCCTGAGAACATTATTGACTTAAAGGGCTATTTGTTGCCTCAGTAGAGCACCTGTTGATTTTGTTTCCCTTCTTTATCTTTGTTGCTTGCCCACTACTCTTGCTACTCTCTCTCTCTCTTCCTGCCTGATTGCATATAAGTGAAAAGGTACTGAAAGCCTCATCTGTTTGTTTCGGTTGTTCATTTACCCCCTCCTTCTCTTGTTCCCTTTGCCACACTGGTTACTAGGTAGCATGTCTCTCATTTTCTCTATCTCAGCAGTAGATTTATAATTAACCACCATGGCTTTACCTGAATGACTCAATGTGTGCATTGTTCTCTCTCACCACCACAGACACAAAGACATAAGGAGTTGAGACAGGAATACAAACACCTCTGCTAAGAAAAAGGAAAAGAGTCTGGTCTTACCACAAAATTAAAGCAATAAAATAGGGTTTGAATGTATGAATGAACACATTAGCACATAAAGCATTAACATTTAGTTCATATTAAAGCTATGTAATTTAGGGAAAAAATAAAACATGTGAAATAAAAATCTGCATCACAACCTTGTTCCCACATTTTACTTCAGTCAAAACACTGATTATTATCTTGGTAATGATTTCCAAATGTCAGTGGAGTAACCCTATTTACATTAAGTTCCTATTTATTTCTGTTGGTGAGCTAATTGAGACTAACTGGAAGGGAAAGTGGGCTTTTCTATGGAATGCCACAGTAATGCACAACAGCTGAAACAATATCGGGCAATGGGAACAGCTAGAGAGAGAATGACATAATACACACGTATGTGCATACACACTCAAATGGCAGTATGTGATGTATAGAACCGGGTCAATTTAGAGAAATTAAGTCATCAGATTAGTCTTACCATGTTATCCTAATTTAATAATCCCCTTAGTGCAAAAAAATAAACTGAATATGAGCAAACTGATATAAATTATACATTTACAGGTGAAAGATGTTCCAGGGAAACTGCAAAAATGGAAATTACACTTGAATGACATCAGAGATCGCTGAGACATGGTACAGAAATGCTTAACCACAAGAGGTTTTCTGAGGCTACAAAAACATAGTATCACCATGATCATAGACTGGAAACAGGTAGAAATACAGAGTTACCTAACTAGGCCCAATTGCAAGCCTGATAAGATTCATACAGGTAAGGTTCATACTAAGTCTATCACTTTTCACTTCTGAATAATTTTATTGTAATTACAGTAAACAATTATTTACATACAAATAAAATATATTTGAAAAAAATAACAGGAATATTTTTTCTATTACACTGATTTGTAAATATAAACTGTGATTAACAAACAAAAATGATGCCAAAATTATTATTATTATTATTATAATAATGGTCCTTAAACTAGACTTATACAAACTTGTATAAGTAACAAATGCTATTTTTAATTTCATTTTTATTTGGGATGAAATATGAAAGATTTTTCTAAGCAATTCACCATGCTAATAGAACTTTACATTACATTACCTTATTGCAATAGTGATAAATTCATTCTTGCAGGAAAACCCAGTGCTAATCTACTTATTTGCCTGGGAGGCCACAAGATTGATGAGTTAAAGGGAAACCCCTAAGGTTTGGGTGGGGGTAGGGCAGGTCATGACAGTCTCCACAGTTGTTTTTGTGGAAGAAAAGCTGTGATCTCAAACTACATAAAAAGAGGTCGATAAAAATAGACAAACCAGCAAGAGTGATGGAGGGATGGAAGGAGCAAAGGGAGTGAAAATATAAGCGGCAAGGTTGAGGACAGCGTGGACAACCTGATTTGATTTAGAAGCCATTCCCTCATCCCAACAGCCCTGCGAAGGAATTCCCAGTTGGACAAGGGGCCCTCGCTTTACTCCAATCTAACACTTCATCGGGCCCCGCTGGCTCAAGCCTCAGCTGCTCTGGGACAGAGCGACATGGGAGCACACAAGGGTACGTCAGGGACCGGAATTTTAAGGAGGGGGCAACCACACCCTGGTTATGTGTACATGTGTGAGTGTGTTTCCAGGGTTGAGGGTGGGGAGACAGCTGGGATGCCGGACGCTCCACACGGACTGGAATTAGAAACATTCTCACACATGGACCTGCGGACACACTCCCACAACATACAAACACACCTTCTGTGTCTACATGTCACCCTATAGCACACGCCTGCTGATAAATATGAGAACATTTTCAGACAGGAAACACTAGACGACACCAGCTAGACATTTTACATTGAAGTCATAAGTGTGAAAAGCCCTGACTCTCTCCGACCGATTTCCACAACATCTCAATACGCTCATTGTTGAAAAGCTAAACAATGACACTGACTAATCTGACACCTTCTCTTAATACCCCGTGCCCCCCGCAGCTGCCCTGACGGAGCTTGCACAACAAAAAAACCTCTCAGACACACACACAGGATCACCCTCCCCTCTCCACCCCTTTCAGCAATGACATCATTTTGGATTTGGTGTCTTTGAAATGGAGTCTGGCTTGCGTGGAGTGGGGTGAAAATGAGAGCAGACTAGAGACTGCACTCAAATTTATCTTACGATGTTTCATTACAAAGTGGAAGACGAAAAGAGAGAAATGGGGCAGAGAAGACGGAAAAATGACAAGTGCTTGGAGCCAAGTTGGATGAATCCCAAGGATGTCTTTCTGAAAGCATTTTATTCATTTAATGAATGAGATCTCATCTCAGCTTCCTAAAAATAACCTCTAGACTACAAATACATACAGTGAGGTTCAAAGGTCCACTTGTGAAAATGCTTCTATTGTGCATTTTTTACTGTTACAAATTATATTAATGCAGAATAACATTAACAGCAGTATAATAATGTTAGTGAAAATAAAAAATAAAAAAAATCTTAGTACGTTGCTTTATGAAAAATTTTAATATACAATAAATAATATAATAAAAAGAAAAAATATATAATTTATATTTACACATTTTATATTTATATTATTTTTACTGTTATATCTCACTGTGTCTTGTACCGTCTTCAAGAGTTTGAGATACGTGGCTGTCTCCATTTCAAGGTCACACGACAATATTGAGAAGCTGTAATTTTCCACTGCCTTTGTTATAATACCACTGACTGAATTTGTGCTGATCACAGTCAGACTGAGCATTGAGAAAGACATTTAGGATTATTCAATAAACTCAATTCAATCATTTTTTTTTAAATATTTCCTGACAGAGAGAGAAATCTAGTAGGAAATAAACGTGGTTGTTAGAATAGTGTATCCAAAATTTTCAACATCCACTCGACTGAAGCCCATTGTACTTTATATACTGTGCTGGCTTTGACTTCATTCTTGAACTCCACTTCACGCCGTATTGATTAGACATGCACTTGAGCGTCACTGTTGACCATATCGACAACACCCACTTATTCTTAGTCCTCTATTCATCCCTTTTCTGCCCCTCTCACTGTCTGTCTGCCTGTGCTGTGCTCTTAATCACATCTATACAACCTGCTTTCATTTAGCACCCATGAGAGAATTACAGAGAAAGAAAGAAAAGCAGAAGAGAAAATGGGTGATGCCATGCTTACAGTCAACCATATTGTTAAAAATTTGATTGAGAGCTTTATTAGACCGCTATGCCTAGATGAGGCAGGAGTAAAGCAATGAGACAAGCAAGTGGGTAAGACAAGTAGTGGAAAAACAGAAGACTCAAAAATGGAAAAAGTGTGTGGAAAGACTTCATCAGGTGGTGTATGTTAAGGAGGATAGGAGTTTAAAAGTCTTTGAAAACGTTTTTACATTTTTATAATAATAATAATAATAATACTACAGTAAAACAGTAATATTGTGAAATATTATTACAATTAAAAATGCAATTTAATCCTGTGATTGAAAACTGGAGTAATCATGCTTAAAATTCAGCTTTGCGTGTCACATGATCTTTCAGAAATTATTATAATATACTGATTTTGATTTTTTTTTAATATATTATCAGTGTTGAAAACAGTTGCCCTGATTAATATTTTTTTGTGAAAACCATAATATTTTTTTCAGTATTCTTTGATGAATAGAAAGTAAAAAAAAAAAAACCCAGCATTTATTTGAAATAAAAATCTTGCATTATAAATGTCTTTACTGCCACTTTTGATCAATTTAATGCATCCTTTCTGAATAAAAGTATTTATTTACTTAAAATAAACTTTTAAACACTACCAGTATATATAAATCTGCTAGTATATTTAAAACTATTTTATTGTCTCCACTCTTCACATGACTGATATACAGCAAAGTGTCCCCAGCTCTTTGTCTTTTTTTCCCTCCCTTCTTACGCTTCCATATTGACACAGTGGGCTGACACAGATTAGTTGTGTGGTCAGATTTATCTCAGTGTCCATCACAGTGGTGACATCATTAATAAGCTCTCAGTGTTAGCACTGAACAGAGGGATGCAGTACTATGAAAAAAAAACAAAAAACACAATGGAAGATTTACCTCGCATGAAATTATAAAGTCTCTGAAGAACACAAATGACACAATGACAAATTTCACCCTTTATCCCAAATTCCAAGACCTTCAAAAAGTCTTTGATGATAAATGTTGCCATTTAAAATCAAATGTTCAGTTAAAGGTCACTGGACTACTTCAGTGCCACTGAGTCTTTTAAACTACTCATACTGTTGTTGCTGAGCAATCAAACATGGCAGAGGGAGGAATGATTCAGTCTCAGCAAGACATATATTCTATAGCACTGATTCACTCTCCTGCTCCTGGAGGTCTCGGACGCCCACTACATCCGTCATTTCCTCAGCTCCATTCCTTCCCACTTCCACCTACACCTCTTTACTCTCACGCTCTCCTTTCTTTCACCACCCTCAAGAGGCATGAGTAAGAGAGATAAAGACATTTCATCAGACGGACGGGAGGAAAGGTGAAATCGAGCAGCCCACTCTAAGTAAGAGCTGACATGTCTCACCTTATTCTCGCCACCGTCACAGAGAGGATAGGAGGAAAACAGCAAGAACACGTTGGGAAAGGAGGATTTATCAAGTGATAGTGCTTTCACCCTGCAGTAATACAAATATTAAAAGTACCACACAGATCTGGACACATTTTCCTTGCTTTTCTCTTAAACACACATTTGAGGGGCAAGAGCTCAGAGAGTGTGCAACTGAATTCAGATTGCTCTGTAGGTTTTAAGCTGCAAATGGGTCCACATGAGAGATTGCATAGTCAATGAAAACATTCCTGCTAAGCTCACAACAAACATGAGCCTAATGTAGCTGCATTGTTGATCAAAAATAAAACCGAAATCACTATATGGCTTAGTGTGATTATTAAATTGCAAAAGTTGTGTGATTATTAAATAGCAAAAGATGTGATTTAATTAAATAAATATATGCATAGAGAGATAGTACGCTTATAACGTGCATTTGGGAATGCAGCACTTGTAAAAAGTGTTTATAAACCAGCAGTTGTCAACAAGAGAAGCTTTAAGGGCTTCTTGGGATTTTCCACCACAATTAAAGCTTGATATTTTAACATTTGAAAATAAAGTAATTAAGACAGCCATTAATATTAGTATTATAATTGTACTGTAAAATAACATTTATTTTTTGTTTAATATTTTATTTAGTAATAACAAAAAATAAATTGTCCAAATTGTGCATCCCTACAAACAAGCTCAGCAAACCTGGAGCTTTTTTTCTTATCATATTTACAATAGCAATCACAATTTTCATCAGAAAAATCTAAATTTGATCCCCCCCTACAACCCCCACATCGTGCAGCCCTGGCCTAAATGTGATTTACACAATTATGGACATGTTCCTGGATCAAAATCCTTTGCTGGTTCTGTAACATCATTCTGCATCATCTGCAAAACATTGCCCACTGAATTTAGGGCTAGGGTGGTTGATTCAGGAACACGTCATACTTTGGCAAACCACATTGTGCATGACGAGGGCTTTGCTAGACCTTGTTTAGACCTTGTTTGCCACATGAGCTCATGCTTGGGTAGGCGGGTTGAGCCCCTCTGAGACTGAAGCCTTAGAACCTCCTGTGGCATATGAATATTGTTAGCTAACGGTGGTTAGCACACAATGGAATCTGATATTGCAAATGAAAGCTACAGTACACACATAAAGTTTGCTAAATATTTTCCTACCTTGAATTCTTGAAGTTGCTGTTTAATGACCTCCACTTCTGTCCCCACGACGACCTGCGTGTTCAGCACCTCCTCTGCCCGTCCCAACAACCCCTGTAGGTCAGCCAGTCGGGTGTAGAACTCCTTAACACGTTCTTCGGCTGCTCCTATGAGTGCCAGACGGTTCTGGCCTCGCTCTGTCAGCTTGCCTGCCTGTCGGTTTAGGGCTTCGGTTTCTCTCCTGAGGGCCAGAAGATCAGGAGAGCTCCCCTCTCTACGCAGCATAGTTGTGCATTCCCCACCATGACCCTCCAGCTCGGCACGGAGGGCATCAAGTCGGCTCAGGAAGCCCCTGACAGCGTCAGCCTGTGACGCTAAGGAGTCAGCATCTCGTCCCACAGGGCTAAGGCTGTCCAGCTCATCATCCAAATCAGCCAGGCGGGAGAAAATGTCTCGAACATGTGATTGGACCTCTCCCACGCCCTGCAACCGGGACTCCAAGGATGAGCAGCATTGCTCAGTCTGTGGGGGAAAGAAAGGAGACACATGCAGGTAAATGTAGCTGAGATTGTGGGCCATTTCTACTATGCAATGGTATTTCATATTTCATATACTGTATATCATTTCATATTTGACGATCTTTACACAGTTATTGAATCGAACTGAATCAACACCGAACTGATCTCAGCTGAACAGTGATTCTATTTTATTTTTAGAGGTGCTTTACTGCAGACTTGAACTCTGTTTGCATAATTGAATCATTATTATAAGTTAAGAGTTCAAAAGGTATAGCATAACAGGAATGGTAATGTTAAACTTTTGACTACAAACTATTAAAAATGAACGAGACAAATCTGGACCAGCAGTAAAAAAAAAAGACTTGTAAAAGTCGTATTTAGCATATACGACATGAGCGCAGACATGAACTACAGATCAGGTTTATATATATGTATATATTAGGGCTGTCACTTTTGTGAAAAAATCCTGTTCGATTTTTGAGACATAAGTGTTGATGAATCGATTGTAAAATCGATTTTCCATGTCTAAAGACGTTTCCATTTTCAACACTAAATATAGGCAAATCCACGGACAACTAACAGGCGTTATTAGAACGAGCGTAAAGAGGGCGCTTGAGACGCGCACAAGTCAGAAATATTTCTGATGATTTATTGGCGTGAACTTTCGTGCAGAATGACAAACAGGAGAGCAACCGTCAGGGATTGAAATTAACACCCGCCAAAATGAACTTTAGCAGGTAACGCTGTCAAATCACGAGTGTTTCTATGTTTACTCACTTTGCTGGGGAAGTTCGTGTAGCCAAAGCTGCGCAGATTTAGCGCAAATACGCAACTCGTGAGTCCTCTTGATATATTAAATCCAGCGTATTGCGCAGAACCTGTGCATTTCTGGCTTGCTTGAACACACACGTCACTAAGCAACAAATAACGGCGCGCTTGTTCACTGGCATTGAAGTATTGCGAATATAAAAAAGCATTAGGTTGACAGAAAAGACATTATTTTCCAATATCCTAACTTACATGTTCTGTGTACTGTATTGATCTGTCCACCTAAAACACATTTTTGGTTTAAAAAAAGAAAGAAAAGAAAAAAAGGACGTTAAAATCGATTCCCTATTTTTGTTTTCGAAACTTGTGTTGGTTGGTCCGATCGATTGTGCAATCGATTTTCGAACGTAAAGTGACAGCCCTAGTATATATATATGTATATATATATGTATATATATATATATATATATATATATATATATATATATATATATATATATATATATATATATATATATAACATCCCAACTACTTTGAGTCCTGACACATTCCAGAGGGTCCTGATCATGTGCAGATTCTCTCACCTTCTCAGTAACTTCTTCAAACTCTTTTTCGGTATCACAAGCCTGCTGCATTAGCCTCTGGCCGCCATCTTCGCCGGCCCTGGATATCTCGGGTGCATCCTGTAACAGCCCCTGAGCTAGGTTTCGCAGGTACACCACCTGTGGCTGTACAGAGTTTAACAGTTCCTGTTGGCTACGCAAACGCTCCAGGCTTTTGTTGCTACAAGCTTGTGGCCCAAGTGCCTCCTGAACCTCGATCTGATGCTTGGCTGCTTCGAGCCTTCTCTCCACAGCCAGTCTGCCATCTTCAAACTCCTTCAGTCTACTTCCCAACTCCTCTAGCTGAGCCGTGCGTCCCTGTAGTCGCTCAGAGAGGCTGTCTATCCTGCGATTAAGCTGAGCCTTTTCATCCCTCACTTCCTCTTCACCAATGCAGCTCTGCTCCAGCAGATGATCTGCTGCCGTGTTCAGAGACTCTAAGAGGGGGCGACGACGATCTAAGTCCAGACTCAACTGTCTAGCCTTTTGCAAAGCATCGTCTAAGGCGGCGGGATCCAGTGACGGGTGGATCTCTGCCTCCCTTTCCTCACATTCTGCAACCCAAGGTACAAGCTCATTGCGATGTTGTTGGTACAGCTCAGCACGGGACAGCGTCTCTTTTATTCGACAGTGTTTCTCAGTGGTCTGTTGGTTCATGGCCTCCCAGTCTTGCCGTAAGGTGTTTAATCGAGTCTGTAAGGCTAATCGCTCATCTCCAGCAGGGAGGGATGCCAGCAGAGATGCCCCCTCGGCCTGGATGAGCTCATAGGATCCACGTTGTTGTGCCATGGCTCGCTGGAGATCCTCTTGTTGAGCGAGAAGGGTCTTCAGAGTGTCAGGTTGACAAGGGAGAGCTTCAGAAATACCAGCTGTGTGACTCCCAGCCCGCCCATCCAACCAGCCACGAAGCTCGTCAAACATCTGTTGGAACTGTTGAGTGCTGGACAGGGCAGCCTGCAGCTGAGACAAGCCATCAGCTGAAAAACAGCAGTGAGAGGGATGGTTATTATTATATACAGTACATGCACAAAACCATATATTATGGCAGGGTCAAAGATTATTGGAGTTTGGAGCAAAAATGCCTACCAAAACTAACAGAAATGCCTCTGCACAGATAAACTAAACCAATTACAACTTAAGTTTATATATTAATAAATAGTATTATCAATACATTTATGTAGTCTATTTACATTAAGCAGTTTTTGTATAAATACATGTATTCCACCTTTCAATAAACATTAATGCCATGTCAGATGCAACTTCTTTTCTACCTTTGCAGTGTAAAATGGCTTTTGTTAATGTTGATAACATTTTATTGGTAACAGTCTATAGTATTCTAATTGATTTAAAAAATAAGTATTTGAAATAAAAGACAACACAAATACATTAAATTTTATTCAAATTCCAGTGGACAAAATTGCCCCTTAATGTAAAAGTTCATTTCTGACCCTACATTACGGTACATGTTACTCACCAGCCCGTTCTTCTAGGTTCTTGAGGGGGCCGCTCACACTCTCCAATCTTTTGTGTAACTCATCTCTGAGATACGGTTCGGCCACAATTGTGCTGAGCTCCTCACACAGCTGCTCAGCTTGGGCCAGTTGACCCCGTCTCTGTTCCAGCTCAGAGCGGATCTCCCCTGTTTCCTGAAGCCTACGGCGTAGGGCTTCGGGTTGAGCGCTTAGAGAGGCCTGTGCATCTAGCCTCTCGCCTAGATTTGCCACACTCTGAGACAGCTCCCTGAGAAGGGCCAGGTAATGCTCGCTGGTTCCCTGTGCCTGGTCGATCTTCTGCGAGCGGCCCGTGAGGCGAGAGGTGAGGTCTCCCCACTGCTGTGAAATGTCCGCCAGCTCTTGCCTCACCTCCTCTAGGTCCTGTTCATCTCTAGAACCTTCGTCTCCAGTCGGAGAGAGGATTCCCTCTGCCGCCTGAGTCAGCTGGTCAAACTGGGGTTGCCGTGTCTCAAACTCACGTAGCATGAACTGAAGGGGTTAAAGAAATACATGTAAATTGACTGCTGGTGATGAAAGCAATTAGTTTTGAGTACAACATGTTTAAAAAAATTAAATGTCAATGAAAGGCATGATATTGATTGAAAAATTAAAGTATAGATGTCCACACACTGTAAAAACCACACAATGTTTTGACCAGTCAAGGTCTTCACCAGAAACAACTCTTTATAGTCAGAGGTGATATCCAATTATTTAAATGTTTAAACTGTAAAACTATTCTGTGGAAAAAAAAAAACTTATCAGTAAGGGTGTCTAAATTGTTCTTTTGAAGTAGGACTACATTTAAAAGGTGGAACTTTTCTATGGTACTCTACAATGTAACACTTTCAATGTTTTAGATTGTATTTAACAATCTGTATTTAATGAATATTGTGAAAAGCCCCCTATACTGTGATGGTCATAGATTTGTTGACCAGGAGGGTAATTTGGTTGACAAAACAGGAAGATATCATTAAAAACCTGTTTACCTGCACTTGCTGTTTCTGTGTGTTGAGCATGTTGGGGTCGATACTCAGTGGGCCTAATACACTCATCATCAGCTCTTTCTCTCGTAGCCATGGTCCTAATTGACTGGCTGCTGCTGCAAAGCTACCCAGCCTATCAGCACACGCCTCCAATTCAGTCTGCTTCTGTGCTGCATTCTGATTGGCTTTCATCCACCGTGAGTCTAGAAGAGAGAGCAATATTTAGAACAAATATCACAAAGACAAATTTTGATGATTTAGAAATCATGCAAATATACTTGTGAATAGTTACTTAGATACTAAACGTAGCAAGAATCACAGAGAATTATGAAAATGCACACAAAGCAATCTTTTTCCCTTGATTTCCTGTTCATTCAGGCAGACTTTTTTTTTTTTTTTTTTACTTTGTACATTATTTTCAGCCTTCCATTTTCTGCACCAAACTCTTCACCTTGTGACCAACATATGAATATTAATGCACTATTATGTCGCTAGTTAGTTATTGGCATAGGGACAAAGTCCAATAAATGGAAATGCATTTTAAAACACTTTATGCAAGGACACCACATTTAAAAACACTTCACTGACCTATATCTTCAAGCTGACATTTCCATGTCTCCGCTTCAGGAGACTCTGGATTATCTTTTATTAGCTGCTTCAGAATGTTCTTGAGATCCTCCACTTTACCAGAATGCTCGGCAAGCTCAGAAAGTAAAACCTGGACACAGACACCTGTCTGTCAGCTCATTCACAAGGTAATCACATGGAATCAAATGTTTTTTGTAAACTATGGGATAACATAAAAGGCAAAAATAAAATGAAAATATATTTGCTGGCTGGATTTAAGGATAAATAGTTTGTGTGCCTGCAGTTTGACACCCCTGTCAAGTACTCAGTTCACTTAGGATGTTACCTTGGTCTCTTGGGCTTGAGCACGCACCACCTCTGGCCGTGAGGGAGAGGCGGTCTGCCCTTGTGCCAGGCTCTGTTCACGGGGGCCTAGCCACTGGACGAGAGCCTCAGTGCTCTGCCTGGCCTTCTGCCGCAGGTCAAGAGAGGCGTCTTGCCTACCCTTCCTCTCCCTCAGGTCACTGCCCAGCTGCTCATACTTGCAGTTCACATCTGCCACTGCCACCTGGATCTCAGTCAAGTCTGAGGTTAAGAGTGAAGAAATGTTGATGCAAGTACAGTCAGAGCAGGCAAATGACAAGACCAAATAGTTATAAAACGGCATCATGTTTGTGGTATTTTTTTCCAAGCAATGATATACAAGCTGAGGGATAAGCATTTCAATGTATTTTTTATTCACTGAGCCACACACGGCATGCAGAAAAATTATATATAAAAATAATTTATTACCTCATTTCATTTAAATCAATGTTGCAAATTTAACTTATAAGCAAAATTTGAATATTGCATAAAATATATGCGAATATAAAGAGACATTTGTGAATAAATGTGCTCAAGAGAACAAAATTGTCACTTCCTGGGATGTTGGCGCAAAATATCTGTAATAAATAAAAAATTGCAATTGGAAAAAGCCACTGTGGCTCTTTCTTTTGCGTCTGGATGCCTGTTGTCTGGGAACGCAATCATGTAAGAATTCTGGGAGGGAATTGAACCAAATCATTTTGATGACAGACTTTGGCTCAGGCATTGCAGAATGATCAAACTAACATTTGAAATGCTGTGCAATGAAATTGATCTGCTGGAAACATAGCTAGTAACAGCTGCACTCTCTTCCACTTTTGTAAAAGCGTTACAATGGGAATCAATACACTAGATAATGACTTCACTGTCCGAACAAACAGATTACTTGCAAAAAGATAGTTTGAACAGTCCTTTGTATCAGATTTATGTGCACTGCCAGTGTCAAAGAAAGCTTAAATGATTGGACAAATTGGTCATATGCACAAAGACAGATGACACCAATCTGCACATACTTAGAAAGCAAACTAACAGAACAGGACAAGAAGCAATGCATAGAAAAATAGGGAGAGTGAGTGAAAGGGTGAGGAAGAGAGATGTGGAGTTATCGCGCCTGGGGGTGAAACGGAAAATGCAAATGATTAATAGAGATAAGACTCCAGAGATAAGGACGCTGCACAGCTCACTGGCTAAAGGTGTGGAGGAAGCTCACCTTTACAGGTGTGAATGCCATTAACACTGTTGGGGCTGGAAGCACCATTGAGCTGGGAAACACCTGGGAGAAAGACACACAGACACACGCTCAGACAATGCCACAGTAATTCACAGGCATGCTGGAGCAGCACACGCATACACAAGCAGCTAGACAAACTCAACACAGAGGATTTAAACACAGAGCCACATATACAAACATATGCTCAAAATCAGTAGTCTGGAAGGTGGTAGATGTGATAGTTCAGCCAAAAAGTCACCCTCATGTCATTCCAAACCTGTATGACTTTCTGTCGTCCATGGAGCACATTTGAATAATGTACTGGTCTCTCTTTTCCATCCAACAACAAATGAACAGGGAAAAGAGCTATTATGCATCAAAAAGAATGCAAAAGCACCATAAGAAATAATCATAAAAACACAAAGGTTGCATTTATTTGATCGAAAATACAGTAAAAAAGTAATATTGTGAAATATTATTACAATTATTACAATAGTTATTTTAATATATTTTAAAACGTAATTGAAGACTGAAGTAATGGGTGCTGAAAATTCAGTGCCACATGATCCATCAGAAATCATTCTAATATGCTGATTTGCAGCTCAAGAAAAAAAATATATATATTATCAATGTTCAAAACAGTAACATTTGTGGACTGGCATTCAAATGTTTGGGATAATTAAGAAAAAAAAGATAAGAAATTAATACTATTATTCTTGTGGCCAGGATCTATTAGTTTGCATTTTCTGTTCCCTGGAAGAAAGTCAGTCATACTGGTTTTGAATGACATGAAGGTGAGTAAATGATGACAGAGTTTTCAGTTTTAGGTGTAATAGCTACAGACTAGCTACAGACAAAGAAAAGGAACATTAGCCCTGAAACTACACAATGTTGTTTTTCTTACCAGCCTTGTTTTTGGGGGCTGTGGTATTAATAATCAAGTTCTCAAGTTGTGAACTGGTCTTGTTTAACTCCTGAACTTGGCTTCCTTGGGTCTCCCATTCTGAGAGCAAATCCTACAAGCAAATTTATAAGACATGTTAATTAAAGCTCACCTCACTAAAAACAGAAACTGATGTCAGAACACTGTAAATAGAGAGTATTACAGCCCTACTTTAAGCTGCTGTGCTCTTTTCTGCAGGCCTTCTGTGCTTAGGTTGGGCTCTTTGGCAGGAAGTTGCTCTTGTACCGACTGCAGCCACCTGAGGAGGGAGCCAGACCGCGAGCGAAACTCCGCCAGTTGCTGAGCACAGCTCTGGATGGAATCAAATCTGTGAAGGACACAGAGCAAATTAGTTGATTATGAACTATGAAAAAACTGGTTTGATTAGATTTTGTTAATGGTGAGTATTCACAATGCTGGCTCCAATGAGGTGACTTGTTCCACGTAAAATAAAACAGCTTTTGTGAGCCCGCTTGATCTTATTTTTTAAATGTCTCATTCCTTTCTTAGTGTAAAATGTTTTGAATGAAAAAAAACAAAAAAACCCAGAGTACAACTTTAACAGCAGAATTTGGTATTTTTAAACCCCCATAACAGAAAAAAAATCTCTTTTAAAGCAGACAGTACCAGACATCTTAGGCTAACTATGCCTCCTATTAATATGGCAACACTAGATGCTACTATTTTAGGTCATGGTGATAGATCAGGACATTGTGTGGGATATAACCCAGAGCCAGACTCCACTCCAGGCCAGCATGCCTTCTACCAATGTTAGCAGCAGTGAGTCGAAGGTCATGTCCTAACATGCTACCATTTACATACAGTTTATATTATAATAATCCCACTTCCCACTCACAAGTATTCCTAGAGATATGTGGAGTGGATTTAGACTTGAACATAATGACTAAGTCTTTTATGAGTCCATTGGAAGTACATTTTAAATGCCTAGAGCCCCAGTATGGCATCTTAAGGAGGGATGTGGCCAAATGGTTTCAATAACGGCAGATACAGTGCTGTCAGATTGGGTTAGCATGATTCTATTTTTTTTTTTTGTTAATGGCAGAAAGCATTCAGCCTCTTATTTTTGTCACATGTCAAATGTCAATGCAATTAGAGTTGGTACGGCACCACATTTCAAAATGAAACTATTGCAGAGAATTTCTTGGAACAAACTCACTATTGTGCTAATGGCTACAATTGCCAAAGGCATTAAGGGGGACAATATTAGAATATCCTTAATTTGATAACAGCATTAATTCTACTTCCAGTCTGAACAAAGAAGTTATATATGGAAAACAGGGATATTACTGTTAATTAAAACTAATACTATTAAAAAAAATTGTTAATTGAAATAAAGCTGAAATAAAATACAATATAAGTATTAGAAGAATAATACTTGTTTTAGGTTTAGTCTTTATTTTAGTGCTTCAAATTAATCTTATTTTAGTTCGTTTGAACATTTCTAGTTTTCGTTTAATATAAGGTAAACCTAAATAACAATATTACAAAAAAAACCTCTAAATTAAAATGACTAAAAATTAAACTAATGAAAAATGAAAATATAAGAATAAAAGCTAATTCAAAATATTAATAAAAACAGTTGAAAAAAAATAAACAAATAAAATAACACTGGCGCAAGATAATGTTTTCACAGCTCTTTCCAATCACCTCTCATTGACATTAGATTCCAAGTGCGCAAAGTCCTCAGAAACCTCTTTGGTTGTGTCCAGAAGGCTTTGTACATTGGCAAGGATCCCAGATTGGCTTAGGTCTGAACCAAGCTCAACAAATGCTTTTAATTGACTCGACTCTTGGGTAACTTCTGATCTCACCTCCTTTAATGAAAAAGAGACAAATGATGACACCTTCAGACATCGGCCAACATGTAATCTTTCAGAAAGTATGTAAATCTGTGGCCTAATTCTCTAACCTCTATGGTCTGTCTGTAGTCCTCCACACTGCAGTCTGGTTGGCCTACTGGGCTGAGAGCCCTTTCTCGACTCTGCGTGAAGCTGCGGAGGTCTGCGCTCTGGCGTTCAAAACTCTCCAACTTGGGCAAAAGTCCCCGCAACTCAGTCTCTCTATCTGATTGTTTGGCCTGGGCTGCTGTGTAGCGCTGACTCAAGTCCTGCAGTGCCCCCTGGAGGCCAGATGCTGTCGATGCATCTGCAGACTTCAGGAGCTTGGACACAGAGTCTGAGGTGGCATCCACGCTTCCCTGCCTCGAAAGAAGCTCCTGACGTATTTTCTGTGATGGGGCGGGGGAAGCGCCATGTTTATATAACATTTTCTGGTTAAAGATCTCTGATACTGATGATTATGATGGTGCATTTAACAAAATACCTGATTTTGTGTCAGGGCATCCTGAACTGCTTGAGCAGTGGGCTGGACTGATCCAGGTGATAACGGTAGGCCATCTAACCACACCAGCAGTGCTTTAAGACTCTCCTGAACGCTGACTGATTGGGCAACAGCTGTTTGAAGCTGTTTGGCTCTCACTGATACTGAATCAGACAGGGTTTCAAAGCGCTTTTCCAAAGCATCTGAAATAACCAAGAGGAAGATTAAATTATATGCAAGGAATAAATGTAAAGTGTACAGGTCATTAGCACAAAATAAAAAAGAGATCAAGCCTTGTATTACATCTAAGGGTTTGTTATTTCTGAAAATTATACTTTCAATCATAAAACATTTGACATCAGAGTGCATTGATTGACCAATCGAAAAATGAATATTCCAGAGAGTTGTGAAACATGCTCAAAAAGACATAGACTGGTGCAAGACATTGACTGTCTCAATCAGTTCCCTAGTCACTGCCATTTTAAAGGCTGTCTCAATCTCAAAACCCTTAATGGAAGCTCTGAAGTGCGAAACATAAATCATACAAGCCAGTTCACCACACACTGACATGTATTGATAGGTTTTAAAAAATAAAATAATAATAATAATTATTTCACTATATTTCAACATAAACATACATTGCTTGACAGGAACTAATACATTTACGACTGAAATGTTGCAAAAGACTTGAGTCTGTGACAAATGGATTAAAAGTTATGGCAATTTTTCTTAATTTTTTTTTGTTTTGGTCACAGTAGCACCACCATCTGGCTGATCAGAGCAAGGCACAGAGTAGACTGGGGGAGTACTTACCAACCCTCCAAGTTTAAGGTCTCTAGGCCTTACAGTTTGACCTATTATATATTATTAATAATAATAATAATAATAATAATACAATTCTTACAATTATAATAGGGTTTCAGCGCTATGCACTGGAAACCCTAATTACATATTACAATGTATTAAAATATACAGCAGTCATTTTGTATTGTAATATTCCACATTATTACAGATTTTACTTTATTTTTGATCAAATAAATGCAGCCTTGATAAGCATAAGGAACTTTTAAATAAATACTTTAAAAAATCTTACAGACACTAAAAACATTTCAGTTGTAGTGTATGTTCTGTATTCCCTGGTAGTGAGAATGCAATTACCTGTAATATTGTTAATATCTGCATTTTTGAGAGTTGGGGATTCCTGAGTGCTGACCAGATCGTTTCCTGCTCTCTTGACCTTCTCAAGCTGTACCGAACGCTCCGCCAACTCATCCTGCAACAGCTGAGAGAAGGCAGCAAAAGAGAGAAAAAAGCTGATTAATCAGGAGGATTCCTAAGGGTATGGAAACGAAGTTTGCTTAGGTGATCATTTCCATTAGTTTATCTATCTGGTAAAATTGTTTGTGAGCTTTCCTTACATATTTGAAACAGAAAATAATAAATAATTCCAACCTGTACTGTACTGAGAGTGCGCTGCAATGTCTGGGTGTCTGTTTGCTCTCCGCTGGGTTTAAATACACTCTGATTTTGCTCCCGAGTGCTCAGCCAGGAGTCTAAAGAACAA
This sequence comes from Semotilus atromaculatus, assembly GCA_031834385.1. Taxonomy (NCBI): domain Eukaryota; kingdom Metazoa; phylum Chordata; class Actinopteri; order Cypriniformes; family Leuciscidae; genus Semotilus; species Semotilus atromaculatus. Next base: position 36,052,929 of record JAULUF010000022.1, read on the forward strand.
GCCTCATCTTGGTAGTGCTGGTATCGCTCCTGGAGACCTGAGAGACGGGTGCCAAGTTCTGAGGACTGAAAGACAGAACACAAAACATTCAGCATGTCTTCAATACGTTATGTCATTGCAGACTGAGAGAATATGAGGCTGTTTTGAACCCACCTTGCTGTGTAACGAATTGTAACGCTGTGTGGCATCTTGGAGCTTGTCACTCACTAGCTGTCTGGTTTCCTCCAGAGTTGGATCAGTACTGCCCACCCTCTCCAGGGCCCCCTGGACAGAATCCAGAACCTTCTGACCAGAGATAGTCACAAAACGCAGGTCTGCTTTGTGACAGATGACATCTTCTGCAAGCTAAAAATACAGAGAAAATTTTCTTAAAGTATTTTATTTTCTCACTGAAGTACATTTATAATGTTAGACATCACTATCATCATATTTTAATACCTTTTTGTGCTCCTCTATCCTGTCTTTTAGGCCTTTTCCATCCGTTTCCCCTTCCCCAAGTGAATGTAGCTCTTGCTCACTCTGATCAAGCCATGTTCCCAGGTTGCCATGCTCCTGCACAAACTTAGCAAACTCGTCTCTGAGGGCATCTACCCGCCTCAGTTTGTCCTGACAATTCTGGAGACGCTCCTGATGCTCACTCTGTAGTCGGTCCAGCTTTGCTCGCAAGAGTTGTTTCTTCTCTGGTGGCACACTGGAGTCGGGTTGCTCCAGGAGGGAGCGGACAGACTGGGCCACCTGCTGAAGGTGAGCCTGTTGAGCTTGTAACTGCTGCAGCTCGGTCTGGTGGAATAAAGAAAAGCCAAAATGTCAAAGGGAAGACAGCACTGCAAACTTGACTGACTAAACTGAAATGTTTAGATTTTACTAAACGCCACACGTAGGGTCCCTATTGGCCGACGCTGGTCATGTGTGTGATGCGTCTGACGTACACCACGGAAGCTATACGGTCGAGGCCGACCGAGATGGAAATGAATAGTTGAATAAAGTCGATATTTTAGTTTTTTTTGTGCACAAAAAGTATTCTCGTCGCTTGATAAACTTAAGATTGAGCCACCGTAGTCACTTGGACTATTTTTACGATGTCTTTAATAACTTTTCGGGAGAACAAGTTTCAATCCCTTATAAGCCTATGGAGGAGTGATCCAGCTCTCAGATTTAATCAAAAATATCTTAATTCGTGTTCCGAAGATGAACGAAAGTCTTCAACATGAGGGTGAGTAATTACTGACAGAATTTTCATTTTTGGGTGAACTAACCCTTTAATGTACTTTAGAATGGAGTTACCATATTGGTAAAACATTGTGAATTATTGAGATATTGAGAAAACATTGAGAATTATTAACATGGATTTAAGAATCTGACCTGAAGCACGTCTCTGTGAGAACTCAGAGCGTTCTCTTGTGTTACAGATGACGGGGTGTCAGTGACGTTGTCACCAAGTGACCTCCTCTTTGAGTCGTCCAATGATGACAATTCTCTAAGCAGTGTATCTATACTTTCCTGTGTCTCCTGCATCTGCTCCTCTGCTTTAGCCTTGGGCAGAACCAAAACATGACAATGAGTAAAAAAATGAATAATACATCCTGACAAATTGAAAAAGAAATATGTGAACAGCTTACTCTTTGTGTGTTCTGCTGCAGTGTTGTGACAATGGCAGTGTCTACTTGAGCTAGTGAGGAGTGGATTGATTTTGTAAGTGAGCTGTGCTGCTCCTTCATTTGTGAAAGAGCCCCTTGTAGTTTAGCCCTCTCTTCAGGACTCAGACTGTCACCCCAGTCAGACAGGAACTCCTCTACTGAGCGGATAGTATCAGTCAACAAGTCACTTTTGATCTGAAGGTCCTTCTCTGCCTCCTATAGTTAAAGGGTACAAACAGTAACAATGTTTTCATTCAAATAATGTGTAATAAAGATGCATTCCCCACCCCCCTTTTGCCAGTAATCATACATTAATACTTCTCAGACAATAGATAAGTAAATGTCAGATGTGTCCCTTTTTCTCACCTTTAGCTCTCTTTGCTTCAGCTGTAACTCATTCACGTCATCTGACTCAACCCCAACTCTCTGATTGGCCAGGAGGCTGGCAGCCCCCGCCAACCACATTGTGAGATTCTCCAGTTTTTGAGAGCATTCTGCCTTCTCCTGCTGCACAAGCTATATCCCACCATAAGAAAGGGGGCAAGAAAAGTGAGGAAAAAAAAGTTTTGCATTTGATCTATTATAGTCATAATTCTCATCATATATTTATTTTAACCCCACCTAACTCTCACAATTATAAATATGCCAGGTTTCACACAAAGTAAACAATGTACACTTGTTGAGCATGATGTGTCCATCCATGTGTCATCACACAAAGCACCCAAAAACACACAACAGGCCAGTGAAGCAGAACAATAACAAAGACCTTAGGACAAAAAAATAAAAGCTGAATATTTTCCTCTCTAAAAATACAAGCAAGCTATACAGTGAGGCTACATTTAAATCTTTAGCCTTTTCCAAATGTGTCTTCTGAGGCAATCTGTAAGAGCAAGGCAGACAGGTTAATACACAGATGTTATGTTTATACACACGCAGCTAGCAAACTCAAGTTTGAAATGCAGGTGGCTACAGAACAGGGCTCAACAATAAAGAATTATGTCTATTTAAATAAGGTATAGTTATCTAGCTGGATAACATGCATAAGGTTTTGTAAATACTTTGACTTGTGATTGAAACCATCAGTTAGAATGGGTTGAGAATTATATACACGTTCAAAAGCATTAAGATTTTGCACCACATGGCATAATTTACAAAAAAAAAGTGAAGGTGAAGTATGAATATTGTGACAGAATACTGAGCATATGCACAGTATGTACTGTATAGCTATACATTTCTGATATATTTTAGCTGTACATTTTTCAGGTATTATTGCAAATTTAATAATTTATAATTGCAACAATTTTGTTGTTGTAATTTCTGAATAAATATATATTATTTAATAAATAAACAAACATTATATAAAGATTTCTTATTATGTTAAATTATTTTTCTTGACACATAAAAATATGTTGCTAAAAAGATGCTAGTAAGGCAACTAGAAATATAAACTACGGCATTGACAGGGCCAACAAACACAAGTCATTATTGTGGAGTCCCGCAGAAGCATTATTGAAACAGATCAGCATTATCAGCAATACTGGCTCTATAAAATTAACCGAACAAGTAGAACATACTAAAATTTGCATGCACATGAAGATCATGTTGATTTTAAAATCCAGCATTCACACTAACAAGTATTCATGCATGCATCAGTAGTGTGGTTTTCCTTTTATCATTATTAATTTTCCTTTATCACAACTGAATGATTGTGAATTAGTTAAGTTAAAAGTAAAATGGAATATTCTTGTTCTTAAAATAGCAGCACAAGCAGTTATTCATCTGTTTGCAAACCTCTCTATCCCTTGTTTGTCTCTCTTTTTCCATTTTCTCTTCTTTTTCTTTTTCCATTTTCTCTTCTTTTTCTTTTAGTTCTTTCTTCATTCGTTCATTCTCTATCGCCTGCTGAGCCGATAGTGCCTCTGCCCTGGCATGACTGAGACCAACAGCCTGGTGAAAGACCCTCTGTAGCTTCTCCAGCTGTCCAAGGAGATGCCTGCTCTGATCAGGCAGCAAGTCCTGTGCATGCTCAGAGATAAACACCTGAATATTGAAAGCCACATTGCTGACTTCATTGGATCGGGCAGCGAGAGAATTCTGTATATGCTGTTGAAAAAATAAAAAATAAAATAAAAATGAAAGACTGAAAAAATGCCATCACTATAACTACAATTATCACTGTTGATGTTTTACCTTGCACAACTGTTGTTTACGAGTGATCTCTGCCAATGTCAGTCCATCTACCCCTGTTTCTTCCTGCATTTGTGTCTCAGTCTCCTTAAGCCACCTGAGAAGTTTGTCAATTTGCTCTTCTAAAGATTTCAGCTGACTTCTTACAGCTTCCTGCAAAAATATAAAGACAGTGCAAAGAGGTTTAAAAGAAACTGTTCTGGCACGGAAAAACCTCAAAACTAAAATTTGTATGAATTTTTCTTACGTTTTGTGCATCACGTTGTGCTTGTAACCCCTGCAAAGTATTCTTGGCAAGGTCCCTGGATGCACTGTAAGCCCGGGCTAAGTTACGCCCATCTTTGTTCAGGGCCATAAGCAGCTGAGGAGGAACATCCTGAGGGTGAGACTCCAGTAACTGTGTGGCAGCTTTAGTTTCCTTGTGCACTTCTGGTTCCAAGTCAGTAATTTCCAGGAAAAGAACCTGAAAAGAGAATTAAATTAAAATGCAGCCCTTTTTAGTTTAAAGAGCTAGTTCACCATTTAAAAAAAAAAATCTGTCATTAATTACTCACCCTCATGTTGTCCCAAACCCGTAAGACTTTCATTCATCTTCTAAACACAAACTAATATTATTTTTTAACAAAATATGAATGATTTCTGTCCCTCCATTGACAGCTACCCAACTACCACTCTGATGCTTAAATTTTTTTTTTTAAAGAGATGATAAAACGAATCCATATGAATTGAGTAGTTTAGTCCAAGTAATTTTCTGAAGAGACACAAGCACTTTATATTATGAACATATTGAATTTAGACTTTTTTAATTCACATATAAACATTGATCAGTGAACATAAACAGAAGGTCAACTGAACCTGCTTGACGCACGAGAACAAACCTCTTGCGGAAGCTTTAAATGTGCTGTGTAACACAAGAATGAACCTCATTGGTTCTCGCATGTCAAGTGAACATGCTTGAGCTTCCGTTTACCAGATCTGATGTGTGCACTGATAAATGTTTATATGTGAATAAAAGATAAATTAAAATTAAGAGTTTAATCTGTGCAGCATATAAAGCGATCATGTCTCTTCAGAAAATTTGGCCTAACCATGCAATTCATGTGGATTAGTTTTATGATCTATTTTTCAAAGTTTCATTAAAAATATCTTCATTTGAGTTTCGAAGATCTCTGTTGAAGTCTTATGGGTTTGGAACTGCAGAGTATGAGTAAATTACAGAATTTTCAATTTTGGGTGAACCTGTAACATCAAACATTTTGCTGTAATATAAAGCTTGTACCTCCGTCTGTCTGATAATGTCATCCAGAGTGGAGAGACTTCGACCAACAGACTGTTGTTGCTGCTGCTTAAGGCGGACTTCGATGTGTCTTACCATGGAGAGCAAGGCCACAATCTGTTGGTCATGCTCTAAGCACTCTTGGCGGGCAAGTGAGGACTGAAAATAGAGGGAAAATCATTAAAAAGAATCAAGTAAACAGTATTTGCAATAAACATAAAAAAATCAAGAAAAATCTTTATTCTTTACCTTGCTAGCTTTTGTAGTGTCCCTGCTTATTTGTTCAATATTTATTTGAATTTCTTCAGGCCGCCTCTCCACTAAACCCTCTGCATATTCCTCCACATCTTCTTTCTGTGTGGTATCAGACTCTGTGATCACCTCCATAAGGGGTAGTCCAGAAATTGTACATTCTTGAATAGTAGGTTTATCTGTGGCTTCATAATCACTGAAAGGGGGCTCCTTGTCTCTTTCTTGATAAACTTCATTGCTTACCTTCTTCATTGCTGTTTTGGCAATTTGTAATGGAGTACACACCTCATTTGACAGAAGCTCTTTGGAGACCTTCGTTACTGGGACACATTTGAGGGGTGCTGATTTAGCAACTTCCCAGTCAGTCACTGCAGTGCTTAATGCAGTCTGTTTAATCTTAAGGTCAATCAACTTTTCATCTTCTGTATATAATGGCTCAATGCTTTGTTCTTCTGCTGTTCTTTCTTTGTTTTCCCCTTCTAAATTCTGGATTGGGATCAGTTCTTTCTGGTTTAAATCTACAATGTCATTAGAGATACTCTTAGATGGAATATTCTGATTCATATCATCCACACTTAATCTGGTGTTACCACACTTGTCATGTTGATATTCTTCCTGTTTTTTAGCTGAGGAGCATGCATCAGTATCAGACCTAGGTAGAACATCCTCTGCAATGTTTGGCATTGACGTTTCAACCCTTTCTTTAATTTCTTGTCCCGCTTGCTGTAGTTTATTACCCTCCTCTTTACTTTGAGGAGGCTTAATGTTTGTCTTTTCTACAAAAGTCTCCCCTTGGGTGGTCGTGCGGCGTTCTCCATTATTGGCTATTTGACGCATTGCTTCTAATTCTTCAGCAGCTTGTTTTTCACTAACTCCTCGCTCAAACACCTTCCTAAGAATGCTTTCCTTAGCTTTCATCAAAAGTATTTCCTTCTGTGCCATTGCCTGGTTGGCTTCCTCAAGTTCACACTTCACACTTTCTTTCTCTTCTGACTGATTGCTTTGAGGTTGGACCTCAGGGATCACAGTCTTCTGCTCTTTATGAGTCTCCTCATCTCTTTTCTCTTCTCCTTCAATAAACACTTGCTTAGCTTTTTTATTTTTGCTTTTCTTCTTCCTCTTCTTTTCTGATATCTCAGTGCCAAGGTCCTTAAATACCTCAATAGCATCCTGACCTGGGTCTGTTTTTTTTCTAGTTGTTACACTATGCCGTGTTACAGTCTTCTCTTTCTGATTTGCAATGGTTTCATGATCAGACTCATGTTTGGGCTTCTTAGTCCTGTCCATCCCCATTTCCAAATCTTTGCCTTGCACATTCTCATCGCTCTCTGGCACAGGTGCAAAACCACCACTTGCATGGGTTGTCTCTGATAGCTGTACTTCGATCACCTTCTCTTTGTCATCTTTCATAATAGGCTTTTGACTAGTGGTAGAGCTGTCTTGTCCATCAACATCTCCTTTTTCTATAGGTAAAATTCTGGATGAGGTGTCTGAAACTTGTGGCTTTTCAGCATTTTCAATTTTAGCTTGCTTACCATTTTTCCCTCTGCCTTTCTTCTTTCCTGATACCTTAACTGTCCTTGTGGATGTAGAAGCACAGGGATCAGAACCACTCTTCTGTCTGTCCTTGATTTCCTCTGCTTTGGACAACAACTGATCTGCATCTAGCTTAAAACTATGCCCTTCTATTTGCTCTTTAGATGGGTTTTGTTCCTTGTTTTGCAAGCCATCATCACTGTCTGAGAAAATGACTTTAGAGGTTGCAGGCTCACTTACTGTCTGCATTTGGATTTCTGTCTCTCCTTTTGTTTGCTCTGTAGGTGGGACTTGTTCCTTGCTGTTATCAGTGCTTTCTGAGAAAATAGCCATAGAAAGTGCAGATTCATTGACTGTCTGCCTCTGGATTTCCATCTCTATTGTGTTGTCATGTGAAGCTGTTGAGTTCTTAACTTCTACCTTTTGCCATTTTATCTCAGAAATCTCTTGGGGTTGCTCAGGACTTTGGATTGGCTGTGACTTGATATCAATGCTTTTTGTGGGCTTTATCTCTTTAATAGCCTGCTGAAGCCTTTTCTCTGCTTTCAAGGTAAATTCAGTCAGGACCTCCAAAGATGTCTCATTTCTGTCCTCCATCACTGCATCAACCATTTGTTCCTTGCTTTCTGAATCAGGACCGACGTCAAGTTCAAGCTTCTCTTTTTTTAGAAGATCTGCATCTTTTATTTCAGCCTCTCTAAGATATGGTGATGGTTGTGGTATACTCAATAGATTTTTCTCAGGTAACATTTCATTAGGGCTGACCTGATCTGATACCATCTCAGGAAGAAGAGGACAAGGGGTTCCGTTTGTTGACGAGGCTGATATTTTGGAACTTTTCCTCTCATTTTCATCTAAATGGCACATGTCATATTGAAGTTTAGCAGCCATTTCTGTGGATATAAGACCATAGCCAATTGCCTCAGTGATGCTGGGGACCTTCTGTCCACTGGCTGGATTGAGCAGTCCCCCTTTTAAGAATTGATTTGCGGCAATACATTTAGCCATGTCTTTATCAACTAAGCCTTTATTTATAGCCTCTGGAAGAGGCAAACGCTCTCCACTGTGAATGTCAATGATACCCCCTGTATCTGCTTGACTCTGCAATACTCTTGCTGCAGGTATGGGATCCACTTGGCCTGCTTTAATTGCCTGTGGTAAGGTCATCATTTCATTAGTTTGTTTATGTGGAACACCCCTGAAAGGTCTCACTTCAAGGAATCTCTGGCCTGTCTCAATGTCAATTTTACCCTGGTTTATCAGCTCAGAGTAGGGCACAATACGAGCGTTATGAGGGTCCAACAATCCGCTTTTCACATTGGGTAAGTCCATAGCTTTATTTGCAGTTTCATCATCTAGAAGGCCTTTAGAAACAGCTTCACTCAGAGTAAGCCTGCTTTTTGATGCATCATCATAAATGGAACCTGTAGATGCTTGAAGAAGTGAAACGTCTGGATCTAAATTAGTTGGTGCCTGGCCCTTGAATGCCTTTTCCAGTGCTTGTAACTTTAGAGCAATTGTGTGATCCATGAGACCCAGGTCAAGTGCATCCACAACAGTGAGGCGAACACCAGAGCCATGATGCACAATGCCACCTTCTGCAATCTGCTGACTTAAAATCATCTGAGCCACATCTTGACTAATTATGCCACTTTGAAGAGCTCGTTCCAGTGGGACTGTCTTTTTGGTTTTTGGGTCCACCAGCCCTTTCATTTGTAACTGTAGCGCCAACTTGGTTTGCATTGCATTTGGATCAGAACATTTTCCCCGACATGACTTTTCTAAAGCAAGAAGCTTCTCCTTCCTACCCTCTTCAATTAACCCAAGGTTGGCTGCAAGGGTAACTGATACCTTCTTGTCTCTTTGCAGGTCAACTATTCCCCCTGACACGACCTGGGCTTCAAGAAGACGATCAGCTGTATCGGAGTCCAACAGCCCAGCTTCAGCAGCATCCTTAATTGAGCAGAGGCAACCACGCTCCACATCAATGACACCGGCTAAAATCTTTTCTGAATGAAATATACAGGTCATTGCATCCTCATCCAACAGGCCTTCTTGCATCACATCCTCAACACTAAGGGACTTACAGGCATTGCTATCCATAAAACCATTCAAGAGACCAGCTTTTTTCATAAGCTTAATAGCAGTGTGCCCTGGAAGCAAACCCTGTGCCAAAGCTTCATCCAAGAGAACTTTTTGGCCACCTACACTTACAAGACCACATTGTTGCAGTTCCATAGCCATACTCTCAAGCTTCACATCATCATCACTTAGTTCCACAGACAGAGTCTTAATTTCTGAAGGGTCTAATTTCTCATCTTTATCAGGTTTATCAAAGATGTCTTTATTTACCTCTTGTTCAGCCATTTTCTTTAGTTCCTCTGACTGTTTTGCAGTCTTGACTTCATCTGACTTGACATTTAGCGTATCATATTGTCCTAATTTTACAGTATCTTGGATTGAAGAGTGTGCACTGCTTTCACCAATTAGGTCAAATGATTTTTGTTCAGTCATCCCTAGAAATTTCCCACTACTCTCTGCTTGTTCCAGCTCAAGTGTTTGCTTATTTTTAGATTCATTTAGTGTTGAATCTATAATTAGATTTTGAGAAAACGTCCCTTTATCTGATATATTCTTTGGTAGGGTTGAGCTTGTGTGCAAAGGCACTATTAAGGTCTGGCCTGTCCCTGTCAAGGGTGCAAGATGCTCCTCTGTCCTTTTTATAGTATTGCCCATATCGGTCTTCTTGCTGGCAATTTTTTTTGTTTTAATCTTGGTTTCTTCATATTGATCAGATTTCTTTTGCCAGTACTCTTCTTGTGAAGGCTCTATAAAGGCTCTTTCTGTGCCTGTCAAGGTTGGAATTTCTTCCTTTGATTCTTTTATAGCCTCACCCATTTCAGTGTTCTTCCTGTAAATGTCATCTTTTTTAAACTTAGGTTTATCACATTTTCCTGATGACAGAACTTTCTCTTGCCAGACCTCCATTAAATTTCCCTCTTTGTCTGTCAAGGGTGCAAGATCTTCCTCTGTTCTTTCTATTCTCTCGCCCATATCAGTCTTCAAGGCAATTTTACCTTTTATAATCATTGGTTCTTCATATTGTCCTGATGATAGAACTTTCTCTTGCCAAACAACTTCATGCATAGGCTCTATAAATGCTTTTTCTGAGCCTGTCAAAGCTGCAACATCTTCCTCTTGTCTTTCTTTTGTCTCAGCCAAGTTAGTTTCATCTTTTTTAATCTTGGGCTCTTTATAATGTCCTGATGACAGAACTTTCTCTTTATGTAAAGGCTCTACAAAAGCTCTGGCTGCTCCTGTCAAGGGTGCAAGATCTTCCTTTGCTTGTTCTAATGTCTCACTCTGTATTGCAGTGTCCATCCAAGCTATTTTACCTTTTAACAACTTGGGTTTTTCATTTCCTCCTGGTGACAGAACTTTCTCTTGCCAGTCCTCTTTATGTGAAGATTCTGCTCTTTTGACAGACTCAACCACATCAGTTTTGCTCTCAAATTCATCTTTTTTAATTTTGGGTTCTTTACATTCTCTTGATGACAAAACTTTCTCTTGCCAAACCTCCGCATGTGAAGGCTCAATAAAAAACCTGTCTGTGTCTGTCAAGCATCCAAGATCTTCCCCTGCTTCTTCTATAGTCTTACTCATGTCAGTGTTCTTTCTGTCAATGTCATCTTTTACATCTACATAGTCTCTCGAGGACAAAACTTTTTCTTGCCGAATCACCTCATTTGAAGACACTATAAAGGCTCTGTTTGTTTCTGTCACCCGTGGAAGATCTTCTTTTGTTCTTTCTATTGTCTCTCCTAAATTTGTGACCTTGCAGGCAATTTTACCTTTTATCTTAGGTTGTCCAAACTCTTCTGAAGACCGAAATTTATTTTGCAAAACCAAGGGCTCTATAGAGTTTCTTTCACTGACCACCAAGGGTGCAATATCTTCCCCTGCCACTTCAATAGTCTCTTCCATATAAGAGTTCTTGCAGGCAATTTTATATTGTATAATGTTTGGTTCTTCAATTTCTTCCAAATCCTTTTCAATCCCACTCATAGCTATGCTGTCCACTGTAACTCTAATGTTGTCAGAGATTTTGTGTTGGACTGGTCTGGCAAGGTTTGTGGTTTTAACTTTTTCAGACAGTATTTCTACCAATTCTGGTTCTAGTAGTACTAGGCGTTCTCCTGAGTGAGCATCAATGTAGCTGTGTGTCATAACTTGAGTGAGAAGTTGGTTTTGGACCTGCTCTTCTGACCTGCCTTCCTCTGTGATGGAAAAATCATAATTGAAACCTGGCCATGAGGCAGGGGGTGATGAAGAATAGGCAGATCCTGAACTCAATCGCTTCATATATGAGGAACTTGGCTGAGTCACATGGGAAAGGACATCTGGAACCTGGGTCTGTTTTAGGATCTCCACTGCCTGAGGCTGAAGTATCTTCTCAGCTTGATGCAGAGGGACCACCTGTCCACTCTCAGGCAGATATACTGCACCAACAGAATGACGTTTTGTCAGGGCCTTTGCAGCAAGCTCTCTACTGACAACACCCTGCTGAAGTGCCTCACTTACTGTAAGCAGCTCTCCTGATTCTGGCCACAGTATTACTGCAAAAGACTGTAGAGATTCCAGTACACGTAAGGCTATGCGAGGAGAGAGGAGGTCTCTTTGAATGGCCTCATCTAGCTCTAGACGGTCCCCACTGACTGGATCAATTATTCCCCCTGCTTGAAGCTGTCGTGTCATGAGGGTGCAGGCCAAGTCCTGATCCATCAGGCCATGTCGGACAGCCTCATTAACAGTCAATCTGTGTCCTGACCGGGGATCTGTGATTCCTCCAGCAAACAACTGAGCCTCTAGAAGTCGAACTGTGACATGGCGGTCGATGAGGCCCTCTTGAACAGCATGGAATATTCCCACATTTCTGCCAGAACATAAGCAGACAGTTCCTCCTGGCTTTTGTTTAATTGGAAAAAAGCGCAGACCCGTCTCCTGATTGAAAACACAACGCTGTTGAAAGTCAACCAGACTTAGTTTTTCTGCTGTATTTGGATCAATAAGTTCTCGTCGGTAAAGGCAGGACTGCAGCTTTTGACAAAGATCGGTGGATAGCAATCCCTTCTGCCTTGCATTATCCAGACTGATCATTTCTCCATTGGAACCAACCTTAAGGCCACCAGTGCTTATCTGCAGCTCAAGTATACGGAGCCCCACCAGCTCCTTTATGACACCTTCTTTCACAGCAGTGGCTACTGGTAATTCCTGACACTCAGCAAATTCTGCTGTGTTGACAAGACAAATGGCAGTCTCTAAATCTTTCAGTGATTGGTAGGCATGTTTATCAATTAAACCACTGGAAAGACCTTTATCTAATGACAGGTAATCAGGGGAGTCAGGCTGAAGTAGACCCCCCATGACAACCTGTGCCTCTAACAGTACATGACAAGTGTCTTGATCTATGAGGCCACGCTGTGCTGCCAGAAAAACTGGAAAGGTTTCCATGGTGCCAAGGTCAATTACTCCAGCGATGACTTTCTGATCCTATGGAAAGATAAAACCATAATTTTAAGAATGGTTCTTATTTAGCTATTTTTATTCACAATTTAACTAGGAGGGAAAGAGAAAAATGCCCGCCACCATAGTTGGAGAAACTTAAGTCAACATAAGAAGCAATCATCATATTAATACTAACATTCATGCATTATTCATGAGTATAAAAGAAAAATGAACAAAAATTGGAGTATATATATATTTTTATTATATACAAAAAACACAACAGCTCAGCATTGCAGTGTGCAAAGAATATGCAAAAATGCACAAACTGAACGCTAAAAATACAAGAGGACAAAGAAAAAAACAGATAGAAATCTTGAGAACATATTGCTAGGTCAGAAAGAAAGCAAAAGTAAGAGATAAAGCAAGCACTACTTACCGTGTGGGGTGGTATGCACACACACTGATAGACCGAGGGTTCGGCGGTTTGAGGCGCAATAGGGTGAGAAGCCGGATGTTAGCGATCTGCATGCCACACTCCAGCTGCCTGATATGCTGCCCGGGACTGACTAACAGACTACTTTCATACCTCTATTACCTATTTTTATATGCATTGTTTTTTTAAATATGTTTTGAGACTTACCCATTAATTTGATCTTGGTTGGTAAATACACGGTTTTAATTACTTATCAACTAAGGATAGTCCTGTATTCCGACTAACAGTTTTTTCTTACTCCCAATTCTCAGATGATGTCTTACATTTTCTCCCGGCAGCTGTTAGTGATTTTGAAGCAAAATGCTTATTAAATTTCACAAAGAATTACAGTATTAAACACATGGACTGAAAACAGACAATATTACACATACAGACACACAAACAAACAAACAAACAAACAAACATATAGCTGTGATCTGGACACATCATGCTCAAACAGTGAGGTGGAGGTTTAGCTGGCTTTTTGTGCTCAGTCTATACCAATTCCTAGGAAAATCTTTTGACCACTGCTTTCGGAATCTTGTTTATATCTTTAACTTTGGGCCATTCAAACACAAACACACCATTGTACGCACAGTAATCACTACTTCATGACTGATGTATGAGTGCACAGTTCCACACAATGTTTGTGACTGCATATGGCGACAAAACAATATGAATATAATGACATTTATGCCTTTACATTTACATATTTACCTGTGCCATATTCAAATGAAATGTAAAAAAACAAAAAAAAACTAACTACAATTTGACCGTGGCTTTAATGGGCACTAAAGTGGCTATGGAAGCTGTTTCGGATGCCAAAAAGCTGTTCACACTATTCTACTCTAATGAGCCGATGAGTTGCGTTTAAGCAGATGTGCTTGATTAATATGAAAAATAAGGATGGTGTGGGTGGGTGACATGATATCAGGCATGTTGTATAAAATGATTTAGATTTCACACCATGCTATTAATTTTTTTATAACTGTTAAATAAGACAATGTCTGTGAGATGTATGAACGTGATGATGAAGGTTAAACCACACGTGACAGGCAACATAAAAAACACAAAAATGATTCACTCGCTCAAGCTCACACATACACACTGCTATAGCATGTCACTAGCACACTGACAATACTTGACCATAACAAAGACCAATATTTAAAGCAATATATTTCAGAAGCATTGTTTCAAGACACGCTTTGCTGTTGAAGCTCGCTTAGGCAAAGTTGAACACTGCTGTCACTGGCGACTTCCCCTTGGCCATCTAACTTTACCTTCCGCTTCTCCTCTTTGGCCAGCTGCTCCTCCAGTTTTTGCAACTGTGTGGCAGAACTGTCACACAGTTGAGTGTAGTTGGCTGTCAACTCATCCAGCTGCGATACCACCTGGGCACGCTCTTCAGACGATAGCCTAAAGATATATGCGCTTCATTAATAAAAATGTGTGTGTGTTTAAGTGCATGATTATTTAACATTTACCTTAAATGTTAAATAATAATCAAAGGCAAAATAGCATTACAAGGGTCAAGGCACAGAACTGAAATTTTAAAATACTATATTTTCAGTATATTTTTAAAGTCAAATAAACATGTCTTTACTTGCAAAAAAATCATTTATTACATTTTATCAAAATGTATTTTCCATGTATAACTTATTTCTTAATTAACCATGTACAAAAAAAAATTTCAGTCTTGTGTTAACAGGGCCAGAGTAGGCTACTTCTCATTCTTCTTTATTCCACTGCATCTTCTGACAGGCTATTTCTACTTGTATATTTTTTTTTATAAAAAAATAAAAATAAGACTACAACTTTAACAAGACTAAAAAAAGTTGTAATCCTAAGAATTTTTTTATTTTTAAATATGACCTTAAATAACTTAGTACTTGTATGCTCTGACATCGACTGGAATGACTTGGTAGCACTTGGTATGAAATGTGTTGAAGGTCGTATAGGGCAGACTCACTTGCTGGCCTGCTTTGACATCAGGAAGACTTGTGTGCTCCTGATAGCTTCAGCAACTTCCTCTTTTTTAGCTGCTAACTGCTCACTAATAGCCTAGAAGTGAGACAGAAACAGTATTTTCGTAGTGTTGATTGATACACTACTGTCTGTAGAGTACCTAAAAAATATAATATTCTAATATTCTTGCTTTAACACTTGCTTTTACCTGCTGTGCAGCAAGTGATGGCTCAGCAGATCTGCCAGCGCGCTCCTGTAGGCCCTTGACCCAGCCAAGCATCTCTGAGACCTGCCCCACTCGTGCCTGCCTCTCCTCTTCCACCTCTTTCTGTACCACAAAGGGGAAACATTTTCATTTGCCATATGTCAGATGATGAAACCTGATGTTGTCTTCATTATGTGCATACTTGTAGGTATTTATATGTACAAATATACAGTAGGTAAAAATCAAAGCTTAAAGTAGGAGGCTTAGAACAGCATAACACACCTCTTCCTCCTCCAGTCGTCGTAGTGCATCACTAATATACTTGACATGTTGCGTTGTCAGGGTAACCAGAGCTGTGTAGCGTGTGCGTAAATCCATAAACTAAGATAGTGAGTACAACGTCATTAAAGCATTTAAGGTCAACACAAAAAGCAACATAACCATCAAATGAATGTCCTGGTTTCCCTGCATTTACCTCCTGTGTGATGACATCTGATGAAGAATGCATCCTCCTCCTTTTCACAGGAGACTTCTGGGTTGATTCAACAAAAGCTCTGAATGTCATAAGTTGGAGTTCATAGTCCTAATGCATACATAGAAATGTGGTTATTATCATTAAGTAAAACTATTAAAAACATTTCTGCTGAAATAAAATATGATATAAATATTAGTTGCATAAAACTTAAACTAAAGAAAATTTGCAATGTTGCCTTAGCGAAAAACTGAAATTAGCATAAGTTTAAGCACTAAAATTATTAACTGGAAAGAAAAAAACAAAACTAAAACTGAAATAAAATCAATTAAACCTAAATAAAAATAAATAAATAAATAATAAATTAAATAATACAATAAATTAAATAATACTGCACAGAAAGACACGGTATAGTATGGAGAAATGTATTTTGTGAACCAAGTGTTTATGTTTTCATCTCTCCATGATGACTGCCATTAAGCAGTAGCCGACACTGGTCACTGGTGCTTACCTTAACAGCAGCGCAGTACTGTTTAGAGTACGTCTGGCACTCATCCAGTTTGACCTGGTTCTGTTCGATCTCAGCCACCAAGGCCTGCAAAAGAACAGATAATGAATCAAACACTGATTTGTTTTGCAACACTGGGAAGTATTCATCAATATCAGTGTCCTCTCTCACCGTTTGCTGTGCGAGCTGTTCTGACAAAGCTCTGCTGTCGGTCTGCTCGGGTTGTGTGTTCTCCTGTTTTTCTGTGGTCTCCTCTATCCAGCAGATGAGAGAGTTGTGGCCTTCTCTGTACTGCTGCAGCACTGAACCCAACACCTCAAGATCCGCTTGCCTGTGTGACATTACGTTTCGTTTTACAACCTGGAATATTACTGAATATACTGGTAGACATCCTCTCTCTGTCTCCCTCTTTTCACTTCTAAACAACTCACCGTGTCTCCATTTGCCTGCGCACTCCACTCCACCTCTCAGTGAGCTGGTGTGCTTTCTCCTGGTAGCGGTCCAGTTCAGGGCTGCGGTCAGAGTGTAACTGGCTGAGCTGGCTTCCGACCTCTCTAGCCTGCTGGACCTCTAAACTCAAACTCTGGAATATGTGATCCTGTTCCTCCAGCTCTGAATGCCATTTCTGCAAGTGTGAAATACAGAGTATGAAATGCAATAAAAACGGTAAAGTCGCTTATCGACTATTTTTGACAAACAACAGACTGCAAGTCCTTAGAATATCCAATACAGAGTAGTACAGGAGCAGGGTGTGTAGTTACGATTTGAGCTTCAGTTTGTAAATATTTGAACTTTTCCAGCTAGGCCATATGTGGCCACATGAACAAAAGTATTCCTAATCAAAACTATGGAGCATGAGGTGAGAATTATTGTTGCACTATTCTTTAAACACTGTTTCAGAAAAATTGGCAGTTTTGAATAATTATGTCTGAAATAAGTATTTTATAATTACGTAACTATTTGAGTTCATTAGCCCTAGAAAATCTAGTATGCTTTTCTTTCACATTGGCAGTCATTTGTTTTGTGTGGATATATTCATACATTCATAATTTTTTCATTTTCCATGGTGAATAAGAGGAGGGTAGTGGCTGCATCATGACCAGTTTGAAAGCTCTGTGCGACCGCCACTTGGGGGCGAATTGTGTGCAAATATTGGAGATAGTGAAAAGGTGGCTTCAATGACAAATAAAAAAAATTTAACAGTCACTTGTCGCCATCTATTGGTGTAATGATGTAATTGATACCATCTTTATTTGAAGCATCAAGTTAATTTCAAAAGTTGATGTACTCTATATTTTGATCGGTACCATAGACATTGTTTGTATACAAACTATAAACTGTGTACTAGTACTTCTGTGAATATAGTAACACATAAGTAATGATACAGTGTGGTCGAAAACACAATGCCAGTAATTTTGATCTTACTAAAGGTTTAATATACATAGCCGAATCATTGTCATTTAGGAATAAGATTTTGTGGATGTTTGAATCAAGTTTGAATCAAAATCTTTTAACGATTAATCGTGCAGCTCAAGTTGAGATATTAATCAACTAGTGAAGTGTCTGTCTCTCACCTTTAATTGCTCTCCCAAGGCTTGGATTGCAGCAGTATCAGCGGGCACAATATCCTCTTCACTCAGTCGACTCTCATTCTTTCTCACTTGACTTTCTGCAGCCTGCAGGCTTCTCATCAACACATCTACTGTCTTCAGTCTGGCAGATGCAAAAAAAGACATTCAAATCACAAATCATGTTTGTCGTTAACATTAAAAAAGGCTTGATGACTAATTAGTACATGCATATATGTATTGAAATGCCATTGTGCACTAACTTTTGCAGATAAACGGAGGAGAGGGAGTTGAGTTTCTCAATGTGCTCTACGGCCAGGTTGAGCTCAGAGCGTAGGACAGGCACACTCGAAGATGTAGGCTTCTCCTCAAAGAAGCTCACGCAGCGACGAGACACCTCACCCAAATCTGACTGAAGACCCTTTAAATCCTGCTGTAGCTTCTGCAACACCAATAAAAGATTCTTCAGATTACATTTATAAAGACTCCAAGAAAATGTCATTAAAATGACATTTGCAGCTTTTAGTACATGTCTGTTAGATTTGAGATAATCTGCTAGTGTTCTCCTAAAAGTTGTCAAAATGAACTTGTATTTATTTAAAATTAATAAAATAAAATTTTGTCCAATAAAATGCTTACTATTATGTTCCCATAGTCTTAAGTGTCTCTGGCTATGAAGTAGAACACGTGATACTGTATGTTCATGACAGTGACATAACAGCCAAAAAGGTATTTAAAAAAAAAAATATATATATATATATATACATACATTTCTTATTTATATATTACAATTTCTTTTTTTAATGTGATGTCAAAGAAGAAAAAGAAAGAAAAAACTGTGCTCGTAAAATCATTTAATAAGGAAATAAACTGAAATAAAACTACCGGTAAATTAAATGCAATACAGAAATATTTAAAATAATCTAAATTTCATAAATAATAAAATAATGTATAAAAACCAAACCTAATAAAAAAGGACAAAAGCACATAAAATTACAAAAAAAAACTAAAATTAAAATTGAAAACAAAAATAAAAGCTACTTCAAATAAATTGAATACTATAATGGTCTATAAATAATACTATAAAACGTTTAACAATGTTATCCCTGTCAGCAACATAATGCAAATTATTTCATCAAAAAGCATTTTTTTTTTGTCGAATTAACAGTATTTTCAAATAATCGGACTGGTTTATATATGTACATCAGCTAAAAACGGTACTGACTGACAGACTGAGCACTGATTGGCCAGTAGAGGGAGTAGTTGTGTTGATCAGACTCACCTCTTGCTCTGCTATGTGAACTGCATTGTCTGCAACATCTCCTGATATTGTGCTGGGGTGTGGAGTCTGTATGCCATGCATCAGCCTGCTCTCTGCCTCCTCTAGGTGCGACTTGATGCTCTGCAGCTCTGAGAGGTAAGCACGAGAGGCCAACTCATCCTTCTCCACTGAAACACAAACGAAATACTGAGCACCGTGTCATATGGTTTCATAACATGATTAATACACACAGACACAGTAACCTTCTTACCTGTCTCCAAAGAAACCAGGAGAGCTTGGCAATGTTCACGGCAGTTCTCAGCTTCTCTCTCTAGCTCACGCCGTTCAGTCGGTGTGAAAAGTGCGCTCTCACGACTGTCCGTAAGGAAGTCGGACAAGTGGGCGTCCAGGTTGTTTAAAGCCTGCTGCCTCTCTGTTGGGGCCTGCAAACGCATCTAGAGAGACAGACACATGATTATGAATAACCTCTGAAAGAGTTCCAATAAGAGAGGGAAATTTAATGAACTTTGTTACTAACTGTGTCCAGACTCCAGGAGGAAATATTTAGTATGTCTTTCTGCAGGTAGTGGCAGGAGACTACGCTCTTCATGTTAACGTGCAGCTGGTGCCATAGAGACATGACGTTCTGGTACATCTGCTCCATTCTATGCACAGATAAAAAAAAAAGAAGAAAAAAAAGATTATATAGTTGTTTATGCAACAAAGACAATACAACATCAAAATGTATACTTGTTAAATGTCCCTTGTGTTATAGTGCGCAATTCATCATTCAAAATGAAATGAGCAGTATTTTTCCAAGACAAATTTACTATTATTTATACTCTATGATAGTATTTATTGATGATTGGCTGAACAAAATCTATGATTTTTATTTTCATTTTAACTTTAGTTTAAGTTTAAGTCATTTTGTTATGTGCTTTGGTAATTTTTTATATTTGTTTAATATTTCTATTTAGATTACATTTATTTTTATTTCAGTTTTAGCATTTTTAGTACTTGTTTTTTCATTCAATTCATTGTTGTTTTCATTTTATTTATTTTATTCAATTTATTATAGCTTTATTTCAATGAATGAAAACGATTGTTAAAAGTTTCAGTTTTAGTTTGCAATAACAACACTGGTTTGCCCGTGCAAACCTTGCCACTAAAACGCTAGGGTTGTACCTACACAGCTGCTAGAAATGCTAGGTGGTTTTTAGGGCATTCTGGGAGGTTACTTACTGGGCCAAACATTACATAAACATAGCACGTTATCTCTATGCCGTATGTGATTCCTGCGTATGTGTGAGACCCTCTTTAACATGTTTATAGGGTGCATTTAAGGATCTGTGTACTGTACCTGCTGACAGTGTCGATGGCTTCCTGGTTAGGGGGAGGAATGGTGAAACACACAGATGGCACCATGGCCTCATTTCCTGTAGGACTGATGACCTTCCACTTAGTCCTCTGAGAGTTATCCTCCAATACACATTCCTCTCCTTTGCTGATTGTGATCTGAGAAAGAGAGATAGAGATAGAAAGAGAGTGATAGAGAAAAAGGGATTGAAAAATCAAGCAAAAAAAGCAGAACTGATGGTCAATGTTGATTAAAAAGTAAAGGGATTTAAAATATTAACCAAAGGATGAGAAATAAAATGTTAATGCTAATGGCCTTCATGAGAGTTGAATTACATGAAATATGATTTTCATGGAATAATGCCTTACTGTGCGAACATAACTTTACAACTGATAACTGGCAAAAAACAAAAACAAAAAAAATATTCAAAAGCTCTTTTCTTGTTAACTTTTTCAGCCTAGCTTTGCCTTAGGCTAACATGAAAGCTAAACGCATCAATAACGCAAAAGGCAACACGATTAAAAGCCTCCCGAGTCATTTAAGCATATTAAAAATCAAAGAAAAGATGTGAGAGCACTTTCTAGTGCCCCACCTCAACTCTCACCCTATCCCCTTGCACACAGTGAACATTATGCTTTTTATATATATTACGTATGGATATGAAAGTAAATCTAACAGAGGGTTACCACCTCTGTGACTGATAAATAGAAAATAATTAAAATGACATAGCAAGTCAACATGCAACATGCTCCCACCATGGAAAATTGATGACATTTTGGGCTGCGATAAAAAAACAAACACCTAATACATAATATATATGCCCTATTTCACATTAACAGTGTATAGGACGCCTGAGGTAAAGCAGGGGTCCCTTGTGTGCAGGGCCAGGCCAGAGAGCAAAGGTCAGAGGAGGAGAACGGTCGGCAATAGTACCTGAGAGTTGGCCTTGCCCAGCCCCGCAGACACACATAAAGAGGAAGGGAGAAGGAAGGGAACAGAGAGAGAAAGATGGGGTTAAATGGAGGGATAAAGGAAAAAGAGGAGGATTTGGGGAGGGCAGAGAAAATGGGGGTGGGAAGGGGATAGGGAGGGAGAAAGAGATTACTTTCAGGCATTTAGCAGACCTCGCCTGACTGAAAAAATGCGATCAGGAAAAGAAACGGGGCCACAGCTGGGAGAGTGATTGAGTGTTTATAAGTATTCTGCATAAAAATGAACACTCAATAAATGACAGCCTCTTATTTCACCATTTCAATTAAGTAGAGTGTGTGTAATGTGTGAATGAAAAGCAACGAAATGGCAGATTAGATACGCTACAGCAGGTTTGTTCATCACTCATGATATGCCACACCTCCCCTTTGCCAGGATTCTTTGCTTACAGCTAAGTTGGCACACAAAGGACAGATTCTCTGGAAATATCTTGGTCAATGGCACCTTTTCCCCATATACTTGCCTTCACAGCTCCAGGGTGGTCTATGACTAAATATGTGCAGATGGTCTCTGGCTAGCACCCTGAGTGGTGCAGAAGATGAAAACTAAAAGACGGTTTTCAAGTGGGGTAGGATTGGGACACAAACGTAAAGCTCTGAAAAACCGAATTAGGATCACGTTTATTTTCCAAGTGTGATCATAGCTCAGTTCTTAAGAGCATAAGGATCAATGCAGGGTTGTGATGTGATAAGGTAAGGCAAAGCGAGTAGGTTGTGATGGTGAGATATCTGGAGCATGTTATACCTCTATTTGTCGGTAGTCACAGATGGCACGGATGGGCGTGGTGGTGCCCAGGTTACTCTCTGCACTGCGTGGGCGGAGCTGGACTACAGACTTGGCCCGGCCTACAAGGCTGGCCACTGTGCTCCGGTATTCAATCAATTGTTCTTTCTCCTCCTGAAAAATTAAATAAATTAAGTCAAACAAGCAGTCCAACAGTAAACCAGTGCTGGGTATGATGCATTGATTACTTTTTGTGATCTGTAATGAGTAAAGTAACATTACTTTTAAATGTACAAAATATCGGAGTTACTGTTCAAATAAATAAGTTACTTCGCTTTCCCATTTATTGACTGACATCACTCCTGTCCCCAATGTTAAGAGAAATCGTGAGTGAGGTGCAGAGGCGTTGTGTGCGCGGTGAAAACACGATGGTTGTTATAGTTCTAGACTAATGTAAACATGAATTTACTTGTCTCACTTGCACAAAAAAGATTCAGTATTCCTCAAAATGAATAAAAACCATGAAATGCAAACTCAAAATATTAGGCAAACATGCAATAATTAAATGTTAAATAATACAATATACTTTATGTATTTAACCTCACTTTATTAACCAATGTTTTTGTTGCTGATATTTGATGATCCAAATCAACCATACCAATAAGTAAAAATGATTTTTAAATTTTTATTATTGAATTCTTTTTATTCCTGAAGAAAAAAATTTGTATTCTCTTCTCTTGCATCCTATTCTTCTGCAATCCAGAATGGCAGCATATTCATTTCACTTTTGGTGTGAAAAGGACATTACATTTGCCAAATATAGAACTGTTTTTATTTATTTATTAAAATACAAACAAGCAAGCCCAACATTACTTTCGCCAACACTGCAGTTAATAATAGTAAAAGGTGCACTGAGTAATTTGATGTTGTACTATTAGAGGCCATAATACATTTTTGAAAAATATTGTTCAAAAAATAAAATGTTCTTAATTCAATAAATATTTAAATGTATTAATCAGAATATAATTATTTAATTAAGAATAAATAACTGTCCTCATAACTGAATTATTATTACCTGTTTTTCCATGCTAAATGTCAGATGAACTGTAACTGAAATGTGCATTCATGATAATAAATATTCATTTTCTCACAAAAATAGCTTAATGACTTTAGAAATATCTTTAAAGAACATATAAGGCCATCACGGATGTTCTTCCCTGGGTTATTATTTGCTTAGCTTTCATTTCAAAATGAATGAGTATGTGGTATGACACTTCCATGACCAGCTCATAAGGGATTCATTAGTTCTGGCATTGGGAAGCAGAGGCTGACAGGAAGATCTTAATAACAACGCTCTCTGCAAGAACTTAGCATGTGGTATTAAATTTGACTGCATATCAACATGGGGTCAGAGTTCATCAAAACCATAGAGGTTTTTCAGAGCAACAACAAGAGTGAAATTATGGCAAACATGCCAAATCCTTATTTGAGGGATATAAACTGTTACTGGTCATATATGTAAACACTGGGAATTTTTGGGGAGACATCTGTCAAATGCTTAATTAAAATCATCTCCTAGTGAGAGCTGGAGGCAATGTAGACCACATACTGACACAAAGAATGGTTCAAGTTTATGTCTAACATAAAGATTTGTATGTACCACTCAAATAAATGACTTTTGATGATGCTTGTTTCATTTAGTTAATTATGAACTAATGCAACTATTCTTGAGCTTTTTAAATTTTCTTAATGTCATTGTTATATGATTTTTTTTAAAAAAATTTAAGAAAACAACAACAACCAATAGCCAATATTTTCTTAAAATAAATTCTAAAATTATAGTATTAATTTGGGAAGATAATCCATCCCAGCTTCTAACTACTTTTTATTGCAATCATGCCCTTATTTAACTGTGATGCACTTGTGCCAGCTCTGGGTTTCTCTTCCGTATGGCCACAGAGGATATGCCCATTGCTCTGTCAGCTCTTGTGCAAACCCTCTCTCATGGTCCAATCTGTCATACAGTATGTGCACTCATTGAGCTCAAAAATTCAAATTCCTAAACTAAGTAGCATAAACTGTAAAATCTTATATGAACAAGTGTTTTATTCATGTTTTAAAGGCTGATTGTGCACTAATTATTATTTTTTGAAAAAGGGAACACCCACCATGGAGTCCTGCAGCAGATCCTCCAATCTGCCAAGTCTGCTGTTTTTATCACAGGTGTACTGTCTCTTAATGGTGTCTTGTAGCTGACGTAGAAAGCTTTCACAGTCCCGTGCATCACTCATAAACTAAAACAAAGTCATTAAAACCCAGAAAAAGTAATTTAATGCAGAAAATAAATAAATAAATAAATATATATATTTTTAATATACTAGGTACTTGATTTAGTACCTGGAAGTAGGCAGTGTTGTCCTTGAGGTGCTGCTCTACACATATGCAGAGCTCTTTAATCCACTGCCACTGTGTCTGCAGGGCAGCACTGTAGGCCTATGATCAGAGAGGTCAACAGGTCAGGATTGAGCACCGAATCTGGTTTCAAACCATTTTTACTGAGAGTCTGAGAGTGACATTGCATGAAGTTCACTGCATGAAGATTTGTTCATATTAGTCAACAACTCACCTCCACTGTTTGTTTGGCTGGGTGGTTTTCTCGACACATGTGGTCAGCTGTCTCCTGGAGGGAGCGCATCACTTCCTGTTTTTCTTCCAGCTCTGACCTCATGTCCTGAGAGATTAAGGAGATCAAAAGATATTGCTCAATCCCAAAAAAATCTAATGAACAACTGCAACTACACTTAAATGGGCATGAAATGAAAATTTACCCTATTTTGTAAATGCATGTAATTGAATTTACTGTAATCAATTCATCCATGTCTGTTTCATTAAAAAAAAAAAGATCACATCTCAATAAATCATAAATCAACAATCACTTCTCCGATCACTAAAGTCGGCTTAAACTTTGGCCTTGCAAGCTGACGTTCATCTGCCTCCATTTTTGAGCTCAATGCCCACATCTCAAAAGCCAATCAACAACAAGATGATTAGAACGAGGACCTCACTAACATTTTTTCTTTTTCCATAATCCATTTCACTTACATTTCCAATTCAATTCCA
Organism: Semotilus atromaculatus; assembly: GCA_031834385.1. NCBI lineage: Eukaryota > Metazoa > Chordata > Actinopteri > Cypriniformes > Leuciscidae > Semotilus > Semotilus atromaculatus. Next base: position 36,077,963 of record JAULUF010000022.1, read on the forward strand.
TTTCTGTTTCATCATGACTTTAACTAATCATGAAGTACTTTTAAAACTGAGGGCAAACATATATAGCTCTAAATATTATACAATAAATGTTAAATCAGTAAAGGAACATATAGTGGCCAGAGGTAGTGCATCTTTCTTTAGATGGAGTCTTACAGCATATTGCTCTCTTTTGGCAGCCATGTTTGTGTTGCCGTCACTCCAGTCGAAGGCCAGCTCCTCCTCCTCCCTCTCATTGAGCCAGATCAGCTCCTCAGTGCAGTGGGACACAAAAGCTCGAAGGCTCTCCAGGCAACGCAGTCGCCATGACGAATGTTCCTGCGACAACACAAAACAACATTTACTGGCCATATAACGCAGCCAACTGCTCAGTCAGATGCTTTCCCCATGGTAAGCACCCTTGGTCTTTTGTACAATTGAATGTTTTCATGGAGAACTGATTTGGTTAAATTATGGAGACGTGTGTGGGTGTGGGTATATGTCAAGAGCAGGTGTTTTGCGGCACTCTTAAGCATGTCACACAAGCATTCTGTATACTGCCTTTGTAAGGACACACTCTGTCACACCCTAATGAGATTAGAGAAGAGTAATATACATAATACAGAGTATAATGAACTCAAATACACTCACACGTCTGCTTATCATAATTCTAAAGCAGGAAACACTCACCAGCAGTTTGCAATACTGATTCTCCAACTTGGACAGAGTCTCAGAGTAACTGCTACGTAAATTAGGCGAGACCCTTGACTGAGGGAGAGAGAATATGAAGAAATAAATTATTCCTAATGCAAAAGTGTACAAATGTGCAGTGCACAATACATAAGGTCTTGAAGTCCATTCACACCAATTCTGATTTGCCTGGTTGGTTGTGCACCTGAAAAGTTTTGTGCAATGCATGTCTATGGACAAAATCATAAAGCTATCATGGCCTAGAACCACAGACAGTAAGAGAAAGTTTAACTGACTGTAAAGTAACCAACCAGAACGGTTTTGTTTTTACGTCTCATTAAAGGTGTGCATGGCTCTAGGCTTAGAGTAAATCATGACTGTTGTTTTTAATGGACCCCATTCAATGTGACTATACAACAACAATAATAATTATAATCATTGTATTATAAAAAGTAAACAAATAAATAAATTTACTATTTTAGTACCAATACTATTGTACTGTAAAATAAAAACAGTATTTAATAATAATAATAATTTTACAACAGTAATTTACAGTACTAATATACACTCTTAATTTCCTTGACTACTAATTGTTAAATAAATAGAGCTTTTATTTTGGTGAAAACCACAGGAAGGCCTTTTTAAGCTTCTGATTTTTACATAACAAATATAAAAATGATTCTGGCACACAGTATCATGAGCTGCTCGTGTGTAAATGAACACAGTGTCACACTACTCGCATTTGCCACTTGGCTCATTCTAATTTTGGACACCATTTAAAACTATTCATGATCTGTCACTTGCACCGATACTCCTAAATATTTGTTCACAGTAATTTTCATTCACAAATTGTCAGCTAATCTGCCATTTTTTCAAGTGCATTCCAGTTTTATGTGCAGTAGGCAAAATACACTCAGTGAACAGACCTGCTTGCAGTGTGTGTACATGCTGCCTGAAGCGGAGACTATATCAGAATTGGTGTGAAAGGTCCTTTGATACCAAGACCTCATAGTTCATGTACCTCATAATTTCGAGCCTCTTTGAGGCTATTGAGTAGATCCTCCACTGATGTGTGAATTATGTGGTGGTCCTGCAGGTGCTGTTCTACAGACGGCAGATCAGAACCCCACTCGGCTCGCTCCAGTAGGTCCTGTGTCGCTTCAACCCATCCCAGCAGCTCATAGATGAAGCGTAGACTGCCTTCATCCTCAGAGGAGGACATGGCTACCAGATCTGCACGAGACATTGGTCGCCTGAGCAAAGACGCCGCAGCACCCACTGCTCCCAGGAGTGTCTGTGCTCCGAGTGTAGCCAGACCTCCTGGTGACCCCTTCTGACCCATGTGCTCTCCCAGCAGACCTCCCGTGGAGAAATGACCCTTCCTGTACACACTGGCACACTGCAGGCGCATAGAGACCAGCTCCTCCTGCAGACATGACACCCTACAAGAGAGAAATGACCTTGAGTAAGATTGCTGGATAGAACATTTTTAATTTTTTCTGCAAAATAGGAAAGACATACATCATTAAAGTAATCCATGTCACTCCAGTGGTTTCACCTCCATTTTATGAATTTTGCACAAAAAAACTGAATAATACAAAATAATATTATCCAAAGCGTGTTCACAGGACAACTTCCAGTCTTGAGTCAACACAACACGCATGCGTGTTTTTGCAATATTTGTTGCAAATATTTTTGTAAATAAAGATTTTAGGTTAAACCATTGGAGTCACATGGATTACTTTAAAGATGTCTTTCCTATTGTTCTGGACTTTGAATGTGTAAATTGCGTTGCTCACAATGGAGGGACTGAAAGCTCTCAGATTTCATCAAAAATATCTTCATTTGTGTACCGAAGATGAACAAAGGTCTTACGAGTTTGGAACAACATGAGGGTGAGTAATTAATGACAGAATTTTCATTTTGGGGTGAACTAACCCTTCATAATAATTGTGAATAATTTTATCACAGTGATAACTGTGATTACTGTTCACAGTACAGAAATCTCTCCCACTTTTCTGTCAATCAAATTAATCTTTAATAACTGTCAACAAGAGCAAAATCATCCCATCCCTCTCTCTGGCTTGCTTTACACACATTTCTATTTCCCCTTTTCTCCCTCTTACCTGAAAGCCAGCTGTTCAACTTGGTAGTACTTCTCATCTCGAAGGACCTGCAGGTCAAGGTGAAGCTGTCTGACAAGAGCCTCACAGTCCTGCAGATACAACCCCAATTCATTCTCACACCGCACTGGCTGCCCATTCTCTAGCTGAGACATGTCCTAAGGAAAGACAGAAGACAATGGAAAACAATGGAGCACAAAAGATTTCTAAATGATAAATAACCAAGTTTTTCATGCAAAAAACTAAACATGGTGATCTACGAGGACTTGTCAATATATGTCCCAAATCTAAGTGAGTATTTTAAGGCATCTAGAGTGTTTGACATGACACTCCAAATGGTCTTTCTTGTAACATCCCTTCTTTTGGGAAGGTGGCATTGCCTGTATCCTTCATGGTAATATTAATCATCTACTATTTCATTCAATACTGAAAATCACAATACAAATAGTTAAATCTAATTTAAAAAATATATATTGTACTCAATATTTCTGTGCTATGTAGCTTAGCATCTAACATCAGTATCTAACGAGTGCTATTAATAAAGCAGGCAGAGCTGCTGCATATGAAGAGCATTCCAAATCAATTACTTCCATTTCAGAAGGCAGTTGCCTATGTAGACAGAGCTTATGAGACAGTTCCCACAGAGATACTCCCATACTTACAGCCTGCAAAGTGTTCTTCGCCAGTGTGAGTTTCTCCTCACAATCTAGAGCCATGTTCTGGATCTTATTGGCCATCTGCAGGAGTAACTCCAACCTAAAAACAAAGATACATACAAAATACACATCAAAAATACTGAACTGCAACAAATGTAAATGTAGCCATTTTATCTAGAAGTGGACTCTCCTAACCTTTCCACAGCAGGCCTCAGCGCTTTCTCTCTCTCCAACATCTCCAGGATCAGTTTTCCCCATTCCTCCTCCAGATCATTAGGGTGTAGCCCTTGAGGCAACTTAATGCGCCCAAACTCTATCCATGCCTTAACAACATCCACAAACATCGATCATGAAAATAAGCTTTCCTAGTGTGTTTGAGTGTGTGCATGCGTGTTCCCTTTATCCTGTCAGTCTTCCTCCTCTCCCACGTGTCAGCATTGTGCTCTACATTAGCCTGAATCTGTTAATGTGCAGCTCCACTGTGCCTCTTATGAACAGTGCTGCCTGCATTTAGCTGCAGAATCAAGGTCAGCCTCAATCTCTCTCTGTCTTATTGTCTATATTCTCTTTTTATCATCATTTTCTCTTTCTCACCTCCAGAAGCTTGTAAAGGTGCTCAATGTGGCTTTTCTCTCTTTCCTTTGCAGGGATCTCAGTTTCTTTGAAGTGGACATATTCATTGTAAAGTGCCTGGGGAAGAGAAGACTTTTGGTAAGCAGCCAAGTTAGATCAAATCAAACAGTGATTAGCAATTTAAGACATCACAATTTTTTCTGGACATGAAGGCTGTTTCAAAAAGTAATTCCTTTTGCTGCCTTCACAGACATCTGTTTTAAGACACATTCTAAGGTAGTATGTATCCTTCACAGAGAAGGCAATCCCAGAATGCACTGCAAAAACTAAAATAATGCATTTTAAATAAACATTGTATTCAGCACTGAAAAGGATATATAAAAGTTGTGTAATTCAAAATGGATTAATTTACCCAATATGTGTGCATGCAGTGTTTTTTCATGTTTATTAGAATATTGTTTGGTTAGCTTACCAACATACTAAAATCAAACTCTATTGAAATAAATTACAAGCCAAATCCCTATGAGGCATATGGATATACTGCATATTTAGAGTGTTCTATTCACTACTATTCAAAAGTTTGAGGTCACTATCGCATGTGCACCAAAGCTGCATTTATTTGGTCAAAATATTGTAAAATACTAATATAATTTCTATTTTTAATATAATTTATCCTTAAATGATGGCAAAGCTGAATTTCCCAAATTTTCAGCATATTAAAAACATCTGTGTATGTTAGTAACATTCTTTGATCTTATTAATGTGTCCTTGGTGAATAAAATTAATTTCTTAAAAAGAAAATGCTGACCCCAAACTGAATGGTAGTGAAGGATGTAGGCAGTAGGCAGTGAGGCAACTCACTAGATTGTTGAATAGAGATCTTTTTTTTCCATTAAATTATATCTTTAGCTACATCTTTATGAAATTCTGCTCTTTTCATTCGACGACTCCTTCCCTCACGTTTCTAACCTTGAGTTCCACAGGATTGTGGGGGAAGCTCCTATTGGCCATGAGGGCCGTATGTTGCCTGGTCCACTGCAGCAGAGAAGAGAAGCCAGATTTGTACTCTGTCCATCGCTGGTCAACCTCCTGAACAACAGATACCGCATGTAAGAAAACAAGGGGGAACAAATTTACAACGTGTAATTTATAGGTACAAAAGTACTGTAGAGAAAGAAAATGCAACTTAAAGAGAGTGAATGCACTGTGAGGTAATCGTACATGAGCTGCAATGCCTTCTCCACCCTCTGGGATCTTGGGGAAAGCATCGTAGATGGAGGAGACGTACGTGATGACAGATTTCTCGTCTGGCGACGACACATCGACATCTGATGTGGAAAGAGGATAAAGATATTGAGAAAGCGAATGATGATCAAAGACAAATGGAGTTTAGAAAACAATAATTGTCATATGCAGAATGGACGAAATCTAACCTTCAGCATCTAGAAGTCTTGTTACCCCTAACGACTCTGCAATCTCAAAGGCCTGTTCCAGGTTCTCACGGTTACTTTGTTGCGCAACCACTTCCATGTTTATCAGGTCCGGCCTAAAAATCACAGTGCCATGAGATCTTGAGTGCTGATGCCCTAATGTGAATCTATCCTTTGAAATTGATCACTCATTATACTTAAATGTGTGTGTGAACCTGTATCTGTGCAGGAGAGCATTGAACAAGCGTCCATCGCTCCAGTTGGAAGAGAAATTGGCACAGCGGAGACCGGGGTAGCCCTCTGTGGCCTGTTGACTCCATAATAGCAGCTTCTCTTTCGCCGTGAGGTCACCTGACTCACCGCTCACATAGATCTCAGAAATCTGGTAAAGAGAAAAAGCTGATACTGTATCCGAACCTCATTAAATGATTTAACTGTGTAAAGGGGAACTGATCTCATACTTCTACTTAAAAGGTTGAGTATCACTTGTCTGCAAACATATATTTTTAGGAGTAGCCTCTGTATCTCTGACCCCAAGGCCCGAATGACCCGCAGCAAGGCCATGAACCTTTCACTTATCTTAATTCTCTACTTTTACTTCCTCTTCTTCTTCACAAAGGGAGTCAGTATCTGCAGTATCTGCCTGTGCCAGGCTCTAATCTGTATTCCTTTGTCATTCCTCTCAAATGCTACTCTTCGCATCCCTGCCTGCTTCTTTTCTTGCAGAGCTAGCAACGAACCCTTTAAATCCTGGAATAAATGCAGACAGTGCTGAGAGTACAGACAGACTTAAGAGTATATCACAGATCTTCAAGTCAATCATGCAGGCCAAGATTAGCCTGGTCAAAATTGGTGACATTCAGAAACAGAATAGTAACTGTCCTAGCCTGAGCCTCTTACTCTAAAGATGATTTAGAATGTGAGGTCAGACTGATTTCTAAAGCTAGTCCAATCAACAAGGCTCTGAGCCATAAAAACGCACCAAACCATTACCTATTCTTTTGGTTCAAAGATATTTGCCAGACAAGACGGCTTGAGTCAAATCAGACTCAAGGAGAATCGACCAGGACAATACAGATTAAATCAAGTTTGATGACATGGACATAATATGACATGGTGGTATTTCCATCAGAGAGCAGATGACTGAGTATGTGACCTTATAATAGAGTCAGGAGTCAGTACAGAGCTGCACCCTGAAACCTTCAAATAGTGTAATTACATCACAGTTCACACTCAGCATGCGCCCGGAAGACACACACAACAATGTGCAATTTAACACTTTAGTAGTGTGGGCATTAGGGATAGTGGAGGAAGGGCTACCTACAACCAGCAACGTAAAAGGATATTTGAGAATGGTATGAGCTAAGAATATCAGAAAAGCGATATATGAGAAACAAAACAAAAATAACAGTATAGCACAGCACAACATAAGACACATAAAATACAGTTAAAAACAAAACAAAATGCAAAACCAAACAATAAAATTGCAAATCAACAAATCCACCAGATCAACAAATATTACAAATATGTAAATGCCATGTAATTGGTGGTGGTTGAAGAGATCGCCTCTTCCTTATGTAAAACTCTTTGAGTACCTAGAAAAGTGCTATATAAATGTAACGAATTATAATTGACAGCAAACATTTCAACAAAAGGAAGTTTGTAGGCCTGATTAATGCATATCAAATTCAAATTCATAATTTTTGCATATGTAGAAAATTTCATGACAATATGAATGCAACTGGCACATACTGTACCAAACTCCAACAAAGACAGCTTGCTTTACAGAGAGAGCTCACTGAGACTTCATTTAAACATACTCAACCAGTTACTGTTTTATGCATATTTCTAGGTGTGTTCATGTTGGCTTCCACACTTTTGCTGCATTTTGGACATCACTGACACGCCATGCAGATTCATGGTTTGAACATACTTAGGATTAAGCATCTAATAAACCAGGTTAACCTGCTAACAGACCAATAAACCTTCTAGCACACTGCTGCAACATCTGTAACGAGGCCACAAATTCCCTCTCTAACAGCTATAACACTTAAGTGTGCAGGTGGAGCACAAGGGCGAGGGAGGGCTGGCAACAGACACAAATATGCAGCAATCTTACACTGGTGCAGAGAGAAAAAAGATGAACAGCTGACAAAGTGTCTGTGAACATCACTAGTGATCGTGTTTTTGGCACTGCAAGGCAGATTCACTCTAATACAGAACATCAGGAATGACAGGAAAGAGAGTGGGTGGTATGAGGGAAGGAAAATAATGAGGAATGGAGGGAAAGGAAAGAGGCAGACAGTGAGAGATGGTCTGGCCAGTACTGATTAGGCTCCTGGGAGAGGGTCAGGAAGGATCTGCTGTGTTTTAGACTCAGCTGATTGGCTGAGAGTAAAAAGCCACACGATAGATAGAAGGGTAGAAATACAATGAAATGCAAAGCAATCATACACCTGTACCCCCAATCCACTCCCAAGCCATGTCGACTTTAAACTCTACTCTTTTATGCTACAAAAGCGACATGAAAGCACTTTAGGCAGACAGAGAAAAAATAATCTGACCTGGCTGCAAGGCTGAGCTGGTATCTCTTGTGGGGAGATGGGACTCTCAAGAACAGAAGAATCAAGCACATCAGAGGAGCTCCCCCAGTCAGTCTGGATAGTGCCTCCCGTCTCAGGCGAAGTAAGAGGTACATCACTAGCGTAACCTGAAGACTGAATGTCCTGTGGTGGGAGGCCAAAGCTTTCAGTTACTTGAGTAGAGTTGTCCAATAGGAACTCTTTCGCTTTTTTTTCCTGAGCTGCAGCTGTTGCTGGTTTGGCAGAGTCGTTCTTCCCGGGTGGTCGTCCTTGAGTTGCGGAGACTTGTATTTTCAGAATGTCTCCAGTAACAGGAGATACAGCTGGAGGTTCAGAATGGACCTCAAGTTCTTTGTCGCGCCAGACAGGTGACCCATAGTCTTTTGGATAGACAGTTCGGACCACACAAAGTTGCCCTCCAAACTCACGAATGTGAACAACTCCCTTCTTCTCAGTTTTCAAGGGCTCATTGAACAACATTTCTCTTGCCCCATGCACATCCCCTCCTTTCTCCTCTACTTCCAGGTCACCACGTTCAGAGCGTAAAAGGCAAGGTCTCTCTAATACGCCCTGAACTCGCTCTCGAACCTTGCAGACTCTTCCTCCTCCGGGTGTTGTGTTGCCCTGCTCTAATTCAGCATGAGATTCTTCGCTAAGTCCCTCCACCTCAAACTGGCGAAGTGCCCCCAGCCACGCTGGACTGGGATCTGGGGAAAGAATGGCCATCTTGCTGCCCCGCAATGTCCCCGTGCTTCCAAATATTGGGGCCATACCAGGAACCAGGACAACATTTGTGGGCGTTTCAGTATTTTTTTGGCCAGATACCAATTTGGTGTAATCAGGGGCTTTTGAAGTACACTCCTCTGTAAGTTCAATGCTTCCAACCTTCTCTTCTCCTCTGGAACCTCTTAAATTCTGATTGGCCTTTCGTTTTCGTCTAAAGCGAAGTCTTCTTTTGGGGGACAGAGGTGCAGCACCACCTGGTCCATCGTCCCTGGGTTGTTTCACACAACCAAGGGAGCTCCCCATATCTCAGACACAGAATAACAATAAGTAGAAGTCAAGAGGAAGCAAGTAAAGCAAGAAATAAAAATATGTCCACAATGGGAGCAGCGCAGTTCACAAAACAGTCAGCCTGAGGCTGTTAAGGTAATTTTAAATGCTGTTAAGTTAATGACTCATCTGGAGTGAAAACCAAGACAAAAGGTCTTAACCATGACAACAGGGTTTGGTACATGTTGAGGATCTCCCAGGACATGATGTCTCAACTTTAGGTGTGGATAACAGTCGTTCCTCCTATTGTCTGGTCTCCTCTTTCTGATGTCATTCAGGCAATATTACAGTTAACCTAAAGCAAACATCACTTAGGGTCCTAGCAAGCCTCTCGGACATGATGCTGTATATAGGTTACTGTCCTTTATAAAATATTAAAATCCTACGGCAAGGCTTTTGATGTTTTTCACTCTCTCATGATGCAGAGATGATGCAGCGCTGACTGAACAAAGAGCTGGTGTTAAATAGGAGGCCATTTGTCATGGTATTCGAAGACAAACTATTCCACTGTTGATATTCCTCAAGGTGAGAACCACAATAAAACTGCACTGCAGACATAAGTAGACATACTCCCGTGAGCACACATGCACATGCTCAATATCTTTGAGTTAGGATGCACTAATTGTCAGCTTGCACACAACTAAAAACTGGAGAAAAAACATGTCTGTTCTTGTATTTGTGTGTACAGTAAGATGCCTAAAAACACCTGCCTCTCTGGGTATCTTTACTATAAATTATTGATCACTGCACTCACATAGGGTAGTAAACAGTTGAGCAGTAGTCGTGGTAGTCCTGTGGGAAACGGTTTACGATAAAGCTGTGTAACAGGTCTCAGATCAGCTGATAATGGACAAAAGTGCAGAGTCAGGCAGCTCATCTACAATTTAGTCACAACATCTTTTGTTCCCATCATCACCCAAGCATAACCAGCCTGAGTCAGGTAATGTTTGTTCTTCACACCTGTAGCACCTGAGTGTTTCACCTCCCAGGCATGCAAAGCTCCATTAAAACAAGTCTCCAGACATTGAAGAGAAAAAGGGGGAAGGGCTAGGTACTAAGCGTCTTGCCTTTGCTGCCACGGGCACTGGCATCCCATTCACTGACGCCAGCACAGTCAAGTCAATAAAGAGGAAAGTGACTACCATGAGTGAAGACCTCACCTTCAGCCAGCAAACCTAAATAACCACTTTCCCCTTGCTGACACGGCTGGTTATGGACATTGTTAAGCACGTAGTCCAGTCTCATTTATCAAGTAGACATGGCTTCAAGTCATCCTGTCTTCCTTGTTCTGCCACTAAGCAGTGTACATCCCTAGATTGGGGTAAGCGGATGAAAGAAAGAGCGATAAGGTGCCGCTCCTTGATACTGACGGCTTCTCTGGCTGTGGAATCTAATTAGAATGCAGCCAGGACAGGGCTGGGCAGGATAGTTGAACCATGGCCGGATGAGGAAAAGAGGAAAATCCAGGGGAATACACCCCCAACCATGAGCTGCACTGCTATCCTCAGAAAAGAGTGGTTGCTCCAGTGTTGAAAAAATCGTAGCTCCATCAGTCAAGCCTGGCGAAATTGATCCAATTGATACGGCGCCCTCCTTTGCACAACCTGGGTGTAAATGAAAACGTGTGACTTACATGTGTGTGTCTGCAGGGTTCAGCGATCCCAAATCTGAGATTAAAAGCCTATGTGTCGCTGTATATGTGCTTCAATAGGCCTGCAGAGGGGAGAGGAAGCCAGGGGCTCCAGTAATAGCAGGTTGCAAGTGTCCTCTTCTCAGTTGCTGGGTAGCTCCTCTGCTCTCGCTGGTAAGCACCAGCGGAAAAAAGAGCTTCATCTCCAGTCTGCTGCAGCCTCACAGAATACGCTGCTGCTGCTTCCTCCTCCTCCCTCTCTCTCTCCCTCCTCCTCTCGCTCCTCCAATCCACATGCTCATCCCTCCCTCCCTGCCTCCCACCCCTCCCTCCCTCCCTCCCTATGATTCTTGGTGAGCTCAGAGCTCAGCACACATGCACACCAACCCAATGGCCCTCAATTGGTTGGGAGCCTGAGAGTGCCAGAAAAAAAAAATTTACTTGAAATTTTAACTGTTGCCCCCTAACATGCATGTTATTTCACAGCTTCTATTATCACCCTGTCCTACTTCACACACACACACACACACACACACACACACACACACACACACACACACACACACACACGTATGGACAAAGATTAACAGGGGACAAGGCAGAATGAATGGATTTACCACTGACTGGACTAAAGAGCTTAATATCTCTGTAAAGAGTAAAGAGCATTCTAAGGTACGTTTACATGACAACAATGTAATAAAAATGGAAAAGATTTTTCTTTGTACAGATGACGTTATCAACAGGGCCGTGCACAGACATTTTGAGGGGCAGTGGCTTAAACCAAAAAATGGGGCACTATAAAGAGTTTGACTGAGGCAGTATCATCTTAATACTGTATTAATACTTCTGTACTTTTAAAATGAAAATTTTGATGACAGAATATTTATTGAAAAACATTAGTTGTTTCATTTATCAAAATAACCCCAAAAATAGTGTAAACTTTGCTAAAGTGATTAAGTATCAACTTAGGCATTATTAATTTAGGTAAAGTATTTATCAATACTGTTTACCTCCTACCTCATTCAATACGATTTTTAAACTAACAAACCACATTTATGATTTACTTTCACACAAAATCTGTTGCCCAATCAATTTTCAAACATATATTTTTCTACACTATGAAAGTAGCTTTTAGCCCCCGTGTAACCTACTATATAAGGTACTATTCATTTAGATTAGAACTCATTTAGATAATTTATAGTATATTAAGTTTTTTTAATTATGGATAATGTTAATATGGTCTCATTAAAATATTAGAAATGTGATATATGTTATAGAAACTAGTATCAACTAGGCAATTTATTATAATGGGAAATATATTCACAGGAGTTAAAGTGTGAAAAACTGTCTTCTAAATAGGCTATTCTAATCATTTACCTGCTGGTTTTCTAGAACTTTGAATCAATTGTTGTTTGATGCAATAATATTCACACTCTCTTCTTCTAATTTTGTGAAGGCATTGTTTTTTGTCTACAAAATCTGCCGACAACAGAAAATGTCAGAAATGTATTTATTTGTGTTTTGTTTATTTATTAGTGTTATTTAGCCTATATTAGATTAGATCAGGTTAAATCATTTGATTAAACAAGAATTCTTATTTTCTTTCTAAAGTTGTTAGCACTTTTTGAAGACCAGGAGCGAAACATTAGTACCGACAGAAATACAAAAACAAATTGCAAAAATACTAATTTCGTGGATCAACCACTGTCTGTAGGCCTAATGTGGATTGTAATTTGTAATCGACCTGTCAATGGGACGAAATTCTATTCTGAAACTGTCGTCGGAGAGCGGGCACATGCTCGTCTGTGAGCGATACTGCGAGCGAGCAGGAAAACACGGAGCGGATTAGCAGAATTAGCTCTTTAGCGGCGCGATAACAGAACGTTTTTATGAGAATCTTCTAGAGGGTTAGGGAGGGGGGCGAGAGGGGCACCTCAGCTGATGGGGGCAGAAGGGCAGTGGCTCTAGCCACCGGGCCACCCCCCTGTGCACGGCCCTGGTTATCAAAATGATCCCCATTCACACGGATCCGCGAAACCCGACTAAAAATTATGTATTATGCATGTCAGGCCAGTAGTTGGTGACGTCACTTTGTAAAATGTTCACACTTTCACATGAAATTCTTGATCTGGCTATTAGCGGTAAACATTATACTGCACCGTAAGAGGCTGAAGGCATAAAGATGAAGATATTCCTATACTATTGAACCTCTTACACACACAAAAAAAAGCACTGTGTTGGAATTTAGTCTTGGTAGAAGCAGCATAAAAGACTAAAGAGCATGATTGTAAAGGACGCTGATGAATTAAACAATAAATCAATCAGATCTGTGATACCATGATAATCAGCCAGCTGAACCCACTTTTTTTAACCTAATTGTCATGCATCCAGAGTCTCATGTACTGTAAACAGAAATAATATCCTTTCTCAGTTACTGACAGACAGAGAATACAGACTAGAAAACAGCTATCAGCTTTTTCCAGCAGATAGAAAGCATAAGATTTCAGCACACTACGATCCTTGCCAAATAACCCTGCTGACCAGATAACCCCACCTTTTATGTGACTGTCATAAAAAGACCTGATCTGATTGGCTATTATTTATGTTAGAGACAGCTGGCACAAATGCAGCCTGGGCTGATACATTGGGGCCTGATTGGTATTTTCCCACAGGATCCTGATGTTAGACAAAAAAATATATGAGGTCAATATAAGGATATCCAAAACAATATTCCAAAAGGCTGCTGTTAACCTAAATTAAAGCGGTGGTTTCAATACAGAAGTGCCCCAGATTGAGTGTGGGGGAGGTTAGATAGGTAGTCTCTCTTGGCTATCTGAAATAAATGTACAGTAGGCATCAAAATTGCACTTAGAGGAGTGGTTTTCTAATTTCCAATGCTTCTTTTGACAAACAGCAACTCATCCTAATGCATCCTAATGTGCCTGTACTGAAATTATTATTGGATGATGTTTCCCTGAATGAGTCATGCTATATTCTACTTGACCAACTTGAATTGGAGTTTACAATGACAATTAACTCGTTTCATCTCACCAACAACATAGCACATTTCTGTAGGGGTTTTCCACTTCTATCCATACATTTAAAAACGAACAATGCTAATGTAACAATGTTTAACTAAAGCACATGCTCCATATCTTGCCATATTTAGCATGCTGTTTCGTGTGCCGGTGTCTCAATTTCATTGTTCAGAAGCAAGGTATGCAAGTTATTAAAAACAATCCATCCCATTTTCTCCTCTGTGCATATTTATTCATATGTTTTGTCCCAGATATGCAACATGTAGTTTACATGTACTTATTTGTGTGTTAGTGGCCTGCTCTGTTTTAATCCAATTACCATGTCTACATAATTGAGAGTTGTTTCAAATCTCTGCTCTCTAAGTATTGTTAGAAATATAATGAATGTAAGATATTAAATTCAAGCACTGTAATACAGTGTAAAACAAACAGACACCCGTTTCAATTGTGTAATTATTTTTCTTTCGGACTTGTTATTTCCTATCTTCATGAGGCCTCTGCCTCCTCCACTCATTTCTGCTGAATCATGCTGATTGAAAATGCGTTGGGGTCATACTAAACACAATCTCCTTGGCAACCACAGCTGCATGTCACCTTGTGATGTCACCAATCTGTTGATAACAGCTCCCCCTGCTGGACAGTCGTGGGATGTGCAGCTAGTGTTCAGAACACTATATTAAATGAATATTAATTTTATATATATATATATATATATATATATATATATATATATATATATATATATATATATTTTGTATCATCATGAGTTTGTTGAATAATGCATCTTAAATATTTTATACATTATATTTGATAACTGCTAGTTTTTATTAAGTTGGCAAATTTGCATTGTGGCCTTTTCTCACTATGGTTATGCTCGGATTGGAAAACTTCACATATGCAACTTTCTGTAGATGTACTGTATTAGCCAAAATGTAAACCATACAATCAGAGCATATAGTACTGCTTATTCTACTGTATTCCACAATGCATTTCCAATTAATGAATAGAAGCAGAAACAACTGTGATTTAAATATCTTTCAGGAGTCATTATTTGATAAGACTGCCACAAATTACAGGCTTTCTACAAACAGTTTGCACAATCAGTATAACACTCTGGACATGGAAACAAGCAAGGGCAAAACATTTCTATTCAATTCTTCTGATAAACTATCATGCAACCTACTTAAATTGCCTTTATAAATGGGACATTTTAAATTCTATCATCCAGCAGCGCAGTCTCCATCAAACAGACCTTAGTTTTCTAGCTTGACCCATTAGTATAGAAAATAAGGCCATTTCACAAATGTGCTCTGCAGGGTCCATTCCTGCAGATTCTTGTTTCTTTATCAACATGCAGACTGGCAGTGCCTGTCCAGAACTGTCCGCAACCTCTGTCCTCTCATCCAGCAGAACAGACAGACTGGAGGGCCTTTTCTTTTGAAACACCATATAAACCAGTCCCTGAGCATATTCAATGTCTGAGGTTGGGATTGTACTCTACCTATTACATCCTCTTCATGCACCCTTCCCTCTTGAGTTTTCCTATTCTTGCCATGGACAAATCCCTGTTGCTCAAACTGACCGCTACGGTCACGAGAGGCTGGTAAACAGCAGCTATAAGCATTAAGTAAAGTCACCTCTAACTCTGGCATGCTTTGTTGAGCACTACATAATCAAGCAGGACACAGCTGTGGCTAAGGTGGACTAACCTGGAAGTGAAGAATGATGGTCCAGATCAATCCCAGTGTCAGTTTTGGGTTCCCATCTGTGATGTCATCATTGCGTATATTCACTAATTTGACCTGCATTAAAGGCAAAAAGGCTCTCATTAGCAGAAAATACTTCAATGAGTTTAAGGTGTATTTTTTTCAATGTTAAAACATATTTAAATTATTGCCCCAAAAAGACCATAAGATTGCTAAAATCTGCTATCAATGCCTAGGAACTGAACAAGTTGAACAAAAAAAAAAACTGTCCTATTTTAATTATCTAATGTAATTTTTTAGGACAGCTCTGGTGTTTGTTGTCCTCTTACGCTTACAGCTGTCAGAAGCTATGTACTGTGTATTTGGAGAAGGGTGCTGGTTGGCATTTTGTCTGGTTTAGGGACCCTGTGCTGGGGTGACATCAGGGAGGGCAAGAAACATCTATCACTCCAGGTCATGTTATCTCAAAGCCATGTTGCCGACTGAAGCGCACAGATGGAGGACACAGACCTGCATTATACTAGTGAGGGTAACCAGCCAGCCTAAACACTAAAGAGGACATGTCCTCTCCAATATTCAGGACACTAGTTGATGAATATGAGACCTTTAATGACCGACTCTTCAACTCTTACAATAGCCCAACCAACCTTGAATATTTAGTCATAACATTGAATTTGTACATTAAGGACTGACAATTTGTAAAAAGCGATTTATGCCTATTTCTGAGAGTGAGAGTGTGTGTAAGTGTAGACATTCATACCTGTCTCTGCTTGAGGAAGTCCAAGGCAATCTGCACATTCTGGAGTCGGTGAAATCGCATGCGACCCTTTTCCCTGGGCTATAAGGAGAGAGAGAGAGAAAGAGAGAGAAAAAGAAAGAATGCAGATGAGCGCACTAATAATCTGAGCAAGTTAGAGGTCTGTGTGAAAACAGGTCTGTTTCATTAGCACAAGCCTGAAAGCAGCAAAAGCAGCACACTGCAAAGAGACACAAAACCCTGTCAGTAATTAATAACCTTGCCTCAGAGTTACAGGGAATAGTTAGCATACTGTCACCATTAGCAAATAATTCAAACACCAAAGCAAAACTTATTATTGCATCACACACTTCTGTCTTGCTTGCGAACATCTCTCTATTAGTGGCCGACCAATAGCAATATCTAGTGCAGGACAGTAAATGGCCGATATAAATGGAAATCCGTTCATATGTTTGGGGTCAGTTTTTGCTCACCAAGGCTTCACCAAATCTATTAACAAGGCCAAATGGCTAATTCTATTAATTAGCCAAATGAGCATGGCCAATAATTTCAAAACGGCCAAATATCATCCGATTAACTGGGCTGGCCAATATATCGGTCTATCACTACTCTCTACTGAGTTCATGTAGCAGACTCGCACACCCTTACATGCAAAGCATGCTCACCATCACCTACAAATGCAGCAGCATGTACAGCAAACCTGCAGGTGAGCAGAAAACCCCCACAATAGGGCAAACGTGGCCAAGTCATCTGGTTGAATGTGTTGGAGTGTTGGCAGCACTGAAGTGAAGTGAATATAATGTGTGTGACAAGGCGAGGTCCCTCAAACACCTGAATGTATTAAATCTGATTATGTGAGGTATCATGAATTATGCATCGGCATATTAGATATTCCCCTTTGCATAATCATGAAATTGACCTGCCCTTTGAGTCCACGCCATGCAGTGTACAGAGTTGACTGTGTGACTATGCATTTCAGTGGGGGGGGGGGGGGGGGGGGGGGGGGGGGGGGTTGGCACACATACTCCCTGAGCTCCATCCTCCTCATCCTCCCCACACATCAGGATGAGTGGGGGTGCGCGTGACACAGACGTTCTCCGCAGAGTCGACACACCCTTGTGCTGATGACATCATAGAGAGGGTCACAGAGAAAGGATGAAGACAGAAACAGTGTTGAAGGGCTGATATATGTACGAAACAACAGTTTTAAAAAAAATTAAACAAGATGGAGGGAGAGTGAAGCAAAACAAATAAAAATCGCAAATCAAATAAACAAAAAAAAACAATAAAATGGGACAAGAGAAAACAACTGAGACAGAGAGAGCGAAAGAGAGAGAGAGAGAGAGAGAGAGAGAGAGAGATCGCAGAGGGCATGTGGTGTGTCAGCAGTCTGTCTCTGTTAATCCACCGTGTCTTTCAGTCTGCCCCAGTGCATCATGGTCTGAAGCCATCAGAGTGGGCAAGATTGAGTGTAGAAATAATGTACAAATGCAGACGTCATTACAACACTCCAGTGCATGTCAGACTCAGCTATTTCTCTGCTGCAAGGCCTGTATGTACATTCGGTGACATCAGCAACAAGCCAAGACACTTTATAACACCAGCCTAACCCCCAGGTCAACTCATGTGACATCAGAGTTGTTCCGATTCCGATACTAGTATCGGAAATGCCGCAGATACCAATAAAAATTCTGGCATCGGTCTCGGCGAGTACTTCCCATGTACCGATCCGATACCCTTTTCTTAAACAATAACTAGTTATGCACGCTAGCTTTGCTTAATGCTGCAATTAAATCTGAGATTAATTTTTCTTCACTGCTTTAAACAGTGGTTGCTTGTGGCAACACAGGAAGTTGCGCTGTTGCCACAAGCAACCACTGTTTAGAGCAGCGAAGAAGAATTGATCTCTGATTTAATTGCAGCGTTAAGCAAAGCTAGCGTGCATAACTAGTTATTGAAAACACGTGCGCTAGCAGTACGTCTGCTGTTTGGCAGTATTGAAGACTGGACAAACCAGCAAGTAAAACGGTGACATGTCTCATATCCCATAATGCAATTTCACGGGGTGGCACAAGATTAGCAGCTTTAACACTTTGAAGCTTTTCAACACTTAAGACTCGTCACCCCACAGAACACGATGGCAAGGGCAGAGAAGATTCAACAATCTCTGGAAGCTTCATTCAAACGAAGAGAAACGTTTTCAAAAGACAGCCAACGAGCGATAAATATAACCAACAAAATAATCCGAGTTTATTGTTCTGGATGACCAGCCGCTGTCAAAACTGAAGAAAATTTTTTTTATAAAAAAATAACTAAGTTGTTTCTGGACTTTAAGTTATAAAGAGGTTATTTACTTATATTATTCATATATAATTTTTTAGATTCCTGGATTTATTTGTTGCACTTTTTAATAAGTGTTATATTGTAAAGGTAAAATACCTTTTTTCAGTTTAAAGCATTAGATGTGTGGCTGCATTATAACTTTTTCACTTAAAAATAAATAATATATTGCTGTGAAATTTATGTCAGATACTAAAAATACTCTAGTTCACTGTCTGTATTTGTTCATGTTTTATTAAGTCTGCACACCATAAAATAATTCTATCAATTCATACAGGGCTATATGAATTGCAGCTGCATAGATACACACCCAGGTATCGGATCAGTACTCGGTATCGGAATCGGGAAGGGAAAAAGGGTATCGGAACATCTCTATGAGCCCCAGGAAACATGTGGCTCTGGATCGCATTATGGAAAATAAAGCAGATCTCTGCCACATGAATTACCCAGGAGAATTGCATAAAGCATTGAAATCATAACCTGTCTGTGTTATGGTAATTAAGTTGCTTTCTCACCAATGTGACACCAGACAGCACCTCAAGCAGGGAAATAAGGTTATGCCCATCCCTTAGATCCTCATACAGGTCTGTGATGTGCTTCCGCACCTGGAGAGAGAGAAATAGGGTTAGAGAGTGATGGTTAAGTGAAGCCTATGTGTAACCGTGTGTATTATGAGTAAGAGTGTAACAGTTTCAATAGAGTTTGTGCTATAACTGCCATGTTCTGTTACAGATTTTATACATTAAACTGTATTTAAAGGACTATTAGCAAACAATATTTTGGTTGATTGCAACTCAGTAAAAGAGTTTCACAGTGAGACAACCGCAGTGCTCTAACTCGAACCAGCAGAGGGCACCGGACTCATTGAGATGGGCCAGTAAACAAGCAACAAGAAAAACATGGAGGATCTTGAAGTTCTGTACTTCATAGCACACACACACACACACACAGAAAGACACATGCGTGTGTGTATGTGTGTGGATTCAGAGATCCTAAGCTGTATACCGCAGATCCAACACAGCTGCCTCCCCACAGGGCTACAGAGGAACCATCTGCTGTGTATAAAAGAACATCTTGACAACTCTGTGTCTCTCTATTGCCTCACTTTATCCCAATCAAATCAGAAATAACTGTATTATATTATATACAGTAACGTTCTAAAGTTTGGGGTCAGAAAGATTTATTTAGGATTTTTTTTAGAGATTAAAGGATGCATCAAATTAATCAAAAGTTAAAGTCAAGACATATAATATGTTACAAAAGATTTATATATTTATAAAAACTGTTCTTTTGAACTTTCCATTGACCAAATCAGCATATTAGAATGTTTTCTGAAAGATCATGTGACACTGAAGACTAAAGTAATGATTGCCAAAAGTTCAGCTTTGGCATCACAAGAACAAATGTTACATTTATTTAAACAGAATACAGCTATTTTTAAATTGTAACAATAATTCACAATATTTACTGCATTTAGATTAAATAAATGTAGCCTTGGTGATAAGAGGTCATAAGAGACTACAATATAATAATCAGAAGCCTGGGGGTTTTAATGTTTTGAAAGTATTGTTACGATTACAAATTTGTTGAAAAGCTGAAATGAAAAATCAAAAGTATGATTTGAGATCCAAAGAACATCATGTTTCAATGAAAACAAGAATATCTGACAGTCTGTATAAAATAAAATAAAATAAAATAAAATAAAATAAAATAAAGATCACATGATCAATGTCACAAATAATGTTTTGGTTGTACATTTATGTTCCCATACTCCCTGGGCACAGTCTAGTCATTTCTTTCCACTTCTGTCTCTCTCATGTCACTTCTGTGTTTACCACAGGTGTATTATCATGAGATGCCCTGTTTCCATAGACACAAAGAATAACAAACTATACTTGAGCACTGGAGTAATACCCATGTGATGGGCAGGGGTAATAATAAATAATGAAAGGTGTTGTACTCAAATGTGGACAGGTCCTTTGCGCAAACCCTCTTAAACCAGTTCCACATTTCTGCAATGAGCTCACGGTTTATGTTAGAAGTGTGTAAAGAGAAAACACACTGACGTGACACAAACTACACACGGCGCTTTGTCAGTCAGTGTTTGCCTGAGGATAACCGCATACCTGTTCACCTGCCAGAGATGGAGAGAGATGTGTAAACACAAATGCTAACAGGTATCATCACCTATTTAGTATCTGCTAATGATACTCATGACAAAGTATGTGAGCTATCCTACAACAACAAAAAAAAGAACAAAAAAAACCTTTTACATAATTTCTGATTTCCGGAAATAATCATCAGAGATAATCCTAGACCTGTCAATGTTGCAATGGCATGTCAGTGGACACGCAATCTGTCACAAAAGGGTCACAGAGGTCTAGGATTGTTTTTATTAGTATGGGGAATTTTAGGATGGGGTTCCCTCGCATGATTATGATCATATTTGGGGGTTTAGTATGAACTGTTTAACTCTCTACTTCTAGCGTCTACCGTTACAGAAGCACTGTGTTAATGTATCTCATACAGTCTGACCTGCATTACAGTAATACCAGCAGAGTTATGAGGTCACTATCTCTAGCCTCATAACTCTGGCCCTTCTGTGGTTGGTCATCTGCCCTGCCCTTGAAATACCCAGCATTCTTTGCTCTCATGATCTGCAGTCAGTGGGGCAGGAGATAGAGGATTAACAGATACAAAAATATAGTTCTGGAGCATGACAACGTCAAATGTCTTTCAGAGTCATGTGGACAAGATACTGTGGAGGTAACGTTATTGGTCAACACCATCATTCACTTGCAAGATTCAAATTTACTCCAAGTGTCCCATTACTGAATAGATTAGTCTGAGTTTTCTCTTGTGTGTAAGCGTGTTCAGAAGGACTGGAGCACAGCGCCCAGCGGGCCTTATCATCGTGCAGTGCAGCAGAAAGGACAAAAATAACCCGTCAGGCTGGACTGTACCTTTATGAGATGTTTGTTGACCCATTTTGTGAAAGTTTTCTTCTGCACCCTGTCTCGTTCATCTGTGAAAAGAAAGATGGAGGAGGAAACAGCAGAAAAGAGAGGAAGAGGTGAGGAAGAGAGATTGGGTTAATTATGTAACACAGCAGGAAGACTACAGCATCATGCTCTGTATTATTTATAAGCATCCCTTGTCAAACATAAGACTGTAAAATTTGACTGAGGAAAAGACTGTAAAACTGTAATTTGTCAAACATAAGACTGTAAAATGCCAAATAATGTATTGATTGATTAATACATAAAAATATTTTTTTTAAAAATGTTTTACTTGTGGTCATGATTCAACAAAAAGCCATTTTTTTATATACACTACAGTCCAAAAAGTTTGGGGTTAGTATCCTTTTTAAAGAATCCTTCAATAAAAGTTTCACAGTTTCAACAAAATTTTTATTAATTCTTGAGGAGCAAATCAGCATTTCAGAATGATTTCTGAAGGATCATGTGACACTGAAGAGTGGAGTAATGATGCTGAAAATTCAGCTGTCATTACAGGGAATAAATTACATTTTAAATTTGTAATATTTCACACTATCACTGTTTTTACTGTATTTTTGATTAAACAAGTGCAGCCTTGGTGAGCATAAGATACTTCTTTCAAAAACATTTAGAAACCCTATTGATTCCAATTGTTTCAACAGTAGTACATATGTGAATTTCATTTTCTATATATCGGTTTCATTTCGATATATATATATATATATATATATTTTTTTATGTTAAGTCAGCACCAGGCTATTTTCACTGCAATACAATGACAAATACAAACAATACAATATACAAACTGGTGATTTTTTTTTGTTGAAACATCCTTGAAATAGGTTTTGGTATAAAACCTTTTAGAAAGTCATTAAATCCATAAAATAAAACAATTTTTCAACAGGCAAAACAGGTTACAGCAGTACATCAGCAGCTACAATAGCAGGGGGTTGGTAAAATTGGAAACTAGGCTGAAAGTAAAAAAAGACCAGTTAATAGGTTCATTAACATTGTCAACTGACCTACATTCTCCACAACTTACTATATAGCATGTAGGAGGTTGACAAAGTCACACATGAATACACAGGCTCAGAAAACCATGTTCAGGTAGATACAGACAGGGTGATGTTGTCATACACTATGCAGGCTACCTAAAACTGCACAAATATAATGTATTGAATGCTATCTGATTCAGTGTATGTGATATGGATAACAGTCCTGATCGGACACCTGATGCAGTGAATGCCGGCATGGTCTTAATACAGGGCAAACAAGGAATTATGGACAGGAAGTTTTGAATTGAGACATGAACTTCTGGTCTCTAAGGCATTTCTTTTTGTTTCTTATTCTAAACATGCCAGACTAGTGACGCAGCCAAGCACAGAATAGAAATAGATCACACAGCCCTGCTGTTCTATGAGTTCATTACATGCCTTCTTTATCTGCTTCTTTCTACTGGCCTTATTGTGAAGCTGAAGTTGACGTGGTTACTATGGAGACATAGCAATACTAAGCAACCATGTGGTGCAGACGGCCCACTTCCTCTGATAAACACACAGCATCCTACTCAAATGTACAATATATATACATCAAAATAAATTACAACCCAACCTCAAGGTTTTATTATAAAATGTACTATTTCAAACATCTCTGATAAGTCCCATCTGAAGCTGCAAAATGTAGATGCGTGTAACATGTAGATGTAGATGTGTTATGACAGATTCTGTATGAATACAACCATAAATAGTTCTGTGAATAAACTATATGAATAATATAAAAGCATCAAATAATGAGACAAATATTGTACGCTCACACCTACAGTATAACCTATTTGAATAATATAGATGTGAGCATGCAATATTTCTCATCATCTGACGCTTTTATCCAAAAGTGATCAATCTATCTATCTAATGATCTATCTATCTAATGATCTATCTATCAAATTTTACACAAACTGCTATCAAATTTTACACAAACTGCATAACGTATGTTTTAGCATACCCCTCGTTTCCTTCCTAAATGATAGTACAAAATTATTGACTCACAACATATGTTCTCTTGGGAATTTGATCTGACTTTTGAACAGGAGTTGATGCCTTCATACAGGAAACATACCTTTCTTTTGGCTTCTCATATAACACACCCACTTTTGGATCTAAATCAAGCACATTGACACACACACACACAAAAGTATCTTAAAAAGAAATAAATGTGTCAAGGTTCTTCTTAGAGAGACTTAGGCCTACTCCCTTTTTCTCTGTGACAGTCACACAGAGGCACATTATCTTGTTTCTCAGTACATTGAGTCATTGTGTGTTGCTTCACACACCCTGAACTAGGCAAACATGTTACATAAACTCACACCGTCATGTTCACAGTCACACTCATCCAGGTGCGCTCACACACCGATACAGCATCACGACAATAGTGGACAGACACATATCAGCAAAGAACACATCCGCTGACACACAAATCACAGTGTCCATGTGACTAGGTGACGACATACGCACAGGAACACAAATAGAAACTGACCTGTGCAGCACATGAGCGCGTGCAGATGAGCATTCAGGCTCCTTTCGGTGCAATATTCAGGCCACATTCTGTTGGTGACTTATTCCTTTTGGTTTCCAAAATGATCTACCTTCTCCTTCGTCTTCGTGACATGTCTCTGAGTGTGCTGTTTTGCACCTTTAATCCAAACACACTCTGGCTGGAATCAGAAATCTCTCCTTCAGAGTTGAAAATCAAGTCCACAGTTGAGATTAAAGGCATAGATACTTTCACTTCCTCCTTTTCTATCTACAGCTCCCACGTTCTACCTCTTCGCTAGCCGGTCTTCCTATTTGCTAGCATATCAAAGCTCAGCTTAAGCAAGCAGTTTGGCTCACACGTGCATGTCAAACTCTACAAGAGCTCCTCCTTTCACTACTAATAAGGACTGACGCTCCCCTCCTCCTTTTAAACCTCGGCTACTCTTGTTCTCTCTCTCAGAGGTGAGATCTGTCGTAAACCCAGTAGAGTGCAGTCCTCTCCACCTCTCACTTAAGCACTCACAATCCGTGGTTACTCGGTTTCCTGCGGCTGAATGAAGAACATTTGTGCAGCGATCTTTCTTCAAGAGTCTCTGTGCACTTGAAAAAAATAGCAAGCCAGCAAGTTAATTCAAAGGTCCATATCATAAAAACTGGGGTGATGCAGATTGACAAGGTCCAATCGAGCAATAAACAAGTGAATGACGAGCGGTTGCGTCATCATTCCCTTGGCAGAGCTCTGCAAGCGTATAACAGAACTGAGGAAAAAAGACTGAAAGTGAAAGTGAAAATGAGAGGGAATGTGGGGGAAAGAGGGAGATAGACGTATCCTGGGGACTTTTAGGGATGAATAGGGCTGCACAATAATGGTTCAACTAATAATCACGATGATCATCTGAGAAATTTCTTTTTACATGTCATTAGAATTACTGCACTTTCACATAAACACAAATTAAGAAATTAACAACTTAACATGTGCATAATTATTGCAGCTGCATAAGTGCATTTACTCAGCAACCACAGTTGCAGACAATATAGTCAAGATTCATGTTTGAATATACTGCATAAATACGATTATGCTTTAATAATTGAGATGCAGAAATCGTGATCAAAATTAAACTGATTAATCATGCAGCCCTACTAGTTATGTAGTTCAATCTCCAATTGTCATAGTCACTTGATCACACACACTGCAGAAACGGGGTCCTTTTGCAGTGATCACAAACGTGAGTCAGCAAAAACAGGCAGTGAAGTAACTACCGCGATACTTGCATGATCTCATAAAGCAGCGACAAACACAGAGCCACAGCCAATGTGCAGGCAGAAGTGATCTGACATTTGATCTCGCAGTTAAATAGGTCTGTAAATCCCTGCGAGGATGCTGAAGGCAAAGTAGGAAAGGTCCCGATTATCCGTAGAGAGCACAATGCACACCTGGTCCATCACAAAATGTTCACTCACAATGCCATTACAAGACAGCAGGGGCTCTTCTCTCATTCCTCCTTCCTAAAGGTAGCCTATAGGTAGCTCATTTCCATTAGTGGTCCTTTCACTTATACCATCTTTGTCTTTTCCTCTTGCAAATTTTAGAATGAAATCCTTTCCCCGTTTCTCATCAGTTTTTTTGGAGACAGCGTTGTTTGGCTGCTCTCTCCTCCTGCGGCCCTCTGAACTATAAATACCAGGCAGAGCTTACACTCCTAATGCTACACAGAGTGCTTATCCCTCCTCTCTCGCTCACTCTCCCACCCTCTCTTTCTTCGTGGTTATCACGTCTAATCTCTCATCAGGTCCAGTTGGATAGAGCTCCCTCCTCCGTGTGTTCTCTTCTTTCTGTTTTGCGTTTTCTGAGCCCAGGCTTTCTTCTCTTTCTTTTATTTTCAGTTTTAGATTTGCGTTACTCACTCTCTCTCCACGGTGGCGCTCAGAGACTGGCACAGCTCGTGTCCTCTTCTCCTCGCTCCCTCCCTTACACGCTACTTCTGTTCTTCTCCATTTGTCTTTCCATGTGAACAACAGAGTCCAATACATGGGATTCTGGGAAACAGGGAATGACGTACCCCCATTTCAAACTAAACACATGGGAATCAGAAAAAGGACAAGACCCAGGCTCTTCATATTCTGTCTTTGTATAATCCATGCAATTATAGCTGATCTCCTCCTCCAGCCAGCCCACTTCATCCGATTAGTATGATATTACATTTGCGCTCCTTGTGACCACAGTTCTCTAATGAGTGAACCTTGCTAGCACAGTAACAACATCTGGAATAGTGGTTGACTGACTGACAGACAGACACACACACACACACACACACACACACACACATGTCTGGTTCGCTATCTTTGTGGGGACTCTCCATAGGCGTAATGGTTTTTATACTGTACAAACTATATATTCTGTCCCCTTACACTGCCCCTGTCCCTAAACCTACCCATCACAGGAGACATTCTGCATTTTTACATTTTCAAAAAACATTACTTAGTGTGATTTATACGCTGTTCTCCTCATGGGGACCGCTGGCTGGTCCCCACAATGTAGGTGATTTCAGGTTTTACTATACTTGTGGGGACATTTGGTCCCCACAATGTAATATAAACACGAGCACACACACACACACACACACACACACACACACACACACACACACTGTTTATTAGGGGTGGAACGGTACATGTATTCGTATTGAACCGAAACGGTACGGGGGTCACGGTTCGGTGCACGAATTTACACGCAGAATACACGGTATAAAAAAAAAACTCGCGTGCAAATTAATTAATGTAATGCGGAACTACTGTTAGATACGCGGGTTCTTTAGGGACACATAATCTGTACCCTCGGCTTAGCTCTGAACGCGCGTTCACTTCAAACGTTGGCTTTATACGCGCGTCCTATTCGCTTTGGAGTAGCGTCGAACTAGACGCGAATTTGACGCTCTATTCGCGTTTGGTGTGACCGCATAATGAACAGGCTGCGATGTCAAGATTGCAATGCTGGAGTGTGTGTGTGCGCGCGCGAGAGAGAGAGAGGCGCGGGCGTGATCGAACTGTGTGTGTGTGTGAGAGAGAGAGGCGCGGGCGCGATCGAACTGTGTGTGTGTGTGTGTGAGAGAGAGAGAGAGAGGCGCGAGCGAACAATGGAAACATAAAAAACATACTCCGTCATTTTGTTCATACAGATCATTAAACCTGCAAAGTGTTTACTTTGTGTACACTCGCAATAAAACACAACATTGTGCTTTTGTCACACTGTAAACTCTTGTCAAACTGTAACCTACAACTGTCACCCAACCAAAATCACACACACACACACACTGTTTTAAAAGCAAAACATATTTATCCAACCCCATTTCAAAACAGTCTGTGGGTCCCATCTTTTGGACATTCATCATATTGCATTGGTTTTCATTTCTTGTCCTCGGAGCACTAATCTGTTTATTTTTAAGTTACACATTCTACATTGATTAAAAAAGAAAATCGAATGTGTTTTTAATGGTAGTATTATTTTATACAGAAATCCATTATTTATAATTCAGATGAGAATAATGTTACATTGTTAAGTAATAATGTTAATTAAAATTAAGGAAAACAAATATATTGATCTGAAATATAGCAAATTAATTTTAAATTATTTCAGGTACAATTACCAAACACATCTCAAGGTCTTTTTATTAATTTAATTAATAAACTAATTATATAAAACTATTGTCAGTGCACTACAAATAAACTGGTTCTATGCCTTTATTAATAAAACTTATTTAAAAAATACAATGCCTTATGCATTTTTGTTTTGCTTTTCCCTCCATTGTACCGAAATCGTACCGAACCGTGATGTCTGAACCGAGGTATGAACCGAACCGTGACTTCTGTGTACCGTTCCACCCCTACTGTTTATTATTATTTATTTGTTTTCTAGCAAGGATGCATTAAATTGATCAAAAGTGAGAGTAAAGACTTAGAAATGGAAAGATTTATAATGTAATGAGCACCAAATTAGCATATCAAAATGATTTCTGAAGGATTCTGAAGGTCTGTTGAAAATTCAGCATTGGCATTGCAGGAATAAATCATCTGTAGTGTGTGTGTGTGTGTGTGTGTGTGTGTGTGTGTTATATATTATTTATAATTATAATAATATTTTACAATAATACTGTTTTTACTGTAAGTCATTTGCAATGTGTGTAATTTCATAAGCTTGTGTGATTAAAGAAAAAGAATACCCAAGATTTGTACCTAGTTAAAGGGGTCATGACATGAGAAACCAAATTTGCCTTGATCTTTTGGTATTTAAGAGGTCTTTGTACCATTAAAACCTCCTGTAGGTTTCATAGCTTAAGATGTCCTCCCCATTATAAAGAACCATTTATTTAACCAAGCTCTAAATACAGCTCGTTCTAGATACTTTGTACGAAGTTACGTCACGGTATGAAGTGACGTACCAGTCGTTTGCATATGACCGCCTCAAGCGAAAGACAACTACGCCTCATTTCGCATCATCGCATCGTTGTCACGCACACGTGTTCAGTCGACGTGCAGCGAGTGGGTCTGTTTACAAGGTTGCGATGCCACGCAGATGTGCTGTTCCTGGCTGTGGACAAACTACATGTTTGAATACACTGCCTAAAGATCCAGACATCAGGGAAAAAAGGATGCAATTTATTTTTTGCGGACATCCCATTCACGGCAGTGATTATTTAAGCGTGTGTTCTCTGCATTTCATGGATGACTGTTTTGAGAACAAAACGCAGTACGATGCTGGCTTTGCCAGAAAACTTTTGCTTACGGGTCAGGCCGTGCCGACTATTCTGGGCCCAACAACGACGACGCAAACTGTAACTTTTTAAAACGTTAATTCCAGTTTCATTCATTATCACAGTGTTTTTACTTGTTTACTTGCATATTGATTTCAGAGTCCGTCATGTTCAGGCCCCGTATTTAAAGATGTAGGCTGTCAAACTGACCATATAAAAGTTTCAAACTTTCCATGTGGACACGGGCTGATCCATTCGTAGTTGCTGTGGTGATGGTTCATTTCCTTCTGATTCCTCATCTGATTCTGGCTCAAACATATAGGGTTGTATCATTGCAAGAGCCATCGCCTCACACGCAGCAATCGGCAGCACCCGCTACTATTGTAAACCGTTCCACAGAATCCGCACATGTTCTGACAAGAGGGCGTTAATAATTTATGCATAAGCGCTAATCATTACAGTGGGCGTTAACATTGAACTCTTAAAGGGGA
This sequence comes from Semotilus atromaculatus, assembly GCA_031834385.1. NCBI lineage: Eukaryota > Metazoa > Chordata > Actinopteri > Cypriniformes > Leuciscidae > Semotilus > Semotilus atromaculatus. The sequence goes on from JAULUF010000022.1 coordinate 36,107,286, forward strand.
AACACCTCCAAAACAAACTGTTTGAATGAGAGGTTGAGAACAGGGTGGGAAAAGGTCATAAATCACTAAACTTTAAAAGTTTTTTTCAAAAAAGAAAAATAGCAATACTATAGTTGCACCTAAGGGAACATAATAAAACAAAAAAACATGTCATGACCCCTTAAGTTTTTTTTTTATATGATAGCGCTTTAACAGTGAAAATATCACAAACACATGCTGTTTGTACTGAATATACAGTAGAATATCGTAAGGCAGAAAAGGTGAAAGCTAAATGTTTTGTAGGACCATTCTCAGGGATAAAGAGGTGCTGGGACTGTAACGGTAAGCCTCTGCATGAGAATCTAAAGCACTAATACACATTAAAACAAAGTCTATTAGTCTTGAGGTGTAGTAGTGGGATTCAGACAAGCATTGACTTAAGAGGACACTGGGATTGATGGATAACAGTGGACAGAACTCTGCACAGAGTTTGTTTTGGATTTATGTACCAAATAAATCGCACAGATTTGAGGTTTACCACAATTGTATTAACACATTGAGTATAACAGCAAGGACAAAAAGGTGGTTGCCAGCACAAACCAAACACAGACAGACACATACAAAAGCTAATAACGGAATGCGCCCAACCCTGGCGCTTTACCCACACCCATGTTCTGCAACACTTCCTGCTGTAGCTAATAATAACCTCTGTGGAGCAGTATTGCATCTCTTCTCCACATGCAGGCTACGACTGCTAGCGTATACACTAGAGAAACAGACCTTGCGTGACCCATCGCTTGCTCACCCTCATACACATATGCATGGGTGCAAATCATCCAAAAGAACAGCCTCCCAGGCTGACTGTCCCACTCAGACATTTCCACAGATCAAGCCACATGAGAGTTACATAAGTAACAGTCTGTCTGACAGGCAAACAAGATTTGGCCACCTCTATCAAACTCTGCCCTAAGGTTGTCACGATTCCTTAATCTCATTTTACGGATAAAGAGTCACAATACCCCTAATCCACTATGTTGTTTGGATAAGCTGTTTTATATATAGAATGAGATGGGTATTCTGGTTATATTCTGGTGGGCAATTACACAGATGCACTGATATCATTCTGGCTCGAGAAGCCAATAGGCCTAATTATTTTTATGTTATGGTCAATAACCGAAATAAAAAAAAAATCTATAAATAAAGTATAAATAAAATCACAACAAACACATTTTTAATGCAACGAATTTAGACATCACAACATTATAATGTGCAATATGTAAAAATGAATATTCATTTTGAGATTTGCAAAAGCATACATTAAACATTGTTATTAGGGTTTAAAAATATTAACCAACATATCAAATATTAACTTCATATAACTTTATTCATACACTACTGTTCAAAAGTTTGAGGTCACTAAGATTTTTTTATCTAAAAAAAAAAAAAAAAAAAGATAAAACCAGTGTTTTGCAAGATGAGAAGTTTATCTATTTTAATTCCTTTTATAACTGTATCATCTTTATATCTCTTTTTATTACCGGTTTAATTTTCTTTGCTTTTATTTTTATTTTAATTCCTTTCTGTGTAAAGCACTTTGAATTACCACTTGCCACTTACCACTTGAAAACTTGCCTTGCCTAAAAAAATTGTATAGGCTACTTTTATTAAGCAAGGATGTATTGATCAAAAGTGACACAAAAGATTCCTAGTTTTGTAATAAATACTGTTCTTTTGAACTTTCTATTCATCAAAGAACATTAAAACAATATTAAGCAGCAAAACTGTTAACTACAAAAAAAAAAAAAAAAAAAAAAAAAAATCACCATAATCAGAATTATAACTTCTGAAGGATCATGTGACACTGAAGACTGGCGTAATGATGCTGAAAATTCAGCTTTGCCATCACAAGAATAAATTAGCCTACATTTTAAAATAGATTCAAATAGAAAATATTTATTTTATTTTTGTAATAATACTTCACAATATAATTTTTTTTTTTTTTTAAATAAATGGTCAAATAAATGCAGCGTTGGTGATCGGACCCCTAACTTTTGAACAGTATTTAAAAGCAATCTGTAAAATTGTCAAAAACAGATGGAACGAATATATTTTGTATCCCAAATACAACACCGAACATTTATAACACTATACTGTTCAAATAATCCTGTAATGCCACCAGGTTTTAGGTAGTGTGATACTGTACTAATGTGGCACTGTGCAAAACTATTGAGCACAACCCGCGACATCACTCTACATCGTCCCCATTTGACTTGATCCTTCCTGACTGATGGCAATCACCAATAATGCTCAGCAGGACATTAAGCATTACCCAGGGCAGCCTCTGTCCTTCACCCAAAGCTCTGCAGACAAAGTCTAAACTAGCCACATGGGTTGAAACACACATTCATACTGCTGCGATATTTACAACAGTCTTACTGCATGTAATGTGGCATGTGACAGTGAGACGACTGCATAAATTACAGCAGAGCTATGTAACGTAATGTTTACATGTCAAAGACTAATTCTGTAGTGACAGTTTAACACTGTGTAAAGCTCATGATTATCAGTACCGTGTGATATTGTAAAATAACATGCTGTACTGCGATACGTTGACAAGTTTATTACAACAGAGCAGATAGCACCAATATAAAAGAACCTTATAAGTGTTCGTACCGTTGTCATCTCCATGCAATAAATAAAAAACTGAATACTCTAAAAACTAAAGTTTTTAGTTTTTAATATAAGATAAAATGCAAGTTTGCACATCAATGAGTTTAGACAACTTAATTATTTTAAACAAACAAACTGCACTGAGTTAGAGGAACTTAAAAATTTGTTTATGCTACAAATTAATTTGATTACTCAAAAACAATTAAGTTGTTCCAAATATTTTAACCATAATGAAGTGGTGGGAATTCAATTAAGCATGCAGGGAAGTGGGAACACTGCTGAATTCTCAGAAACAGAAAATTGGCCAGTGAATATGAGTCGCTATCTCCAATCAACTTGCTCGGACTACCTGTTCGATCGGTCAACTTTAGCAAAAGCTACACAATGGCAAGTGGAAATATTGGTTTAATTCAGCCATATATATAGCCTATATGTTTCAACTTTGAACCAGAATCTGATACAGAAAAAAAGAAGAGAGAATTATACAGGGTCTACAAGTTGATGATGTATCAGAATGGTAATATGTAACATGTTCCCGTTCGCCATCTCAGAGTCAGACAGATGCCCTCTAAAAATCAGCATCCTTACAAATGCTCTGAACATCACAGAAAGTCAGTGGAGAAAGTATATTGTGCTCACTGTGGTAAAATGACCACAGAGCATGATAGGAATGACAGAAAAACCCTGCCCCACACACTGACTGGATTGGTCACATTTGTGACAGTAGGAAACAGGGGCAGTTTCGAAACGCGTTTTTGAGACATTTGGTACACTGCAAATTTAAGGTTAAAATATGAGCAATGGCAATTTGCACATGGTTTGTCAAAGTATAAACACCACAGATATACAGTATAAACATCATTACATGATTTTCACCACAGGAGGTATTTAAATTACACACAATATTAAATGTATGTATTATTTAAAAAAGAAAAATTAAAATAAATGTTTGAAACTTAAAAGGTTTAATCAAATCAATAAATCAGAATTTTTAACTTGCAACCAGACATTTATTTAAGTTGTGCTAATAGGTTCCCTGAATTTCTTTTTAGATTGCAGTCAACATAATATCTAAAAAGCATTAATGTAATAGGAAGAGGTGGAGCCCAAAGAGGAAACTATATCCTTCATGGTGAGTGACACACAGCGTGAGAGAGAAAGAAATGTTCATTACCATAAAGACAAACAGCACTCCTGGTGTTCCGGCGCCTACGGCACAACCACACTCCAGTTGCCGTCAAAATATGAGCTGCCACAAAGAGCACAGGCAAGAAGATCTCTGGATCAAAAGGGTCCATAATTTGATCTCAAACTTAGAATCACGTCTCAAACTTCAACGTAACAGCATCTACAAAGAGAATTAAATTTGCAATTCTGGTCCTCTACAATCTACATTGCTTGGAACCTTCCTTTTCTCTTCTCCTCTCTTCTTGCTATTTCTCTAGTTTCAGACGTTAATCACTAAAATTAAGAAATTAAGAAAACGTTTTACTTTTCTCTCCAACTTTAACTACTTTGAAAAAGTAACTGCATTGAACTGAGTCTTCATCTCTCTCCCCTCCCTCCTCTCTCTCTGACACTCTTACTCTGAATTCCTTTCCTCTGAAACAAGTGGCATACTTTTAGCTATCGCTCCAAGAGCCGTTATAAACCAAACGTGAACAAAGAAACACAGAAAAACTAAAATGAGTAACAAAGTTTCTCTTCTCTTTGTCTGCCCGCATGGCTGGCAGCTTATCCTTCCTGTACGAGACTGTGCATCTACATTGGCGCCTGTTCATGCAACGTGGATGTGTCTGTTTATGCGTGTGTATCTCTGTTGCTATGAGTAAGCGCTGCTGCTCTCTTCCATATTTACACGAGACCTTCTACGGAGAGCATCCTCTGTGAGCGCTGCACTTGTCTGAGGGGGAAGAGGCAAATAGTGTTGATGGGTGTGTGGTGGCTGCTCCCGTGATCTCATTTGGGGTGAGTTACATTCACTGAATATGTGAATGACATGAGAGCTAACTGTGCATAGTGTTACAGAATCGTTCTGGCATCAACAGCCTTGTTTGTTCACTGAAATGCTGTGTGTGATCATAGTCCAGTGATTCAGCATGACTAAGTGCAGAATCAAACTGTAAGAATCTTTGACTGTAAATAGAAGTTTTTCAGCTGACCTTACACAGAGCACAGATGGTGCTATGACTCCAAATGCATGTCGTTTTGGGTGTGCCTAAAGATGTGTGCAATGGCATGAAGCTATCAGCAGAATCGTTGTGGTTTTGTGGTGACAGGTGGGTAAGTCCCGATTCACTGGAACATGTCATACGATGTCATGTGCCCATGTGGGGAACATACAACCATCTTTTACCAGTGCTATAGTTCTGTCCATTAATGGATAACTATTTGCAGGAAATCGTCTTCACATTCTCTGTTGTGTAGCCTATCATGTTTTAAAAAAAGTGAAAAGGGCAAAACACGAGAGAAAAGGTTTTTTTTTACTAAAAGAAAGGGTATAGCGTGACAAGAGGAGATAAAAAAGAAAGTGACTGAGGGCGAGTGTCACAAAAAACTGAGTAACAGCTGCAAATCTGTGGCAGCAGTGTCAAACCACTCGGGCTCTGGTTTACATGCTGGTTACAAGACCTAGCCTACTTTAAAATGAAGACAGAAGAATGGAAATAAGTTTTTCATTAATTGAAGTAAAGCTAAAATAAAACATGCACTTGATATAATATATGTGTATATTAGGGGTGTAACAATATATCGCAATACAAAAATGCACCAATAAGTATCATGGATAGTGACAATATGTATTGTGTAGAATTCACCCAAAATGAAAATTTCTGTGTGGGAAAAAAATAAAGTTTTCAGAGTTTTAGTGTCAGTACTACATTAAACAACTATGTATAATGTTGAATATAATATATAATAATGCAATGGGGGAATATTTGTGGGTCCTGACCTTTTTTACAGTCTATGGTCCTGACCATATGTCTTGGAGTATTGCAGTAATATCATATAATCAGTTCAGTATAGTGATATGTATCGAATCGTGACATGAGGATATCGTTACACCTAGTGTGTGTGTCTGTGTATACCGGAGCTAACTGAATTAAAATAAGATTGCGTTGTAATAAAATTACTAAAAACTGCAATAAAAAATAAATTAAGGCTAAATACAAATATTTAAAAAATATATAAAATGACAAAAGATCATAAGAAAATTAAGGCTTAAAATAAAACAAACAAAAAAACATTGAAAATATGAAAATGACAGCTAATTCAATTTATTTAGTCCTAAAATAGTACATAAATAATATTGAAATAACACTGCAATATATATATATATATATACATATATATATATATATATATATATATATATATATATATATATATATATATTTTACACTTTATTTCATTTCATTATGTATATGGTGTCTGAATTCTGAATTGACATCACTTTGTCAAATTCATAACATACAGTACGTTGCAACATTGCAATTCTGTCCTTGACAGACCTTGTGACTTTCACTTACTGAAATAATTCATTACAGGTCTGTGCATTTTCTACTCTCACTAGTCCTCAGAACCAGGATCCTCTCAAACTAACAATCTGGAGATCACTATATAAAGCAGCACACACTTCAATACAGCAACATGATCTCTGTGCAGAAACACACAAAGGTCAAATGAATGCTAATAGGACGACAGCAGCAAATGCCATGGAAAGCACAGCTCATAAGATCACGGGTGTTCCTGAAGGTCCGGTTCAAATGCTACTGGAAGACAATGAAGTCTGTTTGCACAGTTCACAGTGCACATCTACAGGGCAAACAGTATGTGACGCATGACTTTAACAGGTAAGCTAGGGAAAGGGACAGATAACATGGAGAGACAGAGAGGAGAACAAGGAGATCTCCAGCAAATTTAAATATGACATTCAACCAGCAAACTGACAAGGTCACCGGCACCCTGATGTCTAACCCAGACGCATACACTGTAACCCAAAATATAATTTGGTGTCCTTGCACTACAATATGTCATCACCATTTCTGTCAAGAGTTTCTCCTCCACATCAAACCCAAGGTCACAGGAAATGTGCTGACCGCAAACAAAAGGCAGGGTGTATGGAGAAGGCAAGGTGGAAGAAACACCGCTGTGATCAAACACATTCATGAACAATATGGCCCCCGTCACAAGCAGCATTATTTTCCTGTAACAGCACTAGGTTATCAGTATAAGTATTTATATAAGCAAATCCAACTTTACCAACTCACTTAAAGGATACTTAGCCTACATAAAGCAATAAATATAGGTTATAGCTAAATGTAAACTATCCCTTCACACAATCTGCTAAATGCGAGTAAAAGGCATGAATATACAATGATATTATAAACATTAGTATCATGATTATCTGTAAAGCATTTTGAAACAATGAATATTGTGAAAAGTGCTATTAAAAATTACTTGACAACCAATTAAGAATAAGTGGTTCAAATGTTCTTTCATGTTCTGAAAGAACATTATGGAGAGTAAATAATGACAGAAACTTTATTTCTGGTCAACTTTTGAAGAATGTTTGAACACAACAAACCTCTAAATACACAAACCTTGCTAATAAATAATGTCCTCATAATGCTGGCAGTTGACTGTAATACTAAGAAATGATGATAGGGGGCAGTCTGGTAACAGTCAAGCATGTAAATGCACATGGCCCAACTCTCTCATTATTAATCCAAAGGCTGTACTGCCACTTATAATGCCAACGACAGTCACACTTAACAAGAAGTAACATCACTGCTCTCAACTGGTCTCAGATCTGTTACTTTTCACCCGCCTGATAATGACAACAGATGTCAGTAATCTGCCAAACATAGCACAGGTGAAGCAACACAGAAACTCACGTGAAACTGACACTCATCATGAAACTGCACAACTATTCATCTGGAATTTAAAGAGATAGGCTTAAGCCTAATTAACACACTTTAAAGTTTCAATAAAAATTACCAACCAAATAAACACATAGGATTTCAAACTCTTTTTATTCCAAATAAAGTCGATACCGACTGGCTTGCTGCAGAGTAACAGGTAGAGCATGCATGTCTTGACAAGGTGAATGGATAGCACTTAACATGTGTAACCCATCCCTGTTTAAATATGCCTGAATGTGCCATTAAAAGATTACATCAAACTGAGCTGCAGACTGACTTAAGACAAGGGTTGATCTAAGGATACTACACACACACACACACACACACACAGCAAACAGCACACATGCTTCCACACAAACAAATAGAACTGAAAGAGGCAAAGCTTAATGCAGGTTTAATCTCACCGTCTCAGACCATCTACAAAAACATTTTGTACAGACAGTCTGAGTCTAAATATTGCATGCATGAAGCAGCCCTGTGGAACCTTTACAGGGACAATTATTTTGATTGCATGGCATGCTCTAATACATCCAAAAAGAAAATATGTTTTTGTAACATATACGGTATATATGCGCTTAAATAAATTTCCCAATAAAACAAATGGCATATGGTGTGCAAAGAGTGAACGCAAGAGGTTATCCTATTTGCTCGATAAAAAAGTGTACTATTTATTAATGTATTTATTATTAAATATAATATACTAGTAAAATGTGTATATAACACACATTTTACTAGTTGCGCATATATATATATATATATATATATATGCACAGGACATGAAATGGGTGAAAGAGAAATCCCAGTGTGCCCACCAGGTGGACCATGCAGTGCCGGTGCTGACAGATACAAACTAAGCTCATGCCAGGATAGGGCTTCTTAGACAAATGCGAATGGACCACCATAAATAAACCTAGCTAACTAGCACACTGTCAGTTTGAGGGGTCACCCTTTCATTAACTGTCAACACAGAGTTCGTCTTTAAAGTTCATCTTCCATGAAGTCATTGAACCCAAAGAGACAAACTGAGTTTGTGTGTCGGTGTGTGTGGACACTGACACCATGGCTGCGTCAGAGGCGATGCCTGAGCTGCCTGGACTCAGTTCAATGCAGTTTTAAAAGGTCCTTTTTTTATTGAGCCACTGTGCTACAGCAGCCAGGAAGTGAAGCACAGAGTCATTAGGCAAACACAGAGAGACAGTCCATACGGTAGGAATGAGGTGGGGAAATAAAGAAAAGATTTACTCACACCTCTGTGGTGAAAGAGCGCAAGTCTCTCATCCCTCTCTTTCACCCAAGAGGGGCCAAACCCCCAGAGCTGACGACAGGCTTACTTAATCACAGGTTAATAGTGGGAAAAGAATTGAAGGGGGGAGTGGGGGAAGGGATATGGAGAGAAAGAAGGTCGTGAGAGAGACACATTTCAAGAAGAGGTCAGGGATTGGAAAGGACAGAGACCGGGGAAAGAAAGAAAGACAGAAAAGATAAAAAGAAGGGGTGGAATGTAGGGAGGATACACAAATACAACACAGAAAGAAAGAACGCAACCAACACCTCCATTTTCCCCCGGCTCCTGTCATCACCATGGCAACCCATAAATTAGGTATCGGCCTTGCCCTCTGTCACCCACTCGACCCCTCATAAAAGACCACTATTTCCTTGTGCGGTGCCAAAAGAGACATCTACCACAAAGTCCAAATAAATCATCTCCTCCAGTGGAGGGAACTTGGGAAAGTTGACAATCATTGACCTCAACTTTGCCAAAATGTTTTATAAAGCAAAGGTGAGACGCTTAGTGTTGTTTGATGTCATAAATATAGCTAAAGGTAAAAGTACGGGGCAAAATTTGGAGCAATAATACTGAAATTAGGGATATGACTTAAGCCCCTAAATATAGGCACATTTTTGTGAGTACAATAGAGTATGCATTAAGAAAATATTGTATAGTCATAGTCCAATTTTTCAAACCCTAATTACCCTGTACGATCAGCTCACAGGTCGCCATGAATACTTTTTTTTTTAAAATAAGGTCCACAAGGTGGCAACACTTCCCTGGCCTGCTGTTTTACAGTCGAAAAAGAAACCGATGAGACGGAACAACATCAACAACAAATTACTGGAGACGGCAACAACAATAGCACTGACAAGCACTCGACTTGGTTAAAAAAAAAACACCCAATTCTAGTTTAAACGAGTGTGGAAATCTTTGAAAGGCTATGTGTTCACATCAAAACTTACTTTGGGCTTCACGGATGTCCAAAATCAGACAAAAAGCAATATATATATATATAAAAAATTATATCAAGTCATGCAATTATGGTGATCATAATTGAGCATTGCTGAAACCTCCAAGTAAGCAAGAACTTGTGCCTATTCCCAAACAGAATTCTGTATTTGAGACGGGTTTCACTGGGATGTGGAATGGTGCAGAGCGGGAATCATTTAGCATGAAGAGATTCACAGCTACGCTTTGTGTGTGCTCAGTGCAGCCAGTCATGCACTGTACCATGGGAAAGGGCCACCAAGAGCGTCCACTTCAACAAGAAGAAAGGCCTTGTGTCCATCAGCATGCGTGTCTGTGTGTGTGTATGATGTTAGTCATGCTCATGGGGTTCCATTAGGATGGATAAAACTATTCAAACTTGAGAGGATTTTCCTTGAAAGAAAAACTGTAAATGGCAAGGTCGTCTAAATGTTGTCAAACAGTATAAATGCACGTTTTCTTAAATCGACAATGCATCAAATGACCAGTCGCTTTTCTAATGAGTCTGACCGCAGCTGCTTCATTAAGGAAAGGTAATCCGTTTTTAACAAGCCACTATGGGCCTGAAGCCCAAGCCTCACTGAGAAGGACCGGGCCCTTGAAGGCTTCGGCTTGTTTGAAGTGTACCACATTGCCTAACTATAAAGGACAGGAGAGATTGAGGGCAAAGAGGGGAAAAGATGAAGATTATAGAAGCTAAGAACAAGGGAAGCGGTTATAGCATGTTTTTTGTGTGTGTGCTGTTAGTATCAAAATGAAATCATCCATCATAATCTTTGCAAAAGTTATGATGAAAAACATTTCACTGGGAAGATGAGTATTGAGCATACATATGGTTAGGGGTTTTTCTGAAACTAAAACCACACAGGATAACCTAGCAACCATCCAATGTTGGGCCAGTGAGTTTTGTGCAGACACCACTCACATTTTTTTAAAGGTGCCCTAGAATGTTTTTTTATTGTATAAATGTTTTCTGGGTTGCCCTTATAATGTTAGTATGTTTTTTAGATCAAAAATAGTCATAATTTAGAAATAAAAGGCATTTTTCCTAGCCTGATTTTAGCCCTGAGCCCAAACGCTCTGTTTGGAGGGGCGTGTCTGCTGTGTGTAACCGGCCTCTGCTGTGATTGGCTGACATGCTTGCATATGAAATAGCTACGTGTTACATGTGAAACTCTCTCGAATACTTTTACTACAGATATTATACGTTTTCACTATTACAGCTATCGAGATTAACGAATCGTGAGATGTTTTTAAAGTATTTAGATCTATTCCCATCACATAAAATGTTGCCGTGATGAGCATTGAGCAAACAGATGACAGTGTGTTGATCGCGAGAATAAAGATCTTATCATTGCAACACAGTTTCTGCACTCTCTCTAATGCTTTCACCAATGGCAAACACGATGATGTAAATATAGTATTGAACGATTTTGAGAGAAAGATTACCTGTCTGAACTTGAACAATTACACATCCAGAAAGTGTTGCTTGGTAGCTTGATCCATCGAGGCCAGCTCTGTATTGGCCCAAGTTGAGGAAACAGTCTCGTCGGTGAAATGTTTGGAAATTTCCAGAGAAAAAAAAATTAACTCATTGTTTCTTCAGAGGCTCGGATGAAGGAACTAAATACCTTTGTGTTCATTTGTACATCCAAACACTGAGCAACTGCCATGCTTCGACTGCGCAGTTCCGCCTGTCATTGAACATGGGCTGGCATATGCAAATTTTTGGAGTCGTACATATTAATGATCCCGACTGTTGCGTCACAGTCGGTGTTATGTGGAGATTCGCCTGTTTTTCAAGGGTGTTTTTCAAAAACGAGATTTAAGTAAAAAGGAGAAACCAATGGTGTTTGAGACTCACTGTATGTCATGTCCATGTACTGAACTCTTGTTATTTAACTATGCCAAAATAAATTCAATTTCACATTCTAGGGCACCTTTAAAATAAAATTCAAGGTTAAATAGGTGTTTAAATTAAACGCCAAAGGAATAGAGGAGAAAATGGTGAGAGAAAAGAGAATTAGGTGCGATTTTGGGACCATAAGAGGGAAACTGAAAAAGAGAAGCATGGGGCCCCAGCGTCCATTCATCTGATCAACAGGCCACAACCAGTACAGAAGAAACAAACAACAAATATGCATGAATGTAAAAGCGCACACACACACAGACACACACACACACACACACACACACACACACTACAGGAGGCCAATGTAAGGTGTCCTCCAGTTTATCCACCTGTTCACATTACAAGAAACTGTCAATATTTAACAAATCTTCTCTTATGCAGCACGATTTCCTGGTTTAAATGTTCACTCTCAGTATATTTTATTCACATTTGCCACTTTCTTTCTCCCCCTTTTTACACACAAGCAAGCAAAATAAATCCACTGGCAAGGCATATCTGCAATGATTTACTGGGATGGTCCCAAGTAATAAAATGTTTCCCACGTTGCTGCAAGAAGAGCCCTCCAGAAATCAGAAAGAGTGTGAGATCAGAATGTTTTTTGGGTTGTGATGTAATAGAAGTAGCGACATATTTCCATATTGTGACAAACACCTGAGTGAATAGATTATTAGAAATGCGGGGACTTTTCTATCGGTTGTTGATTGGATGGAGGCAGATCTGAATGGGAGCTTGCCTTGAGGTCGATTTTAAGAAAGTATTATGGTCCTTGCACACCGAGTCCGAAATTCTCGTCTGAAATTTTTGCACGTTAAAAAATAAATACGACCTCATCTTGTGTCAATCACATTTAAACACTGCCTCCGAAACTTTTGTCATAAAAAAATTCTGATCCGGTTCGATTTTCTGCGTTTTTTGCATCCGTAGCAAGCATTTTGAGGTGTTTTGACATTTCAAAGCCACCGAATGAAGAATACGAAGAAAAAAAACGCAGACAAAAATTCAGTGTGTGCAAGGGCCTTTAGGGTTTAAATTAATAGAGAAGTCTGGAGTATGTCACCAGAGAGCAAACTATCATTTCACCAGAAGATCGCGTTTGATATTTTTTTCAAAAGAAACATATGCATGGATAAATTGTTCACAATAAGATGCATTTTGAAAATGGACAATGATACCTTACAATACTGCCTAGGTTTTATAACAGCACAAGTATTATCATTCCCATGATAAAGCTGCTATCCAAAGCTATAATTCTACTTGACAAGAAGAGGGAAGGATGATAGATTGGTGATAGATGATCATCAGTCTTTTGCTCCTCTTCAAATGAAAGGTGCTTTGCCATCTAGATCCACTTCTCTATCTTTCTGCATCAATGCCACTAAGCTTAAGCTCAACTATTACATTTCAATTCAGACTGAAGGCGCAATGTGTGTCATTATTGCACCTACTTAAGGTCAGGGTTTTTTCTGAAGCTAAAACCACTCAGGATACCATAGCAACCATCAACAACACCTTATTGTTTTGCCAGTGAGTTTTGCAGACACCACTCACATTTTCTTGAAATAATTCAAAGTTAAATAGGTGTTTAAATTGAACGGCAGAATAAAAACAAAAAAGCAAGTCAAATTTTCTGATTTTTTATTTTTATTTTTTGATGACAAATCAATTGCCAAGAAAATATAATGGCAAAGGTTATAAAAAGGCAGTAAGAACTCATTTATCTCCCACCATAATGAAAGCCTGAGAAAGTTAATTGTAGATCAGCAATAAACATGTATAAACATGTATACAACCGGTATCAACTGATAGTTCTATAAGCGGTTTAGTTTGAGATAAATACAGCAGATGTCAAGGTGGAGAATCAATATGAGGGACAGAAACAGAATAAAATTGTGTAAGCCAGAAGGTCAAAGGTATGTTGTGGTGTTATAAACATGTTTTTATTGACGAAAACTGCTAACCGAATAACTGCCTTAAAAAGGTTATTAAATACATAAGCCACAACAAACTGCAAGATAACATCCATCAGGTGACAAAGCCCCTGAGCTGAAACAGGCAGACTGGCAGAAAGAAATGTTCGCGTGAGGAGTCACTATCACTAATGTCTCATTTGAGTCAGTAGGGAGGAACAGAGTTTCAGTATGAAAATGAGCAAGGCTCAGGGGACTGCTGGGAACTCCTACACAAAACACAAACACACACCCATATGCATATCACAGGCCTGAAACAATAGATCTTCCCACCAAAATCTCTACAGCCATAATTACTCTTATTATCCTCTGTGATTATGGAGACAGCAACCAGTCACAAAACTCGGTCGTGGAACCTTAAGTGAGCGCGGTTCACCACTATACGACAAGATATTATATAACAGAGCTGTGCATGTAATAAAAAGCACAGCGGTAAAAAAAATTGACTATGGTATGACAACATGACTTTTGCATCTGACCCATGTAACATTGTGCTGCTTTTCAGAGCAGTTAGGTATGGTCCACACAGTATGAGGAGTAAAAATCTACATTGCCTCATAAAAAAAAAAAAAAAAAACAGGGCAACAAAATCAGCACTGACCTGTACAGTTAAGCCACATTTAGGACATGCCCACAGAGGGCATGACAGGACCGTTTAATAACGTTTTTAGCATGGCATCATTCCACAGGCAGTGTTGTTGCTGTTTTGAAGTTGGTTTCTCATCTGGGTCTGCCACACCCAGCTGACACGCACGAGATATGGAGAGGGCTTATCTCTGTCACTGCCTCGGCCTGTGTGCACTACCATAGTGACTTACAGTATGAGCATCTCTGCTATGGCGGTAAATTACATACTACTAATAATACTAGTATATAATAAATAAATAAAAATGATGTATACTTAGCACTTTTCATTGTGAACAGAGAACCTCCACTAGTGACAATTTTAAAATGGTGAAAACTGATTTAAAAAAGCCATTAAATGTTACTGAAATCATCAAACTTCAAACTAGAACATGCAGATGAATGCCAAATGAAAGAGGGTGCACAATCTTTTGGATCGAAACAAAATGTGTTGTTAAATTTAATCTAGGTTTTATGTTTTACATAACTGACACTTGTTATTTGTTGTAACAATTGTAACCGCAATGCAGAGTACTTAAATATATATTTTTGTATGACTAGCCTATATCAATTAAGCAAATAAATAATCCAAATAAATAATCTATATAATATATAATAACTCACACGGACACAAACACAATTACACAAGCATGCACTCACAAGCAAACAAACTAGTCTGAACTTTGCACTATGGGCAAAAAAAAAAAAAAAAAAAAAAAAGGGGGAAAAAAAGGGAAAAACCTGACCTGCTGTAACACCGTAGAATTAGTCAGTGAGAGATGACCAGGAAATCATCCCTCAGCCACCAGCGGTGTATCCGTTAAATCAAATTACCAGCTATTTTACAACTCTTAATGTAACTAACATGATCCAGGCCAGGCACTCCGGCACAGAGCCAGTGACAATGGCAGGGAGGTCGTTTGAGTAAACTTGGTTGGCCTTGAGGTCTGGCGGCATATCAGAGGCTAGTTAGGGTATGTGATATAAATCAAGGGTAGGAAACCCATCAGGGCTAATATTTTGCTGATCAGTAACACCAGAACACTCGTGGCCAAAGGGGTTTACTTGAAACAGTCAGGAAGCCTGCAATTACAGCCAGCACTTCAGTAGATTCCGCATGCGTGACAGACTTACACGAGACAATAGAAATACTGAATACTGAGGGGGCTGTAGCAGGATGTGATATGAGGTCAAGTAGTTACCGAATTACCAACGTTACAGGTTAGCTCACATAGATGGTAATCTAATGCATTAACCAATGTTTGCTATTTTGAGATGATTTGCATTAGTCAATAAACTGCCCACTAGCCAGGAGTCAGAACAGAGTGCACAGTTTGTTTCCAAATATAGATGTCAGCATCAGGCACAGAAAAACCCGTACCAGTCAAACAGAAACAGGAAATTATCCCCTGAAATTCCATTTCGCAATTTGAATTTTATTGACCAAAAGAAAGGTGAAAGTGATGCTTGGTCATGCAAACAAAAGTTTAAAAAAACTTTTAACTTTGAACTCACTCTGATACAAGTATTGACAAATGAGAATTGTAAAGAGACAGGAAGAGTTGCCGTTTTGGAAATAACTGTGTCCATGATAAAGAAAAATATCTAGATTAAGAAAAAAAATAATGCTAGAAATCTTTAAAAAGAAAGGAAAATGGGGGGAATATAATCTACATCTTGATGAATAAATTTTTTTTTCCTTATGAAATATTTATTCCCATGACAGTTGAATCAACTGACAAGCATTTTTAAATGTATTTCTGAATAAATTAATAGAAAGGGGGAAAACCCAAATTCCAATTCTCTGCATCCATTCAAACTGATCCGACCCTTTCACGTCCTCAAAACAGATCTTACACATTCCGATTCTTCCAACATTATGTCTGAAGTTTGTGAGCGCCTAAGGCTCACGTTGACATTTATGGAACAGCTTTACAAAGCTTTGCAGTATGTAATAAATCGTATGTTTGCACAGATGGGGAGTTGGATGGTGCAAAGCTATTATTCTCTGCCAGCTGTATACATGTAAGAGGTGGGGCATGTATTTTGAGGAATAAATGCAGAATATGGACTCAAGTGTACTGCCTGAATCTCAGATGAAGAATGCAATCTGTTTTTAGGCCTTGGAGAAGCCTAAAAGGGCACAACAGTAAAGACCTCAGTGAGAAATGTGTGCAATTGTGTTAAAGGATGGACTGTCTGTGGCTTGGTGGTGAGCTTGCAGAGTCTGAGCCAGTGTTGAGGGGGATTGAGCCTAATCAGGGTTAGGTGGATTATAGTTCTGGGGGGAGACGGCACAGCAAGTCAAGCCCCAGTGATTTCAAGAGACAGAACACTACCAGACGCACATACCTGCTGTTCTAAACTACACTTACACCCCAACTCATTCATCTACCATCTGTCTTCAAACACTGTCCAGGTGCTCAAACCCGTAACATCATCCAGCAAAAACAAACCACATCTATACCTTAATTCTACTACGCTCTAAAATAGGCATCTCTGGTTCCATAAAGAACATTTAACATCCATGGAACGGTTCCATTGCAAAAAAGGTTCCTTATAGCGAAAAAGTGTATGGACACACAGAGAATATCATTCAAAAGACAGAGAACACATCACTATCTTTAATGGCCTTATATGACTAACTAGGCAGTAGTATCCTAAAACATAGTCTCTTGAAGCTTAACCTGATAAAACTTATTTTGGCCATTTAAGTTATATATAATAACCTTTCTCAACATTATTTTGGGATTGCCCTGGCACAGGCAAGCCTTAGACAATAGTGTTACTGTCTAGGTATTACTAGGGACCTAAATACCCTCACCACCCACCCGTGTTGCTCCATATGGTCAACACACTTGCGGTTGATTCCATCCACTAAAAGCCTGTGCAAATGATGGCCCCATGATCTGGGATAATTACAAAGAAAATACATACCGCACCATCTTCAATTAACAACATTAAAAAAAAAATGTATGTAACTCTTTGGCGACATCAGCAAAAAAACTAGAAGTGCATGTTCAAGATGGCGAGTGTCATTTAAAGGTTTAAACAGATAGGTTCTGATATCGGTGGAAACCAATAAGTCGTTGTATGGCTGTCAAGTGATCACAGCAAGAAAGAGAAAGCCTGAAGATGAACTACTCCCTTTAAACAAATTATGACCATTCAGCACAGCTGCCCGGGAATACACCCTCCCTGTTCAAAACACACACATACACGTGCATAAACTCAGCCACTAAGCCATTATTGTGGGCAGCATTATCTGACGGACGACACCAACCACTGACGAGCAAAGCGTCAATTACCACACCATCCTCAAATGTGATGGCTCAATAAACAGTTAATCACTAATAACTAGTGACTGAATTAAAGCTACCATAGCAACGTATTTGAATATTTTGGAGTGCCTCAGGGAAGGTGAACAGATGAGTTCACTTTGATCTCAATAGCCTTGATTCACATATTGGTGCATTTGCTTCCAGCCGACTGCGACCCTAGCTACTCTAGGAGCAAAAATCTCCCTTTATCAAAGGACTAGTGTCCACTCTTAGTATCCACATGCAGACACTGTAGACACTACAGAGTTAACAAGCTAACAAGCTGTACAACAACCGACCTCTTCATTTGAATTTTGCCTGCAGTTTACCATCAATTTAGCTCTTAATGTGCTCATGGGGTCAGTCACAGAAACATGGCATTTCAGCTTTACAAACAACTGCAACACATGCACAGGCTAAGAGTATAAGCTTTGTGGAATATTTTATATAATACAAACGACCAACCAGCAACAAAACATATTGAATGAAAGAAACCAACCTCTCTTTTCCTCGAGTTCCTGAAGATACTGTCGGTATGATGCCGCGGCGCTCATTTCGCCACGGCAATAAAGGAGAAAACAGAACTGAAGAAACTAAAAAGAGAGGAACTCTATGGGTAGAAACTGAAAGGAACTGAGAGGTTGTTCCAAGTTTGTTTAAAAGGCAAAGAAGCGGGAGAGGCCACTGTGAAAATCTAAAGGCTCCATGGAATCCAGCAAGTCACCAATCCATAGCCAGCAGGGAAATCCAGTCGCTCACTTCCTGTTCCTTTCTCTTGAATGTCTTATAAATCGCTGTAGTTTGCCCTCAAGCCCCTGTGTGTGTGTGTGTGTATCAGCCGGCTGTCTGGTAGCTCTGAGAGTGCCGTGTTTTAGAGCCGGATAGAGGAACTGTACTTTGACCACAAGACAGGTGATGTCACTGCCAGAGCTCGAGCATGTGTTTCACTCCCTGTGTGACTCAGGCTCCGTGTGTATAAATCGCAAAGGAAATTTTTGCATCGATATACTGAGCTGTGTGTTCGGCTTGAACAAACAAATCCTATCGCTATCTCATGGTAGTCATTGTGTTCTCTAGCTCTATCAATATATGAGAGAGTATATCTAGGACCCACAAAGTCATTTAATTCAAGAATGTAAAAGAATAAAAGTACAAAATTAAAAGAAAAAAATACTTTGAAATCTTTTCGTTTCATTCTTCCTCTACCAAACT
This sequence comes from Semotilus atromaculatus, assembly GCA_031834385.1. Taxonomy (NCBI): domain Eukaryota; kingdom Metazoa; phylum Chordata; class Actinopteri; order Cypriniformes; family Leuciscidae; genus Semotilus; species Semotilus atromaculatus. The sequence goes on from JAULUF010000022.1 coordinate 36,126,152, forward strand.
GGGGATCTAACAACGGATTGCAGTCTCTCTCTTTAGTTACTTTTTATCTTGGAGGAAGGTAAATAAGGTAATGAAAGATCTAACAGCCCTTACTTTCACCTTCTGTCTAGAGTTCAATAGTTTAAAAGATTACTCACTCCAAAACAAAAACACTACTTTTACTTGAGGTAGGGCTGTACAATTTTGGCTAAAATCATAAATCGCGATTAATCGAGTTACCTTGTTCACGATTATTCAACATTTATTTTTTTAAAAATTCTCTCTCATATGTCACTTGCAAGGCTTATACTGTAAATGTGTTCACGGTTATTTTTTCTAATGAAAGAGTGCATATCTTTGATTCTAAAATAAGGAAACACAGATAGCTATTAATGCTTATTTATTAAATAGGCTATTTCAAAACAATTGAATCAAAGCATACAATGCTTGAAATAAAAACGTCGTATAAAAAAAGTAATTTAAAGGTTGTATCAGTGATTTCAGGCCCAAAAAAGGCAGAAACATAAATGATCACATTCATCGAATCTTTCCCGCGTCTCTGTAGGCAGCCTAGGCTCTGAGATCTGCACACAAAAACAAATGGGTACACCACCACTCAAAACCAAAATAAACAGTGTTCCAACCAATCACCGACAGGTGTTGTGAGGTTTTGAGCTCGTGCATGGCTGGACGCGAAGTCGGAGCAACACCCGCCCCTGTCGGTGATTGGTTGGAACACTGTTTATTTTGGGCCTGAAATCACTGATACAACCTTTACGTTTTAATGTAAAAAGAACGTTTCCTAAAAATGTAGAAAATAAAGAACTTTTACAAATAGTTATTTTTGTAAACAAAATAAATTATTGTAAATATTGCCATCTTAAAAGTAAAATATAACTTGTATCTCTTGTAAACAAAATAAATTATTGTAAATATTGTCATCTTAAAAGTAGAAACTTGCATCTCTTGTAAACAAATAAACGATGCAGAGCTTCCAACTCTCACACATTGACCGTGAGACTCACGCAATTGACCATTTTCTCACGCAGAGAAAAATCGCGAGGCAAAGAGGACACTGACATCGACGGACAAGACAGAGAAGGTTACTTTTGATAGGGAACAAATTCTCAGCTCTCAGATTCTGTCAATATCTTAATGAGATTAAAAAAAATAAATACAGTTCTGGCGCATTTAAATGTGACAGATCGCTGTACCGCCTCAGTTCAAAGGGCACGTGATACAGTAGCCTACAACTTGGCTTCAGACACTGCGTGTTTGTTTGGTGCAAGCGGCTCCTGTTGTTGAATTGACTCTGTGTTTGAGTTCTCCTCCATGTTGCTTCAATGTCGCAGACTGGACGGGTCAGAGTCACGTGACTACACACGCGATAATATGTTTTAAGGGGAAAGTACATTAACACACAGTGGGCGGAAATATTAATAGTATTAAAAAAATGAAATAACCGACATGGTAAAATTACATTGGTTATAGGCTCTGAATTTCGGGTTTCGATTAGCCTACTTTTCGATTAATCATCCAGCCCTAACTTGAGGCATAATCTACAAAAAAAAAAAACATGTGGCCTCAGCTTGCCTTATAATCTGTGACCTTTTGATGAAAACATAACATTTTCCAGACAAAACAAATTGTAAAAAGTAAAAAAAAATTCACAGCCAAAACATTCTCTCAATTCATGTGGTTTTAAAAAGCATTCTTACACAAGCACACCCAGGAGTCACTAATGCCCGTGAGAATGAAAATCTCATGTAGTATTTAAATGACTGACTGACAATTAGCAGTGATTAGCTGAAAGGACACAGAAAAACATTATTCACCATGTGATCAAAGAGAGCATGGATGCAATTAAACAGCCCATGGATGAGTGAAATGGAGAGATGGGCAAATATAAATAAAGATAAAGTGGAATTACATTTACAGTATTGAACTAGAGTTGTTCTACGTAGGTTTTGTCATGGCGCATTAAAGTTTGGGATGAAATTAAAATGTATTTGTCTGTTTTGTAAATGCAGGTTATAGATCGTATTGTGATCTATTCAATGTCATGTAACATGATTTTTTTTTTTTAGGGCAAATAATACCAGAATAAATTAAAAACAAACAAATGTTATGATATGCTGTGCCACTGCCTCAACTAATAGTGATATAAGCTTTGCATCCAAATGCAAGAAATAATATACACTTAATAAAACCCTTATCTCAGTAAAAAAAAAAAAAAAAAGAAATTATAAATCTTTTTATTAAAAGTGATAAATCTAGAAAACTTTATGTTATACTTAGATCTACGGAAACAAAAAACAATCGATCATAAAAGATCTCTACATCAAGTTACATTTACTGACAGATGTGTCAGATTGCAAAGCATAATTTTAGTTTTTGTCCAATTTTATTTGTGTCTAATGGGTGAGTTACCAAAGTGGATTTAATGGATTGGTCAAACATAATTATAAACAGAAAAAGACAAACCAACCACCAATTCAGTGAAATTGCTTTTCCCCCCAAAAAAACATTTAGGGCGTAACAGCGAGTGCACATGTTGTGTAGGATCAGAGATCTGTCTTACCTGATTTAGAGGCACAGCATCAACATGAAAGAAAGACAGAAAAAAGAAAGATGTTAGAGTAGTGAATCACTACATTAAATTACAAATGACAACAAAAGCATACAGTGAGGAGTGCTAAAGGCTGTAAAGGGACACACACACACACACACACAGACAGTATGCAAAAACCCTCTTGCAAAAGCCAACTAACAGCCTCTCATCTGTCTGGAAAAAAAAGCCACAGCCTCCACCCAAGATGGAAGTATTGTTTGTTAAACTGTGTTTTGCAAAGATGTTGTCTAGATGCTGACCAGATGCTGACCAACCTAAAATTAAAAATTCAGATAGGCACTCGGCACTCGCATCGAACCAAGTTTAGGGGAACCCAGAATGCGTATCCATCAACAAAAACATACATTAGCCTAACTAAGTCTGTCTGTTTTATGCATCGTTATACAGATGCGCATGTGTCGTCAGATTTGACATAAACCGTGGGTGGAGAATGGTATGGTTTGATTTTTTTTTACAGAAAACCATTACACCCCTACTGCACACACTCATTTCACTGCAATTCATACAAAGGTTCATTTGATGCATCGACATTTGTAAGAACAGGTTAACACACGTTCAAGACCATCACATAGGTGGATCATGGACAGTCTGACAGTGCCAGATTCAAGTGATAGTAATATTAAAAAGACACACACCCAGAGCAATAGCCTTGGTTTTATTTCTATACACAAATGCCCAACATGAAAACACAATCATCCTCAACATACACAGCTAGAACATCCCTTTCAGACACACACATGAGACATGGATATTAAATATGCATAGACAAGATGTCCTCAAAGACAAAGAAGTGTTCATTAAAGAAACACCATGATGTCTGCTCCAAATTCTCTCATACAAGACAAAAATGAACAGAGTAGAAGATGGAAGCAAAAATAATTGAAAATAGACAAGCAAGGATGATAAAACCTCATTGGTGAAGAGGCATCATGAGACATGAATTTATTGACAGGCAAAGCAGAGGTCTCTCATGGCCAGTAAGAGAAGATAGGGGGATGGGGTGAAAAAAGAGAGAGAGAGAGAGAGAGAGAGAGAGAGAGAGAGAGAGAGAGAGAGAGAGAGAGAGAGAGAGAGAGAGAGAGAGAGAGAGAGAGAGAGAGAGAGAGAGAGAGAGAGACATATGCAGCCACACCTAAATGTAGGTCATGCACAATGTAGTGATGAAGCCGATAAGATCTGACTGATTAAGACAGACAGTGAAAAACGGGAATGAGAGAGAGAGTAGAGAAAATAATCTGATCATATAGAATATATATAGAAAACTAGACTGATACATTTTCTGCATAAAAATGAGTGATGCTGACCTACAAATATTCACTGCCATGATGCAAAACTGTTTTCTGTGACTGCCAGGGTGTTGCTATAAGGTTGCTAAGGTATTCTAGGTGGAGACCACCCAAATCTCTATGATTGTCTTATCAAGATTCACAAAAGATTCACACTTCTAGACATGGCAAAATGAGCACTTTTTTTAAAGCGGGCTACCTGCTGTCAGGGTGGGCGTCTGTTCAGAGGCATTTTGGGAAATCTCTTTTGAGCAAACAGCCAAATCTTTTCTCAAATCCCACCCAGAGCAGATTGCTGTGGATTAGGGGCCCTGCATGAGAGAATGCATTCTTGCTGTCTTCAATCCAGATGAACTGATATTTCATAAACAAACGTATAGATCACGCTCACCGGGCTGGAGGGAATGTAGCATGCGAACCACAAAATCCAGTGAGGAATGAGTCCATTGTACATTTTGAAGTAAGCATTTCTGCAGGTCAGATCATGCTGATTCAGAAGTGGCATGTTTGCCTGGCTGCTCACATGGGTATTGAAACCCCTTGTTGTCCACTAACTACCCAAATCAGGATTTATTTTGCTTACCTGTCCTGCACTGATGCAAGCAGCCCCAGCCCAGTCTATAACAGGGTTCATATGAAAACATACACACACACACACACACACACTGAATCAATAGGAATCCAAGATGGCATCCCTTACAAAAAAGAAGTGCACTTGTTCTGAATGTGCTCTTGTAGTGTACTTCAAATCTTAAGTATATTCTACCGTTCTGGTACCCAACCCACTGATATCCAGCTGCTTTAAAACACTCCTGAGAGTGTTTGTGTAAGAACTCAGTGAAGAGCATAAAATATTTCTATTTACAACATGTTTTTGTAGCTTTCTAACCAAATCGCAGACATATCTGTTGAACACAATGGCCAATGAAATGTGTTTAAGTTAGTCAGAATCCACTCAAAAAAGTTCTGCATGGTAGTGAATCCTTGTAACCAACAATTAACATAACCAAAAATAATTTGCATTTATTGTCACTCAGTACTGGCTTGCAGTTCACACGGTACTTTGTGCAGTGTGTGTGGATGACCGTGTTTGTTCGCCACCACCACCAAATATCCTTATTGACCCAGGAAAAACCTGTTAAAGGTGTATCCAATTACCAGTTAAGTGGGTAAACATTTTGCAATGAAGTGTCTGAAAAGTAAAGTGGCTTGATTTCTGAGGTTCTCTATTAGGAATTTAGGACATCTTTATAATGTAGCCCAGCTATTAAAATGCACCAGAAATGGCATTCTGGCTTACTTGTACTTGACCATCAACGCAGAAGATAGTTTTGTTATTTAGTAGGAATATGAAAATTGGTATCCAGCCTAGGATTATTATGGCTTTGTATTGTAAATACAAACAAAACAAATGCAAATGAAAACCTGCAACATGCAAACAACCAATTAAAATCCAGACAAATGAATAAACTTCTACAGTATATTAGTGAATGAGCAAATGTAGATTATAAACAACAGTCTGTTATTTGGTTCCTTTGGAATGTGAACAGCTGCCCGCCGGTGATGAAAACCACTGAGAGTGAACTGTGAAACACAGCTTCCACACACATCACACATACAACTGTGTGTCTGGGCTGCTGCTGGTGCTATTTAGGATCTCTGTAACATAAGTCGTGATTTCCTGTGCAATAACCATTTCAAAGCCTGGCAATCACATGCCTGGGACACACTGGAGACACTGACCCATTTCTGCAGACAGCAGGGGGTAGAACAAAGCACTGACGGGTCAGAACAGACCAAATACTCGGCACAGGCCCTGACAAGCCCCCACAAATCAGTAGATGTGTCCTGCCATTTGGGGATGGGAGAGAAACACCAATAGCCAACCTGATTGAGGGATTTCTGTTTGCGGTCAGGACTGAGCAGCTATAAAGAGAAGAAATCCGAGAAATGTCGCTAAAATGGGTGATCTAGACAGATGGGAAGAGAGAGAGAATGACAGAAAAACTGAGAAACAGGTAAAGCAAGGTGGAAGAAGAAATAAAGATAGAAAGAGGTTGATTTATAAAGCAACACAAGCAGTAGACGAGGCATTTAGAGTGACAGAATCTCAGCGGGCAGCTGGAGTGCCAGCGGTCTACAGGAATTTATGTAGACCAGCGATCTCAACATAGTTCACAGTCATCCATGGAGTTCAATTGCACAGCCGTCTGCTCAGAAGCAAACAGGTGACACCTGCTCAACAAACTCACCATAAAGAACAGCAAGGGAAATTAATGTTAATGGGGCAATATTAAAATATTAAATGAATTATTCTTCGTCTTGCTGCTTTTTTTAGAGGAAGCTGCAGCTTTTATGTTTTAAATGGTAGAAAAACTCAATACAAACATTAGCCTTTGTAATTTAAAATTCTTAGGGTTAAATCTTAAATTCTAATTCTAAAATGTGATTTTATCCATAGCTCACTATAGTAATTCACTCAAGCAAATTGAGCAAAAGCAGCAATATTTTAGTTTGCAAAGGTATTTTAGAAAATCTGTATTCTATGGACATCAAGAACATCAACAACACATCAGTTAGAGTAAATAATCAAAATCCAAAATATTTTTTCCCCAAGCAAAACATGATATTTAAGATTAAAAACTAGGAATTCATTTATTGTATCCATTAGGAATTGATTTGATCGTGAACAGTGGGAATCCTATTAGGGATGGGCATTTTTGTAAATTTCTCATTTCATTGAAAGGTCTCAAAAAACGAGTACTGGTGTAGCCTACTTGGGAGGGCGGAGCGTGTCCGACGTGAAAATGAAAATATTTTAAGACCGTTACGAAAATTAATGTTGATTAAAAGAAAATAAAACACATGTCTATGAAAACATGACCATATGACTAGAAAAAAATAACACCGCTAGATTATGATGCATCAAATGTTTTTGAAAAAAAGAAACTGACCGTCTCAAATAACCCAGTCAATAATATCAGGCATTGAATTTAAGCTGAAACTGTGAATAAACATAAACACGCATCCAATATTAGATAAATCAGATATATACCTACAACTAAAGGCTGATTTATACTTCTGCGTCGGACCTACGCCTCTACGCTATAGACTACGCGTTGGTTTTCATTTATACTTCTACGTCATTGTCCGCGTTTACGCGCAATTACACATGCAGAGGGAGCATGTGAAACCCGAGGGAGGGGTTCTAGCAGACCAATCACAGCGCTTGCATCCGCGTAGAATTGACGCGTTGTTACATTTTTGGAGAGGTGCAAAGGGGTAACTCCCGTTGTGGATTCGCCGTTTTAAGGCTATGGCCAAAGTATACTTTGAGCTTTAACGAGTAGGTGCAAGTAATAACACTTTTGATTATGAAGACATTTTTTTTTTGGATAAATAATGTACACGGATTAACTGTTCAGAATAAAACAACAAACAAGTACACTACCATTCAAAAGTTTGAGGTTGTAAGATTTTCAATGTTTTTGAAAGAAGTCTCTGATGCTCCCACAGGCCTGGCCACACCTGTTTGATTAAAAACAGTAATACTGTGAAATATTATTACTACAATTAAAAAATTAATGATTTCTTTTTTTAATACATTTTATATAAATGTAATTCATTCCGGTGAAGGCAAAGCTGAATTTTCTGCAGCCATTACTCCAGTCTTCAGTGTTTAATATTCTTGGAAAAGTTCAAAAGGACAGAATTTAGGCTATTTTAAATGGAAATCTTCTAAAAAAAAAAAAAAAAAAAATGTAAATGTATTTACAGTAAATTTTGATCAATTTAATGTATCATTGCTAAATAGTTTAGTTTTTATACACACAGAAAAAACTTACTAACCCCAAACTTTTGAATGGTAGTGTATACTGTAGGTTACATTTTGATTTAATTTAGACTTAAAGCTGAAATGATGCCTGTGTTTAAAAAAATAAATAAATTAAAAAAAAAAATAAAAAAATCCTTAAATTTACAAACAAACAAAGGGAACAAAGACTACATAGGCTTATTTTGCCCACACATCCACGCTTCATTTAGACGATTAACAGCATGGTGCTAATGCGCAAGAATGAAGGTTTGATTAACAGTGGGGCAAGCAGATCACATCGACCTCACAAATGCAACCTCGAAAATCAATCTCCGATTGGATGACACGCATGACCTCATCTCCATTCAACACTCCAGACTGCATGTAGCCATCTCAGCAGATTTTAATGGCTACCATCCTCTGAATTCCCCTTTCTCTATCCTTCCATCTCCTGTTCCTCTCTTCAGCGGCTGTCATTCTGCAGTCCGACCACACCATATAGCAGATGGTCCACACCCCGATGAAGAAACCTATCCGAAACAGTCCTGTGAATGTCGATCCAGAGGCACCCTTAAAATGCTGCCAATGCATTTTATGAAACAACTGTGTCTAGAGGAGATGGGAAGGATGACAGCTGAGAGAAAATACTAAGTGTATTGAATCTCTCCTCACACACATGCACTTCACTTCCACTCTTTCATTTAAGCAAGGGATCTACTTTTAATTGCACCTGTCTGGTTTCTCTACTCCATATCCATGCCTCGTTGAGACCACTAAAGCTCTGGGAAGGGTTAAAGCAATTACACACAAAAAGACTCTTACATGCACATTGATTTGAAGATGTGCTCGTCACGGAGGCCGTCGATCACCTGCCTCTCAGACTAAAGGGTGAGTGTCTATAGCTCTTGCTCATGATAGAGAGAGATCCTAGTGAAAGTGGTTTAAAATAAACACTTCAAACTGGCAGGTGTAGAGTAAATACGGACAGAAACAGTTCTTGGTTCAAATGCGTTTTAATGGGTTTGAATTTTTCTGTATTGTTTAAAAACTCAATTAAGCTTCAATATAATGTAACTACAATACGCACAGTTGTAATTCTGACCTGGTTCAATGTTTTAAATTTATTTTTGAGTAATTTTAGTACTCCAGCCTAATCTTACTTAGGTTGGAGTAAAATCTTATTTTTTTTAAATTAAAGTTAAATAAAATCTTATTTTTTCCTCCTAATCTTCCTTTCCAGTAATTTGCAATTTCCCCCAAATTTGGACACACCTCTTGCATTTCAACATTCCTTGCTCTGTCTGTCAGTGGCTGACATGACTTACATGACTACATTTTCATACGTGAACATGTCCACAAAATCCACTGATACTATTATTACAGAATAAATACAATAATATATAACCACTCCACTACACTAACTCTTCCACTCCTTATTGAAAAGGTGCTTTAATATACAGTAATATACAGAAAAATGTGTATATAAAAACACAAAAGCATTGAATGAGCCATTACATAATCCAAAACAGGAAATGGTTAAAAAAGCAAGCATGCAGGAGAGGACACAGATCAGTGTAGACCAGCAGAGGGCCTGATGAGTATGAAAGTACAAGAACAAGAGAGAGAAAAAAAAGACTTCTCAGCTCTTCAGTTCAGTCTCCACACAGAGAAAGATTTCATTCATTGGCCACTGACAAACACCGCTACCCTTTTCCTTCTCCTCCCTCCTCCTTCTCTTTACTGCCTTTGTTCTTCCCCTCACTCTCTGTATTGATTTAAGGGTGGTTTAAGGTGATCTTCAGTGCTGTAATGTAATGTGGAACTGGTCTACACTTCCACCACCAAGAGTAACTGCATCAAGACCGATGGCAGAGACAGAGGCAGGACAGGCCACATATCTAGCTTGCCTTTAAAATGGTTTAGTGTTTGTTAAGGCACAAGAGACAGAAAAGATCTGCCTATCAGCCCACTTTTTCAGCTGCCTTGTTCCAGAAGTGTTTTACCAATTCGTTTTTCTCAAAGGAAACAAACCAACCAGCTACAACGTTAATCACAATATTATAAACTTTATTTTGAAGCAAAAAAACTATTTGAAAATCAGACCAAAAAAAAAAAAAGTACAAAAGTTAAACAACTACAGAACTAGTTAATGGGAGTGGGTGGCCAGAGTCAGTTATTTTGGAGTGATTTGTTTGTTTCAATTCTCTGAATGGAGGAGATATGTTTGCAGAAGGTAATAGTTTTTCCACCAGAAATTTGCTTATAAACATTATTATTTTATTATTTATGTATATTAAGTAAACATGCTGTGTGATTTGAGGCATCACCCATGACCAAACCTATGTGGGCAAGTTAGACTAAGATTTAATACTATGTTGTAGAACACAGCAAATAAATGGCAAGTGACCATCTGGTAATTTCATATCATAAGGGAACAGCACTCATAGCCCTGGGGAATAAGGAACAGCTTACATTCCTTACCTCACATCCATTAACATTGGCCTGTTTTTACCCATTTTAATCCAACATAATGATTCCTTGAGAAGGAATATTTGGCACAAAACTGATAAATGGCAGACTAACTTTTTGGCAACCGTCCTCAAGTAAAAAGTTATTATATTAATTAGGGCAAGTGCAGGCAGCAGCACTGCAAATTGAGAAATTATGAAACCCGCAAATAAAGAATGGGAGATGATCCAGATATGAGCCTTAACTGTGAAACACTGCAAACTAAAGGGAATGCTCTGTGGTAAAACATCATCAAATGAGCTGGCACATGGACATACATAACGTGATAAGGTGTGGAGGAAATGGAGAGCAAATCTGAGAACACTCCATTAGAGAGACATGGAAAGGAGGGGCAGATTAAATTAAAGACTTGGGCATCTGTAGACGGTCATCAGCACTATTTGCACAGTTCCATACAAGCAAAGTGGCCCCTGAGAAACCCACACACACAGATCTTTAGCATCAATGTGCAAGAGGTCAAAGATCAGCAGGGGGCTTTGCGTATCTCTCCCCAGATAGTGCCATCCATCTTCTAGCCTAATCTGTCACCTAAGCACAAGTCAGTATGAATTAAACCTCATTAATCTATGTTAATGTAATAAAGACAGCAATTTTACTCAGTTAACCTAGTAAAACACAGTAAAATAACTGTCAACAGAAGAGTTTCAACCATAGGTGTGGCTGATAAAGGTGTGTTAGAGGGAGTGGCAAAACGCTCAAAGCAACGACTATACCTCCTCTTTTAATTTCCTTGAGAACTAAATGGGAGCTACGCTGAAAGTGTGCATAGATGAGTGTACCCCATCATACTGTAGGACAGCAGCCCATCCAGGTGCACTAAAGGCAGGAGCAGATGTTGTGGGCGTCTGTCTCGGGTATGCAGTCAGTCCTACCCATATACAGCACGTCAAGACATGAAAATACATACTCCGACACATCACACACACATCCTAGAGGTGGAACATAACTAGGCCTATATAATCATTTATCTCAAAGATAAGAAAAAAATCTTGATTTACAGGAATAGTTTTCCTTATTGTGAAAAAAATAACTATGCATTCTGATTCATAGAGAAGACTCACACTACAGAATAAGAACAAATATCTTCATTTAGGACTCGTACACTTAGCCAACGGTCAGACAAGCTGCATATACAGACTAGTTTGTGAATATTTTAAAACCTCCTTATAAAAATAGACTAGACCTGGAAAGACCTGCGATGGGCTGCCTGTGATGTGTTTGTGCTGTGAGGAGGATGGTATCAATAACAAAGCAGAAATTACCCAAACAATATTATAATAATAATGTGCACCAACATTAAAAGAATTTGAGGTCAGATTCATTTTTGTACGATTTTTGTACGATTCACATTGTACGAATTCATAAGACATCAACACCTCTTAACATGGTTATGTTTTTCTGTTAGTTTAGTTTTCTGAATTTGGAGATGTTTTCTGACTATGTAGTTGTTGTTGCGGCGTTTGCATGCGTTTTCTGAAATTTGAGGTGTTTTCTGAATATGTAGTTGTTGTGGCGTTTGTATGTGTTGTGACGCTTCTCGGCCACCGTAAGTTTGGGTTTCCACAAAAATATTAGAGAGAGAGAAATCTAGATCAACCAAATACATTCGGCTTATTATAAAACAATCACATCATATTACCCTCCATTTTCGGTCCATAGATTTCATGCAGGCTGCTAAATCTGAGGTCCTTTCGAGACGTGTTTATTAGCAGGGCCAGTGAAGCAGAACTGAGCTGGCTCTGATAGAGCAGTAGGGAAAGGTCGAGGGCTGAAAATGGGACAGAGTGATGAGGAGACTAAATTGGATGGGCTCCATAAAACAGCTTCATCAGTGGAGAAGTGATTTTGTCAGCAGGGTCTGAGGTGCTTACAAAAAGTCTGTTTCTGACTGAAGACAGCAGTTTTCAGCATTGCATACAGCAATGTTGCTTGAATATGAATGGTAAGTTATCACATAATCCAATAAAGAAAAAAAGAGCACATATAAGTGGAAACAGTAAGGCAGAAAATGTAAATGAAAAGCCTGTCTGGATGTAGCCAGGTGGCACCTATGAAAGAGCTGTGTTTCAAAACCTATTGATCTACCTACCTAGACAGCATTTTTGGCCAATGGAGGTATGTTTTGAGTCAGCTATACTCAAAACTTGCCTATGAAATGCTGTCTAGATAGGCAGCTTGCTAAAGTTTGAAACTCAGCAAAGATGACTAATACCAGATAGTATTATAACAAACTATGTGATGTGTATGTCCAAAAACAAATGACTGTTTTCTACTGGCCCAAGCAAGAACAGGACCATGTAGCAACTTCCTCCTTCCCGTCAGCTCCCAGAACTCGATGTTATTTTAGGAATGCAGTTCCAGCTCCACTTCATTTTCGAACTGCCTGCTGCCGTCTCATCCTGACCACTCCTCCACTCCCACTCCTTCAGCTGGAGGGCCAATATACAGTGGGCAGGGCTGCTTTTAGACTCCTCCATTAACATCCCTCTCCAGCACATCACATATCATTAACAGCATACTCAAAAGCAACCGTCTCTCACTGTCACCCATAGATGCACACACACGCTACAGGAAAAGTAACAGGTTAGGGCTGTCACTTTTTATTCGATATTCGAATATGCATTCGAACATGACGTGAAATATCCGTATTCAAACTATAAATAAACTATCCGGTTTTTAAAGTGCCATGTTTAGCGCATTTTTTACAGTCTATGATTAGACCGTTTGTTTTTTTTATTTTATTGCTTGCCATCTAATCCAGGAGCGGGTGCTCTAAACGTATTGTAGCGTCGGCCCATGACCAAATCAAGCGAATAACAGCCAATAGCCTCCCTGTTTTGAAAATGGAAGATAACGCACAGATTGGCCAGCCTGAGCGGACAATTACGAGCCCAACTCATCTAAAAAGTAGTGTCTGGAAATATTTTGGGTTCTACACCGTAGATACCACTTCTCTCAACATTGACGCGCAAATACCTGTGTCGCGACGTGACTGTGAGACGCCACACGTCAATCAAAAATCACAGCCATTCAGAACAGCGTGTGGGCGGAGTCTCTCTGTGAAAGCGCACTGCTGGCCCGCACTCGCATTGGAAATGGGTAAGGACATAATCAAATCAAGAAATAACATTATTAAAAATCAAAACATTAACAAAATATACTCATTGACTAATTTTGTTATGAAGTACAGTTGTATGTTTGCATAGAATTCAGTTTGAACGCTATATTATATGCTTTCAAAATCTGAGGTAAATTATCCGTTATCGCTTGTGGCACAGTGACCTATTTTTAACTAAAAATAAATAATGTGTACTCATAACCAGTGTAATTTCTTCATATGACAATCAGTTTATTCGATCTTGTTCATAGGGAAATTCATATGAGATCTCTGTGTGGGTGGATCTGTCAGCCGCGACGTCACAGAAATAGGAACCGTTTCTAAATTAGAAACTTCGCGTGTCGCCGTCGCGTCTGGTTAGGACAAAAACTCTGATTAACATGGAAAAGATACCTTTTATTGCGTGTTGCGGCATCGCATCGCGTCGCGTGTAGTTAGGACACGGTGTTACGGTGTTTTTCTTTTTTTTTGGTGGGGGGGGGGGGGCGGGGCTCGTAGAAATTCGAATATATTCGAATACATTGCTTGATATCCGATAACCGTTCTAATTTGATTTTTCTCAAAAGTGACAGCCCTAACTGAGGTACATCTTTATATGGTTGATTTACTGAAGTCATAATCATTTCCCAGGGCTCCAGACTAACTTTTCCACTGGTTGTGAATTCATTGGGTTTAGTGCCGTGTTCAGTGCGTTGTTCCAGGAAGAGCACGACCACAACAACTACACATTCTGACAAGCACGCATCTGAGGCGGCGTGGGTGACACTTTCTATTAGTCGTTATATTTGATTACCGTACCGAAGTGATTCAGGATAAGTCAAAAACACGGTTTGGAAAATGGATTCATGATGTACTCGTTCATTTTGAACATAAGTTACGGACTGCAGCAGCTGCTGATACAACGGCGTTCTGTTGCGCATGCGTGAATATAACTGAGTAGTACATGACCATGCACTCGCACAAATGCGACCACATAAAATTTTAACTCGCACATTCTCAAAAAATGGTCGCAGTCTGGAACCCGGTTTCCTCTAGTTAATTTATTTTATTAATGCCTCTTGCTATCTCCTTTCACTCGGTGATTTAAGAATGTTTAAAAGTGTCTGCATCCATTAAAAGTCACATTCAGTCAATTAAGTAGTCAATACAGTAAATATTCAAAACCTTTAAAATCTCAATCCAGACTCTGACAGATTTTTTTCAGACAGTCTGTGCAGATAATGCTCAAGCACCATCTTAATCACACAATTGTTTGAACTTTTTTCTAACGCCAGACAGTGTCAAGTTCACACCAAATCCTTTGTGACCATAAGATACAAATGTTTAGGCCTACATCAAAACTATTCAACACAGAGTTTGATAGTGAACAGAAAAATTCTCTCTGGAAAAACAAAGAGAGAAAAAAACAAAACAGACCTTGACTATCCCGTTCAAACAAAACGAAAAAACAAAGCCTTGAAAAAAGGATCATCAAATCCTTTAGTTTAAAAGTGATAATGATAATGTGATAAATAAGTGTAATAAATTACTCAGATCAAAGGAAATGATCCTTCAGAAATCGATCTAATGCTGATTTGGTGCATTTTTTATTATCATTAATGTTGAAAAAAGTTTGTGCTGCTTAATATTTTTGTGGAAGCCATGATACATTTTTTTCCAGGATTCTTTGGTGAATAGAAAGTTCAAAAGAACAGCATTTATTTGAAACAAATCTTTTGTAACATTGTAAGTCTTTACGGCCACAGTTGATCAAATAAATGAATCCTTGCTGCTATATTGCTTTCAACAAAAATAAATAAATAAATAAATAAATAATTTAAAAAAATCTTACAGATCCCAGTAAAAGGTAAAAAGTATAGGCTAGGTGCTGAAAATTTTGATTTAGTATGAATAGGCCTTTAACCTAGACTGTTCTCCTCCTGCATGGTGGCTGGCATTTGAAATAGCTCCGGATGCCCTTAACTCAACGGGTGAGCAAATTACCATAAACACCCACCTGACCCCAGACAGATGGAGTGGGTCATCCTTCACCAGAAGGGCTGACTGACCCCCTCCTCCCCATTGACAGGCCCCGACATGCAAAGCACATTAACAAAAACCAATCCAAACAGAGAGAGTGATAACAGTTTACACCTCAACAAGACATCAATCTTTCTGCAGAATCTGCCGAGAGATTAGACATGGGCCTAACTTAATTAAACCCCAATGTGTTTGCTTAATCCAAAAACTACACGCATTATATAACTGGGAAGCATTTCATCAATGCTAGCATTTCTGCAGAGTATACATTTTCACTTTTGCTGACATAATATATTTCCATTGTGTGAGAACACATTCGAAGATATTGGCCTTCTCTGTTCCTTAATGTAGCCAAGCTTCAAGTTCACACACACTTTTTCCTCAATTTTGCATTAAAATTTGAATTCTTATGGCCTAATCTTTTGACAAATGTAAAGATGTTTGCATTTTAAATTAGGATTCACATTTGTTCAAATGTGGCGTTTTTGACAAAAACATCTGAATGTGAACCGCTGGATATTGTGCAGACATAAGGGAATGTTCATGCATTATTCTGTTCATTTCACCAAGTGTCCGTGTCCTCAGCCACCTCTTATTTTGACAGAAGCACTTGTAAAGACAGAGGAGGTTAGGAACACCTAATCTAATAAACAAAAGAATTCAGGAACTTCAAAACACTCTATTAGTCTTCCCTGTAACAAAACAACAAACGGTATTGTCCAAAACCCAAATGTCTAAAACCAAGATCAACAATGACTGAGACAAGGCTAAAATGGCATGTTACATCTTACAAACATGTTTTCTCATAAACTGATAATTTTAGCCACGTCAATTAGGAGTAAATCTTGTTAACACAGCTCTAGCCAAAACAGATTACAACTCCCAGTAACTAATGACCTACTAATCAGAGCCAGTGAAAAAGTGTGAGAGGATGAGATTACACTGGAGTTTCTTGGTTCCTATAGCTTTGATAAAGGTAAAGAAAAGAAGGAATCTCTGACATCCCACATCATGTCCCGTCTTTTGCAGTGTCCTATACACACTGAAGAGAAAACTCAAACAGCTGCACTATATGGGGTCTTTCAGTGAGAACTTGAGTGATGTAATGCACGGATTACAGGGAAGAACTGCACAGTACGAGAGACAGTGAGTTATCTAACTTGCTCAAGTGTTGTTTATTTAGCCTTTTTTCAACTTCTGTACGCTACTGAAAAATGTTGGGGTCGGTGACTCGGTATGATTTTTTTGAGTAAAGTCTCTTATGGTCACCAAGGCTGCATTTATTTAATAAAAAAATAAAAAAATATTGTGAAATATTATTATTACAATTTAAAATAAAATATTTATTTTTTAATACATTTTAAAATGTAATTTTGTTCCTGTAATTGCAAAGCTAAATTTTTAGTAGCCACCATTACTCCAGTGTCACGTGATCATGCAGAAATCATAACATTCTAAACATTTCTTCTTATTATTAACTATCAATGTTGAAAACAGTTGTGCTGCTTAATATCTTTACGAAAACTGTGATACATTTTTTCAGGATACCTTGATGAATAGAAAGTTAAAAAGATCAGCATTTGTTTGAAATAGAAATCTTTTGAAATTTTATAAAAGAAAAGGGTAGTACAAAATGTAGTGCCACACGTCACCAAACAGAATTATTTTCCATATTGTTTGGTAATTAATAATGACTGAAATATGATGTTCTTGTCAGGTTTCTTCACGTCACAGGTCTGATTGAATGTGTTGGTTCCCTGGCAGTTCCCTGTAAACGGCATCTAAACGGCATCTACGCTAATTTGAGTGTCTTTGTTTATCCTGAGGTTTTCCCGCAGCCTGCCGCATCCAGGCCGTATCCAGATCTGACGAGGAGCTTTGCCTGGACCCGATGACAATGCAGTGCTGAAGTGCCACCTAGCCTCTCGCTATGGAGGATCCCTTTCCCACTCTACAGATAAAGCGTTGTGAATTTCGTTTTGCGTACCTACCCCGAAGTGGTAAAATAAAACAAAATTCTGTATCAAATTTATAGACAAGACAAGTAGTTTGTTCAGGTATGGTTTTGTAGGGAATTACAAACCTGCGCACATATATTCAAACGCACAGAGTCAATTCTTAATGCGCATGTGAACGCCATCAGCGTTTAATCACAGGATCGCGTTTAAAAGTCTGTTTAGAGACATTCATATACATTTTTATCTTACAGTTACTGTAAATTCGGCCTCTAGTTCATAAACGCCAGAGGAGAACTGGCCCCCGACTGAGCCTGGGTTCTCCCATGGTTTTTTTTTTGGGGGGTCCATTTGGGTTTTTATCCATTAGGTCACTTGATGGAGTTTTTCGGTTCCTTGCCACTGTTGCCTTTGGCTTGCTCAGTTGGGGATATTCAAATGAATTAACCAATCATTAATACCATTGATCAGCCCTACCAAACGTGGATGTTTTTCCACTAAGAAACGAACATGGTTATGTTGTTTTGATTGATACTGTGAAGCTGCTTTGATGCAATCTATATTGTGAAAAGCGCTATATAAATATACTTGACTTGACTTAAACTTGCTGAAAGCCCTTGTTTGTACAAAGAAAGAGAAATCCTCACAAAAAGCACTCAGAGAGAAGCTCTTCACCAGGGCATTTATTCAAAACTACAATAAGATCAGACAGAGCAACAGAGTGAGTCGGTCCACTGTGCAGGCGAGATGGGGAGGTGCTGGTCTAATTTATAATATGACAATAATTATGTGCAGTAAGTGGATGAGTAGTTTAGGGCTGCCCCTGCAGGAGGTCTGACGCTAAGACATATCCGGGTGAGATTAGCAGCAGGACTGATTTGAATGGCAAATCTCTCTGCTTTCAGGCAAATACCCTCTCATTCTCTCTTTGGATCATTAACTGTTCATTTACAGTATTAAGACTGTCCTATGTAACAGTATGATAAAAGGTTAATCATTAAGATGAGGATGATTTTTTTATGATACAAATATATGTGCAATATTTGATGTAAATATTACACAGAGGAAACTTTCCGAATTTCCTTTTAAGAATTCCCTTTGGAATTAATAAGGTGATTTTAAAGCTTAAAATACTCACCTGTGTGGAAACTCTCTGTAATCTAATAGGGGTATAAAGCTCTCTTAGGCCCACACCCTGTTGTGAGACAGTCCCAGCATTCATTGGTGTGGCCAAAGGATCAGATGCCACCACAATCAGTGGGCAACATTCCCACTGCCGCTCTCAGCTGAGAGTCATGCGCCTGCTTTCAGAGCATCCAAACATTCATCCTGTTGAGCTCAGCTGTGAACACTGTAAATCATAATTCTTCACAAGAGTTGAGTATTGAATGATTACCGTGTACCGTGATATTTCTTTCTCTTTTGTAAGTCGCTTTGGATAAAAGCATCTGATACACAAATGTAAATGTACCATGGTAACACGTTAGCAATAGCATAAGAGAACCAGCATTTTTAATCACACCTTTTATCATGCTTAACTGAATCTAAATAATCCAAAACAATGCAAAAATGTACTTGAAAAAATATTTAAATGTACAAAAAAATAAAACTGTATGGATCTGTATGGACTGTCCTTCAAAAACACACACACAAGCACACACTCTTTTCAAGAGCAGGGGAAGATGAGTGATGTGAATGACTGTACTTGGTACACACACTTACAAAGGTGCTTCCCAGCACCTGAAGAAGAGGATAAGGAAAGGTCACGTAATCTCATTTTTACAGCTTATGTCTGCTTTACAGTCAATGAACAGTCACACTAGACCAGGCGTATTCAATTAAACTTCTAAGAGATCCAGTCACTAAATTTCCTTACCAGCAAGGTCCGGAAAACACTTTTTTTGGAACAGTTATACATTTACGTCATGTACATGTACTTTGTTAAAGGAAAAGTCTTAAACATTTTTCACCAATATGTATAAATAAATACAAATAATTTAATAATTTTTTTTTTAAAAAGAGTAAATATCTCTCCCAAATGGATATGAATATACGGTAAAAAGGTTAGATCAGATGTTTTATCAGGCATAGAAGGGCTTGGGACTGAGAAAAAATTCCAGGGTGAAAAGTATAGACCATTTTTATATTTTGCTCAAAGTAATAAACTACTAAAAACAATTAACGTAATCTAATAATCAAAAAGTTAAAAATAATAAAAATTAAAATAGTGAAAAGACATTTCACCAATAGAGGACAAAGTTATATGAACTTCAATTAGGCTAAAGGAGCTGCAAGGTTTTCAGTGTTGCATGACACATGAGAAGATATTTATTTTAATGTTTTAAATTTGTCATTAATTATTCATTAAAAACAGATTCACTTCCAATTTACCATATTAATTTATAGGTCCGTGATCATATTGCATGCTATCCGTTTGTTAAGTCTGACGTCACGTGTCACCATTTTAGGGTTTCAAGCACTCTAGATACCAAAAGCAAACAAACAGTGCCAATACACTCACAGTGTGTGCTGTCATACTACTGGAAATTCATGATACAAACTTTTATCTCTTTAGCGAAATCTCAGTTGGTCAGACAGTGATTTGTCTTTTATAAATCTTTAAAATATAGGTGTCCGGGATGCTATGATCTCAGAGACTGTGCACTGTAATGTTTTTAAAGCTTAGCTTAAAAGTGTGATATGAATAAATAGTGCTAATGGCTATTGAGATGGTATTCTCAGAAACAAATGAATGCTTGGACCCAGAAACAGTATTCCCTACATCACGACTTAACAAGCGGAGAGTGTAATCAGAATGTCCTGAGCTATTTTGTCCAGACAATACAAGAAAAAAAGAAGAAGAGGAATACAGATTACTCTTCCTCTACTCTTCTAATCTTAAAAAAAAAGCTCCATTTGGACAAAAACAGCACAGCAGGAAATATTCCGGATAGGATGATTTCACACTGTGTGTGTAATTTCACAAAGCATGCATGTCATCTGCTTTGTGTGCTGAAGGGGAAAAAAAGAGCAGGCCTTCACTGTCAATCTATCATAAATCCAAGTCTAGCCAAGCAACAGTGTGGCCCTATGCTTTTAATTCAACCTTCACGATTAATTCATGATCTCAGTCTTTCTATTTGGCCATCTTCAACTGCACCCTTGTCCAAAAACAGCTCTTCAGCTCCTACTCATTCACCCGGATTATCTTTTTGGCAGCAACACCTGAGGTAAAACACAGCAGAGTGTGTGTGTATGTGTGTGTGTGTGTGTGCGTGCGTGCGTGCGTGTGTCTGGTGGAGTTCTGAACAAGAGTGGCTACAGCCTCATATGTGAACTCCCTGCCACAGAGAATCATCAGTGACTGTCTTGAAAGCTCAGAACCCAGAGCCCACCAGCACTGCTCTTCACAGCCAACTCGACCCCAGCAGGACGTCAGGGTGAAAAGGGCTAGAGACATTATGTAAAGAGGAATCATGTCAAACATAGTTCTGTAAAAGGTTTGTGTGAATACAGTGCAAAAGTAAGTCACCGCAGGAGTTAAAGGTATTCTTTAAAGTCAGCTGAGAATTACACAACAGCCCTTCACAGGCAGAATGGGGCAGCCGACTTACTAATGCACTAACAGGACAAAGAGCTTAAATAGATGACCAGACTATAAGGAGAAAGATACTAAATAAGAAAACACAGGGAAGAGATAAAGGGTATGTTCAAAATAGCCCAGTACTATACTACTTGTGCTATTTTGTGTTTTCTGTATCTGTATGCAGTATACATGGACGACCCACTCAGAGATTGCATTAACAATTTCAATAATTTACTGAATAATTTGTTTTTCCTAGGGGTGGAAATCTCTAGCCACCTCACGATTCGATTACGATTCAGAGGGCTGTGATGATAATCAACGCATCTTTGTTTCTATACAGGATTTCTTTTTTCACTAAAGAATCCTATAAGAGAGCTTAGAAGTGCAGTAAAATGAAGGGGGGGGGGGGGGTTGATTTTACTGTATTTTAATTAAAAATTACAAGGTCAAAACATTATTTAAAACAAAAGGTGAGTAACATACATGGATGAAGTAAGATCTATAACATGCATTTACAAAATCGATTACGTGAATTTTCATGAACTGCATGCCAACTTTACAGAGAGAAACTACTGTAGCCCAGTAGGGGTGGTGAAAAAAATCGATTATTGATTAATCGCGATTATGTTATGAACGAGTATGAATCGATTATTCAATTTTCAAAAATCGATTTTTTTATTTTATTTTAATTTTTTGCATTATTTTCTTTTGTAAAAAATGTTATACCGGAAGTTAAACGTCACGAACGCGCCCAGTTCCAGTTAGCAAGCGCGTGTAACGGCCATAGACAGTAAAAGAAACGGCGCCCGCGGCTCGCTCTCTCCCTCTCTCACATACACACACACATACAGTTTGATCGCGCCCGCGGCTCGCGCTCTCTCTCTCACACACACACACAGAGTTTGATCGCGCCCGCGGCTCTCTCTCTCTCACACACACACAGAGAGTTTGATCGCGCCGCGTCTCTCTCTCTCTCTCTCTCTCAGTTCGATCGCGCCAACTTAGTACAACTTGATTACTCACAAGTTAGTGTGTTGCATTTTGTCACTGTGTTCTACAGTACAGTATATAAGCTGAAGCTACAGTAAGTTGTTCAAAAATGTTAATTTTGTCTTTTTAATGATTAAATTGGACAATTTTCTTCTAGAAAGACAAGGTGTTCAGGTGGAGAAAAAACTTTTTCTTTACCTTGACATGTTTCGACTGCAACCTGCAGTCTTCCTCCACCTGAACAACACCTTGTCTTTCTAGAAGAAAATTGTCCAATTTCTACAGTATGTTGGTTCTGATCTACTTTATAAAGGAAATAAGCCTTTCATTTATTTGTTATTGTTTAGTTCAACTTGATGAGTCACAACACAATGTGATGTATTCATTCAATTCTGAAGTTATAACTACAGGACACAGAAAGTGCTTTGAGTTGTTTTTACTCAATAAAAGAGTTAAGTAATTCAGCAGCTGACTTTTTTTAATACTGCAATCACTTTGTAGTTTATTTTCGTTTACTGTTGTGAAATGGAAAATCAAAAATCGCTAATCGAGAATCGCTAAAAATCAATAATCGCTAATCGAGAATCGCTAATAATCGAAAATCGACTGTAATCGAATCGGGACTTCAATAATCGTAATCGAATCGAATCGGGAAATCAGACCGATTAACCACCCCTATAGCCCAGAGAGGTCAGAAACCCGTGTTTCAAAGTACCATTAAAAACACTTTGCGTTACAATGTGTTTCTTATGGATTAAAAATAGTGCATGGCAATTTTTTTAAATGTAACTGAATCTCTCAGTATTAAAATGTACACTCACCGGCCACTTTATTAGGTACCCCATGCTAGTAACGGGTTGGACCCCCTTTTGCCTTCAGAACTGCCTCAATTCTTCGTGGCATAGATTCAACAAGGTGCTGGAAGCATTCCTCAGGGAGTTTGGTCCATATTGACATGATGGCATCACACAGTTGCCGCAGATTTGTCGGCTGCACATCCATGATGCGAATCTCCCGTTCCACCACATCCCAAAGATGCTCTATTGGATTGAGATCTGGTGACTGTGGAGGCCATTTGAGTACAGCGAACTCATTGTCATGTTCAAGAAACCAGTCTGAGATGATTCCAGCTTTATGACATGGCGCATTATCCTGCTGAAAGTAGCCATCAGAAGTTGGGTACATTGTGGTCATAAAGGGATGGACATGGTCAGCAACAATACTCAGGTAGGCTGTGGCGTTGCAACGATGCTCAATTGGTACCAAGGGGCCCAAAGAGTGCCAAGAAAATATTCCCCACACCATGACACCACCACCACCAGCCTGAACCGTTGATACAAGGCAGGATGGATCCATGCTTTCATGTTGTAGACGCCAAATTCTGACCCTACCATCCGAATGTCGCAGCAGAAATCGAGACTCATCAGACCAGGCAACATTTTTCCAATCTTCTATTGTCCAATTTCGATGAGCTTGTGCAAATTGTAGCCTCAGTTTCCAGTTCTTAGCTGAAAGGAGTGGCACCCGGTGTGGTCTTCTGCTGCTGTAGCCCATCTGCCTCAAAGTTCGACGTACTGTGCGTTCAGAGATGCTCTTCTGCCCACCTTGGTTGTAACGGGTGGTTATTTGAGTCACTGTTGCCCTTCTATCAGCTCGAACCAGTCTGGCCATTCTCCTCTGACCTCTGGCATCAACAAGGCATTTCCGCCCACAGAACTGCCGCTCACTGGATGTTTTTTCTTTTTCGGACCATTCTCTGTAAACCCTAGAGATGGTTGTGCGTGAAAATCCCAGTAGATTAGCAGTTTCTGAAATACTCAGACCAGCCCTTCTGGCACCAACAATCATGCCACGTTCAAAGTCACTCAAATCACCTTTCTTCCCCATACTGATGCTCGGTTTGAACTGCAGGAGATTGTCTTGACCATGTCTACATGCCTAAATGCACTGAGTTGCCGTCATGTGATTGGCTGCTTAGAAATTAAGTGTTAACGAGCAGTTGGACAGGTGTACCTAATAAAGTGGCCGGTGAGTGTATTTCTAAGATGATAAATGAAAGACACTTGCTTAATTAAACATCCAATATTTTGCTGTTAACGGGCAAAAATGTTGCCAAATGTTATTTGAAACATTTAGTTCTGTTTCACATAATGCACTCAACCAAACCAGAATATCTTTTGAACGAGCATGACCTTTTCAGAACATTATTTCTTACATAAATGTTAGACACTAATATTCCATTTGTACTCTGGACAAAGATCTGCTACATAGGAAGGATGTCAAGTGAGCATTCAAGAACGCCTCATCACCGAACATCCTGAAACAATGAGGATCGGTATTCTGAAGGCTTTTCCCCCACTGACACAGTCAGGTGCCGTGCAGAATGTGCCCAAACAGGAAGTGCAAGGAGGGAAATCCTGCAGCGTTGCAGTAGGAGAGGAAATAAGAGAGAAAGAATGAGAGAGAGAGGGAGGGGAAAGACAGAAGTCAAGGCCGAGGCTGCATGTTCTCATGGTCACCGCAGTCTACCGTGAGAGGGAGAATGACAAGGATTGAGGGGAAACTAGGCCACGTGGAAAAATACAGTTGTAACGATCTATCCTCGATTATTTGTCTGCCTCCGTGCACAGCCTCGAGCTCACATTTACCCTCCAAACCAGCAAATGGTTGAAGGTTCAATAGACAAACACTTGTTTTTGGGACTTTCTGTCTGAAAGAATCAAATCATATCGCATCATTTCCAATCAATTATTTAGTTTGTTTTTTTGGGGGTGAAAATACCTTGTATTTGGTTGTCCTTGTAATGCACGATGATCGAGGATGATCGTTACAACCTTATCAAGTCGGCATGATATAAATTTCACACTATCTGTTCTCTAAATGCATGTTATTGCAGCGGGATCAATTGATCCATGCGTGCGTTTCTTTTTATGACCTCGTAATTATTCATCAAAACTCAGTCTTCCAGAGAAACGACAGACTTGCCACTTTTCTTTTTCGAAAATCCGTTTCATCAAGATGCATGTCACATTATAGAAGAAAAAAATCTGTCTCAACTTTCATCTCTAAAGTTAGCCTAGAGGTTTGCAGGCATGACTAACTAACTTTCAAAATAATTATAAAAAAAAAACATAATAATCAAAGTAACATGACCAGTATTTAACAAAAAAGTGCTGCTGGAGCCTCTTTACGGTGTTTACAGCACAAATAAAGAAACTGACGAGACAGCTAAAAGAGGCTTTCCAAACTGACACTTCCTCTGGCTCACTAGAGGAAACGGACACACACAAACACACTTTGTGAAGCCAGCGTTTGTGTATGTTTGAGGGTCACTGGGATCAGGCAGCACAGGGTGAATAGGCCAAAGGCCAATAAAACTGAGTGAGGCAAATACAATGAGTGGGCGACATGAGTGAAAGCCGGATATGGCATAAAATCTTCAGTGACAAGCATCTACATTGGACATAAAAGAGCCTGTTTCCTTTGCATTTCATGAAGGATTTTACTTGTGTATAATCTTGTAAATCAGTTCTGGTCTGGCGTGAACCGACTATTTAATATTTCTCCTAGCATGTCTCCAGGATGTCAGTACACTGTATCTGTCTTACACCATGTCTCAGATGTGAGCAGCGTGACTATGCGACAAAAGCAAATAGAGCCTATTATAATCAATCAGTGATGCCGTCTACACTGGATATGGTGCGATGCGACACGATAAATTCCAGACGGTAAATGTGTGCTCCATTGTATTTCTGAAGTACTCCAAGCGCTCGTGCTACTTCTGACACGAAGTACAAATGGATTTGCAACGGTCATTTTGTCCAGTCAGTGCGGACAGCTTCTAGCTGGTGTGACGCGACAACGGTCGAGTCCGGTTTAGACACGGAGTGACATCTGACCATCGTTCGGCACCAGGGCTGTGTCCATTTCAGTCATTTGCAACCTGCTGTATATCACTGTGCTTCCTGTACGGGTCTGTTTTCATCTGACTCATGGTTCTGTCTCATTCTGGAAACCAGTCGGTCTTCCATATCCTGCTATTGTTTTCAGTTAACAACACATACGGAAAACTTATGCTTAAACCTAAATATAAATATGGTCCAAATAACCACCGCCCTCTTATAAACAGACGTGCACTTGCACACAGAGGCCCCTGAATTATTCAATCCCTGTATCATGTACACAACTCAGATTTCAGCTTCAAGTGACACCAACAAGCCACCGAATTCACATTTCTCACATTTCCCCTATTCTTCATGAAACTGCCACAAGTGACCAGCTGAAAGTTTTATACAAACATCCAATAATATAAAAGTGTAACCGCTCCTGTTTCACTGCAAACATGGGGGAAGTTTGATGATACTGAAATGATATTGACACTGAAGAAAGCCTCAAGCTCTGAAAACATCATGTGATACTTGAAGAAATGTACACAACCAGTCAAGGGTCTGGACACACCTACTCATTATTATAAAAATAAAAAAATCCACATTTTGAAATACTAAAATAAAAAATTATGTAGTGAACATTTTTTTTTCCCTCATCTTAACACTTGACACGTTCACTCTCAACCAATGTCACGGGGTGCATCCTGGGACGCTTTTTCCAATGCTGGACGTGGACAGCTTGCTGCTTCCTTCCAGTTGATCCATTCATTCAAATTAAATCACATTTTAAATATTAATGAAACAGTTAGTCATAGACCCAATTTATATTTGTCCACAAAACTATTTTCAAGCATTTAATCTTAAGCTTTTAGAATATGCAGTCCAGTCATTCATTTACAAAAAAAGAATAATAGGCTAATCATTTCAAATTTAAATAGTTTAGTAAAGAAATTTAGTCATGAACCCCTTTTATATTTATTAACAAAACTATTTAAGAATCTTAAGCTTTTAAAAATAGGTATATAGGTCATGTATGTCTAATTGTTTGACTGGTAGTGTACAATAAATAAATAAAAGAATTGGCCTAACTGTCCTAATTTAATTGGCCTAATTTAAACATTGCTCGGTATAAAAAAGTAAATGTCACAATATATAACATAAACATCCAATTGGATGCCAGTGGGGCAAATAAAGCTAAATCTGTTGACCTTTGGCAAAGCTAGCCTGGGAAGAAAAGAGGAAGGCTGCCTGTGTCAATACATAAAGAATAAGAATAACCTAGGCATAAATAGAATAAAAGAAGGAAGTTGAGGAGGGTTGCATAAGTTTAGACCTTGCTGTCCTTTATTAGTCTTTCATTCATCAAAATAAAACAACTCCCTTGGCAACCACTTTGAAATTTTCTGTTGGGTAATGTGGGTGTAATGCATACAATTAATTAAGCTTGATTTACCACGCGCTCTGTGGAGGCCAGCACTCTTGCTCATGTTAGCCTTGTTCTGTAGCCTCTCGAAACATCAGTCAAAGGAAATACATTTATTTGAACAAACATTCATTTGAATAGATATACAGTGTGAGGGGAGAGGCTGGATGCATTAGTTAGTACATCAACTGAGCTTCCATTTTTATAAGGCATTATTAGAGGTGATTTTGTAGTGTCTCTAATGGACAATGGTTATGTTTCTAAATAGCACAGAAAAAAAAAAAAAAACTTTACATGCTTTGATATCAAAGCCTGTCCACAAAGATAAGCACTTTTTTTTTTACTTTTTTTTTTTTACAGATGATCAGTTACAAAGGATCCATTAAGATCACAGTCTATAAAATAGAACTCTTGGTGCTATCTTAGGCCCCTGTCCCAAAGGCCACAACAGAAACGCATTTCATTACAATAATCAATAATTAAAAGGGCCCTTTTCATCAAGGCTGCATCACAGATGCTCTCCAAGTCGACTGACATCACTCCCTTATATTCCTATCACGGTCAATTTAATTTGAGGTAGGCTATTCATATTTCACAGAAACACTGTCATTAGATGTACACAGCATCAGCCCCTCTGAGGCCCTCAGGGGTTCACTGCTGTCCATCTGATCACCATCCTTCACTGATTCTGGACAACTGGACATGCTCAGACAGCAGTGGACAACCAGACAAGCTGGGACACAAAACAGGATATCCCAATCAAACAGGGGTTCATGAGGAAAGAAGTCAATGGGGCTTCACAATTAATAATTCTATCAAAATAAACTGAAATTCAAATTACAGCTTATGTGATTATCAAATCAGAGACTGTGATTTAATTAGATAAGTATATAGTCTGGTGTGTTGTTTCGGAGTGAAGCACAACACTGTGATCATTTACACACATGGTCCAGTGTTTTCAGCATCTCAGAGCTGCTCAGTTCACAGTAAATGCAGTAAATGTGCTGTTAGATTAATGTGCCTTTGAGAACATAATGTAGGCTATTCCAGATGTTATTTAAAATAATAAAATAATTATTTATTTTAGTTTTGTAATTTGTGGTGTAATTTTCATAATTTATTTTATTTTGCAGTACAAGCAATCACACTTTTTTTAAACTAATAATAATAAAGATCATTATTCTTATTATGATACTTAATTGTGTACCAGTGTGATCAACTGACATCAGATAATCATGAACGTTCGAATGGGTTGTTAAATTATTGAAATATCAACCTAATCTCAGATTACTTCAAGTAAATGTTTGCATTTAAGGGTTTCAGTTGACAAAAAAAGTTTGAGAACCCCTGCAGTAGATGAATCCTGGACAAACTCAAGGCTTCACAACCACTAGTAGCCTAGTCATACTAAATGGCAAGCTCAGAAAGCAGTGGCCTAGAATAGAAGACAAGATGGGACACTAAACAAGCTCTGACAGCAGTGTGAAAAAATGGACAAGGACTGGTAGCACTGGAATACTGGATAGCCTTGAACAACTGGACAGAAAATGGGTTTTAATTAAATTACCATTTAGTGTGGCCCCTAGAAAAAGAAATCTCCTTTTAATTCTTAATTTTATAACTTAAAAAAAAAGCTAATTCACAACACTGAATATAACACTACACCGAAGCACTAGATGTCCTCTTCCCTTTTACAACAAACCCATGGGAAAAGAGACCCACCATCCATCTCCAGTGTCCTTGGACAACTGACAACAAATAGCAAATAAAGCTCAACATAACAGCTACAACAGTCGCATACATACTTTTCCCAAAGTAAACAACACAACAAACCGGGGCTTTAGCAAGTAATTTACCTTTATATCTCTCTAGCACATCCTCATACGCCTGTGCGAACTCCTTCTCCTGGGAGTGATTCACCGGGAGTAAGCCCGGGATGAAGCCGGCCATAGCGTCTCTCACTCCCGCTGGCCGACTCACAGCGGCCCGCTGATGGAGTAATCCAGGACGGTGGAAGCCGGTCGTCCGACAACAGCTGTCAAGTCCGTTTTGCGGTAAATATCCACAGTGGATACCGACTTATTCCCGTTTCAATATGTTTCTAACGCGTATTATATTATATTTGGTGTTCGTAAACACGGCGAATTAAATAAATCTAGTGAAACAAAGCTAACGTTACTCTGGACCGGCGGTTCCTAAATGTGCGGACAAAACAAGATTAGATAAATAAAAATGCGTAAATATCTATCATTAGAGTAAATATCCCTTATCATATATCACGGTTAAACGCTTGAAAAGGTTTAAAACTAGATGTAACTTACTACTAAATTAACCCATATTTCATTGGTTTAGATCAGAATCCCAACGGTTATCGTATTTAAAGTCCATTGTAGCGCGTGCGGGCCGGTGATTGGGTTTATATGTGTGCGCTTCTCAAGTATGTGTGTGTCTGTGTGCGGTGGGCGGTCCGTTCGGCTCCTTCCGAAAGCAGATATGAGGCCTCAGTGAAACGGTATCCGGGCGGTACTTCTTATATTCCTTTGCCGATGTGCTCGACTCGCCGGTAACAGCTTTATAATGTTTTTTTTATTCCCATCCGTGCTGCTCAATGTAATGGCCGCTTCTATAATAATCACACGGCGTGTGTCTCACTCCTCCCTCTATTTTCCCCAGTGCGAATGGGGTTCAGGTTTCTCTATTCTTCCCGCAGTGCCTGCGCTTTTCCTCCTCCATCCCTCCCTTCCTTCCTTCCACAGCCACACCAGGCACATCTAGCGCAGGAAATTCATGGTGGCAATGGCTGATGTTATTGGGTCTCATTCTTGGGTTTTGTCGCCCCCGACCGGTTAAAGCCGAGAGGTGCATCGCTCACTACCCCTAAAACTAAACCACCTGCTTCATATACTCAGTCTAGTATAGACTAGCTTACTATTGAAGAACTACTAAAGAAATTACTATGTCCTTACAACAATTTCAAAGATGCACCTTTTATAAATTGTCAAAGCTGTGTCTCTACATTTTATAAACACGGTCAGATACTTATGAAAGCATTTTATAAAATCAGGCAAAATCATTAGTATTGAGCAAACACCAGAAAATAAATTGTCTACTGGATTTAATATGTTTATTTTCAAAATATGGTTATTTTGTCAATACCATAAGACTTTCTGTGATGATTCAATAGATGGAATCGAAAATCTATGGTCTCAATTCAAGGGAATGCTAGATTTGTCAATGTTTATAATATGTTTTGGCACATTATTTGTGCATCTGACATAAATACTCTAAATTGAGTGGTGGGCAAAGAAAATCACATATGAGAAAATGGAAAAAGCTGGAAATCCAGAAATAGGTCAATACCTCTGAACAAAATATCCAAACTACTTCCTTTCATAATAGACATTTTTTGTAGCCTGTTTTTGTCCCAGTAAGTATCATAGGCTTTTGTCTCACATTATCATCTAGTGCACTGCCACCTAACTGCTGCAAAGAGTCATTTCAAGACTTTCCAAGACAAGACCAAACCTTAACCACAAGACTCAAACCCAGGCCAAGAACTGTTGATCCAAGAACTGACCACTTTAGTAAACTAAAACACAGCAAATTCTGGATTTATTGCCCGTTTAATCATTTCAGAAATATTCTATTATCAAGTTATATTTTTTACAATAACCCCATTTGACGTGTTGAACAATGAATAAATCATGAATATTTACTTTTTTTTTTACTATTTGCTTTAAAGACACAGTCTTGTCCCTGAATAAATCAAATTGCTTAGGACATTTATTTGACGCCAATCCCATCAGTCAATTCACTCATCATAAAAAGTCAATTTGATAACATGCTTTTATCTTATTCTCAAGCTACTGTTGTAAACATCATCTGACCTATTTCCTTTGCATGTGCTGGGATACCATTGTCTGCTAGGCATTGAGAATAGATGTAGATCCATGTAAATTTGTGAAGTTTACTAGCCAAGCCTCTCTTGGGCGACCTGAAAGTTTAGGTCCAAATGCTTTAAAAGAGTGTTGAAACATCCATTCCTACAGAGCAATTCCACAATCCTCGACTAATAATACAGCAAAAATACACACACTTCCACACAAACAAAGTTGCGTGTGAGACCTGGAAGGCACACATGACCCCACAGAGTGTCTAACAACTGATAGCCTGACAGCAGATATTGCGTTTGGCCCCATGTGTCCCTAAACACACACTACTGAGCATCATAATTAAATAAAGCAAGAGCTCATCACTGAAACATATTCTAGCTCCATTAAAAATCTCTTTATGCTTTTAAAATAGCTGTTATGTAATTCTTATTTTCATTTCTTGCAGGTGGAATTATCACAAAAATGATTTTTAAAAGCACAGCATTTTTAGGCTCACCATTAATATGGATTTCATTTCTTTCTTTTTTTCTTTCTTTTTTCTTTATATAGTACAAATAAACACAAGAGTTGACCACTGTGCTTTACAGAGTAAAAATCTAAGATAGATAAGAAAGAGAAAAAGATAAACTATATAAAAACAAAGATACCAGATAAAACGTTTAGATTAATTAAATTCCTTTAAAACTTTAATTTAGATTTAGATTGTGATTAGATTATGTCTCAGGCAATCTACTTCATTGACAGTGAAACAGTTTACAGATTTGTATATAAATAAGATATTTTTCCTAATCTAGCTCTGAATAAGAGGGTATCGTTTTACATGTATAGCATTTACAGTTAGTCTACATTTAAAAGCTCTTAAGGGCCTCTTTATGCTTAGTCATTTAAAGCGCTTGATCGATTGGATTGCAATTTGAGTAGCACATTCCTTTTACATCTAACCACATAAATGTGTCATGCATGCCAAACAGCTAACCTTATGCATTCTGCAAAAATGATTTAGGTGGCTCATAAAAGCTAAAACAATGGCAAAAAGCAAACTTCCATAGGGATGCACCGATAAAATTCTGAACGTTACTGATAAACTAATTATAATTGTCATGTTGTGGCTGATAACCGATAAATGGTCAGTAATAAGTTGTCTTTTTACTTTGTCTAAATAAATTCAAAATAAAACAAAACATTATCATGTAAAACTTCCTGAAGATTACATTTATTTGTTTTGTTATTAACTTTATCATTGCATTAGATTATGGAAAATGTATTATAAATCTGAAAAAATGAAACATGTCTCACTGTCTTTCCAATGGAAAAAAAAACAAATTTTGTTTCTTTTCGCACTCTGTAGGTGGGCAACAACAATAAACCTTGACTGGAAGCTCTAGAAGTGTTTTTCCATTGTGACTCTGCACGTCATGTGCCACATTAAAACTGTGTGAAGTTATGGCTCCATCAGCCTCTTATCCTCTTTCTTGGGTTTGTGTTGATTCAGTAAACGGCCACCCAGACTGAAAAGACTTTGTCGTCGCTGTGATTTAGCCAATTTATTGCCTTTGGATTGCAGCTTGGGTTCGAACTTCACCTGCACGCACGCTCAAAATGAAAGGTGGATAGAGCTGAGATCTGTGTGCATAGAGCTGTTTGTGTTTGGAAACTTTCTATGTTTTCTAGGCAACTGTCATAACTGTTTTGCAGCATGGCATTCCAAGAGTGAAGTGCTGTAAATCACACACACCCGCCTTCCTTCCAGTTATTCCCTCCATGCTCATTGTCTCTCTAACCTCGTCCCTTTAATATGCCATCAATACTCTTCCCCTTTAACCTCCTGTTTGAACGTTGTCCCTTTTTTGCCCCTTCCTTCCTCACAACTCTTGTCTTCATCTTCTTTTCATTTTCCAAATTCCAATTCAAGTCTCCCGGTCATTTAGTTCAACCAAGCTCCACATAACGACACTCTTTTCTCAAACTCAAATTGAAATTCAAACGATCTCGCTAACTGTACTTCACTATTTGTTTTTTGTTTTTTCGGGTTTTCGCCCTTTCCCTCCTACTTCATAGCCATGGAAACTAAAGGGGGACTGGAATAGGAAACACGTAACCCATGGCAACAAGGGAACTGAGGGATTCAGGCTGAGTCACCCTTTGAGCGGCCTGAAAAGTAGTGATTGTAATGGACACTGGAAGGCCCCTAGACACCTCTCTATCTCCATATTAAGTGTCTGAGATACTAATAAACAATCACTAAAGCATACAGATTTGATACATCACAGTCCTTTATTGTTACTTTATTGTTCTTTTAAAAGGGCTAAAGCTTCACAACTATATATATATATATATATATATATAGGTCTTTATAAAAAAGTTCAAATTATGTAATATTTTAAGATGCTTATTGCACATTTATGAGGGTCTGCAGGGGTGCTCTCAATGATATAATTCCCTGGTTTATGTTTTTTCTGCATGTTAGATTTTTTTTGAATAATTTTAAATATTGACAAGCAGTTTTTTTATTTACAATATAATTTTTCTCTCAGAAAGTTTTAGTTTTCTTTTCAAGAATTTAATTCTTTCAATCAGGTTCTTACTTCTTTATAATATCATGACAGCTGTTTCACCCTGGAAACCTTACATGAAAGTAAAAAATAAATAAAAAAACATGCTAATCTCAGAAGAGGTGTAGTTACTCACTTTGGTACATTTATATAATCAGAATTGAAATTCTCAAAACTACCTGTTCAATCTTCACATCATTGTGTCACATGTGCACATCAAAAAAGCAGTTTCTCATTTCTTTGAACAAGTTGCAAATGCTTTGGTACATCCATGCAAATGATTATGTACAATTCTCTGCTGTTTACATTATCAATTGCTTATGTCATGTTGATCAAAATGTATTATAATGGGTCTCACCCCCCACAACATTTAGGCATTAGTTCATAGCATAAGTCTTTACATGCAAAATGGTTGAACAAGTTGTCATAATATGTCAAGCATATTTCTATACAGTTCCATTAGACTTTTTTTCAAAATCTGTCCTGTTCACATCTTTGTGCTATGCAGTGTCTTTTCCTTTCTCTATCGCAATGACATGGTCTGTCAACAAAGCGTAAATGTGAATCTTGTCCAGTTTCTTGCAATCAAACTCCCACATACACTTTAAGATGTAACCTACAATTTACAATAATTGTCAACAAAACTTTAGCCATATTTACATCAGAACATCCCTCCAGAGTACACTGTTATATTGACAACATGACTAAGAAATTTGACTGTCTTATCTGTACACAATAACACAAGGACTTGTCTTCCTGATGGCACTGACTTGTTCATTGACACAGATATTTACTTTTGAGAGATGAACTAAGGATTTTGAGCAAGAGTCTGCGGCTTTTGCAGGTGGTGTTTTGCTATTTGTATGAATTGTTTTGAAAAATGCGACTGAGAAA
Source organism: Semotilus atromaculatus (assembly GCA_031834385.1). Lineage (NCBI taxonomy): Eukaryota > Metazoa > Chordata > Actinopteri > Cypriniformes > Leuciscidae > Semotilus > Semotilus atromaculatus. The sequence continues at coordinate 36,160,709 of JAULUF010000022.1, forward strand.
AACTGTAAGTCATTGTATGTAGCCTATTTTATTGTATTTTTGGCTAAATGAATAGATCCAAAATTGTTTAATTACAAATGAGTGACATCTTGTCATTGGTCCTAATGTAGACTTCAATTATGTTTATTGCTGTCAAGTCTTATGTATTTTAGGCTTAAAATTATGTAAAAATTCATAAAGCTTAGACAATTTCAGCCATCATTCTCCTATAACAACAACCATGAATCTCAGACCAAAAAAAGACCCAAATGTTGATGGAACAAACAGAGATCATGTCTGACAGAGGCGAATCTGGAGGGACACAAGCCCGACACATGGTCATAAAAATATGAGGTTAGGATTGGCAGAGAAAACTCTGTTGAGGCCGTAGCGTGACAGTCTGCATAGCATTCCAGATGTGCCTTGGATATCCTTGCATCGGTTTAGAAAACTAGTAAACAGTGACTAGTGTTTTCTCACAGTTTTGATCGCATATATACCCTAAATCTCTTTCACTTTAGCCAGTTTTCTCTTTGTATCCAGCAACTGGTTAGAAACACAGACACGGTTTGTCAGGAATAATGAAATCAGCAGGAAAAGCTAGAGCAACAGCCAGCGTTACTAAAAAGACTCTCAAAACAGTTTGGCACACAACATTTGGCCTCTCTTCTCCCACTCGAGCCAAATGACAGTTTGTTTCACAGAACTTGATCCGCAGCTGCATGCATCAATGCTGAACACTAATGTATATCTAAAAACCACTGCATGTCTTCCTTTCCAACTTTAGTCAGTTGCCAGATTGCTTTGAATCAAATCAAGACTCAGGACACACAAAAGAAGGGCCATTTGCTCAATAAGTTTAGTTTAAAGGGATTGTATTATTGTATTTAAAGGGATATTATTATTATTTTTTTAAATTTAGTGTTTTTTGTCCATACAATGAAAGTCAATGGGGTCCAATGTTGTTTTGGACCTCATTGGCTTTCATTATATGGTCAAAACAGTTGAAATATATTTGGATGAACTATCCCTTTAAATACTGAAGAACTTTTTCTGAACAAACATTTCTCAGTTTCACAGTCAAATCTCTTACCTGCGACTCGCACAACCGCTCTCTCCGCAGGGTCCAGCACTGAGTCCTGGCTCTTGCGCTTGCGTCTCTCATGTTTCGATAGGTTCCATGGCAGAGTGTCCCCTCTGGGCCCGGCTGTGCTGTGGGCAGAGGGCGAGAGAGAGCCTCCAGACCTCTCACTGCGGAACGAACGCTCGCTCACACACGAACGTTCGCTCAGGCTCTCCTCATCCGAGGAAGACATCTCGCCAGGGGGCTGGGAGGAGGGATATGAGGGGTGGCAGGGTAAAAAGGGAAACAGAAATAAGGTCACGGCAAAAAGAGAAGCATGTAAGAAACTCAATAAGATGTATAATTCATCACCCACAGGGCTATTCAGGACTACATACTACTATATATACACTAGAGAACATTAGTCCAAAATAAGGCAAGATTTCTGAGAACATGAACACTGCAATAAAATAAAAGTAAAAGAGTTGATGGCAGATGCTTTTGGAGATCAGGTAAACATCGCTGACTCACTTCAACAATGATGATGAGAAGGAAAAGTGGCTGGCAGATCGAAATCTTTTTTCAGTCACAGTACTATTAAAACTGGTCCTGATCAGTATTGGACATTGCATTTGGCTGGACCAGACTTCTCTGATGTGCATTCCTCTGTGGTCAGCTGGAAGGAATGGGACCCATGGGGGCTGGAGTAGGTTCCTGTCCGTCACATTAATTCACACGAGCTGAACTCATCAATACAAGTGAGCTCAGTGCAAGATGTGCTCCCCTTTCCAAACTAATCACGTCATTCATGAAAGGCTTGCAAGAGGAGATATGGCTACTTTGAGATCTAAGATATATCTCAGTATATATATATATTTATATATATATATATATATATATATATATATATATATATATATATATATAGTACAATTGCAACTGTATTAATAAATACAACTATTTTTATTCTTTTATTTTTTTGCTCAAGTCAATGACAAATAAAGATACCCAAGGTTTTGTAAAAAAATAAATAAAAATAAAAATAAATGAATAAATATATATATATATATAAATATAAATCGAATATAAAATGTATTTCAAATTCTTGGAAATGTTACCTCCGTGTTCGTGTTGGTGTCATATGGTTTTTAAAAACTCTTATATAATTTTTGAAAAATGCTTTGATTTAATGACTAGAAATGAGACCAGCGCCATTGTCAGGGGATACAACCGGGAATGTTGTCCCAGGCCCTGTGATGAGAGGGTTTTCTATGGTGTAGCCTACAAATTGAGCCGAGGGGAGAGGGGGCTCACACATAAAAAAAAAAAAAAAAATGTCCTATAGGCGACGTTGTGGGTGTAACCATTCATTTTTGAACTGGCAAATAACTTTTTATATTTTATATAAACTTTTTTATGTTTAGCCTACTTTCGATGATTTTTTTTTTTCAAATATTACTACCTATTTCATTATAATTTTTAAAATAGTAAATCACTATGCCATTACCAAATTACGTTTTTATTTATATTTCTGTATGTTTTTTTTTTTTGTACTTTTGATTAATCTTTTTTTATTCATTACAAAGAGTAGCTATTTTACTATTAGTTCTTACTCAACATTTAACATTTAATTTGTATAATATTATTTGACATGCTTCAAGAGCATCTTTTCCTGTACAGCTCAACCAGTAGAGCATGGCACCATGAATCTTTGGTTTGATTCCCAGTCACACTGTAAAAACAATATTGTTGGTTTAACATAAAAAAGTAAGTTACCTGGAATTGAGTTCGTTGAAATAAAAAAAAAATTAGTTAATACAACAAAGGAGATTGGTTTAATTAATAGGAACTGAAATGATGCCATCTGAATCACATTTATTAACTAAGCTGATTTGACAGAAGATAAAAAGTTGTAATAAATTTTAAAAAAATTGTTTTTACAGTGCAATGCATAAGCTGATAATCCCCTCAAATGCAATGCAGTTTGCATTGGATACAAGTGAGACAAATACAAACATGCAATGTTCTACATTATGATGTGAACAAGTCTTTCCTGGAATCCATTGATTTTATTTCAGAAAGTGTACATTCCCTGCTTGTAACCAGATATGTTGAGCTTTGACTTAACTGCTTCTAAAAGGACTAGTTCACTAGAAACCATGTTGCTGAAGCAAGATCTCTTTGCCATCCCGCTGTTGCCTGACAGCATGGTGGTTCAGTGGCAGCCAACAGATATAAATAGAGGCAATGCTGTATTCAAAACCTTGCTATGTCATTATCCCTGTGAAGAAAAGGGAGGAAAATACAGCTCTCTTTTTTCATTATTTCATCACTCATTTCTTTCCCACCACCACACTAAGTAAGTTCACAACAGCTGAATGCACCCAATGCACCGACAGAGAGCCGTTGTGTTGATTTAAAGTCTTTCTGCAACTGGCTCTGCGTTTGCACAGAGTCGGGCTTCCCACAACGTTCGCCAAGCACGTCCCAGAACAGCTTTAATATTGCGCCACTGCTCCATTTCCCTTCGAGAGAAATGATAAGTTTGTGGAACAGAGGTTGGTGGCATTTGTTCTCTTGCTGGTGTTTATACAATGTGTGCATAGATATGCTTGTGAGCATTCACTAATGAGGAAAGAAGCATCTGCTATGAGTAACACTAACACGGTAGACACACTCACTCAATAATGAAACTTGCTGGAAACATTAATGGAGGAGGGGATTTCAATGAACTATGGCTTTTGCATTATTCAGAGCATTGTGGCCATTTAGGTATTAGTTCTTACAGAAAACGTGAAATTTAATCTGGACGTAATGCATGTGGTCAAGCTGTATGTTAGAGCATCAGTTTATGCCTTTATATAGTATTAGGGGCTCACAAATAATTATGCTTCAGCACACATATTTTACATTGGATGTTAAGTAGCGACAACAAAAATATCCTTACAATCATTAAAATGTATTAATTTACCACAAATTACCTAGTCAGCACAAACTATGTTTATTCTTGTTGCAAGTGAACCCATATTTAATGTATTCTGTGTTGTTGCTATATGTATGTTAGTTTTTTCATTTACACTTAAAAAAAAGTTCCAGGTTATCACAGTGATGCCATAATAAGAAACGTTTTTGGTTTACCAAAGAACCTTTAAGTGACTATTTCTTAAAATAACCATTTTTTTCTTAGTGTGAAGAACATTTTATCTGAAGAATCTGAAGAATCTTTTTCCACAATAAAGAAGCTTTTGGTTCCATGCTGTAAAAGGTTCTTCATGGAACCCCTCGATAAAGAACCTTTATTTTTAGGAGTGTAGATTCGTTTTGTTATAGTTTTGTTTTCCCCTGCTGTCCACAGAAAAGACATGTTGCTCTTTTTTTTGGGTCACGACCCACCAGTTAAGAACTACTGTCTATTTGAACAGTTCTGACCTGGAAACATCTCCTACACCAGAGACAGACAAATGCAAAGTGTTAAAATGGGGAAACCTGCTTGCAAGGATAGAAGCATTTTGATTATATGATCAGCTCTATTAAAGAAATCACAAGACAGGCCGCAATCACAGACACTATTTGTCCTATTTTTTGTGGTTTTGCATGTTTGCCAAGGGCAGTAGCTACAATAAGCCCCATTTGATCAGATCAAGGATGGATTACAAACCAGGCCAATGGGGCCAGTGCCCGAGGCCTCTAACTGACAGGAACCTCGAGATGTAAAACTGATGTTATATGAACAGTCCAATGTGTGCTAGTAGTGACTACAGCCATAATGTGATGTAAATGAAGAAATCAGAGATATTATCAGCGCCTCTGAACAGCTTTAATGTCAACTTTCTGACTTGTTGCAGCTGTGACGTCATGTAATTTATTGTTATTTGAACATCACATCACAAAAAACGGCAATAGGTAGTGCCCCGGATCACGCGGAACCATAGACTTCATAACTTCTAAATTTGTAAATGAGGTGATGCAAATGAGCAGAATGGCTACACACACAGCAGGCAAAACATGGTGTAGCCTATGTGCATCTTCTACAGGAGCACAGGGCAGAAAGCCATCTGTGGGGGCTGTTAGAAATAGCCTTTACCCATTCAACCTTGTAGGCTACTTTCACATTTTAGACCAGGAATGCATGTGATTATGTAAACTTATTGAGCACAAGCCTTTTGTTCACTTCTCTCTGTCATCCCTAGAAGAGATCAATGAATGAATATTCACAATTGAAGGGAAAGACATGTGCATGTGCAATAAGTATTTGCAGGAACGCCCCTTCATTCAACACGTAGGCTAGGCTTCCAACACTATTGCATAGTGGTGGAAAATCCGACATATTTCCCGAATCGGTCCTTCAATGAATCGAATTCAGCTGCGCTTTTAGGTCATGAGTCATGACGTAATAGTGTATTGCATCCAGGATTCACCTCACAAATCAGTTTGTTCAGTTAATAAAATGTTTGAATGTAGGTACATTATTAAAGTTAATTTACTCTAACCACCATGTTCACTACGAAAGATCCGACTCTAAAGAACGATTCGTTCACACATCAGAGATTGTAATGTGGCGAAAACCGAGGAGAGTGACCATAGAGGTGTGCAGAGCCTCTTTGTCCAAACACACTGAATAACGGGCTGTATATAAAGATCAATTCATGCAGGCGTGAAATGAATAAAGCATCACCTTTATCTGTAATTAATAACCGAGAGAAATTAACACATCGGCTCGCTCTCTAGAAAAAGAGAGAAAAGCACTTCCGATGCTCGCGGTTATTAAATGGAAATGAGGATGCTTGTAGAAAATCTAGAGTTTTTTTTACATGACATTTCAGCGTTAACTAATGAGACGTTAAAGCACAAACTAAAGCTAAGATGGTGACACACATGAGTAAAAAACGATTATTATCAGACACACACACCCCGAGGCTGTCGGACAGAATAACGACGGACATTTGGACCTTCTTACCGTATAACGGCAGAGCCCGTTACCGCACGCAGGGTGACAGAGGCGGGGATGTGCTGCTCTCAATCCTGACAAACACGCCTCTCAGCCGGCCAGGGAAACACTGACTCTCGGTCCGTTTCGCACCGACCCGGTAGACAGAAGAGCAGAATGGAGACTGTGATTCGGTAATGGCTGTCTATTCCCCTCCTTTCATATCCCTCCTTCTCTCCCGCTCTCTCTTTCTCCAGCCCCCTCCTCCTCTTCCTCACTCTCTCCTTTCTCATCCACCCTTAAGCCCAACCCTCTTTTAATGATGATGATGATGATTTTAATAATATTTTATTATAGACATAATATGAAAATCATAAGACTAAGTCTAATAAATCAAATCAAAAGTCCACGTCAGTTCAAACTCTCTTTAATGAGGATGATAATTTTAATAATAGTAGGCATTATATGAAAACCATAAGACCAAGTCTAATATATTCAATCAAAATTCCCAGTAGTTCAATCTAATAATCTCAGTTCAATGTGAATTTTAGTAGCCTATAACAGTACAGGGAAAACGCTGCTCCACACGTTGCATCTAAATTCTTGTTCATGCAGGACGCAAAGACAATTTTAAATGTGTTTTTGTAATATAACGTTTGGTATCACAATTGAAAAATAAGACCTTTTTTTGGTAAAAGTTTTTTTTTTTTTTTTTTTTTTTTTTTTTTTTTTTTTTGGTCTGGATGAAGAAGAGTTTATCCTGGTTGCAAGACCAGCTAAAAACAGCAAACCAAATTAGAACATTAGTTAAATTACTAGTTAAATGTGGCCAAAACATAAAAATAATGGTAACACTTAACTCATTTGTTAACATAGTTAATGTAGGGCCTATTAACTAACATGAAATAACAATGAGCAGTACATTTGTCCTTCGTTAATGTTATAGTTAATACAAAATACATGAACTCTGTTAACAAATGCTGCTTTTGATTTTAATAATGTATTAGTAAATGTTGAAATTAACATGAACTAAGATAAATAAATGCTGTAGTTTTTAGCATTATTTTATAAAATGTATAACTATTAATTCTTAGCTAATCTTATCTAAGTAGTTAACCATATTGTAAAGTGTTTCCAAAATAATAAAAGTATAATCCATAATGAATCTGTGGTCAAGAATCGGTCTGTCCTCACTGAGCTGCAGTGGAATTCAGTGTGACAGTGAAGGATTAACTGCTGCTGCTGGACTGATCAAACAAAACCATCACAGCCCTGCTAAAAATACAGTGGACATCCTGTGGACAACTTTGCCAAATTCTAACTCTAGAAAGATTGTAATCACGTGAAGCCAAACAACATATAAAATGAACTATCTTACAATGACATTTTGTATAAAGCCAGCTTTTAACCTTTAACAGGTTTAATTGAACACATGTGATGGTCGGCACGTCTTCATCCCACTCGTACCCGACTTTACATTTGAACTTTGCTCAGACAGAGCTGTTCTAAGCGTCTCAACAGAAATATCTAGCAATTTATGAACCATACTTATTGAATTATTCAGGCAGTTTATGAACCATGCTCACCCAATTATTGCCATTCGATTGCTTATAGGCTTTGCATAAAAGTCACAGTAATATAAAAGTAATTTCTCTGGAGCATCATATATTGATGCTTAATTTATTACTTTAAATCAACAATTTAAGGAAATTGAAGCTCAAAAATAGTGGTTTGTTACTGCCACCCACTGACCAACATACCAAATAACTAATCTTGTCAGGACGACTGGCTTAGTGATGTAATTGGGATGTCAAATGGATTGATGCATTCATATTAAGCTTTCATTTGGATACTGTCCCGTAGGAAGCTTTACCAAACCAGTTATAGACAGTTAAATTCAATTCAGGCTCAAAGACAGATTGAATAAACTGTACCACAGTACAATACAGATAATCAGACAGTTTCACACTACCTGAGGAATGAATTCAAGTTTAATGCATTATATCAGTGGTTCTGAACCAGGGGGCCTCAGACACTTATAGGGGAGCACATGAATTACACGAATTACTATTATAATGTTTAAAACCATAACCATGTGTGTGTGTGTGTATATATATATACACAAATATAAATCCTAATATAAATTACAAATTCAAAAACACATAAAATCTAGATCTAAACTGCAATCATATTTCAGTTCCCCCACCCCACTATATCTAAAACTAATATATTATATATATTAGGTCTGTCAAATGATTAATCACGATTAATCACATCAAAAATAAAAGTTTGTTTACATAATAAATGTGTGTGTACTGTGTATAATTATTTTATATATATAAATACATACACATGCTTGTATATATTTAAGAAATATTTGCATGTATATACTATATATTTACATATAATTTATATTATATATAAATATGTTATATATAAATAACACATTTTTCTTAAATATATAAATGTATATAACTAAATAATTTAATGGAGTAGATACATTTCCAAGGATATGTTGAAGAATGGTAACCAATCAGTTTTGGTGACAATTGACTTCCAATGAATGGAGGAACAATATATCTGAAAATGTCTTATTTAATGTTCTACAGAAGAAAGAATTCCATACAGGTTTGGAGTGACATATGGGTGAGTAAAGGATGACAAGAGTTTTTAGTTTTGGCTAAACTATTCCTTTAAGAGTTGTGTTACATATTTACCCTGAATATAACATATATTATAGACAACACCAATGACATGGAATCATAATTTTTATTTCTTGAACATTAAACAATGTTGATACAGAAAAATTATAATACATGAGGAAGAAATTAACTGTACAACAGTATGACTGTATTGTGAGTGATTGTATATTCGGTCTGGGGTTGCTGAATTCATGGCCGGGGATCCTCACTGCCTGTGTGGTGCAGAGGGGGAGTGTAAGTCCCCTCTTTAATCATCTTCTTCTTCTGCTTACGGATCTCATACAAGCGCTCTTGCTGTAAGGAGTAATAATTATGTTAGTAATCTGAACAACCTCAAATACATTGCTTGAATATTTCAGACTTTACTTACAGTCTTTCGGTGGTGCAAGCACTCATAAAAGTCTTCCAACTCCAGCTTGCACTCCTTTTTGGCCCGGTTCTGGCCGATGCCGTGGGCGCACTCTATCCACTCCTTCTCGAAGGCATGACAGCGAGCGGCCCGCTTCTGTGGCTGTTCCCCACTCTGAGCCAAGAGCCACTGGTCCAGATTAATCCCAAGCTTTGACTGGAGGTCAATGAACGGCATGATTCTAGGAAATGAACAGAAATATTCTATGTAAAAAAAATGCAATCATGCCTAAAAACAATGAACAAAGCAGTTGCTCACTTTTGTTTTAATAAATTACACCTCAATGTTTATATATTTCTGGCACTCCTCAGGCACTAAAGTCTGCAAATGTTGGGCAGGAACTGAATGATAGTGGTTTGCTATTGCAGAGAGGAGATGTCATTTCAAGAGGGGGGGGGGGGGGGGGGGTATTTTGATTAAAATAGGTATTTTTAATTTTGAATTACGAGGGCACATATATTTATATGATTTTCAAGCAAACATCATAAATAAAAAATCCTGCAATATCCCATAAAAAAATAAAGACTACGGTAGTCAATTTTGACTTCATGGCTTTCAGTAAAACAAAAAGTGGTTAACTTTAAACTGGTTAATCTCCAAAAAAAAATTATTATAGGCATGTTGACAGCGGACATGTCTAAATTATTATTCTATATATCACAGCTATGTGCCTTCAGTTATGTATTATGCTTCAAATTATTATTCCCTATATTACAGCTATGTATTATGCTTTCAACTAATATAGCCTAAATGTTTTAGCTAGTAAAGAGAGTTGTTGAAAACGACCTAGCCTAGTTAATGTTTATGACAAGTAACGGGACAGTAATAAACTGGCGTTAAAAACAACAGGCCATCTGTCAGATCTTGCAAATGGTTTATTTTATATTATATTTAACATGTGCACTTTGTTTACTTTATCAGTGTAGAGTAAACAAGCTGTATTGGTAATCGTCGTCTCTCTGTAGGCTAACTTGCTAGCCTAACAGCAGGCCAGATAACGATACAGCCAAATGTGTTTATTCTAATGTAATGCATGTACAGCAAAATGTTTACATTAGAGCTGGTATATTTATAAACGTCACATATAAGATACAAAAGCTTTCAAATTGTGAATACAAACACTGACCGTTCGGCTCAGAGACACTTTAACCTTCCTCAGGCCCACAGTTCACTGACGACCGTCCGCTGCCGTAAACCAGACGCTGCTTCTTTACGCCACTGCTGCAAACAATCTGACGTCAATGTTGCACACGCACAAGCAGGGGGCAGTGTTGGCATATTTTAGGTATTTTCAATTCAGCTATTTCGAATTGAAGCCTGAACTAGTGTTATTTTATTAGTAGAAAATATTAATATAACACCGGTTCATGCTTAAAAAAAATTATATATATTTAACTTGAATATTTTCAGTTTTCATTTTAGCTTTAATTTTTAACTTTAGTAATTTTGCTATGTACTTGTCACTCTTTTTTTAAATAGGCTATTACTAAATATATTTTATTTTATTTTATTTAAGTTTTAGTTGTTATTTATTTCCAGTTAGGGTTTTTAGTGCTTCTACTTAGTTCAGTTTATTTTCCGTCTTTTTTGTCTCTTTTTCATTTTTACTTTTAATATTTTTGTTTTACTTAATAACCTTGGACTGAACCTTTAAAATGTGTTGTAAGATTTTAACAATGTAACTAACAATATACCTAAAGTGAATATAACTCTAACTTACAATATTTACAGAGCAATATATTGTATTTCTGATTAATTTTACAACCAGTTTTCAGTTTTTAATCCAAAAATGAGCCTTGTATGTTTTGAGAGCATAAGTTTGATAATTAGTTCTGCAGGATTTCAACTAACAGTTTGAACATACCACAATTACAGTTACAAAATTTGCCATAAAGAAGGAAAAGAGTCCAAACTTGCCACAAAGGAGGAAATGTTTAATTGTTTCATATTGTTTCAAACACTCACAGCCAGTGCAGTTATCTTTGTGGGGATGTACAAAACAACGCCAGACTGAACACCTTCTCTTCAGCATATTGCTTACGTAACTGAATTTAGTTGTTAACACTCATTTCACAATAACCAGTTTATAGTCAAATTATCAAGTAGTTTTCACAATCCGCTCAAAAACCTAAAAATATAAATGCATCTTCACACAACCAAAAAAAAAAAAAGAGCAAAAGATGTGACAACCACAAATCCATTTTTTGTCATTACAAGACAAAGCTAATCCATCATTACATGAAAAAACCAAGGATTCTCTCTGCAGCCAAATATAATTATGAGATTCAGAAAGCATGTTAAGAATGCAAAACAAAATGACAATATTTCATTACATCCAAAATTAAATAACAAAATCATAACTATGGCATTCAAACATTTCCCAGAGAAGCTGAAATCCAAAGAAAAAAAGGGAGTGCATAAATATAAGCCTACAATGTAGAACAATGATAAATAGTTGGATAAAGTGCAGGAGTGCTCATCCATCCAACCAACCCATCTCTCTCCATCCATCCGTCCAGCTAGCGGGCAAAACAAACTGAAAATAAAACTGCAATTGCGCAAAAAGAAACGCTTGAAAAGCCATGTGCTTAAGAAAGAGATAAAATAGGCCAAAAAACATAATAAAATAATAACATTAATAACAACAGACATGCATGTGAATGTCAGTTCCATCCTTGATATACTATATGATTTAATACCCAGCAATAAAATCAACACTGGTAAACATGATCCACACATACATACATCTCTCAGCTCAAGAGGGCACAAACAGTGTAGTCAGTGAGTCACAGACAGCGTGAGGGATCTGAGAGCATGTGCTCGGTCTGTAAGGCAGGCAGTCAGTGATTCAAGTCAAACTGTCTGCTAGTGAAGTTCAGACTGACCTTACTCCATACTGATCTCTCTCACTCTGAAGTGTGTGTTCTGTGCAAACGTGACCAAAACAATACTAGCGCAGCGCATGCAAAATCATACAATTTCCAGGTCCAAGAATAACAAACATACAAACAATACTGTCATGTGTCATCCACATACAAACCACTCACGTATACATGTGCTTGGCGACATTTCACTTTGTAGCATTATTTGTCTGTTTGTTTGTTGTCTAAGGAAATTCTTCTGGTCACGATGGTACCGTTTTTTTTTTTTTTGCTCAAGGCATTGCTCCATCGAGAAGTAAACACCAACTAATGAATAACAGTATGAATTTCTGAAGAGGTAGAGGACCTGTCCATGCCCCTAATTAAGAGACGGGACTGGAGAGCAGAGCAGAGCGATGAGCTATCAGTTCCATGAGTTGTCTGGATGCAAGTAAGGTGTTTTAATAATTATAAAAAGCAGCAAAATAACCGGTAAAGCATTAACAAGTCAAAAGCTCAGAAATGGTTGGCTTTGTGCAATGGCGAGAGTCTCTCTCACACGTAAAGAATGACATTGTCGGGACAGTGCAGGCTGTCGGTGGGGTTCAAGGCTCTGCAGGTGGTCTGCGGCGGGGGGGCGGGGGGGCAGCTCTTGGGACGGGGCGAGTCGCAGTCGTCGGACGTGAGCTCCGCGATGTCATCTGACTGCGTGTCGGACATCTCCAGGTCGCTGCGGATGCTCTCCGGCTGAGCGAGGGTGACGTCCCGGAGACCCTCCCTGAGTGACATTCCTGGCGACAGGCCCAGAGGGGAATCCAGGACAACCCCACTCCTGCGGGAACTGCAGTCCTGAGGCTCCTCCCCCGAGCCGGGCACCATGGCAACAGTGGGCGGAGCCAGAACCTCTTCAGTGGTTAGACACAGATGGCTCGGTTTAGTTTCGATGTCCACCTGGATCTCAAGGTTAGTGCCCTCCCTGAAACACAACAGGTCATAGAAAAGGTGAGATGAAGTGTCAAATTCTCATTTCCAGGAGAATTTATCAAAGCTGCTACTATTTCATATTTATCTTATGGATGCACCAATATTAAAATACTGGTTGGTACTGATAAGCTGATAATTATTTTCATGTTAAAGCAAAAGACCAATAATGTTTTTTTAATTATATAATATTTAGTCTAAATCAAAAACTAAAATGATTTTAGATGCTATGAATGTATCTAGGCATCACAAAATTATAAGGTACAGTATTAAAAATGGATCTTTTAACAGTTACATTTAACAGTTAATTTATTCGTGTTTTAAATATCCACTTTAAGTGAGCTTTGATAACAGCAAAGGTAATCTAAATGTAAAAATAAGGGAAATCAATATAGACTAATACAAATCCAATACTGACCAATATTGATAAAGTAGATAAATATTATTATTATTATTTTCAATCTCTAATATTGGCTGAAAACCACTGCGGTACTGATACGCACTACTGTTGAAAAGTTTGGGGTCGGTAAGAAAAAAAAAAACTTTTATTCAGGTGTGACAGTAAAGACTTTTACATTGTTACAAAACATTTTTGTTTCAAATAAATGCAGTTATTTTTAAGTTTCTGTTCATCAAAGTATCCTGAACAAAATGTATCACGGTTTCCACATAAATAACTGTTTTCAACATTAATAATAAGAATGTTTCTTGAACAGCAAATCAGCATATTAGAATGATTTGTGAAGGATCATGTGACACTAAAAGAGTAATGATTTAAATGATTAATGATTTTAAATGACTTAAAATATATATATATATATATAAAAATATATAATTATAATAATATTTAACAATATTACATTAGTTTATATTATAATTATTTTTTACTGTACTTAAAAAATGCAGCTTTGGTCAGCAGAAGAGACATCTTACAACAACATACATTTTTACTGACCGCAAACTTTTGACCGGTAGTGTACATAATTAGTCATGCAGATGTGATTACTCAGAGTGACTTTCACACCTGTCAGGTAAGGTGTAAGAGGAAGTGATCGATCCTGCCATGCCCCTTGTGCTGGCACAGTCACTGGCTGCTCCCAAGCTGCCCGTCTCCCTGCCGGCACTTTCCTTTCCCAGCTCTGTCCCCTGCACCTCCAGCCTAAAACATAAACATGTTTCCATGAAAACAAGAACACTACCCATATTTATAGTGCAGCTCTTCTATATTTACCATACAATACACAGAATAACCCAGCATGCCCTGAATACCCACATACCTGCTGTATTTTCCTGTCCTCGCACCGAGTGCTCCTCCTGCTAGTGTGTTGAAGTGTGGCGTGTCTCCCAGACCCCCTGGGGCGACAGATAGGCCCTCGCTTGGAGAGGTGGTACTGAGGCCGCTGGCTCCTCCCTCCAAACTGCTCTCGCCCAGGCTGGGAGACTTCAGCGCTCGCCATGCATCAGCAACTACAGAGAGAAAGTGTCCGGTTGACGGTTCAATACACTGAATAGGTTTTACCCAGATGATATCACTTGATCAATCCTCTTTTTCTTACCTGTAATAGGCCCGTCATCCTCATCAAAGTCTATCCTAACACCGCGGCCTTTCCCCCGGCTCACCCCACAGCCCCCGCCCCGGCACAGAGAGATGGGCACAACACCATACACATACGCCAACATGATGGGGACACCGATGCCTGTAGGGAAGAGACACAGATATGGAGATGTAGTCAAACTTTGGGATTTGAGTTAAAGCGAGAGTTGATGAGAAAATCTGATGTACTGATGTAATGTATATTAAACCCAAGTGTGCTGCACTAGTCCTGAAAAGCGAAGCCGAAACACTTTAATCGCCCCCCTGATGGCTGGTTGCAGTATAGGTCATAAACCCCGCCCTCTCCATGTAATCGAGTGGGATGCAAACCAAATTTACACTTGAAACATATTCATTCCGATATTTTTCATTTAGGTCATTTTAGGTAGTTCTTATCACGCTGAAGTTCAAGCGTTCAAGCTAGGTGTTCAAGTGTTCATTTTGCCAATAAGTTTGGTTTTGGTTAGTTATTTGATGCTATAAAAACATATATACATATATATAGAGAGACAACGTGTCTCTACTCTCCACTGTAGAAAAGTGAAGCCACAATATCCAAGAAACAGTTTGGAGCCCGAGTCTGCGCAGTAGTGATCCTGAGGTGGAGCCTGCTGACTCGGGCTCCAAACTACAAAACTGCAGCGACTGTTTCTGGGATATTGTGGCTTCACTTTTCTACAGTGGAGAGTAGAGACAAGTTGTCCATCTTTTTTAAAGTCTTTGATCAATACTTAATGATTCAGTAATGTGTTCCACAAGCTTGAAATATATCACATATCGCTTTGATCTTTTGTGTGACACTACCTCTATATACAATTTTCTCATATTTTCCATACACTGTGCTGCACTGGAAGTTGCGGTTGCCTCTGAGGCTAAATGCAGAAGCGATCGCCAATAGAGTCCATTACAATCAACGGGAACTGAAGCTTACGATCTTTAGATAGGAAGGTAGGAACAGAAGGAAGCATCAAAATAGTATCATAAAATGTCATATAAGCAGTCTATACAATGTACAACATTGTTATTTTCCATGTCTTCTGAAGCCATATGATAGCTTTATGTGATGAACAGATGGAAATTTATACTCGTTATTGATTTGCTGTTAGTCAATGAGTTGAACTTGAGAGAAACGGATCAGTCTGATTTGTGAAAGTGGCTAATATGTCTAAACAGAAGAAAGAAAATCAAACTTGTCTAGAATAACATGAGGAAGAGGAAACTATCCCTTTAAAATGACAAGTTACTTTGTATTACAAAACTTCTAACATTACCAACTGATAAGGATGAATTTCATCTGATTTGCTGCTCAAGAAACATTTCTTATTATTATCACAATATTTTTGTGGATGGAAACTGTAATACATTTTTTTTTCAGGATTATTTGATGAATAAAAAGTTCTTTTGTAACCATGTAAAAGCCTTTACTGTCACTTTTGATCAATTTAATGCATCCTTGCTGAATAAAAGTATTAATTTCTTTAATTTAAAAAAAAAAACGGTATGAATGTAATTGTTTCCAGGAATACTCACCCACACTGACAGCAGCGATGACTGGAGCTGTGATGATTGACAGAGCCACACCACCAGTAATGGCGAGATTCCTCCTGTGATGTGACGTTTTCTTGCCCTCATAGTGCGAGTGGATCTGTGACAAACAGCAGCTGTGTTATCGCACTGACACAAATGAGCTTTTATCTACTAAATTAAAAGATCTGATCCTGAAGCTTCAAAATCTGAATCAAATCTATAAAACAATATTTCCTCTGTATTTTTCAGAAGGAAGTCATTATACCAGAATTATGGCGATATCAAACGCGGTTAAGCTGGTTGAGCAACGTGGCGGAAGAGAGGGAAATTCCCAGGCTTTATAAGGAAATTCTGTTCTTGATAACAGCTGATAAAGGTTTCGTTAACATCTAAACTGTAGCGCTGCAGGGAAAGATGGGAAGTTGGCATAGCGCACCTTGCGTCCAATGTAAACGGGGATGCCGATAACCATAGCAGGAACTGCAATGCCAGCAATTAGAGTGATGCCCACCGGTGCACCAATCAAAGTGCCCAGCTGCCACAGAATCTTCTTTTTGCGACTCCATGGCTTCTTTCCCCAGAATGTACAACCTGATGGACTGAGAAGACACCATATATAATTATTTTTAGATTCGAGCAAGTAGTTTGATAAATTCCCACTGATATAACTAGCAAAAGGTACCTGAGGTAGTGCAGGTCTGAAATCTCCTTCATACAGAGCCAGCAGAACTCACAGCCGCACACAGCACAGGTCATGTGATTACAGCTGCCGTCGTTCATCTTGATGATGTAGGCACCGCATCGGGGGCAAGGCTTGATGTCATCAGCTGAGTGGGGATTAAAGGGTTGGGATTTAGAATTTGTACAGGCAGACAGAATCTGCTGTAAACGGTAAGTGCTGAGGAAGCGTTTTCTGATTGTCAGACAGGAATAAGAGCGGGGAGAGAGACGGTAGCAGACTCCAGCTTTAATTCAGGAGGTTGGAGAGAAACTAGAGAAGGGGAGGAGAGAGCCCCGTCCTTTGGGGAAAGAGAAACCTCAATAATCTTGCTATGCAGTTGCTGAGGTGTTCTGAGTATTAATTGTTTTGTCACTAGGGGGTTGCAAAGGTGATCTGGGTGGCTTCTAAGAAGCTGCAGATTGAATGGTACAGTATAGACCCCTTTTGCACCGACGTCACAATTACGTCACGGCGTTAGCTGGAGACAAAACAAAGGGAAAACTGGAGGCGGCCAATACAAACCAGCACAGATTCGGCTACATAATAAGGAGCTTGAATTATTATTATTATTATTATTATTAAATGTCATCTTGTTGTGTTGTTGGGTGCAAGAATAGATGAAAAATTAATATGCTGCATCTGGAATTTTTATTTCTAGAAAATATTCACATCATCTACATTGTCGTCTTCTTGGCGCTGGCTAGGCAGAACTGCGGATCGTACCACACAAGTCTTGTACATGAGCATTCATTATAGGCATCTAAAGATTTATATGCCCTCAGTTTCTCTTTACACTCTGTTTCTCTATCAGGTAGGTGTAGAAGTCAGGCCACTAACGTTAGCGTTAACGTTAATCCTGTCAGATCGTCCATCCATTGAGTGAGCGTGTATGGGTCGGCCAATCTGGTTCGAAGTTAAAATTACCTTTTGCAATTAAAAGTCGCGGTCCTGGACAGTAAGTGACCTTGCACATTAAGATAAAATCAGATTTTCTCCCGTCATTGTTAAAAAACAAGCTGACAAAACTTACAAACTAGCGTTAGTGAAGCGGCCAGAGGGATCGTTCTGCCTCCACCTAAGCTGAGTACCTTACCAACTGAAAAGGGGTCTATTCAAGGCCGGCGGTCTCTAGAATATTACTATATGGTTGCTAGGGTGCTCTGGTTAGTTACCAGGGTATTGCTGTACGGGCTTCTCAGTGTTTTTGTTGCTAGGTTTTTAGGGGCACAGTTATGTGGTTGCTAGAGTGTTCTGGGTGATTTCTATGACATTACTAGGTGGTTGCTTGACAATTCTGGGTGGTTACCAGGGCTTTGCTATGCATTTGCTAAGTTGTTCTGAGTGTTTATTCTTGCTATGTGGTTGCCAAGGAAATCCTGGTGGTTTTAAGGGCACTACTAAGTGGTTGCTAGGGTGTTTTGGATGGTTTCTAAGACATCACTAGGTTGTAACAAAAGTATTCTAAGTGGTTACCAGGACATTACTATGCATGATTGCAGTGTTTTTTGTTGCTAGCTGGTTGCTAAGGTGATCAGGGTGGTTTCTAGCCCAGTACTATGTGGTTCCTAGCTAGGGTACTTTAGGTGGTTTCTAAGACATCAATAGGTTGTAGCTAGGTTGTTTTAAAAGGTTACTATGTCATTGCTATGCAGTTACTAAGGTGTTTTTTTGTTGCTATGTGGTTGCCAAGGTGGTTACTAGGGGGATCTGGGTGGTTTATAGGGTGTTGCTAGGTGGTTGCCTCCTTGCCCAGGTAAAAAGAGACTAACTCCAAATCTCTGATATTACAGTCTCTAGATATGGCTTAATTCTCCCCTTCACTGTAAGTTTATGAGAAAGAAGATGGTGGACTGATGGTTGACTACTCACTGTGTCCCTGCTCAGCCGTGTAGCTGGGTGAATGGTTACTGTGTGTTCTCAAGGACAGTGCCCTCTGCTGGCGGGCAGAGTCACAGGTCTGGTTAGGATGCCAAGCTTGCTTGCAGTGGTAACAGAACTCAGCACCACACCCTTCTCTTCGACACACCAGCCTGGGGCAGCTGGCACATCCAGAGGCGATGACTGCAAAACTGGAAGGGAATCAATGCAAACAGGTCAACTGACTTTCCTAGAGAATCTATGATTTAGGTAACATGAGATATCATTAGACCTAGTTTTGTGCAATCTGCTCTTACACAGAAGTGCATGCTACAGAGATGGCATCAGACTGTAATAGTATGGTATTTCCATGGTACTTTAAAAATAGCATCATGGTAGTGTCCAAAATTATAGTAATAGCATGGTATTTTTTGTAAATGTAGCTGAGGAATATGTGGACCATGTGAATGTCTCATACTTCACAGATCTTGTTTTTTTTTATTACACCATAAGCACAAACATAGAGAAAAACTTTTAATAAGATTGCAATGTAAGCTTGTTTCCACCATGGAATAATGAAATGTAAAAGATAATTGCGGCTTTTAATCTCACAATTGTTTTGTTTGCATGATATAAACTTTTCTCAGACTTTTTTCTCAGAATTGCATAATATAAACTCGCAATTGTGAGATAAAGTCAGAATTTCACAATATAAAGTTACAATTGCATGTTATAAAGTCAGAATTGCAGACTGACATCCCCCCCCCCCCCACCAGAATTGCGACTTTATATCACGCAATTCTGACATTATAAAATGCAATTTTGACTTTATATTGCGCAATTCTGTCATTGTAAAATGCATATCAAGCGTAGTAGCGTTAGTTCTGGCAGGTCACGTTAGTCAAGCTCCCATCAGCTGACTCTCAGCTGATCCACACCTAACTATAGGAATACGATGCCTATCACCGTATAAGCTCCTTCAGTATTATCAGCAGCTATCGCAATGCTCAGGAGCAAATAACCCTCCTCCATCCCCAGCTCCTCCTCTCACCCAGTCAGGATTTTGCATTCTGAGTCAGAATAAATTCTCGAATGATGTTGTACTTTAAAATCTTGATTTAAATATATTTGCATACATTTATGTTGGTTCTGTTCGGTTTACCCCAAGGGGTAAACTCTCCCTGCTCTTATCCATGGTAGGCGTGGATGCGCAGGGAGTTCTCGCCCAGAACGGAACCAATTCAAACTGTATGCTAATTGTCAATCGTACTTGACGATAGTGGTCCTGACAGAATTGTGACTATAAGACGCAATTCTGACATTACAACACAATTGCAACTTTATATCATGCAATTCTGGGAAAATAAGTAAGAATTGTGAGATGTAAACTCCCAATTGTGAGAAAAAAGTCAGAATTGTGAAATAAAGATTCGCAGTTAGCTTTGTTATTTTTTATTCAGTGGCAGAAACAAGCTTCCATAGAATGCAATTATATAAATGACCCCCACCCCCCCCCCCAAAGTAGTCACATACACTAGGATATCAGTGTGTTCCCTACTCAGATTCTTTGTAATGTCAAATTCCTTATAAAGTCAAGGAAAACATTAGCAGGTACAGACACTACTACATTCTGGAAAATGAAAGGGAGGATTTATTGCACAGTCAGTATGTTCCAGCTGAGGGAGTTTCCAAGTATTCCAGTTGCATTTTATTCCTTTCCTAAGAACATCACTTTTTTTTGTGTGTGCCAAATTCTACTTTAGACCTTAAAAAAAACTGCACAGATAAACACACTGATAAACATATTATTAAATCATAAAAAACCTTGACGTTAAATCTTTAAAGAAATCACTTTTTTTTATGACTGAATAAACAGTGGCAATAGATCAAGCCGATTCAAGTTCAAATAAAACATGACTCCAGTTTCCTTGTCTAGCTTTCGGTTATGCGTGACAAAAACAATGCCTTTAATTTTAAGTGCAAGTTTTGGCCTGTAGGTCGAAGCTAAAGCAAGTTCTAAAGAAAACATTCCTTCTCCAGCTGACACCTCATTAATCAGCTCAGCTGCAATGGAGAACTGTAATGTCCTACACAAAGAGCTTCCAATTACCTGCACGTACTGGCACACACACACCCTACATGTAGAGTCAAGCCGAATCAGACCTCATTACGTATGATTATGGTATCCCAGAACACGCAGTAGGATTGAAGACAATGAAATCAACACTCTATTTTGAGGCTCACAAAGACACCGTGGCATGCACACACGGTCAAGTGAGTAGCCAATGATTGTCTTAATCAAATACCATCCTCGGTTACCCATAGCAACTCTACCTCTGTGCCACATCTAAGTTGCCATCGCAACATATGACTGAGGGAGAGAGAAACAAGCCATTCCTTTCTCCCATTGGCAGCTCTGGACTTTCAATCTAGCTGAAGCAGAGCTGGTTGGGGGGGCTGATGGGTTATAAACAGCAAAATGAACTGGAACTGACACTCAGGCAGCAAAATCTACAGGGAGAGCTTTTCCTTCAGTTTCTGAGACTGAATGAACAGAAAAGTGTGTGCTTGTATTGTCTAGGGTGGGAGATTCACACTTTTTTCACAACCCTATATGATCCAACTTACTAACCCCAGCCAATATTGTGATGTCTAATGGACAAAATGGCCTTTTTGAAAAATTCCCAGACCATCTGAAAACCCCTCAGTATCACCTGTGGGCCTTATAGGAAGTGGCAGTGACGCAAAAAATAATCATGTTCCTTAAATCTGGGTCACCAGCACGCCATTATGATTGACAAACCTAGGACAGGTTGTAAAAGGCCTCTTAAGTAAATCAGTCCCACAGAATGACACATCAGCTAAACTAGGCTTCCCACATAAGCGCAAGTGTTCCCTATAACTGTCCAAGTGCCTCCTACACTTACTGGAGCTCACAGAACAAGCGAAATTGTGAAATATGTCCCCTTACTTCTAATGAATCCATCTGCATTACATATAAGTGCATTTAGTACATTATATGGCCTAAATTATTTGTATGCCAGAATACCACACCCTTGTTGAGCAATTTCAAAACCGTTGGCTTTGATAAAGAATTGGTTCTTCCCAACAGCCTCCATTCTCTCGGGACTGTTTTCTCATTAGAAGTTGGAACATTGCTGGATTTGCTCCCATTCACACACTAGAGTATACTGATGGGTGAAAAATCTCTCAACCAACGTTTGGGTAATTTTAGGATGCCAACACACTAGAGAGTGTTTGATGGATATGAATGCGTAAGCACTGTTTTGAGGGTAGAGCTGAGGGAAGAGCTGTGGTAGGCTGATAGCGAGAGCTGGAGCCGCCTCTCTGAAATTCTCATTGCTCAATGGATGCTTACGTCAGGGGCAATTCTCGGATTTCAGTCTTGGACTCCAAACATGAGCTGAAGTGACTCAGAGTAGTGTCTCTTGCCTTCAGTGGCAAAAATTACAAGTTTGCGCAAATTCTATATATTTTTTTAAATGAACAAGTTTACACTTACTGATGTGCCAGCTTTTCAAAGTGATTCCAACAGTTTTTTTTTACTGAAACACCGAAACCGAAAATAAAGTTTTCATTTACCCAAAAAACGAAACGAAAAATAAAGTTCCAGTAATTACATGTGGGTAATTAGGTAACTTAACTCGCTATGCTGTTCAGGGTGTCGTGTTCTTTTGATAAATTACAGTTCTTGCGCAATGAGCCGGCTCTTTTATTTCAGCTGAAAATTTTTACATATTGCAACTCTAACATAATTTTTTGTCACAGTGATGTGTGTCCTCACTGCTAACATATGTGTACCACAAAACAGATCAAAGGAAAAATACTAATTAAACAGTTTCTGTCAATGATTTCGGTCCTCCAATACTATATTTTAGGTTGGGGAAATTTTTATGCATCACTATATAAAATAGCATCTGATTTTCAGAAGATGCATATCAGTTAGAGTAGCAGGTTAGGTTGCATATTGTTTTATGATTTCACTGGAACTAAAAGCATTCAAATGAGTGAAATGAAGTGTGACAGCTGTATGCAGGGCATACATTCAAATAATGGGAGGATTCAAAGTGAAGTCACCCAGATATCAGAAAGTCAGCAGTCATAGCTGATATGTGTCAGAGAAAATAGGAAATGGGAATTGTGAATTGAGGGAATTTAAATCTGTCTAATCGATTTTTTTTATTTATTTTTTATTATTATATATTTTATAAATGATAATCTTAGGTTTGACCCCTGCCTCCTTGTAATATGTTCCTACCAACTTTCAAAACAAAAACATCACCTTTGGATTCACTTCATCACATGTCTGGGCTTTAGGCTTGTCAAGTTCTACCACACCATTTACTCAGTAAATCATTTCTATAATTACCTCACTTTGTGCACAGGGGAATAATCATAGTGAAACCGAAATGGCCCTCCCCAAACTGTTGCCACAACCACAATTCTCTAGAACATCACTGTATTTTGCATGACACATCTTCACTGGAATGTAGGAATCTTGCCAAACTCAGGGTCCACAAGCTTTGGCCATGTAGTGTATATGAAACAACACCTCCTATTCAAAACAAACAGGGTATTGTGTATCTTTTACGATTCCCTGACATCCCAACCCCATCCCAATCTTACCCGCAGTCCGGAGCAGGACACCATCGGCAATCAGGGTCCGATGCCAGGCAGCGGCGCAGCAGGAACTCTTCATACTTCTCCATCAGGTTGGGATCGTCCAAGATGAGGGCCACCTGCCGCGGGGCAAGTCGCTCGGCGCACTCCGGACAGCTGAGCTGCACTCGGCTCTCCGTAATCTCGATACGAAAGTACTGCCTTAGACAGCACAGGCAAGACCGGTGGCTGCATCCCTGGAGCTCAGGAAGCTGCTCCGCAGGTTGACGCACCAGGCACAGGGGACATTCTAGGAGTTCTTGACCTCCCAAAGAGGCCTGGCTAGCGGATAAAGCCTCGGCCGGGTCTGCCATAGATGGGTCTGATGACACATTTGTAGGTGTGGGAGGCTGGAGAAGCTGCTGTTGCTGGAGTTGTTGCTGTTGGTGCAGCTGTTGCGCGAGAGGAGTGCCCACATTAGCCTTGTTCCCCCTGGATCCACGTTTGCCATGGAAGAGACTATGAAAAGAGATCCTGCCTTGCTTCTTGCCCGGCCCATGGCATTTCGGATTGGGAATGCCACTAACAGAGGAGTGGGGTGATTCAGAGTCCTTTTCAGATCCCATTTCCCAAGAACAACCTTGTAATGTTCTCCCACTTGAGTCCTTAGAGAGGTCAGCGAGCTTGGGTTAGAGGAGTTCTTGTGATGCGCCTTGGTTCCTTCCACTGAATGATTTCAATGAAGCCCAAAACCTCAAGAACACGTACACTCCAGATACACAAAAGAATGTTTGTCAATGTCTCAACAAATCCCAGTTAGTTTCCCCGTTGGGAGAATTCCATTAATGAAGTCATATCTTCCTCTTATCTGTAACAGGGAGTAGTGTTTAAACAATAAACGGAAAGAGAAACTAGACAAATAGAGTAAAAAGAAGGGATGGAAGTAAAGTCCTTACACTCCAACAATCTTCTTGTAAATGTTAATCAGGAAACAAAAACAAATTGTTGCACCCAAAATTTGTTACGTACTACAAAACTGACAGATACTGTCAATT
Organism: Semotilus atromaculatus; assembly: GCA_031834385.1. NCBI lineage: Eukaryota > Metazoa > Chordata > Actinopteri > Cypriniformes > Leuciscidae > Semotilus > Semotilus atromaculatus. The sequence goes on from JAULUF010000022.1 coordinate 36,185,005, forward strand.
AAAAAACGGGACGTTTAAAGACAACTAGGAAGTTGGTAAAAAAAATGAATCGGAGTTGTAAAATCAGGCTCAAGATATCGTAATCCTGAGGGCTTGTCTTCCGTCGTCTTTTGCCTCGGCTAAATTCACAGAGCCAACATGAGAGTGCTCCAGTCTGCTGTTCTCTCCTTCTGAATCAGCCGGTCTGTTGAGGAAGAGAAATAGCACAGGAAGTTAGCACAGGGCACAGACAGCCTGCAGGACGAGCATGCTCAGTGCACGCTCACGTACACACACTCCTCCCTTCTTTTATTCTCAATCTCTTTTCATTTCACGGTTAACTCTTCATGCTCTGGACTCCTGAAGTGAGTGACTGAAAGGACTGATGAATAAACCACTTACCAGACGATTAAAAACGATACAGTTGAGGAAGTAATTGGTACTGTGACATTGAACTTGTTAAATACTGATATCTGTCATCACATTTTCTGTCTTTCCTTCTTGTGATGGATTTTACTTCTCTCATTTTCTTTGTCTCACTGTTGATGACACCCTCTTTCCTCACTCTCACACACTCGAGCGCTCCCTCTCCACTTCACACTGCGCTGCTAGTGCAGTTGCCATGGTAATTCCCACTATGAACACAGCAAACAAGGACCCTCACGGTGACTCTGGCCCTCATGAACACACACACACACACGGCAGATATTAACACCACATCACATAACGCATGAGCTCCACTGGACTTTATTCATTTATTTATATTTGAGAGGGACATCAATCAATACGGTTTGCAAATGTCATACTAGCAGAGGAAATGGCTTTGTAGGCCAATCATAATCTGTGTCAATCTCTCTGTGTACATATTTCTACTCAAGAAATAATAAAAAAACACATACTTTCATCTAAGACTGTTGTGTCCTGGTTTCCTGCTCTGATGACCCCTGAACTACTGCCTGCGTAGCACAAATCTGTTTACTTGTGTGAGGGGGAAGGGAAAGAGACCACCATGCAAGTGTAAAGCTGTCAGTACACTTATACCTCCAAGGGTTATGATAACATAGTAGATTTGCTAATGGGTCAGTGACAAATAAGTGTGTCACTGTCAATAACGAAGAAAAAAAAAATCTTGTCGAAAATACACGTGCCGAGTTCTTAATAAAGTACTCTTTCTATGTGTATCATGTTCATTCATATGTTTTGGTTACACTTTATTTTAAGTTGACTTTGTTACTGTGTAATTATACATTTATGCATTTGGCAGACGCTTTTATCCAAAGCGACTTAAATTGCATTTTTAAAGTACACAACACATTTACATTCTTATCAGTTCTTGCTTTCCCTGGGAATCGAACCCATGACCTTGGCGGTGCAAGCGCCAACGCTCTAATGTTGCCATTTGCCAACGGTTACTTTACAGGAAAGTATCTCAGAACATTTAAGTACATGTCCTTACTATAGGGTTAGGGTTAGTTGTGTGTAATTATGCATAATTTATAGTTATTACTATAGTAACTACATGTAACAATGACACTGTAAAATAAAGTGTTACCAAACATACCATTTCAAGGAGTTTGTGGTATAACCTCCAGGTAAAAGGTAATAACTAGGGCCGGGACCCTAGTTAAAAAATTAATCTAATTAATTAGAGGCTTTGTAATTAATTAATCGAAATTAATCGCATTTTAATCGCATAAATATTTGACCTGAGAACAGTGTGAAGTAATTTTTTTCACATGGATTTTTAGTATACTGCCATTTAATAATGACAATACATAATAAGCAACAAAATATTGTTTATTTTTGTTCAACCAAGTCCAGCAGACCAGTGCAATTTTTGCCATTAAATGTAGCAATAGCATATTTAGAAATATAGTAGGCCTACATTTTAGAAATTCAGGTAGCCTATAGACAAATCCGCCGCGAACTCTATGGGCGCCGCCATCTTGCCTGCCGCCATTACTGCGTGCCTGCTAACACTTCTGCATGCGCGCTGTTTTATGAGCTGCGCTTTCATACAAAGCGCGCAAAGAGCCGCCTCTCACATAGTGCACGGACAAATAGGCCTACACACGGAATAATATTTCACAAATACTTCTAGTTAATTTATAGTATCAAATAAACATGAATAAACATCAGAAGAATTGTTGTTTCAACCATAGAAAGACGTCAATACAGACCTTTTTTCAAGTTGGTTTTGTCTTAAACGGTTGAGAAAGATAAACAGTAATCCTGTGTCTATTGAATCAGTGCATTGACAGCCTATACTCGCTGCCACCATTAATGTTGTTTAAAGAACAAAAGAAAAAGAAAATCACTCACTGAACTTTTGTAACTTCAATTAGCTTAATATTTTATTTGCCTGATTTTCCGTGCTCACTACAACATGTGTATTGCGACCTAGAGATGCATTCCCTGTCAATTTTGTTAAACATTTTTTTCTGGATTTCTTGATCTTTATATGACATATTTTTTTATTCGTTTTTATACAATTTTGTTTAGCAGACAATAAAAAATAAACTGCTAATTCAGAATAGCAGAGATATATCCAATTAAAATAAAATATATATAATCAAGTAGCCTATTTTATTTTGGTTTGCAGGCAAATAAAAGTGAATCAGAAAAACAAATGGTAGTAACTTTACCCGTTTCTGAATAGGCCAATTAATTTAAATGTTGCACATAAATAGGCCTAATCAAAAAGCACAAACATGACCATTGTAATTAAAAATAAAAATAAAATTTCGTTATATTGCAAACGGATGAAGAAATTGCGTTGCTTTGAATATCTCATGCACGCGTTCGGAGTTTACAATGTTGCAGCTGCGTTAATTATTGATTATTTATATGCTATATTGGGTGCGTTATACTTTGCTTTAGATTAAATAAACAAACAAAACAAAAACAAAAATACCCAAATATAATTTTTTATAACTTCTGTCTCTAAATAAATAAAGCTGTCATTTTTATTTCCTAAACGGCTTAAGGTGACTAGCTTTAAAACCAAAAAGGAGGGGAAATAAACGTTTTTGCTTATGCAGAACGAAACCATTCGTTTTTAATTCCTAATTTTAGACAAATAACAAATATATTATAGTTTGAATTCAAGTTTTAAAACAGCGCTGCACATTATTAGGAAATTAAACGTATCATAATTAAATCAGGCGATTTAAACCGGCATCACTGGACAGCATACGTACATACTAAAAAAAAACTAAATCAAAATAACATTTCGTACAGCTTGTTAACATCTGCTACAGCCGCCTACGGGACCAACACTAGCTACTTCCGCTACTTCAAGGCACGCAGTAATGGCGGCGCTGCTTTACTTCCGTGTTTCGCCGGATTTGTGTATAGATGGGTTTCCGTTTCTCTAATTACCCATTATCCTCTGCGGCGCGCCGCCATGTTGTGTGTCAAAGCTGTCATCAAAGCCAGTCTGTCATGCTCATGTTTACCTGATGTTTACCGCCTTTTCATTTACCCAAGTATTTTGACTCTTTTGTGATGAGGTAATTTTTTTGTACGTGTTTTAAATCTGTGTGTTATTCGTTCAAATCAAATTTTTGATTTCTTATTTGATCGGTGAATAATGTACATGAACTGCTGCGCTTGTGACAGGACCTATTTTTTACAGTCTATGGACGGACGCATGCTGAAAGAACGAGCAGAAAGAGAGAGAGAGCCGGTCGCGCGCGCGCACTCCCTCTCTCTTTGGAGCTAGGCGAAAGTGTAAACAAGACTTCACCGTCTCCAAACTAAGCGCTGTCTTGCTCTCACTCCCTCGTGGAAAAGTTAGTCTGGAGCCCTGCATTGACGGTTCACATCGCTGTAGCCAGGCGGCTGATATCTGCACAGCCCTTATTATACGGTACATTTAGACTCAGTGTCAAGACAACACCATCTGGGTAAAAAACAACAACAACAACAACAACAACAACAACAACACAACGCTCCGAACTAATTTAGTGTAGGAGAGAGATGGAGTGCAGAAGCACGGAGCGATGTGCTCCAGGTGTAAGTTAGCCTCTGCCTCTGGCTCGACCAGCTGATGTGGCCACAGAGAAAGTGATGAAGGTGGACAATCGTCAGAGTGTTGTTTTGCCCAGCCAACACCTCTCAAGGGCTGTGTCGAAAGTAGCCGCCTGGGTACAGCGATTTGACAGCCGATGAGAGCTAACGTTAGCGCATTTAGCTAGCCCATCTTGGAAATGATTAGATAAAGTGTCACATCTCCAGAGCACAAAAACCTCTAAATGTTCACAAGAGCAGCACTGAACATTAACTCCAGCCAAACGGAGAATAATCGCATGATTTTCATGTTCAGAATAATGCCCAGTTTAATTATTATCATGCTCCGTAACACAAACGCTTGAGCCACTTGACACACAAGATGGCGCCGTAAGGAGTTGCGGGAGAAATGTGACGTCATCGGAAACCCATCTATTGGTAGGAAGACCTTCTGTAAACTGTTTTTTTAAGTTAAAAAAGGTTTCCATGGTGACGCGACAGGCTTGGCACGTGATTCACCACAGCCAAAATAGCGCTGCATGGCAGATGTAGTGCTTTTATTTCTAAATATTAAAAAACTTGCTTACCATGCCATCAACTTTTTTCTTTTCCGATTCTCAAATATGTTTAAGTGAGTTTGTTTTGTTGTTTAAAAAATCTTTATAAATTATCTTGATCTGTAACGTGAGATGGGCGCCGTGTTTGGGCCGTTCAGAGATTCCTTCTCTGTTGGATTTATTACAGCGCGTGAATTTATCAGTTTCTCCCGAAATACATGAAAGTAAGTGGCCGGTGAACTGGGAGTAGAATAGAGTTGACTTTATAGTTATTTACACTGTGTGTCTGATATGAATAAAAACCGCGGGCAAATATTTTCCTGGGTTATTGCTGCTTCCATAGACACCATTGTGTATTTTACAAACTATAAATGTGTTGTTTTGCTATAAATTATATTTAAATGTCTAAAACCTAAAATAAACATTATGTGGTTAAAAACACTGAACAGTTGTGATCGCCTATGACAAGCGCTGAGCGTGTCTGTCTTTGGCTCAGCCACAGCACGAAAGCACAGTTTGAATCTGGCAGTTATTATGTCACTTCACTGTACATTCGCTCCTCAGTGGTCAGCTGCTGCAGAGCGGGCCGAAATCACAATTGCTGATGAGATATAGGAACATATCTAGTGGAAAATGAGAATGTTATTCATCCAATGAGAAACGTTCCGCGGTGCAAAACTAAGCGATTAAAATCAGTTATCGCGTTAAGGTCTGTAATTAATTAATCTTAATTAACGCGTTAAAGTCCCGGCCCTAGTAATAACATATTTTCCCTACACCTTGAATACAAAAAAACAGTAAATATATATATTTTTAAGGTAAAATGTCAAATGTAATATTTATGAATTAATAGTCTGATATTTAAGTTATTTTTTTACTTAAAAAAGTACTTAAAAAAGTAAAAAAGTTTTACTTTATTTTATTAATTCATAAATATTACATTTTTGAGCAATCACATACATGATATTTTGAACTACACTTGCCTTGTCATAAACAAAAGTGTATTTATTATTTAGTGAAGTTTTATTGAAAAATATGTATTAAAAAATTATAAAATGTGAATATTCTTTTGTCTTCATTATGATATCAGGACTGTTTTATCACCCTGACATTCTTTTTAATTTATGCCTCCACAAAAAAAAATATATATATATAAAAAATTAATTCAGAAATGAATATGTATTTTATTCTATAGGGTACTTAAAAAAAGATTATTATTTTTTATTATTATGCCAGTTATGTGTGTGTATATTATACACACACACACACACACGCACACACACACACACACACACACGCACACAGACACACACACACACACGCACAGAGATTAAAGTAAAGCAGCCTGTTTTCTGCTGGCGTTCATGGATATGCGCGAGGTACACAGTAACAGCAGTCAGTATGACCCACTTTTCACAGAGTGCTTTTGCATTGCTCACAGCCACTGTCCTGATGTCTTGACCCATTATGACAGGAGGATGCAACATCGTGCTCTATACTGTACGTGACCAAGAGACGCATACAAAATGCAAGAGTCTGATGGAAACAGGAAAATCCAATACGATCTGAACAGATCTGCCTATTCTAAACAGTCAGATTGAAAAGGTGGGTGTTGAATCATAGCAGGTTCAATGAAAAACCTCCACCATCTATTTATATTATATATAACTTGGGGCTGAGATGGTAACAGCCCTCCATTCCACTTCAGCAGCCTCTGCTAATGCAACCAATGACACATAATTACCATCTGTGCTCTCTGAGGTTTAGTGTGTGTGAGAGATGCTAGCGGGTGCACAACAAAAGCTGTTTCTGGAAAATCTGTCACATCTCGGTACCAGAGTGCAAGTTTACAAAGGGTAAGCCACTGTGTGTGTGTGTGTGTGTGTGTGTGTAACGGGCGTGGCTGCGTTTGTTGTACAACAGACGTTGCTGTATTATTAATTAGCTGTGAATGACATGTAGATTCACAAGAAGCTCTTATTTTGCTTACACTGCTGCAGCTGGAAATCAGCAGCCTGGTTTTTCCATTTAGGAAAGAGTTTATTTAAAAACTTTGAAAGCGGTTGGAACAACCCACAGCAAAACCTCCCAAGCTTGGTTTAATGAAAGATGGATCTCTGTTAAAACAAGTTTGGTTTAGTTCTTGCAGGTTTTATCACACAGTCAAAGTTTGTAATTACATGCAGAGTAAATAAAAAAACACAGGAACACACACACACACACACACACACACACACACACACACACACACACACACACACACACACACAGTCAAGAAAAAACATTAAGATCAAAAAGATTAAGATCTTAAAAAAGGGAAATTCTGTGTCAGTCTGGGATTTTTTTTGTGGTCCAAAGGTATGAAACCACATTGAAAATCTGGGATTTTTTACATTTACACCAAGAGATAAACAAAAAAGGTTATGATATAAAATTAATTTTAAAAAAATTCCACTATTTCTAGGTCAATAATAATCAAATGCAAGCCAATTACTTATGATCAAATTGTTATGCTGATAATATAGGCTAAGTCGTAATGACAAAATCTATTATTTTTGAAGGAATACTCCGGCTTTATATATTTTAATAAATGAGTGTAAATACAAAATATATATAAATGTTGTGTGTGTGCATGTGTGTGTATATACAGTATATATATATATTTACACTATTAACAATAACTGCATTACTATGGTAAAACTGAAATACTATGGTATTTTTGCAAGAGATTTTTACTGGGAAATGTACCACAGGAAACCATTTATTTTTTTTGTATTTCGTCTTATAGGGATAGTTCACCCAAAATTTGAATTCTGTCATCCTTTAGCATACTCTTAAACCTGTATGAATTTCTTTCTTCTGCTGAACACAAAAGAAGATATTTTGAAGAATGTCTGTAACCGTTGATTGACCACATTGACTTTTATAGTATGTTTTTCTATACTTTGGAAGTCAGTGGGGCCCATCACATGTTGGGTTATCCATATTCTTCAAAATATCTTCTTTTGTGTTCAGCAGAAGAAAGAAACATACAGGTTAATAATAACTTGAGGGTGAGTAAATGATGAGAGAATGATTGGGTGAGCTATCCCTATACTTTCCCCTACTTTGTTGTATTGAGAATATTTCTTCCATATTATAGCAATAGGTGTTCTTATTGAATAAAGGAAACTGCTGCTGAAGTCATAATGAAAGCAAATCCTTACTACACACTTACTGTAAGAGACACCCCCATAAGGAACAAGAATAATAGTTTCATAATCTCTCACTATAAAGTTTTGTTTTACCAACATGTCACAGAGGCATTCAGAAAATGAATTAGCCTATTAACTGAAACCCTACATTAACCATGTAGGCTACACATCAGCATAGGTTTGCAAACAGCAGAGAACGAGGACAGGACACAATTCGATTCACACAAACACTCTGAGTCTGAATCATAAGCTAAATTAAATTCAACATTCAACAAAAAGAAAATATAGAAAACAATATTGTGTTTGGCCTCCTGCCAGCATGTTACTGACGCACTCATTACTGTGAGAGATAAGACAGAGCTAGACTGACACTGTCTCTGCGCTTCCGGCCGCGTCAGACCCTGAAACCGCACCTCAGCACTTTCATATCGTCCTACAGCCCCGCGGCTCAGTCTGTCTCTATCTCACACACACACACACACACACACACACACACACACACACACACACACACACGCACACACACACGCACACACACAGACACAGACAAACACACACACACACACACACACAGACACACACACACACAGACACAGACACACGCACGCACGCACGCACACACACACACACAAACACAGTCCATTGGTGTACAGGTGGGCTACTGGATCTCTGGCCATTACATAACCATTCGAGTCACATCTGAAGATCCACTGAGGCTTATTGTTCTAAAGCCTGCATGTGTCCTGCTGTCTTGTTTCCGTGTGCATCTGTGTTAGAGCTGCACGATTCTGGATAACGATTGTCTTGTCTAAAATAGAGATTCTCCCATGATTCTGAATACACAAGTAAAAATAAACAGCAAGTATAGAGGTTCCGACAAAATGTTAATTTTTAATTCATTTGAATAATATATATATTTTTAATTCGGGTTGAATGAACATAAAGATGTCCCTTGTTTCATTACTGGATAAATCAGAGTTTCGTGTTGCCACTTACTGCTGTAACGATATAATTAATACAATCTTTATTTGAAGCGTTAAGTTACTTTTAAAAAGTGATTTACTCTATTTTGATCACTACCGTTTCAGTGTTTACATCGGAACTACTTTTATCCCAGTATTCCTGTGATAGAAATAATGATACTCAGTGGTTGAAAAAACTGTTTGTGAAGCTGTTTTATAACTATACATGACAACTGTACTTGTCAAAGTATAGTCGAATCGTTGTCATTTAGGAATAAGATTCCGATCCTTAATGATTAATCGTGCAGCTCTAAATCTAAACCAGTTCCAAACCTGTATGAGTTTCTTTCTTCTGCTGAACACGAAAGAAGATATTTTGAAAAATATGGGTAACCAAACAGTTGATGGGCCCCATTGACTTCCATAGTATGGGGAAAAAAATACTATGGAAGTCAATGGGGTCCATAAACTGTTTGTTACCGACATTCTTCAAAATATCTTCTTTTGTGTTCAGCAGAGGAATGAAATTCATACAGGGTTGGAACAACTTGAGGGTGAGTAAATGATGACAGAATTGATTTCTTTGGGTGAACTATCCCTTTAATGAAATCTCTTTAAGCTGCGAGCTGTCTGTGTGGAGCAGGTGCTTGTGTCTTGTAAGAAGCAGGCAGTCTGTTTTCCAGATCACCTCATCCTGTTGTATCCTCATAGAAGTCAAAATCTCATATAGCGTATGCATTATCATCATGAATGCACTGTACATAGATTTAAGAGTCAAGACAAAACATGACTAACACCAGTAGGCCACATTCACACTCACTGACTATTGTGTGAGGGAGGCTGGTACAAAAGAAAAAACTTGGTTCCTGTGAAACTTAAGACCTCGATTTTGTCAGTTTGTGAGAGTCACATGGAGGTTTACGGTAAAAAGGATAACCCATACATTCAGAAAACCAAGACAAAAAAGACTGGAATTAACCGTCTGTTTGGTGAGGAAAAAGAAGAAATGAAACTGAAGTCATTCTGTGCATTCCTTGCTTTACACTAGATGGAGAAGTGTTACCAAAACTCCCAACACGTACAGTAACAAGAAATTCATGAAATACTGTAAAGTTCATGATGAACTAGTACACGCTATATTTAGAAAGGAGCTGAGGAAGCCAGAGTCAACAAAGCAGACAAGGAAGGACAAAACCTCTCAATAAAAAAAGGACATTACGTACACATGTAATATATTTTGCATAACTTTGCCCCCTAAATACATAAATATGATATATTTAGGTTAAATTACGTTCCATGTAAATATACAAAGGTTAGTACATAGACAAAATATTTAATATTATATACATATTTATATTTAAATTGAAGCTTTTTGCATCCTGCCTAGTTAAAATTGAATCACTAAAACAAGTTAATCACTATAATTGATTTATATATATATACACATTTACACACAAAAGGGTCATTACATAAATGTAATAACATGACTATATATATATATATATATATGTATATATAAAAATACAAAAAGGTCATTACATAAATATAATAACATGACTATATATATATATATATATATATATATATATATATATATATATATATATATATTTACACACACACACACACACACGCGCACACACACACACACCTGTTATGTAAAAATGTAATATATGCCAAGTTCAATCTACTAAAACATAACAAGTTTATTTACTATTTATTTATGTCATGTGTGTCGCATTACTGCACTTAAAGACAGGTCTACAGTAAAACAAAACAGTGTTGATCAGTGGCCTGGGATATGTCCTGATATCAATCACACAATGATCCCAAAACACTTGGTCAACACCAGAACATCACTGTATTTTGGAATCATATAACGTTAGCACAAAATGACTCTAAAATGATTCTAAAGCGTAACCATGACGACAGATCTGTTGGGCACTTACCGTTCAGATGGATCTGATAGTATTGAAAGCAACTGAAGCAGAATAGGGCGGTACGCAGTAAGCTTCGGTGCTACTGTACACCATGTACATTCAACCAACTGTCTTGTAAATCTGACAAATATCACCCTAGTGATATCCGCTACAACATTCCCCGAACATCAGCCCGAGGGGAGGATCTCAGTCCTTTTTTGCTGCCCTGTCCGCGATGTAGCTCGGATTATGTCCGCAGCTTGATTCTCTTTTCCATTCACGTCACCGAGGAAAGCCCCAGCGTGACAACACTCGCGCTCGAGGAGGAAACCCCGCCCACTGACGTAGCTCGAAAGGGAAATGATTGCGTGTCCCACAACGTTTTTACGGTTTAATAAGTCAAGTAGTTTAACGTATATTTTAAATATTTTGTGTATTATTAATACAGTTCAGTGCCAAACACGGAAAATATTTTTTAAATAAGGTGATGTAATACAGTTGTTCTCTCAACCAGGAGCCCATTATGCCGCTCAACGAACTTCGAGGGGAGACCAATAATTGCTAAAGTTTAAAAACAATAAACAAGTAAATATGTACAGCATTAAACTGACATAATTTTTTAGTTTATAATTAATTCATCAGAAGTACCAATGGTCAAATTAGCTTTGACAGGAAGGCCTTTGAACAGCTGGGGGCTTTGGAGTCAAAAAGGTTCAGAACCACTGATTTTGTATTTCTCCTACTACAACCAAAATATGTAAAAACGAAAGTGTATATTCTTGAAATAGTTTTAATAGTAGGGATCTCACATTTTTGACCAAAAGATTATTCATTTCAGTGAATACATCATTTGAATAATGAAATTACAATTACTTTTCCAGCTGTCTGTCATTATAGTGTACACATTTAAAAAATGTTATGGGGTTTTTGATACGGACCATTTCACTGAATCATTTAAATCAGTGGGTCATCCGGAGTGACCAATTTGTGAATATTTTAAGAAGAGCATAACTAGAAAATTAACATATTCGGTCTCACCAAACTTCAGAAAGTGTTCTAGAAGTAACAAAATTAAGAGAACGAACCATCCAGCATTTGGACAGTAATACAGAAACACAATGAATCAAAACCTCCATGTAAGGTAGTACAAAATAGTCTCCCAAGTTTATTTGAGGTAATCAACTGGTTTTCAGTCAAATCTGTGTTCATTACAAAAAACAATCACTACAAGGAATTATGAAAATTAACATCAGAGACACTTCCAGCTTCCCCCGTTCCCCCCCCCATCCATTATTTTCACATCTGGCTCAACCTGGATGGGAGAAACTGGATTTCATACAGCTGCAGAAGGAAAAAGAAAAAAGGTCCACAAGTAAATGAATGATTCAACTCAGGACAATAATGATAATCAACTAATAAAGCAATTCATTAAAATGTTTTTTATTATTATTTTACATTCAGCAATCAAACCAAGTATTCACATGACCTCTACTGGATATCAAGCAATACTACAAGATCCAAGTCTACAAGAAAAGTGAATTAGAAACGATTCCTGTTCTTATGAATTATTTTTCACATTTCACTTTGTAAATGGTGCAAATTAAATAACCATACCTCTTTACAGGTGTCTGGTTTAAACAAAAAGTGCTTAAGAGCCTTCAGTATGTGAAGTCTGAACTTGAACATTGAGACTTTACATTTATTCTGGGTTCTACAATCAGTTATATATATATATATATATATATATATATATTATAGCCCTTTTTTTGTCAAGAGCTCTGTTATCCATTGCTCAATAGACAGCAGATGAATCAAAACATGAGAGGAATCAAATAAAGTGTTCAAATGCATATTAGGAAAGAGGGTATGCAGAGATGACTTAGACAAAATAAACGAGATCTTTACAGGTAGCAGCAGAGAAGGCAGCGAGGATGGAGGTGAAGACGAGGTTGGGGGACTGAGAAGCATCGACAGCAGTGTGCAGGCCACGGGTGCTGTAGTACTGCACTAGAGGAGACGTCAGCCGGTGATACGACTCCAGACGGGAGCGCAGAGTCGTCTCGTTGTCGTCACTGCGGCGAATAAGAGGCTCACCGGTTACCTGTGGACGTATGAATCAGAACAAAACTTTATAGCAATGCTCATAGATGTCATATTAATAAGAATCTAAACAGTTTTGTTTCTCACATCATCTTTCATAGGCTCTTTGGGGGGGTTGAACTCTTCATGGTAAGATCGACCACTGGGCTGGTGAATGAGCCTGAGGAACGTAATGGTATATAACCATTACACACACACATACATATATATATAGCACTTATTTGTTTATGAAATACATTGCAGTATTTATTATAAATGATTTATCCATGCACATCATTACTTTTTTTTTTTATTCATGTGCCCTCAATCTTTAATCAGAGTAACTTCTCCCTCTTACGACATCTCTTCTCGTCTCTGATGATGCGTTTACTCGCACAAGGGCGGGACAACCTGTCACTCACATGAGATCGACCAATAGAAAACCACAACCATCAAATCATTCCAACATCAAGTCCCGCCCTAGATTTTTACTTGTTTGAGAATGAAGCCGTTCACTTCGATCACAATAGGCAAAAAAAAAAAAAAAAAACTATTACAACTGTGCATGTTTCATTTGTTTTTAAAAATGAACTCGTAATGCTTAATTAAAACATAACTAAACTTTCTGATGAACCGACTCAAGTCGGCTTAAAAGTTCATCTGCATCTACGTTTGAGTGCAACAGCCACATCTCAAGAACCAGACACCAGATGCATAGAAGAACCAAGTCCCTGCTCTACATTTTTTATTTTCCAATAATCCGTTACACTTGAATATACAGTATGTCACAATATAGAAGAAAAGATTAGTCACTTCTTCTGTTGTAATGCAGGTTTAAACAAAAGCATAATTTTCATGCGTTGCAATTCTTACTTAAAAAAAAAAAAAAAAAAGGAGGAAGGTGCACTTCCTTATTGAGTTCCAATGAAAACTACATAATGGAAAACATCTCTGCCACCTCGCTCATTAAATATTACAGAGCCAAATGTTTTTGACCTCTTGTATGATCTACCAAGAATATGTATTCTCTTATTCTTGAAATGATTGTGATGTTCTATTCAGTGCATTCCATATTCATTAAACTAAACTGAGCTATTAGACTAGTGATGATGGGCTCCAATACAATGTTTCCAATTTACAGGCCCTCCGTCCTCATACCTCCCACAGATCCTGCGTACTAGCAGGGAGTCATCAACGGAGAATTCAACCACCGAGTCCAGTTTCTCACTACGCTTATCCAAGAGGCAATCCAGCTAGAAATGAGAAAGATGCACAGTAGAGGTTGACAGATTGTGGTGCAACCAGCCAATCAGAACTGGGTGGCCATTTCAAATCCAGGACTGTATTAATGTCTGTTCACACCAAGAACGATAGGAGGTGAGGACGCTAGGTGTGGTGTGGAGGCTAACTATATTAGCGTCCACACCAGCGAACGATAACGTTTGGTTTAGTATAAGCATGCGCTGCAGTTTTGTTACAGTTTTTGTTATTTAAAGCAGGATGGATTCTGATTGCCTGTTAAATGTTTTTATCGTTTATAAACAGGAAAAATCGGCTCTAACGATTCCAACGATATCGTTTCTCTGTGCCGTTATATATATTCTTTTATATTTAAGAACGATTTTTAGAACTATCTTCATCTTTATTGTTGTAGTTATCGTCATTGGTGTGAACAGGCCTTTATAAACACATACGAAGAGTCAATTGTTCACAGATTGTGGAAGTCCTCACCATTTCTGCCTGTTTGACGGTACGGGGGAAACCATCCAGCAGGAATCCATTCTTGCATGCAGGAGTGTCCAGATTGTTGTCTATGAGCTCCACCACCATCTCATCACTCACCTAAAGGAAAGGCGACGAACAGAGATTCAAGTCTGGAGATGAACAAACCTAGTAGTGTCAGAATTTAAATATAAAAAAAATTAAATAATTGTTTACACTGATCATCTATTCATTTTACCAGTTTGCCAGCATCCATGGTTTCCTTTAGACGCTGACCGAGTTCTGATCCAGATGCCACCATGGCCCTCAGCATGTCCCCAGTAGCTAAATGACACACACAATACTTGTCTGCAAGCTTGGGTGCCTGTAGGGGATATATAAACAACAACAGTTTCCACATAAGTAAGCAGCATTGCTGTTTTCAATATTGATGATATTAAGAAATGTTTCTTGAACAGAAAATCAGCGTATAAGAGTGATTTCTGAAGGATCATGAGACACTGAAGACTGGAGTAATGATGCTGGAAATTCAGCTTTGCGACCACAGGAATAAATTAAAACATATTCAAATAGAAAAGAGCTATTTTAAATTGTAATAATATTTCCCAATATTAGCTTGATGATCAAATAAATACAGCCTTGGTGAGCATAAGAGTCGAAAAACATTAACGTTACCAAACTTTGGAACGGTAGTGTACATATGATGAAAACTATAAATCTCTATCACAATTCTGTTGTAACCACATTCATATGCCAAGTTTGAACTATTTTACTGATGTGCAACAATATTGCTCAATATCAGCAAGGAGTACAGAAAAAAAAGAAGAAAAAAAAAGAATGTTTTGCTGATTGATGTGAAAGATGATATTCTTTATGGTCTATTGAGTAACATGATCGTGGACTACAACTTTCCCAGTGGTCACCAAGTTACATGCGTTGACTGTCACATAGATAATTCCACATTTGCACTGAATGAACAGTCTGATAAAGCCCTGGGCAACAGGGCATAGTGACACATGCTGGTTCCCATGGTATAATGTTGGGTTCAATGAGTATTTCAAACCAAAATGTATAACTTGCCGTCATTTACCCTCATATCATTCCAAACATGTATGACTTTTTTTCTTCCGTGGAGCAGAAAGAATGTAGTCTCAGTCGCCCTTCACTTTATATGGAAAAATATCAATGGAAGTGAATGGTGATATTCTGTCTAACATATTGCTTTTGGTTTTCACAGAAGAAATCAATTAAATTCTAATGGTGTAGAGCAGCATGGGGATATGTAACTGACAACAGATTTTTGGGGGGCATTGAGCAACCCCTTACTATCTATCCTGCTTCTGCTGAACGGTTAACGACAACTCTAAATGAGCCACGCGGCCCTTCGCACGAACTCTCACCTGCGTCCCCTTCCCTGCTCCGGGTGGGCCGAGCAGAATGGCTCGAATGCCTTTCCGTATACCGGACACAGTATCGTCCGCTTGCATGCTGGGGGCCATGGTTACAAGGTGTAAACGAACTAAAGACACTTCTCTCCACCACTAAACACTTCACGTCCGCAAACTCACTCAGCCGAGAAAGGAAGTGGTAACACCTCCGATTGCTGACTATGGAATCCAAGGCCCGCCTTCTAAGACCAGACCGCCAATCTGATTGGTCAATGACACGCCGATTATCAACAGCGCGAGCTCATTGGAAAAAAATCGAATACCTCAGTATCATATAATATCCGGGATTTGGCCTTAAAGTGACATCGCACATCCGAAAGATTTTAAAGTATTGATAAGGCTAAAGATATCCGTATCTAAAATGACACCTTATTACTCACATCAGACTGTACAAAGGTTATCATTCCGCTTTTGTTCTTCCAACTTCACGACTAACATTATATTAACGAGAGTACTAGACCATAAAAGTACATTGGTAACTCTAAAATAAACTAGTAGAACTATTCTTTTAACAGACCTTTATTGGAAATAGTCTATAAATACAATTGAACAGTTTAATATATTTATAAACTATTTTTGTGTACTGTTATAGTATTTATAAGCTAAATATTTATTTCAGTTTTACTATTTAAAATTTCTGTTGACAATTCATTTCAATTCACAAAATGTTTTTGAAGTTTGTTTTGATTCACAATAACACTGTGTTCAATAGATATTGTAATGACAGTGCTAATGAAAAGTAATGACAAACATTCAGCAGGTTACTTATACAGTATTCAAAAAGATATTTACTAATTGTAAACATTTCTAATCTAAGAAAAATACATTAAGATGACAACTGAAAGCAAACATAGCATGGAACATCAGCATCAATATTGAGTTGCAAAGGTATAAAACATGCAGTTCTCCTAAAATTAAATATCTTTCTACTTCAAGTAACAAAAAACAAAACAAAAAAACAATGAAACAGATGTTGTCAAAAGCTTGTTTTATTTAAACTGCAGCTCTATGTGATACATGGAATACACATTTGGAGTGTTTAAGATACATAACACACAAAACAGCCAATTTAAGCCATTACTCTAAAGTGCCTTGTGGTTACTACAGTGATAGTGCTGCATTTTGGTATTGTGCATCACAAGGTTAAGAAAATTGTTTTGACGTAGTGCCAATTAAAAAAAAGCTTTTGTAAATGTCACTTATTTCAACAAACACATTCGGATACAAGTTAATAAATCTAGAGTAAGGTATAACAATTTTAAAAGTTATAAAATGTTCATATAAAAGTAAAGCAAACACAAAAATATACATATGGTGTAGAGTTCAGAAAATAGGGGATGTGCATGATAAATATATTTTAGCTCACAAATATTGCAAAGTAATCTAGCAATGGAAAAAACATGAGGCATTTCCTTTTCAATAAAAAAGGAAAATCTGACAAATGCAGTCTGTATTTGTATTCCTTTTGGCTAAGGCTCATATCGTGTTATTGCAGAAACTTAGATGAAGAGCTGTTACGACGGAAATATCTAATTGTGTTTTGAATTGTCTGCAGTGTTTGAACCACATTGCCCATAAATGTCTTACAAAGAGGGAGAAAAAAAACCATTCCCTTTGGTTATCCAAGTGTGCACTCTGTACTTAAAGTAAACAAAAAGATATAAATATAATTTTTTATAACTCCATAATCCAACCAAACCCTTTAGTTATTAAAATAAAATTCTGATTCCCATGACGGACTAGTAAAAAAATTTAAGTAATCCCCATGAGAGCATATATACCTTGCTTACAAAATATGGGTTTTTGAAGTTCACCTTAGAATAGGAATCAAATGTGTCACCACAAAGTAATGACATTAAGTGTATGGTTCATTCAAAAATTTAGGAAATTGCAACCTGTCTTGCTTGTCTTGAAGAATATTCAGAGAAATCTGAATACAGCAGGTATCTCAGCAGACAGCAGTCATGCAAAAGACATTTAAATACACATAAAATCAACAGTCTCCAAACTTTCATTAGTATTTAAGAAAGCCAAGCTAATTTATATACAAATACCTAGAACATACCTGAAAACCCTTGTAAAGGCAAAGCATTTTGTTCTTTAATATTGAAAAGTCTTCTCATTTATGGCTTTATTGATTTTTTTTACGCATATACATTTGACTTTTGTCAAATTTATAATGAAGAACTTGTAAAATGTATCTGTAAACGCTCTGTAACTGTAATGCCATATTGCACTTCCAAATCAGACATGTGCGCAGTCAATGTGAAAGTCAGACGAGGAGATGTCTGGCCCTTGGTGTCAGATGAGAGCAGGCTCACATGGGTTTGTAGCATGAATCTGGCTGCCACATGCGCAGGTCCACCAAGATCTGGTTGAGTTTCTGCATCCACAGATTCCTCTCATCCTTCATGTCAGCACTCAGCCAGTTCCTGCATATTACAAAGTCATGTTTTGATTTAGGACTCTATCTTCATCAAAGCCGATGAATTCACATTTGTTAATTGGGTCTTACTTTGTAACACACAGTGTGTCCTTGCACTGGCTGACTAGGGTCTCTCTGTCATCTTCCCTCTGTGGTCTCACAGTGATGAGCTCAAAGGTATTGGGCCGGGCACAGAACTCTCTGTTTGCTGGCTCTACTTTACGACTGGTACAGTTGGTAAGGTTAATACGACCAATTGGATTCTACAAGAGAAAGAACGTGTTCATTTTAATGTTATGTAAAAGAGCATCTAAAAAAAACAAAACCATTATAGTAGGCCTACCTTCCGTTTTTCATCGTCAGGGTAGGTCCAATAAGAGATGCAGTATCCTGAAAGGACACACCACCTCCTGTGCCAGGCTCCAAATCCACTGACATCCTCAAACATAGTCTGCAAATAAAAGACAACCTCACTAACAATCACACAAAACCCTCTCAGTATAAACAAGAATTGTTTTGCTATCCAAGATTAGGTAATCCATCTCACTTAAGCGCCAGTTTTTCAAAGCAAAATAGGATTGGATCACCCTGATCCAGATGCACACCTTTTCAGATTACTTTATCTGGATTACTAGTGCTCCAAATGGGGTTATATTTCACAGTATAGG
This sequence comes from Semotilus atromaculatus, assembly GCA_031834385.1. NCBI lineage: Eukaryota > Metazoa > Chordata > Actinopteri > Cypriniformes > Leuciscidae > Semotilus > Semotilus atromaculatus. The sequence continues at coordinate 36,203,969 of JAULUF010000022.1, forward strand.
CTGCTAGCCTAATATAGTAGAAGACACTTAAAGTGACCCCACATTGAGTTTTATTTGAGGAAGAAAACAAAAATCCACTTCCATTTTCAATTTCCTTTAAACAATTAGACCCCAACAGTGGCACTGAAGGGACATGGTGATGGGGGAGGGGGCCAATACAGGGCCTGAATTTCGTTTTGGAAAGGGGGGGGGGGGGGGGGGAATCCCCCCGTAGGTGATTCTTATGGGGGGGATTTTTTATTTGAGGGGGGAGTTTAGATTTTTTGTATTACATTTATCTCCTAAAGTATTTAGGAAATAAATGCATTTTTTTGCATAAAAAATGAATTTTTTGCATTTAAACTCATTGCATTTTACAATGGGGTAATTTTGTTCTTAAGAATTAACGAGGAACACAAGGAAGCTTGATTTCAATCTTTGAATTAAATTGAAAAAAGTATCACAAATAAATACAATAGAATAAAGATACCTATAAAGAGAAAAGTTTTTGCTTAGGTCTGACACTATTCAGAAATAGTACTAGAGACTGAACAATGTAAAAAAACAACAAAAAAAACAGACGCAGCACCACTGAATCACTCATGCGGTTTGTGAAATTGCGTCTCGCAGAAAGTTTTAAAATGACTGATTTTATTTTATGATCTGTGTGGATTAATTTACTAATACAACCTACATGCTAAAGTGACTCGATGTTTGCGGGAATTTCCCGCAGTATAAGTGGGAGACTTGCGGGAATGATTACAATTATGCGCAATACCCGCAATCCTGCGGCAAAATTCGAGCCCTGCAATAAACAATTATATATTTGAATGCTTTTGTGTTCCCCAAGAAACTGCATTAATTCACAAAGAACACAAAAGCTTTGAGAGTGAGTGCAAAGTATCCTAGGGGAATGCAAAACATGTAAATACAAGAGAACACAAAAGCATTCAAATAAATTTTCATTCCATCTCCTAATAATAGGTAGTCTAATAATGTGTACTTCTAATTTATTACATTTACATTTAAACTAATCAAAAAAGAAATAAATATTTATAAATGCATATACATGTACATATTTTTTTACCAGTTTTAAAGTTGTTACACTTTATGCTGGGATCAGGATAATCCTTATTTTTTAGATCAAAGGTATCCCAATCTTACTAAAACATTTTGAACCAAAAAAAAAAAAAAAAAATCAAATCCATCAGTTTATCTAATCTGATTTAAAAATTATTCTTTTTTCTTTTCAACAACGCATTTTCAAGATTTGATCCAAACCAATAGAATATTACTTTTGGACAACTGGATCCTGGTTATCTACTGATCTATTTTATCCAGCAATGTCTGGATATTTAATGGAAGGATGAGAACCATTTTATCATTCTTTAGACTTTCAGAATAAAGACTCACCAGGAAGCCCCTTTCCTCTATCCGTGAGCCAACCTCACAATGCATTTTCAGGTAAACGTGCCCCTCCAAAGGACAAAGGAAAGGTACCTGTAGCGAGATAGGACACTAAGAACTGGAGCACAAGCATATCCAACAGAGGCATCATTTAAAGCAAGAGAGAGAAAGATACATTAGAGGTTACACATTTGCCTGAAGGAATAAAGAAAACAGAACTAGCACACCCACAAATGTGCACACAGGATTATAAATAAGCAGCTTAAAGTGACAATGAGTATTATCAAAAAGACACCAAGCCTTGTTAGCTAAATTCTCAGACACATAACAACCCGTGTTACTAAACACAGTGCAAATATAGCAACCTTTTTGTGAAACATGTCACTGAGCAGCTCTCTTTCACTCCTTTCATATTTGATCTAAAAGAGAAAAATGACTGCATGTGAAAGAGTCTGGCAAATGCGAAATGCAGCACTGTGTGAGAAAAAGAGTAGTGCTAACTATATTAAGCTGCGGTGAACACTAGTGTTGTGCTTAAATCTCTCCTTCTCTGACGCCAGCAAGCATTACATCTAGTGTGTTTCGCCAGGTGGTGGTGTTAGTATTTCATTTGCGCAAGAGTTGATTTCAAAAAGGATGCAAAGGGAGGAAAGTACCTTCTCCAATGGAAACTTGTTTTTCCCAATGGAGGCTAGAGTTAGCTTGTGTGATCCAACGAGTACAAAGCTACTGGTGCGCACTGCATTTGGACCACCAGGGCTAGCCATAACTGAAAATAAATACACAAAATAAAGTGATTCATTTAATAATAACTGTTAAAAAGTTAGTTGAATTAAACTACATTTAAATGGCAATCAATACTCACCAGGTGTTTGGAGGTTGCTCTTCTATAATAAATAAAAAATTTTTTTTAAAAATTATAAATTAATTTTAAAACAAAATGTTATGGCACTGCAATATTTCATGCTGAACAAAGATCAAATCATGCACGTGGTAAAATGATTGTTTACAGATAGATGCATGACCCCCTTGAAAATGAGATGTTACATCTCAAGGGGCTATCCTGAAATAAATTCAATGAACAATGAACCGCAGGCTTATACAAACATCTAAAAGTTTAGTTCACCGTTTAAAAGTTCAGGGTTGGTTTGATTTTGTAATGTTCTTGAAAGAGGTCTCTTGTGCTGACAAAGACTGCATTTCTTTGATTAAAGAAAGTAAAAGAGTAATATTGTGAAAATTATTATAATTTAAAATAACTTTTCTGTTTGAATACATTTTAAAATGCAATTTATTCTGTGATGACAAAGCTGAATTTTCATTCAGCAATTACCTGGAGTTTTTACCAGTTTTACTAATACTAACTTAGACAGGTACTTTTGACAGGTAGTATGTCTTGAATTTTAAGTGAATTGGGTACTTACAGAGATGGCTAGGAACCTTTTTGGTGTGATAGCCTGGGGAGAGAAGTTTATTTCAATGTAAAATACAGTGAACAATATTTATAAGAGCTCATTGTATACAAACATGTCTATAAAGTACTATTGAAACCGAGACAAAAGGCCTTTTTACGAATACGTTAACGAATGAATAAAAATACCCTTCACCGTGAACTGTTTAGACTGACTAGACTAGATATTAAAAACGCAAGTGATGATTTTGAAACAGCATACCAACAAGCATGCTTCCATGTCATGGAAATGCCTCAGGAGAATCTGGACACGCTGACCACTGCTCTTTAGAGTATCGTTCATTAAAACTTAGTAAGTTGTTAAAGTTTTACAAACTACACTTCCATGTAAACTGAGCCACTGTAATATAGTACAACTAAGATCTACCTTTGACTTGGGCTTTTTCCTCTTGTCAGAGTTCAACTCCCGTTTCTGAACCTAAGAGAAAAACAAACATTTACTAAATCTTTCTGATAAAGGAACATAATTTGTATTCAAACACGCATTTCACTTGAAAGTACATGAAAAAGCTGTACTTACAAAACAGTAGACCTCAATATCAATCTCAAAGTCATTAGAGACATCAGACCTGCACATTGTGAAAAGTAACATGAAAAACACTACACTGAGAATACAGGGATGTCAAGAGTGGTTTGATAGCAAATTACACTTACAAAGTGAATTTGGTGGAGAAGCTCAAAGCATCGCCACTTAGACCAGTGCGTGTGCTTGCTAGAGGAGTAGCCACTGTGTTCTCGGCTCCAGCACGGATCATCACAAAGAAGTAATGGTTTCCACAATCTTGCATCAAAAAGAGGACATGAGTGAGTGTCTGATTGGACATGAAGACGCAAAACAAAAAGTAGCTATACATAAATACAGAAACATCCCTACCGGGCTTGTTGGCGGAAGAGCAGATGAAGTCGGCCTTTAGAGGGAGTCGCAGCTCTAGCAGTGAGATGGACCCTTTAGAAGCAGGTATACCCATATCCTGGGCACTGCATGTGCTTTTCTTCTGGGCCATTGGACCCTCTGCTTTTAGTCTGTCCATCTCAGCCTTGAGGGCTGCCCTCCTTTCAGCTGAGGCCAAACAAAATAAGTGATTACAACAAGTCTAAGAAATAATTCTGATATTTACCCATGGAGTGCAATAAGGAAAGAATCACTTACTGGCAATAAGGAGCAATCTTTCAGCCTCAGCCTCCACCGGAGATCCTTTACCATGTTCTTCATCTGTGCAGCAGTTGAGAGCCTGACTAGCCTGATGGATCACAGTCTGCTGCAGGTTCATCTCATTGGTCAACATCTGAGAACACAACATGGTGTCATAAATTCCCCTCAGACCTAAGTCAAACTACCAGGTTACAGCACACATAATAATACACACTGCATATTTTCTTCCATACCGGTATATGCAAATCCTTTTTCTTTATCTGCAATAGCTTGTTTTCTAATAAAGCAACCATTGTATATACACACTACAAATGTTCCTCTACTTGATTTCAATAAAAGCATCTGCTAAATGCAGTACTGTAAATATATGGTATGCACAACATAACCCATTGTTGAATTTTATTTAGACATTTTATTAAAAAAAGAAAAGAAAATTGTTTTAGATTTTAATTGATGACACTGAACGGACCTTCATTTTCTGCTTGATGTTGATGTGACTGGGACTCCCATTCATCTCCATTCTCTGAGAAACATCCTCTTTCCTCACGATCACCTGTTTAACATGAGGCCTCTCAGACTCGGTCTTGACCCTTGTGGATCTGTAGGCATCAATGCTGAAATAAAACAACCACTCATTAAATAACAGGTTAGACAACTAATATTAAATAAATCAGTTTGAATGTTGCTTGAAGATACCTCGTTTCCACCTAAAAAGAACTGGTTCGGAACTGGTGCTGGATCAAAGTTGGTTCAACTTGCGAACCTTCTCAAAACCCGTTTGCTTTTTCCACTGACTAGAGAGCCCAGCGAACGACGTTGTGACGTCACCATGCGTCTTAGTTTTTCCACCGAACAATGTTTCGCTTTAGAATCCATCTTTCTTCAATCGTTGTACTATCTTTCTACTAGCGGGGTGTTTTTAGTACTGGCCTTCACAACCTTTCCGGTCATGTTGTTGGTCACAATAACCCCACCCCGACGTAAGCATGAAGTGGTAAAAGAACGGTTCTAGTCCAGCAATGAGTTGGTGCTGCTTTGAAACCAATTTTCCTGGCCGAAAACCGGTTCTCTGGCTGTCGAAACAAAAAACTGGTTCGCGAGTAGGCACCGGCTCCGAACCAGCTCTCAAAATGGTTTGGTGGAAAAGGGGTAAGAGACGAGCAGATGCATACCTGTAGAGAAGCTTCTGGTTTTGCTGCTCATCTATGACATCGATGCTGTCAGATGATCCAGCTCGTAGCATGCGTGTCCTTTGGAACTTACTGGGCCTGGATACATTCTCAGGGGTGGAACTCTTTTCAATGAATGAGCTGGCAGGAGTCGATGTCTAGACCAAAATTAAAAGTTAAATTGAAAAATCTAACTCTAGTTATCAGATTATTTGGTGTTTTCGCTGTTTAACTTAAAACTTAACATGCTCAGGGCTCACCATAGGCTTTCTTTCTGGACTCTTGACCACAGCTGCTACGGTCTCTGCAAGCGGAGCAAGGAGTGACATGGAGGAGATATTCAGATCATCTTCATCCTCTTCATCACTTTCCTCCAGTATTCCATCAAACAGCTCATTTATCACTTCAGAGTTAACAGAGCCATCCACGTTCATCTCAATCTCATGCATTCCCTCTTCTTCTGCAATGACAACAAGAATATCCATTATGAAAAACATGTCATGGGAATTAGCAATATACAATTTTCAGGACCATAATTTCAGGGGTAATAAAATTAAGAATTATTTTGTGAATATGAAAATGAAAGTATGAGAGAATCTAAATTAGAATTCATTCACAATAGATATAAAAGCATAATACTTAAAGGTGCTCTATGTAACTTTTCTACTAAAATGAATCCTTTTTTTATTGCCTGTGTGTGAAGGGGTTGTAATCACACATTACAATGATCCACTTGTCAGGTTTTGCTATTACCTCTGAAGGCCAGTATTCCTATTTTTATGCGAAGGCTCCGGGTCAGATTTCCCGCGAAATCCATCGGCTGTGACGTGCATGCGCGCGCCCGAGCCTCTCTCCTTTATATACAGTCTATTGTAGACGGTCAGGGAGTTACGTCCGGTCAAAGGCGCACGCGTTTCGGCTTATATCTCGGTCAATCTTTGATCAATATTCCCAAGACTCAAATCGTTCGTAGTGCTGGACGGGGCCTTTCGAACGAGCCCACCCCTGAGGTCCAACTCGCCCGGGTCCTTGAGTTATAGCCGTTCGAAATCGGAGGTCCCAGTGAACGGCAATCAGGTAGGGGGCATCCCCGGGGCCCGCCACTCTAGCGTTCGGGCAACGGTCCCCCTGGGACCTCCTCTCCTGAATTTGAGCTCTCTGGGTCTTCGCGTTCCAGAGATACGAGCGGTTCTCTTCTGAGATCGTGGCGTCACCGGCGTCCGCCATTATGCAGCGCCCCCAATGGTTTTCGGCTAATATCTCCGCGAAAACACCACCAAAAATTATGAAACTTATATGGTTCTTTTCAGCTCGACTAGACGGTTCCAGTGAGCTACATGCTCGCCTAATCCGTCGAGTATTCGCCAAGATATTTGTGTAATAGACGGTATTGTTTATGAGTTCCAGCATGAGCGCTCCTGTAAAAATTGACTGCAATCTGAAACTTCACCGCTAGAGGCCGCTAAAAGTTCCATAGAGCCCCTTTAATAATAATAATAATAATATGATATCATGATTATTTTTAACTTCATTAAGTGCATTTAACTTCTTGCATTAAACCTCTACTTGGCAATAGCTGTTTGGTTTAAATAATTTATCTGACTGATGCATACATATGGAGATATGTATATTGAATATCTTCAAAGAGCTGAACAAGAACATCACTTTATCACCCAGCCATACATGCGTTTTAGTAATAGCATGAATATAAAAAAAATAATATAATAATTTAAGTAAAAAAGCAAATAGTTATTTAATTAGCCTGGTCTTTTGTCACTAAAGAGTGATGAAAACAAAAGTTTAAACAGTTAAAGCAAATAACGTCTCAATACGAAGAAAACAGCATAACATCTACACTACATCTGTCTTATAGACATACCTTTCACTTCCTCTTGCTCTTTCACTGTAGGCATCTCTAGGAGTTCAACTTTCTTCTTAGGGCTTGGAAGAGCACAATCTATGTCTAAAAGAGGACAGAATGTTTAACTACTCATTTCAATAAACATGGGTCACTATAGTGGGTAGCATAGGTGGAGTGTGGCTAATAAACAAATGTCAACAGAACAGTGGCCTGATGCTTTAGAAGAACAGAACATTAAATTGTATTATGGTTTATATAATAAAATACCTTTTCCACTAGATTTAGAAGGGCTGTTGAATACTTCAGGCACTCGTGAAGGCTCATCATCACGCAGTGGCACAGAAGTCTGACTTTGTACAGGCAGTTCAATTGCCTGAGGATAAGAAATGGTAACATTAAGTTCTTCCATCCATTGCTTAAAATTAAAGTACTGTGTTTATAAAGTACAGAAACTCAGAGGTGATAATTTTTTGTTAAAAGCCTGTTGTGTTCAATATTGCTCTTTTAATATTAGCATTTATTTATTTGGTTTTATGCCAATGTCAGCTATATGAATATTTTCATAGCATGAACAGGGTAAAATTACTCTAAAAATAAACAGATAAATAAATTAATAAACATTAAATAGAGACAAGGAAATTGTGATTAGTAAAAACTAGTGCTGTCAAACGATTAAAATATTTAATCGCATTAATGTCATAGTTAACTCGCGATTAATCGCATTTAATCGCAAATTTTTATCTATTCTAAATGTCTCTTGATTTCTTTTTGTCCCATTATTTTTTCTCATTTTAATGCTCTTATCAACATGGAAAAGTGGATCGGCTTGCTTTGTGCAAATGTTTTTTATTGAAAACAATATTGGCATATATACTGTTCAATTTCACACTAAAACATTCTCACTTGGAGCAAATAATCTCTCACACAATGTAACACTGTCCATCAATAAAAGGGTGAAAGAAATACTGACGAGGTCCTGATATTGACGAGGGGGCGGAGAATTCGCATCAGCTGTGTGTGTGTGTGTGTGTGGGCTTGGCCATCATCAAGTGGTATTTCAGACTGGACGTGCTGCGATAATGATAGCTCAGTTCACAACGACAAAACACACAGATCACTTTGGTCTTGTCAATGGAACCATTTGGCAACTTTTTAAAAGTTAACTTTCAATTCAGAATCTTATTGGCATCCATTTCGGCGTCTCGCGCTCGTCATCCACTCAAAACTGGACGTTTTGAACGTTCCTATAACATTCAGAAATAACGTTTTTATAACTTAATGGGAACGTTATGAAAACGTTCTTATAACCTAAGATTGTTAGCTGGGGAAGAGGAGAGATTCGCGATTGCACTGACTGAACACGTTTTAAGTGCTGAACACGTTTCAAAACGTCCTCGCGCGGCGCAAGCCATTGAAATGAATGGGTTTCATAGCGCATGCCGCGTCCTGGTGCAAAAGCATGTGAAAAAAAACTACAAAGTTTGCTAGGCCAAAAAGACCGTTAATCGCGCGATAAAAAAATTAACGCCGTTAAAATGGGTTTGCGTTAACGCCGTTAATAACGCGTTTAACTGACAGCCCTAGTAAAAACATATTTTATCATTTCATATAGCTAAAACCTATATGAAAGTTTTTTTTATAATATTTATTATACAACAATATGGATTAATCTCAGATTGTGTGATGCTGTCCTATCTTCAAGCAGCAGCAGCAGACGACGACATAAAAGCAAACCTCATTTTTAGGGTCATTCTTGACCTCATTGAGATCCTCTTTACTCCTCAACATGTTGCCTTTTTGAAATCGATTACGAATGTGTGCCAGTTCTGCCTCCCGTTCCTAATACAAATAAATAAATACATAAATATAATGCTAATGTTTCATTTGCATTTCAACAAATATGCACTTAAAACAGTTAAAATATACCATTTTCTGCTTCTGAGCGAGGACAGCCGTGGTGGAGGTGGCCTGGGCGCCCCCCAGCCTCTCCTGGAGCAGCCTGGACTTAGAGGTGGCAGAGGGAGTAGCCGTCGGTGTGTGGCCTTGACTTCCTAATGTGGAGGGAGAGTTCTGGTTACGCTCCTGGCACCTTTCTCCAAAACGCTCTAAAAATGACTTGACGCCACCTAAAGGTCAACATAAGAAAACATAAGTCCACAGTTGTTGTGCACTTTAGTTTAAACAACAATAACAAGCAGAAGAGAAACTCCACTGACCAGGAGTTCCAGCTGGGCCTTTGTGCTGTAAGGGTGTTTTGTCCTCTGTAAACCTCTCACGACCCTGAGTTACCACAGCAGCATCAGCAGTAGAAGAGGGTTTAGGTGTCAAAATTGGTTTTGCAGGGCTTGAATTAAGTGTTGCTCCATAATTCAACTTAGATGGGCCCTGGTTCTTCAGGGGGCTCTGAGAGATGTAACCTCTATGGGGACTAGAGGGAGATGCGGTCAAAGATTTAAGTGGACTGGAGGAGTGAATCTTCAGTGGGCTGGAAACAGGAGAGGGGACTGCTTGAGCAAGTCTGGTCTGGGGCAACTCGGTCTTCTGAGGACTAGGGGGAACCAATCTGTCTGATTTAACTGGAGAATAAACTGTTGGCTATAAGAACAAAAATATCCCATAAGCATTATAACTTTTTACCCATGTAAAAACAGCATAATATACTGAAATGCTAGGATTCTTTTTACCACCCTTACCAACAAAAAACATTTGACAATTGACAACCCAAATAAAACCGTATGTAATAAAAAGCATAGGGCAGGGTCTGTTGTTGACGTGACCCACCTGCTGGTCAACAGACTTGTGTGGAGCTGGCCGGGCAGACTGAAGTCGCTCACTGTTACTAGTCACTTTACTGACTGGTGGGCGCACACAGGCCGTGCCAGGCTGTGCTTGTGCATTGCCCTGGCGCATGGGCGGGTGTCCAAGGTCATCTTCCCAGGTGCCGATTGTGGCGGCAAGGTTTGCAAGCCTACCCTTTCTTCCAATGGAGAACTCAGAGCTTGTTGGAGTAGCAGGAGTGAGATCCACATTCTGAGACTTCAGAGGAGACATGACTACGCTCTCTGGGACTGTTTCTGAGGACCCTGAAAGCACAATTTTATGTTTAATAAATAGTTAGATGCTTAATTATCATCCTCAGAGTCATTATTATACAATACGATCACTTATTGTCAAGATTTTTTTCTTCTGAAGAACCTTATGTGTACTTGCATTTTATCCTAATGATAAAAATAAATGACATTACATTTAAATAATTTGAAAGAGTGGTCAATGGGTTTTACAGTACCAGTCTAATTTAATTACAGAACACAATCTAGTTAAATTATTATTTAAACTTTCAACTATAAAATATTTAATTCCTTCAGAACATATGAAAACTTGACTTCTATTAATGGCTAGTAGTCAACTGTTATAGCTTTTTTGATGGCCAACGGAGATATTTGAGAGAGCAGGATAGCCGACTGACAAAAAAATATATATATATATCACCATTTAAAGATATTTAAACAAGCATAACAACTGCAGATTTCTTTTCTTTTTCTTTTTTACATAAAAGATAGTCAAAAATTAATCAATTCTGGGAGAAAATAACTTCACTTTTTCTTCTTCAGGGTACCCCCAGGATCCTCCAACTTAAATTCAAGGCTTTTTAAGACCTTTTTAATACCATTTCAAATGAAATTCAAGGCCAACTTCGTACCCATTCCGACAGAAGTATGAGGGGAAAATGTCAAATCTGTATACATTTTAAACCCTAGAAAATAATTATGTACAAGGAGGCTACTTGAATTAAATAAAACATTTTACTTAAATTATCAGTCATATTTAATACATACGCAACAGCATTGTAGCGCGCACGTGTGTGTAGGCCAGTGTTCGTTTTGAATTTATTGAATCTCACGATTCGTTCAAAGCCACATATTTCGTTGCAAAATAGAGTACATTCAATTTAAATAGAGTTAAATGTAGTACATCACTTAATGTTACCCTTTTTTCTTTTCTTTTTTACTGTTGTATAAAATCAATGTCACATTTGAAATCGTGTGGATATTCGGGAAACATTGTATTCTTGCTCGTATGAACACTGGTGGATATCAGCCTGCATTTTGATCGCAGATTTAGTCGCACAAACAGTGCAAGCGGCTCGTGACAGAACACAGACCGACTGAATGACACTTTAATTTAAGAAAGTTAGAAAATCGTAAAGATCGCTGAACTCCAGCTTGTCTGTGTTCAGATCATCTGCGCTTCTTCAGCAGTGTAGAGAGAGCGCGCGCGCGCATGGTTGCCAGATACTATTGAAAAGGCCGGGTATATGTTCTTTAATAGAAAAGCTCTTATTTGGGTTTAAATTCTGTCATTTGTGGCCACAGCGGATTAAACTAGGCTAGGTACTATCTTGTTCTGTACCTCACTTGCCTAGTAACAATATTATTAGCATTTGCCTTCTATTATAGGACAAAACGTTGACTATCGGCCAATACTGATAACTAAAAACTGCAAATAACGGGCTTGGCGATAAATCAGCCAACCACAATTAATGGCACAGTTGGCTGATGTGATCCCTAAATAAAAGCCAAATACAATACAATCACCCTAAACCAATATACTGGGCTATCACTTTACCTCAATATAGTGAATGGTGTATAAATCTGTAACTAGGTTCTATGCATTCAGGTAGTCAGAGAGAGTTGCCTACCCTCCGAGTCCCAGTACTGCCTCTGTTCAGCCAGTCTCTGTAGACGAGATCTCATGTTGGTTGGTACATCTTTCTGAGTCTCTCTGGCTCCATCTAAAGCAGCGTGCTTCATTGCAGTATTTGTGCTTTTTGCTGGAGACTGTGGAGGGCACAACACCATCTTTTCAGTGTCTGGAGGAGGTCGAGTGGGCAGCACCTCTGGTTCTGGTGTACAACGAGCAGACCTATGCTCCACGGGCACAGGACGAACAGTGCTTGGTGCCAGGGGTGGCTTCTTGTCTGTTATGGGCTCAGAGGTTGTCGATTTTAGGGCCACTGGTTGCTTGTTTTCTTCTCCAGTAAGGAGAGTATTTTCATCTGAACAACGACGCTTTGAGGGGGACGGCTTGGGGGAGGGAAGTGCTGTACAAAAAAGTAGAACAAAATGTTAAGGACTTTGAACGCAAGTATTGAAACATTTACAGCCATCTGTGCATCTCTAACATCTGATGTGCAACTACAGCATGCAATAAAAAAGTTCAACAAAACTGAACCTTTTTCAATGGTCAGCTCACTTATGATACTGTTTGTATCTGCAAGAGGATCCCTTGTCCTTTTTGCCATTGTACGGTTGGAGGCCGTTGGTCTGTCAGCCATCTTCCTCTGCAAATTCTCTCTACGAGCACGTGTGCGCTCTAACAGTTTCTGAGGGAGCAAAATGACATGTATTCATTATATTACTATAACTTATTTGACAGTGCTTATAATTAAACAAACAGACATAGACCTCCTAAAACACATAAAATGAATGTGTCATGCCATGAACAACTCATTTAATGACAACAACAAAAAAAATGTCATGATGATAATCAAGAGTCAAAGGCTAAAATAACATTCAAGTATCTAAAGTTTCAAATCCTTTTTTTCATGCACAGCCCCATTTATCTGCACTGCTCATCTTCTATGCGCAAACAAACCAGCAGCTCATTCTAGCAGAACATCTCACACACACACACACACACACACACATGATTAACAGCCCAGTTACTGAGCAAGACCAAACACATTCCTAGAGTGTGGCTGTTGGTTGGCCGTCTCCCAGGGAATGAGTGGAAATTTCAGTTAGTGAGGATTTCATGTCCATGGAATTTTGTCATGTGACCCAGCATATAAATCCTATTGGTCAAACCAGGCTTCCTGTATTCCACCAGCAGCAAGTTATGGCCACAGCCCTGACAGCTAATCTTTTTTTTCCTTATTCAAAAACATTGTATATTCGAATGCATGATAGACTGAAAGCACAGTCCTTGTTCAGAGCCTGCTTAGCATTTTGATACGAAAATGTAGTTTTAAAAAAAGAGGAAAAAAAGAAACCACATTTAGCTACAGTCAGTTACCATCGGCCTAGAAGAAAGTAACGTTATACAAAAGCAAATTAGGCAAAACAACAAGACGTAAAGGATGTTAAGTGATTTAAAGTCACATATTATAGAAGTAAAATGTAGAGGCAAATCTGACAAAAAAAGTATTTTTTACCATCAGTTAGTTTAAATTATATTGCAAGCAAGTAACGTAAAGGTACGTTAATGTTTATTATATTATGCAAGATTATGACCAAGTAAACAAGCATTAACTTAGTTTTACACAAACGTTACAGCGTAAACAAACCAGCAAAACAAGAAATTATAGGCGAATACGTATTTTAATTAGTCAATAAAATAATAAGTAACGAAAAAAGAGAGATCTTTATTGCTAAATAAAGGTAAATGCATTTGGATGCCGTCATGCCGATTAAGTTAGAGGCGAGCTATTTTAAGTCAGCACCCTAGCTAACGTTACCTTATTATCGAACGATCAAATAAGCTGTCACAAAAGACACTCACCTCAGTGAATGGGTCCATCCTAATATGCTAACTTACAACACGCTTAAATTAAAGCACAATCCTTTATGTTTTGCTTCTTTATTTGTCTGGTGAGGGAGTAAAAGTCTCTCCGCTTTCTCTCACATGCCACGAGCTCCTCAGCTGTTTGAAAATTTTGAATTTAGCGCTTGCTCACTTCGGTGTTGCCAGAACCATCTCAACGGTCGCGAACACGTCACTGAACGCGAGCTGAACCAATGAGAGTCCAGTCAGTTAACCCAGCCACGCCCACCTGAAAAACCGCCTAGCGACACACCACCAACCTAGACTCGAAAAAACTGCAAGCTCCCATTTAAAATCAACAAAGCTGCACTACATGTTTAATACAGATTATATATTTTTAGCTTGTTGACTAAATGTAATAACGCTGTTTAGTGGCATGTAGGGATATTTTAATTTACCATAAATTGTTACCTTTATATTATATTTACCACTAGTTGGAGTAATGTACACTGACTATATATCATGTTCATAACAATGAAGTAAAACAGTTTAACGTTATACATTTTATTTTTTATATAGATAAATCAAGACATCTCATACAATATGTTGTGGCATTAAAAAAAAAAACATTAACCTTTTAAAAGCGTATCCAAATTTATTAACGTAAGAAAGCCTAACACTATCGAATTTATATATATATCGCACTTAGATATCGTTTTTTCTTTTTCATAGTACAAAATCAGTTCAGTTGTCAGACGACATAACGTTTAATGCAATTCTAAGTGGTCTAATCCCGAACCTCAACTATGATGGTTAGACATAGACCATAGATAGATTGTCCAGTCCAGATCCCAGCACACGAGCCGATCCAGCAGATGGCAGTGCAGATAAAGACAAACCAGCCCAGACTTGAGCAATCTGGAAAATCTGACTTCCATCTTTGTACTACAGTCATTTAAAGCGATAGTTCACCCAAAGTGAAAATTCAGTCATCATTTACTCACACTTAAGTTGTTCCAAACCTGTATGAATTTCTTTCTTCTGCTTGAACACAAAATAAGTTGAACACTGTCAGTAACCTAACAGCTTCTGGTCCCCACTGACTTCCATAGTATTTCCCCTCCTCTATATTATGGAGGTCAACGTGGTACGATTAACAGTTTGGTATTTTGTGTTCAGCAGAAATAAGAAATTCATACAGGTTTGGAACAACTTGAGGGCGAGTAAATTATTAGCATTTTAATTTCATTTTTGAGTGAACAATCCCTCTAAGAGGGATATGCTAGATTATGCATTAAAAATGGACTTGAAAAATGATAAACAATTAGTCGCACATCTGACTATATTACACACTCAAGTGGATTATGTCAGCAGGTGTAGAGATGGAAGTAAATGGGTCATTTCTCAACTTCCTGTGGATTTCTACCATGTGACTGACTTAAATATTTCAAGAGTTTAGTCATCTTCCATCTGCACGATCACTCATCACATAAAATGTCACATAGGGGAGCTGTTTCCTTTACGTACATGAGTCACTGATCAGCCAGGAACTTTCTGGACAGAAACCCTGGTGTGGAAAAGCCTCCTGGAGTCAAATGAGTCACATTTGGTTTGACTATTGAAAGTCCAACATTCTGGGTCATTTGCTGTTTAAAGAGAGAGACATCTTTTTGTGCCTTTTATAGAATAGAAATCAAGATTGATTTATTTATTTCAGTTGCAGGTGACAGCACTTAATTTTCACCCAATTACTTTTCACATAATCTTCAGCCATAATTTCGGATGTTATCTTGAAGGTGGCCGTAAAATCATTGCCGAGTCATCATGTAGTGACTCATCCCCCAAGAACAGTAAATGGCTAACATATTACAGGAACGAACACAATGAAAATAGGCCAGAATCAATTTTAATTCATTTATTTGTCTTAAAACCAAGATGAAGTGGGGGTGTTTTCAAAACGGGCACAATGATTAAAAATAAAATAAACCCAGAGCTGACCAGTCTCCCGCCTCTCACTTCCTTCAGTGTCTGAGGGCTGAACAGTAGAGCGACAGATTAAGTGTACACATTATGTGTGCGTGTCACAGCTAGGTCAACGGTAAAGCTTTTTACTGACCAGCCAGCGAAGAGCAGCTATAGAAAGGGAGTACCTAAGACAAGCCAAGTGTCCTCCTGTATTTGAATTTGGATGTAGGACGGTCCTAAGGGTGAGGGCTTTTCTAAGCTGGACAGAATATTGCACTCCCCAGAGATTACAAAAACAAGAGAAAATAAAAATGGCTCCATGAAAGAAAGAAGTGTCCTAACCCCACCCACACTCCTGACAAGACACTAATTATAGTGAATAAATACAGAAGACATATTTAAAACCTAGGCTAACCCTAAATTAAAAGTGATTTCAAGGGGGCAATTGCTGCATTGGAAAGGAACTTCTTAATTTTGTTTTGTGCAAAAATTTCATATGCCTACTTGAGAGATGTTTCTGTAACAAAATTGGCTATTGTCTGTGGAAATGCTAGGAAAAAAATGATAAAAAAGGAACATGCCCAACAACACAAGTCTTAATAAAAATTAACAATGACAGCATTTTACAATTGTAAATCTTTTCATCATGGTTCAAAGTACTTGTTCTGAAATAACACAAAAATTCTTGCCCGTGACTGTTAACGCTGGTTAACCAACCAGGTTTACGGGCTGATCTGTGTGCTTTGACCCTTCGCATTGATACTGCTGGTGAATCCGTAGATCAGCGTTCATTCATTACATCTCTGTGATCGATTAGCCATGATTCATTTGATTAAAAAAAATCACCACAATTATAACCCACAGCTTTTGCTCCCCTCTACACTGGTTGAAATTCCCACTGTTGTTTTGTATGACTGACAGAATGACACACTACTGGACACAGCAGTTGTGGCCGTTGGCATCCTTGAACCGCAGACGCATCTTGGGTCTGTATTTTTCAAGGTAAAGAAGCTGTTTTGAGTTGAAGGCTCCACGTCTCTTCCTAAAAAAAACAAAAACAAACATGAGAGTGCAGTTTAAAATCTACTAAAGGCTGGAATACATAACTTTTACCCAAATAATTTCCTCCTAGTTTCACTAGATGCTAGTGTGCTAGTCTGCAGATAGACAGTCAGAGCTGACAGTTTGTGTAGTGCATGATAGGCATAGGCTCAGATTTTTAAGCTTCAGACTTTGACACATGAATTACCAGATTGACTAATCTGGTAATAACACAAATGTGCTGTTCACGACAAGACTGATGATTGGAAAAATAGGCATAATTTTGAGCATAAGACGCGACGCATTGGTCAGATGTCAGTCTAGAGCATGTTTACAAAGAAAAACAATTAAAAGCCGTTTTCTGTAAACAAATCCGACAGGGCTTTATGATTGGCCCAAAGCAAACTTCTATGGTCAGCATATTCAATCATATTCTTTGTTCTCACATAGTATAACACTGGTAATTTACTGGAAATGTTCCAACTTCTCATACTGGAAATTTGCCAGAACTGATTTACTGTAATTTTTTTAAAGTTCCTGTTCACACATGATCTCTTAACGGTAAGTTGCCAGAAACTTACCAATAAAGACTGAATGTGTGAAAGTGGTATCTGACTCCATCCAGTCAAAGGATATCAAACTTGATATTTTGGTCAGTTTTAATAATATAATGTTTTCATCTGTCATGCATCTCCTAACAATGAGGAGCATGTTTCTGTGCAAGTTTGTGTTCGAAATGACTTCGGAAAGTCTGGTCGTGTCTGATCCTCCGTCGTGCAGTGTATGATGTTCAGTTTTTTCTGTAACCATTCACAAAGTTGTCAAATGTGTGATGCCTAGTGTTTAAAAATGGGTTTAGATATTTAAAAATTTGTGTAGTGTATCCAACCTTAAAAGGACAACTCCGGCGCAAAATGAACCTTTAGTCTAATTACACATTGTTACCGTGTTAGTGTTGGGCTATTTTGAGCCTTGTTAGTGGTATTAACTAGCGATTTTTATTTTCATTACTCATTTTTTAATTTTTAGCCCTATATACTAGCGTTATAAGCTAAACAGTTTTTAGAGATAAAACTCTTTACATTCGATAATCATGAAAACAAATCTCAGAGAACGGTTGACTATGTACCAATGTGTAATTAGACCAAAGGTTCATTTTGCGCCGGAGTTGTCCTTTAAAGCAGAAGTTAAAATGTCAGAATTAATGATCAAGGACAAATGATCCAGGCTACTTACTGTCTTATAAACTGCACCGCATCTTCATACTTCATTCCACTCTCAATTAAGGCTAAAGCCACCAGCACAGGTGCTCTATGAAAACAAGACAAAACAGATTTCAATACAATGCAAGGTTTCACAACTTAAAACCTGTAGCTTAATGACAAAAAATAAATAAAACCCTACTCAAAATACACTGAGCAATTCCAATAGGATCCTCACACCATCGGTGCTCGGGCCCTAAATATCCATTTTCAGGTCATGATTTTTGCACCTGCATCAACGACGATCAAATCAGAGTGTACCATCTTTGGGAGATCGAAAACAAAGTGTGCTTGTGTTCACAGAGAAAACTGTATTCTGAGCTGCTTGTGTGCAAAAAGAGCTAAGGAGGCAGTCTGTACTTGAGTTCCCACACACCCTTCTAAAAAAACAACAACAAAACAACACTTGGAGAGCAGCACGACCACAGGCTCGTTTTAAATGGTGCTGCTGTTTGCTGGTGTAAATTGAGCTCAGGAAAATGAATGCGAGATAACTGAGTTCACAGTACTGCCCACAATGTAGGTTACACCATACTAACACCAGCAGGTCACAGACGCTTAACTTCTCAAGTTGAGACATTAGTTTTTTGTATGTGTGTGTGTGTGTGTGTGTGTGTGTCAGTGGGTTTATACAAAAGGTGAGAAAGACTAAGTGCTAAATATGCTAAAGTTACCAAGTGTTTGAAGAAAAAACAATTGGGTCTCACAAGTACTTAATGCACAACTATGTATTTTTGACTAGACATGGGTTGCTTAAAGTGTTAGTTCACCCAAAAATGAAAATTCTGTCAGTAATTACTCACCCTCATGTTGTTCCAACCCCGTAATACTTTCGTTCATCTTCGGAACACGAATTAAGATATTTTTGATTAAATCTGTATTCTCGTCGCTTAATAAACTGAAGATTGAGCCACTGTAGTCACTTGGACTATTTTAACGATGTCTTTAATAACTTTTCGGGGAACAAGTTTCAGTCCCTTAGAAAGCCTATGGAGGAGTGATCCAGCTCTCAGATTTAATCAAAAATATCTTAATTCGTGTTCCGAAGATGAACGAAAGTATTACGGGGTTGGAACAACATGAGGGTGAGTAATTACTGACAGAATTTTCATTTTTGGGTGAACTAACCCTTTAAGCAACTAGTCAACTTGGTCTTAACTAGATGTCCAGTAAAATTAGGCAGGTTTCAAGTTCACCTGTGTGTGAATATGCTTAAGATTCTTTACTGTTTGTATTTCTCACTGCTTGCAACAATCCAAATGGTAAAGTGCCATTAACAGACATCCCACCTCTCCCAGAAGGTTACGGGAGGAAAATTAGATTGAATCATTTGTGAAGAATAAATCAATGAAGAATTCTGAAAGTGTTTTTTTATCTTGAGCACCAAATCAGCATATCATCATGACACTGTAGACTGGAGTAACGGTTGCTAAAAATTCAGCTTTGCCATCTAAAAGAATAAATTACATTTTAAATGTAAAAATAGAAAAGTTATTTTAAATTATAATAATATTATTATTTCACAATATTGTTTTTTTAAAGATTTTTGCATATTCCTGTTTTTTATCAAATAAATGCAGTTTTTGTCTCTTTCGAGATTAGACATATGTCCTATCACTACAGCTCATGAAAGAGGGCTTCTCTGAGTTACAAGTTACAAACATTTCAAGAAGCACATTTACAACTAAAAGACTGACCGTCCCAACCCTGCAACACAGTGAACAGCGACGCAGCATCCTGGCTCCTCTCGGAACTTAGTCTTCAGCAGGTTTAACCAATCATCTACAATCTGGGTGGGGGGCGGAGCACCATCATCAAAAGGCCAGTCCTGCAGCCATAAAAAAAAAAAAAAACAGGAATGAACAAACAGTTTAGATTTTGACTAAATGCTTTAATGTCTTGTATGTTCCCACTAATGCTCTGAAATGTATACACGGTGAAACAGCTGATTAACTTTTAGTTTTACATGTGGCCTTGCAGAACTTGCTTGTGGAGGAAAGCATTGTGGAAGAGCAGAGCGCTCTCATGAATTGTTTTTAGACAGAAGGCCACAGAGATCTGGACTCCTCCCAGCCAAACCACACAACTAGCGAGAAAGGCCTGAGAGGAGAGAGCTATGCAGAGACAAAGGAGGAGAGGACGGACAGACCTGGGAGATTAAGAAATAATGTGAAGCTGACAAAATGAGATCAATAAGGAGAGCCGTCAGGAGGAGTGGAGAGGACAGAGGGGGGTTCGGGGCAAGATGTATCAGGTTCACCGAAATGACGCACAAGTCTAATGTCATCCTAGGGGAGTACGGTGGTTTTCTGGTATATCCATTTGCATCACTAAACACAGCTTAGGACTGCATTAATTATCAGCAGTTTTATGTAGTTATCTAGGTCTGCTTTCTATTTCCTCTCTGAATACCCCAAGATCTGAGCGTGTGAGAAGATTTGGTGCTTGGGAATGTTAAAGTGAAAGGGTGTGGGCGAGAATGACAGATAATGGAAACAGACTGGCAGGCAGTTCTGTGTCTGTGCAGCTGTCTGGGCCGCTGTGCTCATGCTGACCCACAGACAGCTTCAGTTTCTCTCTCTTACTATGCTTATTATACATGCAATCCCTTGTTCCCAATCAAACCTTCTTTCTTTCTTTATTCAGCCATTCCCCGTCAATTGTGAGTGAGCCACTTACAAAGAAAAATGTTCGAAGTCCAGTGTTGAATAGCAGGGATGTAAATCTTTTCTTAGGTATTGGGTCACAGCTGCAGTTAGACAGATGCCATGAGCCATATATCACAGACACTGTATGCTGACTGTTACCACCCTACCGTGACTGTAGAGTTTAAACTGTTCTGTACCTTCTCTGTAAGGAAGTAAGGATATTGTTCCCCTTCTAACACCTTTCCTTCCTTATTATTTTAGAATAATATTCTGTGGGAGAAAAATGATCAAATACATAAAATGGAACAAAGGCAGGGGAACAACTCTTTTACAGGAGAACTGTTTGGCTTGACTTAATTCTAAGATATAGCAGAGATATAGCTGCTTATAAAACATTTGTAGCTGTGAAAATATTTAACGTTTACCAACCAATGATGCAGCGTACAGGTAATCTGGGGCTGGAGGCACAAGCTGGACATACACCCAGTTGAAAGACTAGTCTGGACGTAAAAAGCATTTAATTTAAAGTAGAATGAATACCTGTTGCCCCATCAAGGCGTAGCGCACGTCTGGGACTAAATCTTACATATGGGTCGAAAACACAGGTGAAACTTGAAAAATTAGAATATCGTGCAAAAGTTATCATTTTGATGACTATGGCTTACAGCTTATGAAAACCTTGTTTTCATTCAAAAAAATTTGAATATTGCATGAAATCAATAATAATAAAAAAGGATTTTAAATACAGAAATCTCAGCCCTCTGAAAAGTATAATCATGCATATGCATATAGTTATATATACTAAATATATTAGTTTCACCTTTTAATTTGAATTACTGAAATACATTAACTTTTGCACAATATTCAAATTTTTTGAGTTTCACCAGTAGGTGTAAAGTGAAAAGTCATGACTTTCTCTGATGGTTGATTTTAATAGACACGGAAATTATTTCACGGTACACTACACATGCTTAATAAATTAACACACACAAGCTTAAATTATTTTGATTAGGGCTGTCGCGGTTAAGGAATTTCCCTTGCGGTAATTTTGAGTGGTTCAATAGCACGATATGCGGTTTTATCGCCATTTTTTTATTTTGATTTATTTATATTTATTTGTTGCTAAATAAGTGTTATGATGTGGTCAGCATGCACAAAAAACAAGGACATTTTCAATGTAACCGAAACTAAACAGCGTCTCTGCGCACTGAAAGGCTGTCACTCAGTGCGCAGTTTCATTGTTACGGCAACGGACTGTCTTAGAATGAGTCAATTAAAGGGTTAGTTCACCCAAAAATGAAAATGAAGTCATTAATTACTCACCCCCATGCTGTACCAACCCCGTAAGACCTTCGTTCATCTTCGGAACACAAATGAAGATATTTTTTATTAAATCTGAGCGCTGAATCACTGCTACATAGGCTGCCTAAGGGAATGAAACTTGACGGCCCAGAAAGTCATTAAAGAAAATGTTTAAATATTCCATGTGCCTACAGTGGCTCAACTATAAGTTTATCAAGCGACGAGAATACTTTTTGTGCGAAAAAAAAACATAAATAACGACTTTATTCTACTATTCCATTACTTCCTTGTGGGCCTTGAGACGAGAGTTGAAGAGATTTCCAGAACGCATGCGCGAGAACTGAGAAGAGGACGACTACTTCTTGTTACTTGTTACTCAGTTCTCGCGCATGCGTTCTGGAAATCTCTTCAACTCTCGTCTCAAGGCCCACAAGGAAGTAATGGAATAGTCGAATAAAGTCGTTATTTATGTTTTTTTTTCGCACAAAAAGTATTCTCGTATATATATCGATATATTAATCAAAAATATCTTCATTTGTGTTCCGAAGATGAACGAAGGTCTTATGGGGTTGGTACAGCATGGGGGTGAGTAATTAATGACTTCATTTTCATTTTTGGGTGAACTAACCCTTTAACTGTTTATTCAACGAACACGTTCAAAAACGCCGATTCATTGAAAGATAGATGTAAAGGTGCTAATTATTTAACTTTGAGCTCCACTTTTCAAGGCTCAGCTGACCAGCAATGCGTCGCATGGGTAACTCTGAAGCGGATGCTTCCCTTAATAGAGATCAATGGCATTGATTCAATGCGTGACTCGCTGATTTTTGGTAAATAACGGTAAATAACCTTAAACGTTAAAAGAAAGATAAGACAAATGTTTCGCTTTCCTTGGACACGGCAACCTTTTCACGAATATATGACCTCAAAGACAGACGCAGGTAATCACACGCCTGGACATATCGCCTGCGATAATTAATGCGATGTGGTCCAGCTTGTCAGTGAACTACGGCTCTGTGTAGTAAATGCCACTCCATCTGATAGCAGGTGATGGCGATTTACTACTAATCAAGGAACCGGCTTTACTGACGAGATGCGCATAACAATGTCATCCAATATATTGTGCAGCCCTAATGCACATACCTTAAATATGCACAAGTCTGTATTCAGATTACAGAATGAGTGCTTCAAAATTTGGAGAAGGCTATATGTATCTCTTTAATTTTAATAGACAATTCCCGACTTTAAATAAATAAGTAGTTAAATGCTTTGGACGTTTGCATTGTACAGGGAGTTCATACATAAAAACACTGACTAGGCCATGTTTATGCATTGAAATCAGATGGTGCTGTGGCTTCACTTATGATGATATGAGCAATTCAGTTCTTTATTAATAGCAAAGTTTGAATGGCATCTTAATATAACTGCTGTAGAATGTGTCAGCGTGGAAAGCACATCATCTACGCTGGTTGTGGTTTTAGTTGGTGCAACAGGTGTAAATATTTATCGGAAGGATGGGCGAAGCTAAGCCCAGCGTAGAACTTGCACCCAACTTTTTTTTTGCATCCAGCTGGTGCAACGTCCCCAGAGATGGTAAATAAACTAGGAGGGCTATCTAGGCTTTTACAGCAGCGTCAGAACGAGATAATGTCAAGTATAAATACGCAGAGTAAGCTTTTATTTTTTTCAAAAGCCACCAAGAAGGTGTTTTTATTACACACACCCACATACAACACTTGTTAGTGACATCAGTAGGGCTCTGGGTGAAACGACCTACAAAATCCAAAGAAGGAAAGGAGCACGGGAGGTTTTGCTTGATCACTCGCCCTTTTGAGAAGATATCACAGAAAAGACCATTGCAAACAGGACAAAGCAATCAATAAAATCGTTCCAGAGTTACCGCAATCATCTACAGGCAAACTGTTTGCGTTAAAGCGGCACTGAAATTGCAGTGGTTACAGTTAATTTACATTTCTTTTGCCAGTGCAATTACATGAATCTAGTAAACAATTATAAAACGCATAATAAATAGGACTTTATTCATAACACAGGAGACCTCAATTAACCCTAATTGCTACCTATATTCAATGGTAATCCGTGAATGTGATTGTCTTGGGTATTTGATAAAGACAATCACTGCATATATTCACTATGCACAATAAAACACCAAGATGTTACAGGAAAAACGGTTTCTAATTTCAAGGGGAAATTTGTAAGAAGGTTAAACTTCATGTTGAATTTGATTAGAATTAAGTGCTTTCTATTATCAATGTTGAATAGTTGTGCTGAAGAATAAAAATACTTGCTCTTACTGATTCCAAACTGTTGAAAGGCAGTGTATGTGAGCTCAATAATTTACAATTTAGTAAACATAAAAAGCACAAAGAATAATTATTCTTTATTCTAACAGGGCTCAACAATAAGGATGGCCCAGGGCTATTGACAGAGTTTTGGATCAGTTGAAGCAACTATTAGCTGCCCTTTAGGTCCAGTGATTTACTACTGGGAGTTCAGTAGTAGCCTTTTTATCAACCATCTTGCAGAAAAGCACTGTCATTTAGTGTGACAAAATGAGTACCTTTTCTTTACTTCTTCCTTTAAAAGATTCTTCAAATCTTCAATTAGATTTACTCACCAGGACCTGGATGCCCTCCTTCTCCACTGGTGCCTTGTCATAGGTGGCTTCACACACTCTCACCAGTGTGTTCACCTCAAACTTCTTCAGCTCCTAAGGAGGGAGGCAGAGTGAAACGTGTAAGAAGATATTTGGGTTTACCCTTTCTGACAAGCTCATTCACAAAAGCAGGATCCTGACAGCTCCCTTACCTCAGTGAACTTGTTGAGAGTGGAGTTGGTGGGGTTGTGTGTGATGAGGAATCTCATGCAGTCATAGGAAATCTCAACAGCGGCAGGGCGGTTCATGTTGGCAAGACGTCTTTAAAACAATTACAATGAAGTACTTATAACTCCTGTTCCTTTGTTTCTTTAAAAAAAATCTTTGGCTCAGATCTCAGCAGTATGAAAAAATAAATAGACAAAAATAATAATATTGGGTGCAATGGTGAGTGGACCCTAGACTACTAGAAGTACAAACAAAAGCCAGAAGGAGGATGATCTAGTCCACGATGCTCAAAGGATGTATAAAAAATAAAAAAAGGATGAGAAACTTGAAATGAAAATAAAGAAAAAGGGAGACTATCCTTCAGTCATCCAATTGAGACAATTGAGATTACCCCATTCAGGAGAAGAGTTTATGATTGGCTACAGGGAGAAAAAGCTGTAGGAAGTGAGGCGGGCGTGCTCGAGGACTACACAGGATCCCAAAAGGGTATAGAAGAGACAGACTGGACCCAGTGTGCTGGCTGTCAGGGAGGCTTCTGGGTAGCGTAGTCCCTCGGGCGGCTAACAATTCACTTGTCCACAAAGGTGAGGTGCTGAGCCTGGCAGAACTCTCCGCAGACGGTCACAAACGCCATATATGTGTGATCCGAATCAACACAGAAACACTGGAGAGAGGGAGAAAGAAAACAGTGAGTGCAGAATGAGATATCTTCAGTTGAACAATCATTTAGACATCCTTTAAATCCTTATGAACATCTTAAGAGTAGTACTGCTCAGCTCGGACTGATGATTCACCCTTGCAGCTGCATAAGCCCGGGACTTGTCTCATTGAGAAAGGCAATTTGAAGCAGACTGGTTATAACAGCAAGTCTAGGACATCAAGACACCAACTTCCTGATTTGACATGGAGCACAATGTCCTGTTTCATGCAAATAGCAGGTTTGGTAAATAGGTAGAGTAAAAGAGAAAGGCTGAGATAAAAAAAGGGCACAAAAAGAACAATACAAGGAGGACTTGTTCCTAAGTTTCTGAAAACTCAAAAGGCAGTCGCAAGGATTAAAGTCAGGCAAAGCTTCAAACAGCCTCAACTGTTTCACAGTCCCACGCTTCTCTCCTCGACTTGCCACCCCCATCCACAATAAAAGGACACCCATCAAAGTAACCAAGTCATCTTGGCTCCCTGATCTGCAACAGATTGAATAACCACATTAAGAAAAAAAAAAGAAAAACATCACACACAATGAGAGTCTTCATGATGCGAGACTTGGACATGTTGAGACAGACACGATTTCAAAAAAAAGGAACATCAGAAGACTTGGATTGTCAACAAGTTGCAATTCTCAGAAGGAAAGAGGCAGTCTCAAACACTATATCCAACAGATGAGACTAAATAGATGGCACAAAAGATAAAGTGGCCTCTTCAAGAAAGAAAAAGCAGCAAGACTAGGAAAGTGATTATCTTATCAAAAGAGGAACAGAGCTAAACCACAAGTGCTTTTTCTTCTCCAGGGGCCAGATGGTAAACCAATGGTTCAGACAGGATAATTTAGCTACACAAGGAAACAACCACACAAAAGGCATAGGACAGGTGGAAAGAGATTGTGACATTGATTGTGCCGCATTGCCTTGTAGCAAACGAGACAATGACCCCGTTTATACCTGATATTATCGTATTGTTCCAAATATAAGACTGGGGTCTTATGGGGGTTGTCTCATATTTGGGGTCTAAAATGTATGTTAATAATACACCCCAAATATGAGTAAAATGAGCATTTCCCCCAGGACTGATAAAGGCAGAGGAGACAAACAAATCTCATTAAGCAGATAAATACAGTGTCAAAGTGTAATGTTAGAAGATGGCTAATCTTAAAAATGCTAAAAAAAAGAAAAAAGGGGGGGTGGACAATATTCAGAACAATACGGTAATATAAGTCTTGGTTGATCTGCTCATATGGCCTCTGTGACCACTTCTGTGACTACATTAATAGACAGAATTTGGGAGTATTTCAAAAGATTTGAAGAGCAAGATTCATGCGAAACACTGCTCTCAAGATAACTGTTGGACATATGAATGAACAAATTAATAAAAATTAAATATCTGTATAATATCAAGAGGAAAAGCATTGCTAGATAAAAGCATTGCCATTTATTACAAGTCCTTTGTTTTAGTGTTTATTGATATGTGGGTGGATTGTTATCAGGGATGCATCAGAACACATTCATGTCTACAAATACTACTTGGGACATAGGCCTATTCATTCCTCACCAGCTCAGAATATATATTCAGAACAAATATTTTGGACACCATTACACCTGTATTCAGTGGGGCTTTAACAGAAGTCCCCTTTCAAAGCCTACAGCAAACGTCCGCTTTGGACTACATCCCTCTACTTCCTTTTTTAATGACGTAACTATAACAGTTTTTTTTTACTAATCTACACCCACAGGAATACACAAAAAAGGGGGTGTGGTCTTGTTGCGCACCCACGGAGAAGAGGAAGAGTTTCGTTTGTAGAGTGTTTGTCACCATGTTGTCGAGACGCTGTTATTTTCTTGCCGGAGTCAATTCACATTTTTACAATAACAATCAGCGCATGCATCTCCAATTTATGGTAAGAGGCGTGACCTTTCCCGGGCAACGTGCGATAAGCTGCTGTCGAATCACAACACAGGAACCGCTGGCACAATCAGAACTCCTTACGTATTTCTGAAGGAGGGACTTCATAGAACAAGGAAGTCATCGGCTCATTTTTTGGACAGTGAAAACAGCGGTATACAGATAAGTAAATTGTGTGAAAAATACTGTTTTTTTACACACGAAACATGAACATGTTATATTACACACTGTAAACACAATCAAAGCTTCAAAAAAACACGAAGAACAGGACCTTTAAGGCTTGCACAATGTACCGTATTAGCATCGATTAGGGCTGGGGGATAAAACGATAACGATAATAATCGCAATATAATTTCTCAATAAAACGATATCAAGTTTGAGAAATGTTCAATAATGTTTTTGACCCAAAAGCGGAACGAAACTCATTTGAACCGCGCCACACAGACCATTTATCTGCTCGGCTCAAAGTCTTAGGTCACTAGAGCAGATGCGTTTACTCTCACATCATCAAACACGAGTGCGGTCTTGCTCTCTCTCCCTCAGGCCGGCGACACACTGGCTGCCAGGCGTGAGCGTCTCAGCTGCGTGGCGTGTCCGTTTTTATTTCGGCTCCCATGTTAACAGGTTAGAGCTTGCAGACTGCCTGTGTGACACGTGCGTCTCAGGCGCGGAAAACGCCTGCATGCCCACGCTCACGCCACGCAGCCAGTGTGTCACCGGCTTCACGAATATTAATCTAAATCAACATTGACGCGATTTTTTTCCTGAATTACCGCACGGTGTGAATTGTGCTAAAAAAACGTTGCCTTATTTTCTCTAAAAAGCGTTCCGCACATTCAACTGACATTAGTGTTGCACGATATACCGGTGTTGTGCTGAATTTCGACCCCCGCCAAATTACCCAAAACGGCAATTACATCAAAACGGACACCGAGACTGCTTTTTTCTGCCAAGAAAACAAGACATTTCAATAGTTCAATCGTGTAACAGTACCACAATTGTTTTCTTAATTCACACAGTTATGGAGTTTCCTTTGTTGTGCCTTTCTCGTTTAGCTATTATGGAGAATATGAATTCTGAACAAAGTATAATTTGCACGGTTCGACATAAACGATCGTTAGATTTAATCAGCGCGATTTACAGCAATGCTTTTCCCCCCTTAGTTGATCTGAACAAAAATGGATGTTTGTTACTTGTTCAGATTACATTATCCGGTGACAATTCTCATGTTGGTCAAACTTTCAAAAAGTGAATCTGTGATTCTGAATGACAGTATCCACTAGTGCTGCACGATTAATCATATCGCAATCGTAATCGCGATGTCAAGCCTATGCGATTATATGACGCAAAATGCTGCGATTTTATATGAAATAAAATTAGGGCTATTAACGCACCATCTGTTATTTTTCGTCATCCTTTGGCTAGTGTAACATGATCCCGCTCTTATTCGTGCGAAAACCATTCTTGCACGAGCACGACTAGTCAAAAGAGAAAAGAGAGCGCGCTGCCTGTGAATGTCTTGACTGTGACACACAGAAAGATGCGCGCGGCCAGTGTCATGCGCATGCACAGACCGCGCACCAGAATACAGTTCTCTTTCGCGCTTGAACGAACAATAAAACACACAATTATGCCAAAATATCGTTTTGTCGAGTATCTTCATACCATGAGAGCAGTCTTATGATGGACGTAAAGAGTTGTGAGAGAATGAGGCGCGTGTGAGATCCGCGTCTCTGTCAACAACAGCGGCTGCTCTTAAAGCACCAGCATCCAATAATGCTCCGTCAGTAAAGTTAATCAAAGATCAAAGGGGACAGAGAAAATTACTCGGTCGGTGATCTTGATTAAATAACTTTTGTAGCTTTAATAAGGATTAGGGCCTAGTATAAAATTTATGCAAACTGTTTGATAACTTTATTCAATTTATGTATATGTCCTACCTGTTAGACAGGAAGGGCACAGGTAAATATGACATTTATTATGGGTTTATGTGAGGATTGTTTGAAGTTTACTTCAATTAAAAGCTGTTATATTTTTTGAAGCCTAAAATGTTTCTAAAAAATTGATAGCTTTCACTTGTAATGACAGAATCACTAATGTTGGATGGCTATAATTAATGTCATTTTTATCCAGACATCAATGGTTTATTGATCATTAAAGGTATTATTAATTATTTAGTTGTTGTTGCTAGTTTGAGTGGAGAAATACACATTAATACACAGAAGTATCACTAATCTGTGTGTGCATTTTGCTTTAGAACCAAGTAAGTTGACTCATGAAACCATTTGTTTATTATATCGCCATCGCAATATTGACCTCAATAATCGCAAAATGACATTTTCCCCAAATCGTGCAGCCCTAGTATCCACACAGCACGGTGATTGACAGCAGCACTCGCCTCAAAACACTGTGTTCATCCGCGCTATTTCATGCCGATGTACAACTCACGTAAAGATGATAATTCCACGAATAACTGCAGTTACATATTTCGAACAGAGATGGCGACAAAGAGGAAAAGCTGCAGACTGCAGCTTTAGGCTTTAAAAAAAAATTAATTTATAAAACAATCGCTGCGTCCCAATGTGCATACTATGCCCTAAATAGTATTGAAAATTACTAATGTCACATACTATTTAGGATGGATAGTATGTACATTGGGACGCAGCGAATGAATTGTACTGTTATCGTTTTTTTTCACCTTTTTTTTCATCAAACCACAATTTCAATAAACGAAAAAACCTCCAGAGATTAAATGTTTTCTGTGTTGGCAAATCTTGTGCAATGTCCTGAACTGCATAGATAAAATCACGCAACGCCTGCCGTAGGCAACACGTCCACTGAAACGTCCGATTTGCGAACTAATGACTCCTTTGAACCGATTCACTTTAATCTGGTGAAACTGTTTTCATATCGCAATATATAAATCGCAGAAAAATAAAATATCGCAATGTCATTTTTTCCCATTATTGTGCAACCCTAGTCCCTTTTCACTGTTGCACTGTGGTGAGGGCACAGCTGTATGTGTTACTAAGCTTGATGGTGAAGATTGATAGGTTAAACTATAATTGATAGGTTAAACTATAATTGATAGGTGATATTACAGTGTTTCCCATTGGTGCTAGTATCTCCCAAAATGCATGCAAATGCCAAGTGTAAACGATGCAAATAAAAGGCTCTATGAGAAGCTATACAATCAGGGATGCAGCTGTGTGAAATGGCGTTCCTATGAAGGCTCTACTTCCTCCTACTCTACTTTTACCAGGAACTCATGCAAATCATAGAACCGCATTTGCAAGCCACTCCTGTAATTGCTACTACCAGAACAGATGGGGAAGAAATGAGTGCAAAGTAACAGTGAGACAGGAAGTGACAGAGAAAAGAAATGGCAGAGGGGAAAAAATTAAGTTTTGAATACAGATCACAGGGATCTTCGTGCCTTTAAAGTCACTAGGTAAATCACATAGCTGGCAAAAATAAACTACTCACAATCTTCTCTCACAAGACACATCTAGCGTTTAGAGGTCACACGTTTAAACTAGGCAGAACTGGAACTGTCCGGTAAGACATTCAGTTTCTCTTTAACACCGGAGGCAAGCCAGTGTGAAGCCTCTGCTGTCACACGTACACCCAGCTCAGTTCCCCTGCCACATATACGCACACACAAGCTGCCCTGTGCATGAATGAACCGAGTAGTGGAAAAAGGAAGACTTCTCAGAAATGACAGTTTCATGTTGCCCACTGTTTTGTGAAATACTGCTGCATGTTATCTAGACGAGAGGTCACTGGGTCCAGAGCTCTGTCTATCTCTCTCTCCATTTACTCTCTTCCATGAGCCCTCTTTCCCTCGACCTAACGCAGCTGGGAAAGTTTGAAAGGCCATTCGTCTGCTCTTGTCATAATCTAGAAGAGTAGTGTACATAGTGATAATGAGCTCTCTATCTGGGAACACAGCAGCCCAAACAGGTGATAGAGGCGGTACGGACTGTTTTACGTAGCGTGACTGAGCATATCCCATACTGTAAGAGCAGTGGTGAGAATCTGGTTGAATGAATTCTAGGGATTTAGCAGTACTACAAAATGCATTTGCAGGAATTTAGCAGTTGTAGGTACCGTATTTTCCGCACAATAAGGCGCACTTAAAAGCCTCTAATTTTCTCAAAAAACGACAGTGCGCCTTATAATCCGGAGCGCCTTATATATGGATGATGAACACATGTTCACCAAGACGGGGAGACAGCACCGGGCGACTTACGCCACTATCTGCCAATGGATCGTGGATGCCTGGGCTGCTATATCAGTCTCAACTGTGATCCGAGCTTTCACGAAGGCAGGAATAATCTCTTTATTCAGCCAGCTCACATACACGTATTTACTTCCTGTTTTCGGTCGAAGTCCACAGTAGATGATTGTCGAGTGCGCGCGCGATCAAACCTCCTCCGTGTGTTCAACATCTGATTCGGATGAACTATCTGTTCCTTAGTTACCAATGATCGCGCGCGCGCACTCAACAATCGCCTACTGTGGACTTCGACTGAAAACCTATGCCGAAAACAGGAAGAAAATACGGGTATGTGAGCTGGCTGAATAAACATCATTTTTATTCATATCTTTAACATTTACTGCATTCAGATTCACCGTGTTCACTCACATGGCTGTGCACTTGTAATTACACATTAAGGTTGTTAAGAGGCTAAAAGCAGGTTTAAAACTTGCCCCGTTTAAGTCAACAGGGTGCAAATTTTAAAAAGAGGATAACACGGTGTAGGCAACACTGGATTTTGTCGTTGTTCTCTGTACTGACAGCACTCCAAATTTACAAAAAAATTAGCTTAATGTTAAAATTGACCGGAGTTCTCCTTTAACGTTTGAACAACGTTACCATGGGAGTGAACGGAGTTGTCAGAACGTTTGACTTTATCTGACTGTTTTGTTGACATTCCCTTTAACTGTTAGCCCATCTAGTGGATGCATAACGCAAACCCAGTCAAACGTTTGACGGCAGTATCATATGCGCCTTATAATCCGGTGCGCCCTATATATGAAAATTTTTCTAAAATAGGTCATTCGTTGAAGGTGCGCCTTATAATCCGGTGCGCCTTATAGTGCGGAAAATACGGTAAGTGTGACTCGTGTTGTGATATAAACACTAGAGTAATAGAGGTCTAATGAGTGTGAATGTGTAAATATAACTTAACCTAACCATTTGTGGCTTTCAAATAGGGGCATAACCAAAACATCTAAAAGCAGCATCTGAGAACATGCTAACCCTGCCAAAATCATCTGAATGCTCCTCAGTCAGCGAAACAGATTACAGGGCTTTTGAATGGCTAATATGCCAACAGCAAAGCAATGATCCTTCTCCGATCCCTCTGATTTGAGTAACAAATCCAGCTGGGACACTGAGGCTGTGTTTTCATCCTCCATGATAAATCCAGTCAGAAACCTGCGCCAGATATGGGCCAAAGGGTCTGTGTGCAGATGCATTGCACAGCATGTCAGAACACACAGAACTAGGCCAAGATTAAAGTAACAAACTGACTCACTCATGAGAAATGAACGTCATTTGATGGAAAACAAAAATTTAAAAAATAGAGTAATACTAGTGATTTCATTGGTCAATTATTTCTACTTGTTAAACACACCTCTTTTTTTCTGAACTACCGACTCAAAACTTGACCTGTATCAGAGTCAGTTGCAAGGCCTTCCTCTCTCCTTCACAACTGTTGGGGAATGAGTCTGAGATCACAGGCCTTGGGTTGAGGGACGGAGAGAGCGATGCAGAGAAAACCAAAGATAAGAGCTGTGCTCTCAAACCTCTGGCTATAAATCACACAGGGTTGTATTAACAAGGTAAAGCAATTGCATAGCCTTCAAGTATATCTCAAATAAGTAAACAGTCTCAATTTTTCCAATAGTAAGAAATGACTGTCACTGATCAATTTTATGCAAGTGTTAAAGACATATATACCGTCACAAAAAAATTCTATTTCAAACAAATGCGGTTCTTTTGCACTTTCTATTCAAAGAATTCTGAAAAAACATTTTTTTATTTTAAAATATTAAAATACTAAGCGTAACTTGAAAATGTACAAATATTTGACAATACAACAGTTTTACTGTATTTTTGACCATTTACCATTTCTAAACAAGCTTACAATAGGCATACACAAGCTTACTAGCCTATATATTATAAGGTTTTATTTTAGTTAAAAACATTTAATATGTGTAAACAAAAAATATAAAGACCAAAAGCATTTAAGCTCAAGCAGCGCGAACAGAAAAAAAAAAAAACGCTAATAAAGCGGACGGCGGAGTTATCGTACAGAACGTACATGCACTCGATTCCGCATTATGGTGTTTATATCGTTTCACATTCATGTTGAGAAAAACAAGTTACTAACAGCACTTTGAGTTTTCTGTTCTTAAACCTGTCTCCCTCAACGAAACTTAAAGGAAGCATATGTCTTAAAATCATTTTGCTACCAGAAGATATCATCTCGGATCACGATTCCCTAGGGGTACCGTTGGGCTTTGATGCAGTTGATAATGTAGTGATGGACAGCTGCTTCCTCCGTCAACTGCTGTTTGGATTTCATGTGATTTCTCATTGTGGTGGTGATATAATAACTCAGTTGAATTATTAATTGATTCCATTTTATAATATAATTTTCATCTAAGTAATTCCAAACTTTGTGAGGCAGATGACGACATTGTGATCAAATACAATTCATTTGTTAAACGCTCCACAGCGCCACCCAGTGCATTTATTATAACTGCGAAAAAAAAAAAAAAAGTACAATTTGAAAAGTATTTTATTTTTCGAATAATAATTACTAGGGCTGGGTATTGACACAAATTTCACAATTGGATTCGATTTCGATTCGATATTGATTATTTTGGAAATCAGTTACAATAAATGGCAAATTTTCTCAAGGAAATCAAATCTCTTAACTAATTCTGTAAACTATAGGAGTCTAGTTGTAGCCTACTAGGCTTCATTAGCCTAATATGAAGGTAATAATTAACTGTTTTGTAGCTATACAAACACTACTTCACAGTTCAGTCTTTGTAATATGTTTTAGCAATACATTTCTAATGTGTTTAGAATTTTTTTTAATTTTTTTATTGCCTTTACAGGGACTTTAAATTACACTTTTATTTATTTTTATACTAAGAAGATTATATGAAATATAAACATTTAAATGGTGGCTGTCATAAAAACTTGCCAGATTTATTCAGATATGCATTAAATATTGAAGAACATTAAGATTATAATGCATATGTAATATGGTGCATATATTTAGCTAAATGCACCTCTCTAGAGTAAATTTTTCTGGCTGACTAATGAGTTTATGGTCACATGTTGTTTTTCAGAGGTAAATATGACGATACGACATTGATTACAAGCTGTTTAACTGACGTCTTTCCACGGTTGAAACACTGATTGAGCGAATCAATGTGACATGATACGGATTTCGATAAGTTGTACTCTACCTTTTAACACACTTTTAGATGCTCATTCATGTTTATTTCGCGCTGTAACTGGTGTTATTAAGGCGGAAGAGATCAAAGCGCTCAGCACTGCTGCTTCTCTTGAGCTGCGCCAGAGCGATCTCGCCACAGCGCCAAAACGGAATTTCTGTTTTTGAATTTTGAAAGAAAATGGACGTAACTTGAAAATTTTGACCGTTTCATATCAATAGTGACAAAGGACAAAGATTATTGCGATGTTTTGGATGCGTGCTTCAATGTTCCATTCATTCAAATGAAACAGGATGACTAATCGATTCTTGAGATTTAAGAATCGA
This sequence comes from Semotilus atromaculatus, assembly GCA_031834385.1. Classification (NCBI taxonomy): domain Eukaryota; kingdom Metazoa; phylum Chordata; class Actinopteri; order Cypriniformes; family Leuciscidae; genus Semotilus; species Semotilus atromaculatus. The sequence continues at coordinate 36,239,036 of JAULUF010000022.1, forward strand.
TATCGGTTCGTAAAAATGAGAATCGATTAATATCGAGAAATCAATATTTATTACCCAGCCCTAATAATTACACATTGAATATTCAAAAATTCAAATATTCCCGCACATCCCTAGTATCAGTATCGAAAAAATTAACGATACCAAGCCCTATTGTGTAGACTTTGAACCACAGTACTGGTACACACTTTCCAGACTTTTCTTTGCTTCAGCACAGACAGCGTCTTTTTAAACTGCAAGTATCCCTTCAACACACAACATAATTGGCACACGCATATGCACTCCACCCTGCTGAGAGCAAACATCCACCCATGCATTGACAATTCACAGAAAAACTCCCCCGAACAGCACTGACGCATGCTATTCTCACCCCAATTACACAAAACAGATGTATGCAAATACAAGAAAAATGTTCTTCAGCTGACAAGCACTCTTTGAAAATTGCTACTTCAGTATGCTTGCCATTATAGAGAACAGCAGAAAACTGATCACATGAATCCTGCGTGTTTGTGTTTTACACAAGTGTTGATACTTTCCGCACTTTACCACAAAAGTGCAAAGGCTTCACTTGTCATGTAACTCTCACTAGAACTTCCGCAACTTCAAACATGCACCGCTGTTACAGACTCTCTACTCCTTTTCCACTACAGAGTATGCGGAAGATACCAAGCAGTGAGGGAGCGAAACGTGAGGATACACCTGTTCAGTTCAGATCTGCCTGACTTCTTGTAATCACCATGCTGTACTGGTGGAAGCCACACGAGAAAGTGCAGCGGCAACTAAAGACACAAGAGCAAACGCCTGATTTCTCTATCTAGATAAGAAAAGATAAGCCCAAGTCTATCCTAAGCAGGACAGGAATGATTTGAGGCCATTAAGCAAATTCCACAAGCAGTAAACTTTACATCAGTTCCAGAAAGGTTAATATGCAGCCATGCAGGTTTCCACAGGCCATGCCACAAGCAATCAAATAACAGCTCCCAGGATGCTTTAATTAAAATAGTATGGAATGGAGAGTATAAGAGATAAAGCAAGTTGGATCAAGTTGGGTCACCACAAATGCACACCTGAGAAAGGAGGTAAACATTCCTTTACTGATAACTGTAATAAGCAACAACTGCTTCTGCATTAAGCTACCTTAATAGATACCGCCACAGAGTTTCAGTATTGTTTGCTGTAGGCCTATTCCAGGGCATTACAGATAAAAAGGTGAGTCTGTTGACACTCTCATGAGAACAGAAAAAGAGGTTTGGCTGTGCAGGAGTCACTGTATTGCTGGCACTGCCATAAAGAGTTTCACATGGTTTAACAAGTAGTAAACTGAATGTTGTTCAGCTGATAACATACAAGTAGGGCTGAGCGATACATTAAATATTTACAATGATTTTTCCGGGGATATAAAAAAAAAAAAGCAACATTTGTCATCTCTCATAATATTACACTGAAAATGTTGAAATAAAAGAAAAACAAAAATCAATCCATCGTTTGTTGACTGGATGAAAGCAGATCTGAATGAGAGTTTTGAAGTCAATTACAAGAAAGGGGCGGGGCTTGGGCAGACTGACTGATTGGAAAAGTCCAGCGTATGTCAGAATTTATGTTCATTTTATCAAGTTATGATAATTTCATTTAAAATGATGCATTTTTATTATTAAATGTATGAATGGGTAAGTTTACAATAATTAACATGCATTAAGAAAAATTCTCATTTCATGCTGACATTAAGGTGAGATTTAATGTATATAACAGAGCTCTACATACAGCCAAAGACCTGGGTCTAAACATTACTCTTTTCCTTTAAACGCTGAACGGCTCAGGTAAATATCTAACCGAGAACTGACAAAAAAAAAAAAATCTAGGATTTCTCACCTAATGTCACCAGAAGGTGAAGAAGTCATGTTACACGTTACATTGGAAAACCGGACACTAAGGATGACCTTCGCTCCTTCTGCCTGCTAGAATGGAGGCACCCCAGAGTGTGAATTCAGAGTATTAATAAACATTAAAGAGACATTTCTCAGAAAAGGAGAGGAAATGTGGGTCCTGCTTTGAGACAGGATAAGACTAAGAATGAATGCTCCATCTCTCCAGGTGTTGTTTTAAGTTGCTAAGAGGAAAAAGTTAGAGTAGCTCTTTTCACATAAACATGCCCGAATTAAACCATGCGGACAGTAACAAAAGAAAGCGCATCAAATAACCAGTGGACCATAGGGTCATCAAGTTAAAGTAGCTATTAAGCGCTTTAAATAGGACTACCAGTTTAGAATGTGGCACACTATCTCAAAGACCAGAAATAAAAATCTGTGTAAAGCATACTTAGTAGCCTATAAATACACCTGAGGTACACACTGAATGCCACACACATTCTTGAGGCCCGTCTGTCTGCATTCCTCACTAGTCTCTCAGCAGTGCTAGAGAAGAACTCACTGAATCATAGATTAATTTACTTACCACCATGGATAATTTTTTTTGTATCTATGGCAGTCATGACATTCAGCCAGCCCATAGCAACAAAAAGCAAACTCCCTTTACATAGAAATGTATTTTATCATGCCCAGTCTTGACTACTGAGCAAAGCCTGATAAACTATGTTCTACGTCTGCCGACTAGGGATGCACCGATATCAAAATTTTGTCCGACACCGATCATTTTTTATATTTGAAAGCCGATAAGCGGTATATTGGCCGATAGCACAATAATAATGTTCTTGTTATAATTTTATGTAGCCTTTATCATAGATATCTATATAAAGGCTAGATGTCTTACGACGGAGTCTCTATCGTCATCACCGGCGGCCATCTTGTCACAGGCAGTGTTTAACGTAAGGTGAGTTAACTGCACAAACACAAATACTCTTATCTCGCTGAAATCTGGACGGATTTACAAACGGTTTGGTTTCTTACTAACGTTATTAACGTGGCTATAATACTAGCATATAATGGATGTTTACATAATTATCCATAAGTCTGCAGTGTCATAACTACATCTCTGACGTTTATAACGAACCAACCCGTTTGAAAATCGGTAGAAAATTTATCAAGTTATGGTTATTTAAAAATTACATGCACCATAAACACAATGTTACGAGTGGGCGAGCAGCCTGTGACAAGATGGCCGCTAGGGTGCTGACGTCGACTACCATTGACCAGCAGCGCGGACGAGACATAGCCTTTATATAGATATCTATGGCCTATATGACAGATTTAACTGTTGCACTTAGTAATTCCAATCATATTTAAAGCAATTCAAAATCATCATGACAAACAGTGCGCATCTGAAGTGTCTCAGCTGAAGGAAAAATCCATTATTTATCAGCTTTTATATACCGGCTAAATTTTCTTATCGGGCCTATAGCGATAACATTGAAAAGGAACATATATGTCCGATACCGATATGGTGGCCGATATATCGTGCATCCCTACTAGGGTTGGGCCGACAGACGATGCCATCATCAGCTCCCTGCACAGATCCAAGGAAGAGGTCAACCATTTTTATGCTGAAAGCAGTTGGTATGAAAATTGTGCATCAAGACAACAGTATAGAAAGGGAGAAATCTGCTGCCAAAGCCAGGGGCTCAGCACAGCAGTACTCTCACTCAACAGACAAGGCAATAAGGTCCAGCCAGAACGAAGCCATCATCATTCTTGTGCTGTGCTTTGCCATAATCACAATATTCTTCAAAAAAGTATGCCATTTTAAAAGGGAATGAATTCAATAAGGTACGCTAGTATCTCGCACCTGCCTACAGTTCTACATTTAAAATGTGAAACGATACCCTCATATCACGATACTTCATTGCGAATTTGCGATACTCCAATATATATTATAAAAGGTTAACAAACATTTTTACTTTTGATTAGGGTGGGGCCAATAGACGATATCATCGTCCACCGCGATGGCTGACAAACATCACAATGTTTAGCCGATATTTATATATAAAAAAAGTGGGCCACTTTTTACTGGTAACAAGACATTTGGAATTATTTAGGAGCCATAAATATTCCCCCACTGCATTACTATACATTATATATATTGTAGTTTAATGTAGTTCTTGGACATTTTCATTTTCGGTAAATGCATATTGTCACTATCCACGATACATACTGATGCATTATTGATATGATAAAATGTGATCTGATTAGAAAAAAAAAAAAAGTGTCACCACCATCCACCACATTATTGTGTTGAAGCGCTGAGGGAAGAGACAAGTAGTTCAGTGGAAACTCCTCTAAGAGGGTGGATCTTGTAAATCCTGCCACAAACCTGCCCACTTCCTGTCAAGTTGAAGCTTACAGCACTGTGACTGTAAACCTAATAGAACGACTCAAACAATAGACAGACAGTTCATGTTATTCAACACAGAAATCTTGAGGATTGACTGCCTTTGCAAAGGCCACATCATGCAGCTTGCATCGAAGCTATGCAGGGGGAGCAGATGTCTTGCAGGTCAGGGTGAGACTGTGGCGAGCACCACACTCATTCATCAAGGGTTAGCCGCGCTCCAGCTGGGCTTGCAATGCTGGCTCAAAGGGTACAACAGTCCTTCAATATTTAAGCAGACAAGCTGAAAAGACAGTGGGAGGAATGAGAGTCATGCTGTTGCCAGTTGTGTAGATGTTTTAAAAAAGCCTGCTGTGAGGCACAACTCGATCCATGTTTGTTAACAAGCTGTGAACTACTGCTACCAGTGACATTTAACATGCTGCCCATTAAGAGTGGCTACTGACAGCCCAAAATGCCAAACAAGCTATAAATATGGTCTGAACAGGCCTAAAAAAAAAAGAAGACATTTTTGTACTTTTGAAAGGTTATCAGGCCTTCATATGATAGTCTTTATGATAGGTAACAATGAGAAAGGTTTCAGCAGACATGCCAAAACTAGCACAAAGCAGCACCATGCTGATTGTCTATCTTCTGTGAGCAGCATAAATTCTACTTGTGTACACCACCAACAAGTCATTATGATGCATTCAATTATGTATAATATAGGACAGAGATGTGTGGACGTACGAAGCACATTGATGCCAGAAATCATCACAGAGAGAATCCACTGTCCTGATTGAACACAGATATGAGTGCATAAAAGATCAGCACTTCATAAGAGAATAGAGTAAGGATGAAATTCACACACAGTTCCATTTAATTGAGAAATGAACAAACATCTCCATTAACACAAATGTTTTACTCACTTTCCAACTTGTTTTAGAAAAAAAGTAAAGGCAAATCTTTAGATGGCCTCGAGTCTAAGGCATGAAACGTTACTGAAACTGAATCAACACCTGCAAATGCAACAGATGATACAGCAAAGCAACAACTTATTACTTCTTAAAGTATTGTGTACTCCCTCCAGGTTGATGAAACTTAAGCCAGTGTAAAGTTAAACACTGACTGGCTGTTAATGTGATAACATGTAGCCTAGTTTTTATGCAATATTTCAATAACAAAATATATTAAAGTATAGATGGATAGGTATCTCATGTTTACTGAAGTTATAGTGCTCACATTTATTTAAAGCTGTCCTAATGTAGTAAACAAAAATTCTGACAAACTACAAATTAAATGCCCATATAGGTATAATAACGTTGAATAAATTGTGAAATAAATGTCAGGTGTTATATTCAGAGGCCTATAAGTTACCTGTCCAATAAATAATGTAGATAAGGCAATGTCAAAGCAATAAAAAGCAACCTTTTCACAGTGTCAGGATTTCCTGACAACTAATGTCCAGTCTCAACTAAGCTCCACCATGCAACAGAAAAAAAAACACCATGTCATGAAATTGAAATTTCTCACTTTATATCACATAGATTCCTCAAGCTCTAAAACATGTCTTGACCTGTTCCCACTTGGCAATTTTACAACTTCCAATGACCCGTCTCAAAGACAATGCATAAGCCACTTACCAAGACCGGTACAGTTTCCTTGTATTGATTAAACAGGAGCAGGGTGAGAACAGGTGGAGCATGAAGCCAGGTGACTCATCAAATACTACACATGGCACCTAAATACAACAATCTTGGGTCATATCAAGCATACCGGTTTAATTCGGATTCCCCCATACGTCATCTTACCTGTTCTGTTCTACAAGCACGGCATTGAAAAACTATCGGCTTAGCAGCTAACGTTAGTTTACTACGCAGTTCAGGTCTCATGCTGGATCATCAGCTTACAGTTTAACCAGGTGTTGGGTACAGGAATGATCAAAGACACGGGTCGGCTTTAAAGATTTACCATATGTCAGACACACTGTTAAAATAAAGCAAACATGAATATGAAGAAACCAATTAACGTTACACACACGTGAATTGGCAAGGTTTGTGGTAACATTACAGTAAAAACAAATCTAAAATTAAGGACTCTAATCTTCCACGCTTTACATAACAATTGAGCCACTGAAATCAGGAACATTCTGTTTGACGATAAAGTGTTATCTGACTGAACTGACATTAAGTTAGCTCCCAGGCTAACAATTCAATTGCACCCTCTCTGACCCTCACAGCCGGTCAAATACTGAAAAACGACCAAGTAAGTTAATAATTAAATAGTATGTTCAGACCCGGAATTAACCATATATCTAAACATAGAGTTAAAAGTGTAGCGGCAAATAAACTGTCCGAGTAACTTCTTGACACGGTGCTATCTGGCTGATGATGAGACCGCTAGCAAGCGGCTAGCCAGCGCAGTAACTTACAGGACAGCTAGACAGCATGAGGAGAACTCCACACCTTTCATAAATCAACAAATATAGGAATGAGCGACAGACCGTCACTGACCCGGTTAAAACCGTCCAAACGTGAAAACAAATAAAAGACGATTATGGAGTTTCCGTTCAAACGTACGCGGGCAAATGGCTGCCACACTCGCGAGCTCCTTCACCGGCTGAACGCGAGCTTTCACAGCTAAGTTACACTAGAAACAGGCAAACAAACGTCTCGGGTAGTCGTTTTCAACATCTTTCTGCCATATTAGGAGACAGAAAGCCAGTGGCAATAGGGGATACTTACAAAGAACGGGCCAAACATTGAAATCCCTTGGCAATCCCCGGAGAAAGTGCACGTAGAGCCGTAACCGCTTTAAGGGTGAAGTCGTGTTTGTCGTCCTCAGTGAAACTGAATTGAGATGAACTGAAGGGGAGGAGTCAGTAACTGCGTCATCTTTGCGCAAGAGCCAGCCTGTTGACGTTTTCAGAGGACTTGAGGATTTGATTTACCCATCGAAACATTGCTTTGTACAATTTAAAAGTGATATTGATTTTAATTGCACTGTTTGTGACAGTCGCTCTGGTTTATTTGTTTTGGTACTGTCCATTCGTAAGACCGTTTTGGTTTAATGTTTGTGATTATACTACAGAGAATATTGATGGTCAATTTGTGTCGTTACGGAAATAATAATTATTTGGACCCTTGGAGAACTGTATAGACAAGTCAAGTGCAGACAGTTTTATATAATAGCCTACATTTTGTTCTTTGAATGGAAAAAAATTATGTTAAAAAATGTAAGTTTCCTGTAAAAGAAAACATTTGATTTGACGATATTCTATTAAGAAAAAAAGTTCAAACTATGAAACTTTTAAAACGCATTAAGTCCCTGCTAATATGTGCAATTGTTTGAGGACCGTATTCCATCCAATTTCCAATACTTTGTGGAAAATGATATATTGTCTATTTAATCCAAGAATATCATATGTATTTGCAAACACCTTGTTACAATACTTTGTGGAAAATTAAACATTGTTTAATTATTCCAAGAGAATATATCTGAGAACACTTTATTCCAACACTTTGTGGAAAATTAAATAGGCTATTAGGCTACTTTATATATTATTATTAAAATATTAGATTTGGAACTGATTTGAATATTAGAAAAATGTAGACCATGGTGGGTGTAAGCTCAGTTACAGGTGTGATATTTTGAGCCACCTTTTATCACAGGCGATCCCTGGAATGGAAGTAAACTCCCCCTAGTGTTAGTCACATATTTTCTTTAGATGGGTGTATGTCTGGAGCAGAACAGCTTCAAGAATGTTTTTGAACATACCGAATGTGCTGATTAACTTGTATAGTATATGAACTGAATTTAAAATATCTGAATTGGACTTGTCAACATCCGTTCTTTTGGTCTTATTTGGGAGGAAAAAAAAAAAACACCCTTGATCAAGAAAGTCTTTATTGATGTTGCATCTGGACTGTCAAGTACTTGTAGATTTTGTACGAGGTGACAAAATATGTTCAATCAAAGAGTGCATTTAATACCCAAAATGGATTGCATTACGTGAATGCAATAGGACATAAATTCCTATAGATTGATAGATACATTATAAAAGAAAGAAAAACAATGGTAGTGTGTATTACAAACTCCTCAATGCTGTTCAATATAAGGTTATTTGTACGATCACGGTTTCGGTGCTTGGACATCTATCACAAATGTATAAATATGCCTTCATTAAGTTCATGTGCAAATGGGATTGGTTGTTTCTTTTAATTTGATTGATAATGAACAAATATCCCGTGGAACAGAATCAAGGCTTTTTTCCTAGTTTGCTTTGAACGACAAAAGTAAGACACATAGTCTAAGCAGATTTGAGATATTCCAGCACAACAAATGTTTTAAATCTTCAATCCATTGCACACAAACAATATACACTCATCATAGAAAATAATGGTCACAGTGTTAATATACTGTACAATAAAAAGGTCATCAAATACATGCTGAAATAGGAAAGATCTGGTGCCAAAACATGATTCCAAAGTGAATAATTTCCATTTGTAGAAACAAGTAACCTTGTACGGAAAGGACAAGTTCAGTGAGTGAGTGTGTTATACTGACACTCCTTTAGTCTGTTTCAGGTTTCATCATCCTACATATTGGCCAAACAAACAGAAGCAAGAGAATTTCTTTCAAGAGGGAGTTTTTCAGTCACTTCAGTAAATGAGCAAGAAACAATTTCTTTTTTTGAAACCTTTCATAAACACCACAGGAGCAGTGCTATCACAGTGTGATGCATCCAAATCATGTAACTTCATAAATGTAACATTAGGACATGCATTGACTCGTGTCAGAGTCAATCATGTCTGTGACATTACAAGTCAATCAGTCCAATGGGAAAATGAATGTGAAACAAAACAATCAGTCAAATGTGTCATTGTAAAAGCAGCAATGAGAAAAAGAGTCATAGAATGTAAAACCTTTAGAGTACACAACGCAGTAGTTTGGATTTGTGATGGAGACTTGATTTATTACAACAACAAAAAGTCAGAATTATATTTTCATACTCTCAATCTATTAGTAGTCCCTTACTCACCAATGTAGGCTATCCTAAGATTTTGATGAGAAGCTATACATTATGTATTAGCTTTGACATGTCATGATTTTTAAAGTATGAAATTAGTGTCACAGAAATTCTATTTGTTTTTGTTTTGTTTTCTTGTAATGCAGGCACTGTTATGCAGCTGTCCTCTTGAGGCCTTCATGATCGCTACTGATTCAAACTTGGCATGTTTTGAGCAAAGAACTCAGTAAATCAAGTAATTTTCTTCTCAAAGACTCTCAAACACAACGTAGCTGTCGCAGAAACAGATAGATTAGCACATCATTTTTGCTTTAACACAGTAAATCAAACAAAACATATATACCTAATGACTAACGCAGATAGATAATTACCTGTCTGGCATTTAAAAGAAAAAAAACAAACAATATGGAACTGAGGATTATTCTTTAAATTACGAATGTATTTAAACATACAAATACAATAACAATGTTGTATAGAATGTCTGCATTCTAAAATCTGCAATGTGGCACAAATCAAGTAGCCTGTGTTATATTAAGGAAAAGATATAGGTGAATTTGACTGCAACCAGGGGAACATACAACCCCAGAGTCAACGTGATGGAGATCAATGGGAGTCAGAACATTTGGCAATGTGTGCAGTCACACGGGTAAGTCTTTAAATGGTTACCTACACATTGCAAAGTACTTAATAGTCTGATTGCGATACACAACAACAACTACAACAACATCAATAAAATAACACCATTATATCAACATCAACAACAATAGCATAACAGTTATAATAAAATTATCATATAGGCAGGAAATGACAACACTTTAAAGTAAAACAATGATCAAATCAGACATTTGAAAGAGAGGGTTAAAACAGAGACAGCATGAATTCTCCTTCCTCTGCTTCGAAACTCAGCCTTTCCGTCGTTCAGTAAGTCTTTCTTGTCATCTAGTTGCTGTTATTACAGATGTTGCTGCAGGGCACTTGAGCAAGCAATTCTCCGCTAAGACGGACCGTTATGTGGGGCACAGGAGGAACCCTGAGAAGGACGAATGGATGTACTCAGTGGAGTAGAGCCCGTTTGCTTGGTCAGAGGGCATTTGCACCCAAACCTGGTCATTCTCCTTCAGCTCCAGTACCGCACTACCTGAAGCCTGGTCCATATAGCCCTTTTTGTATTCATCATAGGTGTATGTAGCTGGCACATTGTTTTTATACAGTGCCACCCACAGGCTGGTTCCCTTTACATGTACATGATAAGCAAAATAGTAGACTCCAGGCAGTGGGCTTGTGAAGATGCCTGTGGCAGGGTTGTAAGCATTTTGCCCATTGTACAGAGTTCTGTCGAATTTGATTGGCATTCCAGATGGTGGAAATGGTGTTGTCAAAATGGCGGTAAAAGCAGGGGCCACGGAGGCAGAGAGCTCAGCCTTACCATAATGCGGCTTCTCACCATTTGGTTTTAAAATTGATTCTCCTAAAATAGTTGGCCCTTGAACTGCTAACTGATCACCGTTAGAGAGGCTGGGGGGGCCAGGAGGTCCAGGTGGACCCGGAGGGCCCTGCATACCGGTAAGTCCAGGGGAGCCAGATTTTCCTGGAGGTCCCTGTGGACCAGACATCCCCTTGTCTCCAGGTTTTCCAATTCCTTGGGGCCCTGGTGGACCTTGTTCACCTTTCAACCCTGG